>JAFBJR010018220.1:944598-1544598 GCA_016785285.1 Brachirus orientalis
CACACACACACACACACACACACACACACACACACACACACACACACACACACACAGAGGATGTGTCTTGTGGTGACTCGTGTGTCTGGATAGAGCTTGAGTGCGCGCTGAAGAGTGAATAGACACAGAAACACCAACAGCAGCTTTTTACCGACAAACTTCTTCTTCTTCTTCTCTCTCTCTCTCTCTCTCTCTCTCTCTCTCTCTCTCTCTCTGTTTTTTCTCATTTGCCAGTTATTGACTGAAGCCAAGAGGCATTAAAACATAGAAGAAGAGAAAAGGAAAAGCAGGAGGGAGGGATTGATAATTAACTGAGGCACCTGAAACTGTGACGAGAGAGAGAGAGGAACAGAGAGAGAGAGAGAGAGAGAGAGAGAGAGAGAGAGCGAGATCCTGTTCCCTCGCGCTGCTGAGGTTTTCTGATTCAGTGGCTGAGACAACGCGGTCGCAGAACCGCCGAGAACCCGGTAAGTCTTCTTCCTTTCCCCCCCCTTCTCCCACACCTTTGCAGCCTCTTTTTCTTAAATCTCTCCCTGAAATAGAACTCGATTAACTCAAGTAAATTAACCATTAACCAATTAACTATTTTTAAGGGAAAAACGCTCCGTTTCCAAGTTTACGCACAGCGTGAAGCGATGAGACGCTTCTCTGCGACGTGCAATTCCTGAAAACAGTTTTTCTAGCGGATTATTTATGCTTGAGATGTTTTAAGTGAAAAATAACAGAAATAATAACAATTAAAATGGAGATGATTGACTTTTTTGCGCCCTCATTAAAAAATAAACGTTGGGCGCTGTCCGTGGTGCTGAAATCCCCCACTTTGATATTATTGGTGATTTTTGGTTAAGTTTCTCTGACATTTTTAGTCCAAGCTTAAGTGAAATTTCTGGGCACTTGTCTCTTTTTTCGCAGTGTCGCAACGAGACTCGTGATAAAGAAAAAAAGGCAGAATTCTCCTGAAGGACTTTGTCTGTGCTGCAGCCAAAAGTTTGTGCTGTTTTTCTCATCAATAAAAAGGTGAAAATATCTGGACCAAAGCGAGAACAGCAAAGTGTGAAGATGCTCCGTGTGCGTGATGTGCGTAAAAGCCGCCAGTCACAGTTCGTGAGTGAAAAGTCGACGCGTAAAGGTGGAGCACCCGCGATGGACAAACCCGCCAGAAGCTGCACTCGGTAAAGAAAGTGGACAGAGTGAGACTCAGGACAGAAAAACACCAGCGTGTCCTCGAATGATGGGGACAAAGCACCTCCTGCTGCTTTTCATTTACTTAGACCCGCTGAATGTCCTGTGCGCCGCCGCCGCCGCCGCCGCCACCAACAGGAAACCCAAAACCTCGCACAACCGGACCCACAAGTGGAAGGCGGTGAACGGCAGCAGCACCACCGCGGTCCCCGCGGCCGCGCCGGGGAAGATCACGCAGCTGCAGGCGCCCACGGTCCAGCACGACACGTGCCTGGGCTACTACGACGTGAGCGGCCAGTACGACAAGGAGTTCGCGTGCAACAACACGGACCACCGCTTCTGCTGCGGCAGCTGCTTCCTGCGCTTCTGCTGCGCGGACCGCGGGAAGCGGCTGGAGCAGAAGAGCTGCACCAACTACAACACGCCGGACTGGATCAAGACCCAGCCGCCGTCACCGGCGCCCACGGGCGACACGTACGACCCGGAGCTGGACCAGACCAACACCACGGTGTACATCACGTGCGGGGTCATCGCGCTCATCATCGCCATTGGGATTTGTGCTAAAGTTGCCTACGACAAAGCCACCAAGCCTCCTCAGGAAATGAACGTGCACAGGTAAGACCTTCGACTTATGAGCACAGTGCATTCTGGGGGGTGAGCTGTGACTGGACCCGATCCTTACCGGAAACTCGCTTTGTTCAATGCATGTTGGAAATTGTGGCTACTTCCTTTTCCTAACGCTGTTTCCAGGGTTGTGGTGGGGGACTGGGTGTAGCTGCACTTCGCAAATGCCCACAAATCGGTTTCTGGTAAGGATCGGGCAACTGTCCTGACCCGATCCTTACGGCAAACTCTATTCGCTCTATGCAGGTGTTTATGGCAGTTTCATAGTTTTAAAATAATAAAAAAAAGATGGGTCTTTGCAATAGTTTCATATAGTTGTTTCTTAATTTTATATTGTATTAGATATTTTATGTTAAATTTTGTTTGTTGTCGTTCCAAAACTGTCAGGAAAAGCATTCATGGTAACAGGAAGTAGCCACTCT
The DNA here is from genome assembly GCA_016785285.1 of Brachirus orientalis. NCBI lineage: Eukaryota > Metazoa > Chordata > Actinopteri > Pleuronectiformes > Soleidae > Brachirus > Brachirus orientalis. The sequence goes on from JAFBJR010018220.1 coordinate 946,827, forward strand.
TTCGCACATGCGCAGAAAAAATTTGGTTTTCTGATACAGATCAGCTAGTGACAGGAAACCTGACTTATTCTAAGCATGCGCAAAGTGCAACCACTTCCTGTCAAAACAATTTACAGCGGTCTCAAGGTTTTTAAAAATACTATATTTTGTTTTAGTTGTTTTCTTATAAAATAAATGTAAGTTAATGGGTTTAAGATAAGGGTTTCGTCTTTCATTTTATGGTGGGTGACAATGTCAGCTGGCATAAAACAACAGTGAGAACAGGAAGTAGCCGCTGATTGAATAACAAATCAGGTTTCCTGTACGGGTGACAGGAGGTACAGTGACACAGGCCGCCAACGCTGAACCGACTCTCATGAAACTTCCTCAGGTTTGACTCAAAATGAACTCCCTTAATTATTGTTTTTTCCTCTTTTTGCCTGATGTCCCGCTCACTGAGCATCTTAACCCACAAGTTAAACCACTGATCACGACTGTTGCTGAGTTTTGAACAGTTTATTTGTCTTAGCCGCAGTATTTCACTATGAGTTTGTATTTCACTTTTCCCATGAACCATGGAGAACTTTACATTTGGACATTCTGTACAGAAAAACAAACACACATTGATTCATAGCTGCCATGTTCAAAAAAAAACTGTTTTAGTCAGACTCGGAACTTCTCAGGGAGGTGAGACAAAATTGGCAGGTGGAGATAAAGTTGTCTGTGGAGAGTGTGACATTCAGAGTGACAGCGAGGGACAGAACACAGTTGGAGACCAAATGTTGATGTGTTTTAGTGGAATTTGTCATGTTATTAGGATATTATGTTGTGTTTTTTGTGCCTAAATAACCACAAGAATCAAATTTTTAGCCAGGAAATGGTCACAATCACCATTTACTTCCACCTTTTGGTTAAAACAATCACGTTCAAATGCTCAGGTTTTAGGGTTATGACCACGCAAATAAGTAACGTGGTTATGTTTTAATGATGTGAATGTTTTAATGTTAAATTTAAATTTCCATCAAATTGCTAATCTGCATCAGATCTGGATTAATCTGAATCTGACGGTAGAGTGTCTGATCCCTTATACACACATCCAATTCTGTTCCAATCCAGTGAGTTTTAACAGATTTTGTCCATTATAAGAAATAGGATCTCTTAAACATTTTATATTTTTTGTGTCATCATCAGTGGGTAGATGGGAACAATCTTTGTTGATCACAAAAATATTCAGATTTATCCATCAAAAACTATAGAGAGGATATTTTTCATTATTGCATTTTATGGATTTTATATTATGTCGACATTTTTGTGTTTATGTCGTGACATTACACCACGATCCTTTCTCAGCCTTTCCCAGGTGCTTTGTTTTGAAATCTAACCACATTAATTACCAGGAAATGGTCATCATCCCCGCTCATTCTCTTATTTCACTCATTAACGCCCCATTTAATTGCTACAGAAAATTAGTTCCTTACAAAAAGTGAATGAGAATGCAGTTTAATTGAGTGGGAATATAAATTTTTAGGAGACAAGGCTGGTCTGCCAGAGAAACACACACACACACACACACAGTAGTGAATTTACCTTCCTGCAAACGACAGGAAACGTTACATTTCAATGTTCTGTACAGCCAAATGTTATGTTTTAGCAATTTACACGTCATGGCAACATTTCTAAAGTGATTTAGATTTGAGCTCGCTGTCGCTCTCATTTCCTCATCTGTGCCCAAAGCAGTAAAAGCAGTAAAAGCACTATCACGTTTATGTGCCCGTCTGTAGATGTGTCGTAATTTACCCTCAGAAATGTGAGCTCAAACATAAAAAAAAAAAAAACAAAAACATACAAGTGCAACATATGATCCCGGAGCCTCCGAGGCTCCGTTTCAAGTGTGTCCAAACACAGTGCCAGCTTATAATTTCAGTAAAAAAAGTGCCATCTGTAAATCTATATTCAGAAATAGACCTTCAGAGAAAACTACACACCAACAGTCTGATGCAACCTTCAGCATGTGATTATGCTTTCTTTCATCTTCCAGGGTGTCAATTCAATGAACAGAGAGAATCTGAGGGTATGTGTACATTCAGCTGGTTTATAGTAGTGTGTCAGTATCATACATGTGCATTGTCTTGTATCCAGGCTGTGACCTTCAGCGCACGCCTTCCTCCTCCTCCCCAGAGCTTCCCTGTCAAAGAATGTCAAGATTTCCATGCTACACGTTCCCATTTCCATGTCAGTCCTAGAAATGGGAGGCGTTGTTGGTATCTGATGTCTGTTCAACCACAGTGGTGGTGGAGGTGGAGAGATGGAGGGTTCATGTTCGTCCTGGTGGGAGTTGTCTTCCTCAATGGCAGCGTGCTTTAGAAATCCTCAATGTTCCAGCGCCGATGATACTGAAAAGCACTGGAGTCATATTAAGACAACACACGTCTTGTGGACGATTCAGTCCCCAGCTGCACAAACTGCTTGTGCTTTCAGGAACAACACGGAAAATAACACGTTTCCCTCCATCATCACAAACACAAATGCCTCGTTAAAAATCACTACTCATGTTCCCTTTTTCCTTTTTAATATTCTATAACTTCATATGCTGCCATTTCCTGATCTGTCCCGAAACAAAGACTTGTAACGTTTGAGTCCATGATTTGGGCTTTATTTCCCGACATCATCAGTTAATACAGAGGTCAGATTTGGTGAAGTCTGAAAAAGGTTGCAATAGCAGGATTCACTGCAGCTGCTAGCATCTGTCTTATGGAGCTTTTCCACTATACAGTTCTAGCACTACTCGGCTTGACTTGACTCGATTCATTTTTTCTATTCTATTAGGGTTAGTACATGGTACCTGGTACTTTTTTTAGTACCTGCTCTGCCGAGGTTCCAGTCGAGCTGCGCCGATACTAACATGTGACGTGGACAGACTGCCGGCCACTGATTGGTCAGAGACGTCGTCACTGGAAGAGTCACGAGCTGCGACGTCCGAAGAATCAAAGCGAACAATGGCGAACTGTAGATCAGTTAAAAAGACGTAAAAATCCTGAAAACATGCGTTAATCTGCAACATTTAACAAGGACATTTGTAAAATGTCCATATTTAACAGAGGATTCTGGTGTATTTAGCGACAGCACTGCTGAAAGACGGAGATGGTGAGCCCAATCACAAGCCGTTCAGCCGTATTTCACTTCAGTGACTGTGTCAGACGGAGTCTGTGCTCCGCTCATGCAGGAAGTACTGAACCATTCAGTGAACTCATCTGTTTATAAGACTGAGGAAAATGATTCACGACAAAGAAAACAACTGCTTTGACCGTCACTAGTTTTTGTGTCTGTGTCTCGTATAAAACAACGTCACGGCAGTTTGGTGCAGCCATGATATGATGACCCCGACAATGTTGAGGAGAAACTATGAAGTAACGGAAAACAAAGTGTGTGTTACCAAACCGAGTAGAGCCGAGCCGTGCTATAATGGAAGTGCCATTAGACTTACTCTCACCCAACTGATGACAAAGCTGTCGGCATCAGGTAATTACGTTTGTCTTTACGATGTATTTTTTTATGGCAGTCAAGAACTAGAAGTTTGGACTCAGTTTGCAAAATTTGGCAGGGAAAAAAAAAAACACAGACATCATTTGGCATAAAAAAAAGAGAAAAAAGTAGTTGAAAGTTTAAAAGTTTAAAAATTGCAACCCCAAGAAACACAAATAACACTCGCTAAACTCAAAGCAGCACAGCATGTTTGACAGCTGTGACAAAACTAGCATTTCGCAAAACTAGCATTTAGCAGAGCTGAGCATTAGCAAGAGCAGCATTTAGCAGAACTGGTGTTTAGTGAAACGAATGTTTTTGCTGCTGCTAGCTTATCTGTCCAGCTCCCATTTCCCCACATTCACGTCCGATTAATGAATCTGAATTTATATAGCTAAATTCATGTATTCTCACCACCTACACTGTAGCTATCGAGCTCCCATTTCCCCTAATCCACATCAGATTAATGAATGTGGAGAATGTGAAATTAGTGTGAAACACCTGTCCAAGATCATTGTCTTCACTGTGAGCTGAGACGGATGGAAGATGGACAAACAAATGAATGGCTCCTCAGTGTCTGCTTCAGGTCTGACTACATTTGCATGTTTCCACCCACTGATAAGAGAGGGAGAGGAAAAATAAGTCACTTAGTCATTGCTCTTACTCAAGTGCTGCTTGAGTCACCTGCTTTTATCCCGGCTTCGTTTTGGACAGATCAGCGGGAGAGGACGTCCTGCTTCTCAGCCAGAGTCGTGCCAGTTGATTTAATGATATGAAGATAATTGAGCATTGTTGTGCCTCAGTCATGAAATTTCACTGCCTGCTGCTTTGGAAATGTTAAAGGGAGATTAGTCATCTCACAGACACACAGTGACACACAAGTTCCTGATAAAGGAAAACAAAATATTCAAATCCTAGACTGAAGGAACATCTTCAGCAGATTTAAATGCAAAGTTTGTAGTCAAACTTTTGACTAAGAACACATGCGTGTTACAATTAGACTTGATTTGTATAATGAGTTTACACAATGTTGATCAGTATAACAGTGTTTAGATCTTGTCTTGGAGTGGGGACATTTCCACACTGCACACAGGAAGTGATTTCTTGTATATGGAGAGAACAGGAAGCACCAGCAACATTGAGCTAGTAAAGTGAGGCGACTGCAAACAGCTCGGTGTTTGACTGAAAACACAGAGAAGCAAAAGGTTTTGCAAGACAGTTCTGCAGCCCTGTTCCGATGCTGTATACATACAAACGCTCCCTTAGTCAGGTCTGATAGTATTGATTCACAAAGCCAGTTTTCAGATTAATAACGGGCCACATGGCGGCATAGTGGCTGGCACTGTTGCCTTACAGCGAAAACAGCCGGAGTCGTGCCCAAGGGATTTTCCAGGTGGAGTTTGCATATTCACCCAGTGTGTGTGTGGGTGTTCTCTGGGTTCTCCAGGTTCTCCAGGTTCTCCGGGTTTTCCGGGTTCTCTGGGTTCTCTGGTTTCCTTCGAAAGTCTAAAAACACACAGGTGTTTTAATGTGAGAGTGAATGTTTGCCTGGCATTGAACTGGTGACCTGTCCAGGGTGTCACCTGCCTTTTGCCGTGTGTTAGCTTGTATTGGCTCCAGCCTTTGACGCTCATGTGGAGGATAAAGCAGGGGAAAAAAATGAATAACATCAACAACAATTATTATTATTATTTTGTCTTTTTGCTTCTCTCTCTCTCTCGAGGTCGCCTCAGAGAATGATCCACATATTTGATTTGCCAGCGATTTTCATTCTTGATGCCCTTCTTGACATTACCCTCCCATTAATCCGGGCTTGGAATCGGCACAAGGAGTAGACTGGAAGTGATCCCCCTGTGGCTGGGGCCAATTTAGTGGAGTGTCCAATTCACAATGAGCAATGGGGGATTGGGTACCTTGCTTTGGGGTACCCCAGCCCTTAAATCTGGTGGGGACTCAAACTGGCAACCCTTTGGTCACAAGCCAGGTTGTCTCTCCGCTTGTCTATGGGCCGCCCACACTAACAACAATAAAGAACAATAAAAATCACCAAATTTTATGCACTGCAGCTTTGAATTCAAGTTCAGGTCTTCTCCAACGTTAACTTTTATGTCCATTTGAACTTATTAGACTATATATTGTCGCACAGTATATTTTGTTTGAAACAACAAACACAAAAAAAGAACATTAAACCTTATGACACATCATTTCTTATTTCCTATATCTGCTCTGAGAAATGAAGAGATGCTGAAGTGTGTGTGTGTGTGTGTGTTGTCTTACTGGCGCTGCTCTTCTAGCCATGGGGCGTTTTTTTTCAGATGGATCCGCTTGATTCCATTACTACAGTGTGAGCTTGGGCCGTATGAGCTCAGAGATGGGACGATTAAACAAGAAAGCGCGGCTTCCTGGATGCTCAATGGTGTTATTTTATTCGTTTTTATGATTTGTTTATTCGCAGCAACCGTTTGGCCCAGCCATAATGATATTTGCTGGAACAGACCTCAGAGTCCTGGCAGCAGCAGTGCACATTCACGCTGACAGCTGTGACCGCGACAGAAGAAGTGGTGGAACATAGGATTGACTTTATATTTGGCGAAAGGTCTGCTCCTTAAAAATGAGAGCTTCTTTGTTAATTTCTGCTGCTTGGCTCAACTGATCTGGACTCCCACGTCTGTGACTGATGGAGCGCTGTGAGCGGAATACTGAGCTGTTGGCAGACCCTTTTTGCCTGTGACCTTCACCGAAACACAAGAATTGCAGAGTGAGAGCTAAAGATTTGAACAGGCTGTATTGATCAAGCACTGCAGAGCAAATCAAGACGCAATTTATGCCAGCTAGGTCGTAGAAATAACGTTTGGGTCTGTGATTGTGAGGCTTAGATTTTGAGTTAAAAGGCAAAGACGCCTGTGAAGTTGTGGGAAAAATAAAGTTAAAACTGAAAAAGGAAAGAAGAAACCAAAAGCATGTGTCACATGTCTGTTGTCAGGTTTTATTGATTTTAGTTTATCACTAATTTCCGGGCCTGTCCCGTTGATTATACTCACTGATTTAGTTTTTGGGTGTCCTTAACCTTAAAGGACTTCATAGTCTGAATCAGTTTCAGGTCTTCTTCAGTACAACATGGCATCCATTTTGTATATTGTCTTTCCCTGAGCTCCAACTCTTTGGGCTGCTCACAGTTTAACTGATCTGTCCATTTCCAACATTAAGGCTTGTATTCTTTATGTACATAGTCTCAAAATGACCCAGTATATGATAGACCATGTCCCAGTTCTCCAAATTGTTGTTGTAAACAACTTTTTTTTTTAAAAATAATTCACACATTTGTAATTTCATTCATTCATTCATTCGTCTACTGCTTCATCCATAGCAAAGAAGAGTCCACAGGTGTTAAATACACATTTCTGCAAAAGTAGTTTTAGGACAAAATTGGAGGGAGACGATCAGATACACTGTGCTCACAATACGTGTTGGTAAAATAATTTTATTGTTGTTTTACAGTTGTGTATTGCATAGTGTATTCTACTGTGTTCGTTGTGCATAAAACTCCATAGCTGTTTGTCTAAATCAAGTTTAATTACGGAGTTCCTCAAGGATCGATTCTTGGTCCTCTGAAGTTTTCTATTGACATTCGTTTTTAACAGAACCAGGTTAGACTTATTTATGTTATAAATACTTAATTTTCTTTTCCCCTTGTGTTTTATAACTTATTTATGTTACCTTCTAAACCTTTAATCACCATGCAAACTAAATAAAGTGTCCAAGTATCCTTTACTAAGTCCATAGACTTTCTTAGATTCTTACAGGACTGTGAAAATCATACCGTGGGATATTTAGTTTAGAAAAATATTGGTATTAAACCTAGCATTAATCCAAAACCTGCTCCGGTTCCATGAAGGTTAAAAACAGTCATACTATTTGTGACAAAGACAAGTTTCCTGCAGTTTTCATTAAGAAAAATGAAATGTAGATATGCGTTTCAGAACTACTTTGCCCAAGATTATTCCTTCTCTTTGAATCATCATATCAGGCCCCTTGCTGCAAACTGTGGCTCCTGCTGCACATGACATGGCAGCCAATTAGGACAATGCAAAATCAGGTCGCCTGTGTCTGTGAAAAAAGAAATGGATAAAGTGTGCTGATCCTGGAAGGGAAATGCTATTAATATATTGCATATCTCCCAAAGTCACAGAGTTATAGAAAAGTGGACTGTGTGGCTGCATGAGCTTGACATTGACATAGTTAAATTGCCCTTTCATTTCCTTCAAGAAAACGCAAAGCCACCCTGCATCTCATGGACCAACACAGAGCCTCCAAAGGTACAAACTGAAAAAAATGAACTCTCAATAAACCAGCCATGGGCTTGACTCCAGGACAAACAACTTTGCACCAAACAACTGAAAGTGTAACTCGTTTAACTTCCTGTCAACTGTGGCTGCAATTATGCTTTTCTCTCCATTTTGATTTAAATGGAACTGTAGCCAAATCAATTAGGAAGACAATTAGGGAGAATAAAAAATGTTGTTCATTGGGAGGAAAAAGAAACATTAAAGTTTAAATGTTTGGTCTGTTGTGTTGTTTCCTTTTTTTTCCCAGAGCTCTTGCTGATATTCTGAGGCAACAAGGACCAGTTCCCATATCTCAGTATGAACACGAAAACATTGCAGCAATTGATGGGTCGCCCAAAGACGAGACGCCGGTCCGAACCTCGAAGAATCATTACACGCCGGTTCACGCCAAGGCGTCAAACCACGGTAGGTGATATTGCTTTTACGTGAATCGAGAGCTCAGACACTGAAACCGTGTGCTTGAGTGTTTGAGAGCAGCAGAACTATTCCATTTTATAAGGATCCAACTTTGTGCCGTTACGATACAGTGAGCCCCACGGCGCGTCTTCTCATTAATCTGTCACAACGTGTTTTGAGTGACGCCTTCTGGAATTGATAGATGGGCTGTGAATCCTTAGCTTTCCCTTCAATCTTTCTTAGGATGAAGCATGTTAGAAAATAGAAATGTGAGGCCTTGGATAAGTTCTCCACTCTCACGCTGTTTTCCCATAAGCTTACTCAGCAGTGGCTCAAACCCAAAAAAAAAAATGAGATGCAAAATTGTCATCTTCTGTGGGAGATGCAAGCTTTTTTTTTTTTTTGTCCAGAGATAATTTTGTCGGGCAAATGCCGTTCCGCCTACTTTTATCTGGTTGGCTCTCCAGATTCGTTTGCTAAGTGCCCCAGTATGGTGTCCCAGATTCAAAGGTGTTACGTTTCACTCTCGTGTCACCCTGCCTCCACCCTCCCCATCCTCGATCATGGATGGAAGGTGTCAGAGGCGATAGAGACTGAGCCGCATGACGGAAGCTGCTGCACTCACTCTTCTGCAGCAGGATGACGCTGTGTTTCTGGGGTGTATATATAACTGAAACACATGTCAGGTCCCTGTTCAGGATGGTCTTAAATTGTCTTCTCCTCTCTTTACATTTGCAGGATTACATTATCACATCACAGTGTCATAATGTTCAAGTAAATTACTTTGCCTTTTCTAGTCTTTATTACCTTCGCTCCTGTTCTGTGCATGTGTTGAAACTTAATTTATGAGCTGAAGGATTTTGGGATACATTTGCATATTAAAGCTGGGCTACACTACATCTTTTTTTTTTATTGTTTCGATCAATAATTCTGTAACCAGCTTCAACATAATGTAAATCCAGTGTTTTTGAGAGAGAACTTGACTCCAGCTCCTCCTCCGTTCACAGCCTTGGGGAAATCTGGTACAATTATTAGCATCCCATTAAAATGTGTTGCAAAGTTTAACAGAATTTACATAGAAGAAAGTTTCTTAAAATGATGTGTGTTTTCATCACTGCTGGAAAGTCAATATCGGGAGTCAGTTCACTGGTGCGAGAAACTTTATGACTTAAACAAAGAGCACCGATAGCTGTTGGTTGATATATGATGGGATGCCGTTTTGTTACAGCTTCCAACTATTATTTGTTGAGGAAATTTGTTTCCCCATCAATCCACACGTACCTCGTATCGTTTGCTGTGTGATCTGTTTCTGCTGTTTTTTCAACCATCGCACTTAAATGTGGAAGCTTGTGGGGTGTTTCAAGTCACATGAGTCATTTTTTCTGTTTCCATGGCAACAACTTTCCCACCTCCTTCACACCTAAAACCCCTCAATGCAATATTTCAGCCTCCCATTGGCTGCGCTCCTAAACAGCTGTATGTACACATTTCTGCAGTGGAAAGGTCACATTTCCAGAAAAACGGGGAAAAGACAAAAAAGAAAGCTGCAAAAATAAACTGAATGCAGCCATGAAAATTCGAAAATAAACAATTTTTTATGCAGGGATCCAGCTTTACTGGTAAAAAGTTTCCAAAACAAGGTTTTTGTTTATGATAAGCTGAAATAGATGCCACACAATCGAGTCACAAGACAATGACTAAGCAAAAAAATATACTCATTCCACTAAGACTTGATTATCAACCAGGTAAAATGGATGACGGCCCCAAGGCCCCAAACTTAATACTAAACAAAGTTTATTTTAATTAAATTTTCAGAAAAAGTGCTTCTAATTCTGCTTGCACCTCACCTACAGGGACTGTAGCAACCTGTTGTTAAGGTTCCACACCAACAAACAATTATGTACATAAAACTCTTGTCTCCTCTGTCCACCACCTGTTTGTGCCTTTGCGTACTTACCAGATTTAAAGAATTCACCACAGTCTAATTAGATACTCTGTAGATAAATGAAGGCTCACTGCTACAGGTCGACCAGTTAATTGTTTTTGCTGATTAACCAGCTTCAATTGGATATTATACAGCCTAGCGGCATTGGCGGACTGTGGCGCCCACATTGAACAATGCCTGTGCTGCTAACGCCCATCATGTGAAGATGCAGATCAGTGATTTCCAAGCATGAATATGGGTCAATGGCTATATTTGCTAATTCAAGTGCCACATTTGCCTAAAAAAAAATGTGATGTTTCTCCTACTATTAATAACCAAAACAACTGTTTAAAGTAGAAAAAAGTCACTCAGACTCTTAGCTTTGGTTTCTTTTTATTTAGTTTTTAATATTTTGTTCACTGACTGGCTGAAATTTAGCAGCGGTCTAAATGTCACTGCTACAGCCAAACCAAAAAACCAACTGGACCTAATCACGTTTCTACATCAGATATTAGTTAGGAGTGGAGAATTGGCCTCTAAATAACAAAATCTAGCGTTTAGAGGAGCAGCTACGTGATGCATTCAAGGACCCTCATACATGATTGTATTAGTTTGAACACTAAATAAGTGCTTGCTTTGTGCTCACAGATATAAGAATATGGAAATAGATTTACTCCTACTGTCTGTTAGTGAAAAATTAGCCTTGCAAAATTGCAGCTGCTGACCTGCTTTATGGCACTATACACAAACACGCCTCCCAGTCAAGTACTGGCTGTAAGAGCAACACAATTATAGTATTATTTTTGACGTTCATTGTGGCAGAGCTGGCGCAAAAGTAGCAGAGCAAAGGAAGTGAGAAATAGGAAACGACTGACACGTGTAAACATTGGACTAGCTTTTTTTAGAAAGGTGTGAATTCAAAAAACAACAATATCAAGTACTTTTACTGTGTACTTTTGGAGTAATCCAAGGTTAATTCAAATGTTCCATTGTGCCAGTATTTACTAACTACCAAACATGGTAAGTTAAGTTAGGTAATTAGTAGTACTGTTTTTTATGTTACACCAAGGTTATTAATAAATAAGGATATAATATAAAGAGTAGATAATGTGGGGTGTAAAAAGAATGCATACATGCATGAAAAAGCCGACTGTATACCACTGATATGACATGGTTACATTCCCAAGGACCTCTTTACATCTGCCATCAAGGTCAAGGGCAAGTTGTTGAGAAAAGAAAATAGCTTTTGCACAGGCTTGTGCGACACAGATCCACTTCAGCGTCGCTCCACGGCCCTTAAGAAGGCGTCGAGCAGCTACTGCACTTCCCTGCTCCGACACCATCTCACAGCAGCACATCACGGTTAATGGCCGAGGAGAACAAAAGTAGATTTGAAGAGATTTTTGTGCGAGGCTGAATATATATATATATATATATATATATATATATAATATCCTGCTGCACACACCACTGATGGGTTTGCTGCGTGCAATTCAAGTTCACTTCCAATCGCTCCCCGGTTTGTTATATTATAATTTATATGGCTATTGTATTTTATGGCATTTCTAGCAAAAAAAGGAAAGTATTGGCTGTGGCGTGCAGCAGCGGTTGGTCCCAGAGCATCAGCAGTGTGTTACGTGAACTCATCCCAGAGATATTACACTTAGATGAAGTGGTGATGGTGTGTTTGTTGTGTTGTGTATCCCCCCCCCCCCGCCTCCAAAGCATTTTCACTTCCCTCAGCTCTGTTCTCGCACTTTTTTTTGCTCTAAAGTTTCTTCGTGTGTGTGTGAGAGAGAGAGAAAGAATGGGTGACAAATGTCTTCCACACTTTGCAGACAGAGGGAGGAATTAACTCTGTAGGACACTCACAGCCACCACTCGGCTCATTTTAAGTTTTACAGCCCCTCAGAACTTCGCTTCGCTCGAATGAGATGAGACCAACTTTGGTATTAAGTTTTTAAAAAGATGATGTCGCGGTAGATGTCGGTGATGAGTCTGGCTGTCTCAGTCCGACTGTACAGACACAGCTATAAACTGTATTTATTAAAGTCAAGGCAGTAAATATAATGTGAATGTTCACCGGCTGCCTGAAAAACTCGAGTAAACTCATCTTGATGATACACATTGTTTAAACTTGCTATGTCCTTTTTGGGTCTTTTTCTTTGTTGCCCAGGACAGTCAGTGTCTTTTGAAACACACCGTGTACAGTCCAGTCACAGTCTAACTTTTCTCTGGCCAGAATGAAAGAATAGTTTTCTGTTTCTTTCTTTCTGACATCTTTAAATCTAAATATATGACATAAACAGTAGAAAAATAAAACAAACAAACAAAAAAACAGGTAAACATTGTGTTCATACTCTTTACACTTTAATAAGCAGCTATTATAATAAATTAGGTGATTACTTGACCGTGCTTTCACGTCCATCTCGTCCGAAACCTGTGCATGCATTCACGGCGTTTGTGCGCTTTCGTGGAACAGTACCTGTAGTGGAAACCTATACTCGGCAACAAGAAATACTGTTTTCTGATTGGCTGATAGGTTCAAACCAACTAAATGAATGGACTGCGCAGAGTAATCTGCCTTTGCATCATCCATTCATAGATTACTATTAATGTTTATCACTTAACAGTGTGAGAAATGTCATGTTTGGCGCTCACACACGTTGCGTGTGTGGAATGCGTGTGTTTCACGCTCAATGCGTGATCACGCTGACAATCATCCTGGCAGAACTGCCCGGACGCTCGAAATGTAATACTGTATTAACGATTACTCGACACAGATAATCTGCCTCGAGTAATTTTAGTAATCGAATTACTCAAATTATTAGAGGAATCGTTTCAGCCCTAATAATTAGCGAGTTTTCAGTCCCTCTAAATCAGGGCTATTCAATTCAAAATTAAGTTGGGCCAGATTTTCATACCAAGAAATGTAGCCGGGCCGCACCTTCTCAGCACCTGATAAGCAGCAAGTTAATAACAAATTTAAAATCGACACTAATGAATTTATTGAAAAACACCCAACATCGAGCTGGAAAAATTAAAAAAAATATTTGTCAGTCCGTAGAGAGTTAAACCGACGGTTTTCATTTTCTATTTTACGTTTCTGTGTTGATAAAAACAGATGTTTTTTGCTGCTCGTCACACAACAAGGACTGTTGCTAGGCTACAGGAGTGTTACATTCACTGTCAGTACCACTGTAGGAATTTAGAAATTTCTGTGGGAATTTCTAAAGTCCCACTAGAAATGTGTTTTTCCTCGTTTTTTTTTTTTTTTTTTTTTTTGCATGGCAGAACCATGGGCTTGGCCACACAGGGGTTGTTTCTGGGTCACAGGTGGTTCGGGGGCCGCCAAATAAATAGGCCTGCTCTAGACACTCTTTTTCAAAAAAGCGACTGGCGACGAATCTGTCGTTTTTTCTTTTCCTTGTTTTATTTGAGACTTTTGGGGACACTGACGTAAAAGCACGTATCGTTCTAAAGGTCTTTACACAGCGGGCGTAACGAACGAGGGAATGATTCTGATGCGACGCAGCCTCTCATGCACATCAAGAACGATGAGAAGAAACTAATAAATTAGTTGCTGCTGCTGCTGTTCTCTGGCTGATGCAGCTCACAACCTCCCTCCACACGTCTGTAACTGCTTTATACTTTATTCTTGTTAATTAACATGAAATGGGTTTTGAGAAACAAACACAATCAAGCGATCCACCGGCGTGTTAGATGTTTCCACCGGTAACGTCAGAACGTCCCCTGCTTCACCATTTTTTTTTTTTAACTAATTAAGTTTTACGGCTCGTTTGACTTAAACGACCAAGTGGAAAAAAAAAAACCACACTGATGTGTCCCTGGAATGAAAACGTGCACTTTTATCCCTGTTTTGACACTTTATTGCCCCCCCCCATGTCTGTTTATTATGACCAGATTTTCTCTCCACCTTCCACTGGGGCCAATCAGCACCATTTGATTTCCAACCCGGTGTGACAGCGTGTCAGCAGAGCCTCAGTGCAACTATAAACAAATTTTGTGTTCAGCTGGACTGAGCCAACTTTGCCATTTCCCCTCTGTTTCCAGTGTTGATGTGAAAACCTACATTACGGCTGTTTATATTTGTATAGTGGATACAATCACATCCGTATCTCAGCAAGAAAGTGAGTTAGTGTTTTGTGCTCCAAAATGTCAAATGATTTATTTAGGACTTTCATTTACTGGAACTCACTAAGCTCATGTACAGTAAATAAAACCAACCACAAGCAATTTATTTATGTTTTTACTCAAGTTCAAACTCATATTACAGGAAACATTATTTCTTTAAAGCAGGTGTTTCCCTCATGACCACTATTTATAGTGTGGTCATATATTTATAAAGTCCTTGCTCTGTCCATCTATGGTGATCAATGGGTTGAAGCTAACATGTAAACCAGAGGTCTCAAACCTGTGGCCTGTGGCCCACACGCAGCCCCCCACTCAATTTAATGTGGCCCGCCGTTCCATATATATTCAAGTTATAATGGGAACTGACCCATGATCTCCTCTGTCTGTAGATTGTAGACAGACTAATTATAATGGCTGGCGATTGTCAAAAACAATTATATGTTAGGTTATATATATGAAATATAAGCTTTTATATAAGCTTATTTTGTGTGTTTTAAGACAGTTGTCCTTATATTATTTACTTTTAAATTTTTTATTTCATTTGGAATCATAAATGTATTTTTTTTTTTTATTGTTAACTATATTGTTCCATATCATTGCACAAAACACTTTTATATCAATATCAATATTCACAATGATATCCTGTGAAATATCATTGTGAATATTGTTGATTTGAAGCAAATTCCCCACATAGTACAGGAACATTTTTTCACATGAGCAGAGTGGACGCTCATTGGACCCCAGCTCATTTGAGTTTGAGACTTAAGCTAACGGGTAAATGTATCCGTTACTTTGCCTCCTATGGGGTCGAACCCGAAAATACTTTCTCACACCACATTTCAGACTCTTTGGTGACGTGATTGTCCGCTATGGAGGACAGTTTACGTTCTGTCCATTTTCACAGCAAACACAATTTACTTTAGAGTTTTCTTCCGATGGAACAAACAGGCATTTTCTAAATGGATCTAAAGCCAAGCTGCACTCAGGTCGCCCTCTGCTGGACCACATGGTAATTAGCCCAGACAGTCTGAGACTATAAAGGTTTGAGTTTAAACTTTCCCACCTTTTATCTGAAATAACTGAATTTGGGATAACAAGTGACACCCCCCGGGTATGTGCGTATCCGTCTTGTATAATTGTATTAAAATTGTATGATAACTTAGGTTGTGCAGCTATTTCCAAACCGGAGGTTCAGTTTTATACTGTATTTACCTGTATTTTGGAGTTTTTAATCTGTGAAATAAACCACCGTGTCCGTCAGTGACGAACATAAAAGTGTGGTTACAAGTGCGGACAAGGCGTTTTTCTGATGAAAATTTCCTGGAGATAAGGGGCTTTAGGTTTGTAGTGGCACATGGGAGCAGTTCATATCACAGTCAGCATCTCCAGTCAGCTACCTGATTTCTGCTCCAAAGTGCAGTCCTTGCAGCACACAGAGGTTATGAATCGTCAGCATTTCATCCTGGGAGACGACGCACTGATACTCGACCGTGTCATCTCCGCGGAAACAACACAGGGCTGTTTTTTTAAAAAAGAAAAAATCACTTGATGTGGGACATTTACCGATTTCCTCAATGGTCCTAATTAGCCGCGATGGTCAGAGTATTCATTTTATCACCGTCCTCTGGGTTTGATAAAAGAGTAATAAACTGTGAAGCAGAGAGTATATTGCCAGGCTTTGGTGTGATGAAGACCAGGTCTAATGCTCCCAGGTGTTTCTTTTCATTACGATAATTTGAAATTCTGTTCGATCTCGGTTTCCTGAGGCCCAAAGGTCTGAGGAACGTTATTGTCTTTCAAGTAGTTCCTTAGAGACGCAGGCATTTAACCATTTGCTGTTTTTTGAAGAGACTGACTTAGAAAGAAAACAAGGCAAAAGAGGAAGAGGCCATTTGATAATTCAGCTCTCTAGATTAAATTTTTTCACTCACTTCTTCCACTCGAAGTTCTTTTTATTTCCTGTGACGACTTGTCTGTGACTGGCAGCACAATTGGATGTTGCCAGGATTCGCCCGGGCGCTTTGTCCCGCTCCCTGTGTTCATGATGTAAACTCAATTACAGCAGTGGTTCAGAGGAGAGTTAACAGCAATGTGGTACAAATTGCGTTACCTTGATCCTTTAACACAGAGGAAATACAAAAGTGTCCACACTTGGAGGTGTGAAGCATTGGATTCTTATCTTAAATTGTTAAACTAAGGATGAATCGATTCTGAAATCAAATGTACCGTAGCTCAGACTTACTTTCCCCACGGGAAGCTCCAAGAGTCGTGATTTTACTGCATAATTAAGTCACATTTGTGATTTACTGTGAAGGAAGAAACGAAATATTTGATGAATGGGCCCCAGAACGCCAGCGTGAAATCTGTGGCATCCTTAAGCAACACGTATTGACGAGCTGATCAAGCCACCTGAGAGTTCCTGTTTGTCAGTTCTGCCATTTGTTATTCTGTTTAGTATTCTTGTCATCTGTGGCTGCTTTCTGTACAAAATGGCAGAAGTGACTGGGAAAAACAAACACCTCTCAGTAGAGGCGGACTGATACGGGTTTTCCTATAGCCAATGACAATAATTAATGCAGATCTTGGGCCCATATTTTTTTGCACATTTTCTTCCATCTGATAAAATATAACAGTTTAATGAAAACAAATAATAGAAAAAATAGTTACTGAACAACACTAATAATCTGTCTCTCCAAACTGTGTCTGCAGTGCAATTATATACAGTAGTTTAAATAAAATATTGTGTAAACTTGTGGTTGCAGGTTACAGCCCGTTATGCTCCATTTCCTGGTCTTTTTGGTGCGTTCCAGTTGCAGTTGGATGTCCAAATTTCCGAGTTCCAAGTCGGATTCCCAAACTGGAATGCCCGACATGGGGTTCCAAGATGGCTGCCACCACTACTTTTACAGTTAATCAGTTGTGCATATAGCACTGTTCATTAATTTTTATTGGTAGACATGTTGCTTCCCTGTTTGTGTGAGCAAAATACCACGTGGGACGCACTCGTCGAACTGTATTGCTAACAGTGGCTAGCTCGAGATATGTTACGTACTTTTGGACTTCTCAACAGTGTTAACTTCGGTGAGGAAAACTGTGACAAAAAAATGTCCGTCGACGACCTGACGTTAAGTAAATAAAAATGAAGTTGATGTGACAAAATCTACTGACACCTTCGTCGCCGAGTAAAAAAACTGGACAGAAACGTTAGGGCGGGACGAACTGGGAAGAGAACCAATCAGAAGAGAAGAATAATCCAATCCAATGGTTAGGTCGATCTTCCTGAATTTCAACAACGGAATTCTGCTTTTTCACTACATATACTGAAATACACCGTTGCTTTAAAGTGGCACGTGCGTGGACTGATGGAATGAAAATTAGTTCCTGTGATCTTCCTCATCTGACCTTAACATTAACGTCATCAGGTTTTGCTTTAAACATCTATATCGCTAGATTTAGCAACAAAACACAAGCACATACAGGACACATATGTACAAAAAAAGGCTTCGTTCTGTGCTTCATTTTCTATTTGCTCCATTGTTTACACGTAAATAAAGTCATAATAGTTTAATCAAATTGATGTGAAGGCACCTTCTGACACGGGCAGAATGCAAATACAGTGTGATCATGTCACTAATTAGCTTTATTATGATGTGTCTTTCCACTCACAGAAATTGGAAACAATGGTGCACAGAGTGATTTTTTTTTTCATGGCAGAATGATAATTGGTGGAAAACTAACATTCCGATTTTTATTTTTGTCTCACCAGGTCATTATGGGAAAGGAGGAGGCCAAGACATGCACAACTTCATCTCCTCCGGGTTTGTGACGCTTGGACGAGGCCACTTGAAAGGTAAAGCTCGTCCGCACTGTTGAAGTTAAACGCGACGATAGCTTCACTCACAGAAGCTCCAGTGTCGTGCTGTCGTCGTCCCGCTGCCAAAAAACAAAAGAAAAGCATCAAATAGTGTGACTTTAGTTTCAGCCAATACAGAATGGCTTGAAGTGACATCTTGCAAAGTCCACTCACATGTTTAGTCTCTATGATTAAATCCACACTTCCAGTCACAAAGTCACACTTTCCACACTCGATAAGCGGCCAGTGTGACGGCGACAGCGACGCACACTCGACAGTTTCCATCCCATTTCCTCCCTTTTGAGGAGCTAATAAATCAGGAGCCGCGCTGCAGTGAGAATGAGCTGTAAACAAGAGGCTGGTTGTTGTGTTTTTACAGCGCAGCACTCCATCGATGAGTCGGGGCAGATGTCCTGGCAGGGCGATCTGGACGTCCCCATCTCCTACGGTACGTTCCTCACGTTATTCAAATGTTCCCTGTCGGAGAGAAAAGACACGCGGCACAACCTGCTCACTTCCTGCTCACCGCTGATAAGAAAAGTCACACATGCAGAGACCGCCGTGCAGAGCTTTTGGCCGTGAATCACAGCACAGTCACTGGACACAGAGTCATATCTGAGGCCCGAGCAGCGACTGGTGCTGTTGCATCTGCTCCGATTACATTTTCTTTTCTCCTCTCACTTTCATTTTGAGCTCACTTTCATGTACAAAAACGCACCAGGCTCATTGTGCCCACGTTGACCTGTTAAATTTGCGATCGGGCCAAGTTCGTCCGTCAAGTTTTGCAGGAATTCAAGTTAAAAATCCCACTAGCCATGTGGCAGGCCGACGCCGCTCTCACCTTCCTTTGATCTGTTACCGTGGCAACCACAATCCCTATTCTTTTTCAGTCTTCCTTTTAATATTTAGTGTATGTTTTTGTCATATTTATATTCAGTGCAAGATATTTATTATAGTAAATTTAATACTGAAATCAGTGTAAAACTATGTAAGAAAACTCAACTCATTTTCAATTCTACACCTGATTATTTGTGTTCTAGCCCAATTTGACCATATTTGATTAAAAATGTGATGCATTTCAGTGAAATCCAAGCTTCTGATGATTTACAAAACATCAAGTCTGAAGCTAATTCAGTGTAAGATGGCGTGGACATGAGATGCAGTTGATGTAAAAGTGATGCTCACAACAGTCAGAGGCAAACACTGAGCAGCAGGTACGGAAACCGTCGCCTTTCATGATCCGTGTGATGAATCGTTTGATAAAAAGGCGGATATTTAAAGTGTCTGTCAGAGGCGGTGACTCTCTCCTGACTGCACCTGTCACCCTCTCACTGCACCTCACAGGTGACAGCGTTCAGCAGCCTGATGGCGCCGCCTGTCATTTCAGGGCTCAGGTCCTGTCAGCCGCCATCTTACATGTGTGACTGTAACAGCTGGCTGTCTGCAGGGCTCACACACACACACACACACACATGTTTGCGCTTCTATCAGAGTGAGGACCCTCATAGACATAATACATTTTCTAGCCCCTTATCCTGTTAACCATCACAACTAGATGCCTAACCCTTACCCTAACCTTAACCCAATTCTAACCCTAACCTTAAAGCCCTTTAAAGAAGTGAGGACCAGACAAAATGTCCTCACTTTTTATACAATTTTTTATACAATTTTTTGGTCCTCACTCTGCAGCAAGTGCAGGAACACACACAGGACCCTCATAGACATAATACATTCCCTAGCCCCTTACCCTTACCTTAGCCATTACAACTAGATGCCTAACCCTAACCTAAACCCCATTCTAACCCTAACCCTAAAACCAAGTCTTAACCCTGAAAAAGCACTTTTTAGGGGTGAAAAAAAGTGAGGACCGGCCAAAATGTCCTCAGTTCGTCAAAATGTCCTCACTTTGTAGGTGTTCATACGATTTTTGGTCCTCACTCTGCAGCAAGTACAAGAACACACACACATGTTTGTGCTATCAAAGTGAGGACCCTCATAGACATAATACATTTTCTAAGCCCTTACCCTAACCTTAACCATCACAACTAGATGTCTAAACCTTCACCTAACCTTAACCTCAGCTTAACTTTAAATCATGTCTTCTCCTTAAAATTGAGTCATTTAGGTTATGGGGACTAACTATAGGATTTTTGTCCCCATAATGTGACACTGTAAATAGATCCCCACAACATAAGGAATACCAGCTGTGTACACACACACACACACACACACACACCTGATTGTGTAGCATTTGAAGTGGGGACCCTCAGAGACATAATGGATCCCCTATTCCCTTGCCCTTACCTTAACCATCAAAACTAAATGTCTAACCCTAAAACCAGGTCTTAACCCCCCCAAAAGCCCTTTAAAGCTGTGAGGACCAAAATGTCTTCACTCTCAATGGTGTATATGGTTTTTGGTCCTCACAGAGCTACAAATACAAGATCACAAGATCAAGGAAAAATCCGGAGTTAAAAACATTTTAGGTCTATTATTAGATGATAACAAGTTCACTTGTGTCACAATCATGTCAAGCTACGACGACAGTGCGCGGGACCGTTGAGAACTAGCGTGAAGTTAGCGTGAAAACCCACCCACTAATATTTACATCTGCTGAAGTTGATCTTCAAACTACGTTTGCTGCAGCATTATCTCACCGTGACACTGCCTTTTCTGACTGCAAACTATGAAAACTGCTCTCCTGCACCAAACTCCATAGAGAAAATGCGCAATTTTAAATCAGGGCTTCCAGGTGGTGTTGATCCACTGCTGCCTCCATCAGTAGCTTCACATGTGTTCATTTGTGATTTCGGCTTTAAAATCCCTTCATCCGGGTTTACCTCAGTGACACAAACTTACTAAACAAGGCAGCAGTGGACCAGCAGTTCCTGTGTCCCTGTGAGCTAAAAGCGTTGGTTTTCTGTGCGGACTTTGTCATAACATTAGCTTTCAGGCAGGATAAAGATAAAGCATGTCCGATGCCTGTGAAGTCTTTGCATCCACTTTGTATGAAATATCATCATGCACGCGCAGGAATTTCAGTCTTTACCTTCCTTTATCCTGTACAAAGTTCCATTTTGCCTCCTTAATCCTCTTAAGTTTTCCTTCCCTATAGATTCCCACCTCCCTGGGTTAATCCCTTGTCCCCTCTAACCTCTTACACTAGGTTGTCCTGCATTTGTCTTGACAATAATAGTTGTCTTCTTTTATGAACAAAAACATATTTTCATGACTGGTATCTCTAATTTGAGAATTTTTCCTTGAGGACTTTGAGTAATCCTCTGCACTGCAGTGTCACTTTCTCACTGCTTGTATTTGCCTTAAAACACCAAACACTCAAGACAAGCACATTAACATGAACAACCCACTCCCTCTTTTTTTTTTTTTTTTTGTTTAATCCACTGTTTTCCAAGACCAACCACGTTTGATTTGCGAGCAGCCGTGACCTCAGACTCAACTGTGTGTGTAACGTTTCATTGTTTGTGTGGGAGCGTCGCCCCGAGAAAGGAAGAGAACAAACAGTGCAGACTCGAATGTACGTCAGGGCTAACAAGCTGCTAAACAAAGCTCCGAGTTATGTCGTCGTTAATATTCATGCGCACGACGCGACACTCGTGTGAATCCACAATCGCTGCACACAAGTGAGTGTGTGTGTGTGTGTGGAGCCGCTGCTGAGGCTGCGAGAGATGCATTCATGTCCGGTATCTGAGTCTTCATCGGCCTCGTCCGTCTGTCTCTCTCTCTCTGTCTGTCCGTCTGTCTCTCTGCCCTCGTTCCCTCGTGACGGATTGTCAACGCAGACGCCGTTTAGCAGCTCTGTGAACCCGAGCAAATTTATTTTGATGGAAGACGAGCAGCTGCCACAGGAGATGCTCAGGCAGAATGACTTTCCCAAATTGTCAATGAGCTCCATGTCTGGCTCCTGAAACCTCTGCCTCCTCTTCTGCAGGATCAGGCGTTTCTTACGCCCAGTTAAACACATTCCCACTGGTGGGAAAAAAAAACGTTTAATCTCGTTTTTTTTCTTTGACAAATGGGAATATGTGTGTAATCAGGATTCACTCACTTGATGGTGGGTGAGTCCGATGCCTGGTGCAAGACGTATCTATTGGAGGTTAACGGAGTGTCAGGAGTTACTAATGTTGGTGGGTGCACTTTGTCCAACACTTACCGCCATTACATCCATTCCCATTGGTGAAAAAACCTATTTAATCCCAGGTTTCAATGGGTTTTGACCAATGAGAATGTGTGTAATCAGGATTCACTCACTTGATGGTGGGTGAGTCTGATGCCTGGTGCAAGACGTATCTATTGGAGGTTAACGAAGTGTCAGGAGTTACTAATGTTGGTGGGTGCACTTTGTCCAACACTTACCGCCATTACACCCATTCCCATTGGTGAAAAAACCTATTTAATCCCAGGTTTCAATGGGTTTTGACCAATGAGAATGTGTGTAATCAGGATTCACTCACTTGATGGTGGGTGAGTCCGATGCCTGGTGCAAGACGTATCTATTGGAGGTTAACACAGTATCAGGAGTTACTAATGTTGGTGGGTGCACTTTGTCCAACACTTACCCCCATTACACCCATTCCCTCTGCTGAAAAAACCTATTTAATCCCAGGTTTCAATGGGTTTTGACCAATGGGAATGTGCATGATTGGTCTTTTTATTTCTTTTTTTTTTTGGGAGAACAATATTGGTTACGCAGTTGAGGACAAATGTGTTGTTAACATCTTCATAGTTCATAAATGGTCTCAAATGTCTGTATTGGACTAATATCGGTACAGACCTGAGTTTATGAAATTGGTATAGGACACAAAAAGTGGTATTGTTTATTGGCATAAAAATAGTTGTTTGTTCACTGCAGCTGACAAATACAGTTCTTAAACAGAAGCAAAGCAATCATATCTCTGTAATTGTCTAATGAATCAATAAAATCACTTTTTTTTTGGCGATCTAGCATCTTTCAGAGAGCGGGTGTACAAACATTGCCCTCGTCCTCAGGCTTTTGTCATCTCACTTTACCTTCTCTGCCTGTGGCATCCACTGATGTGCATCCTGCTTAATTACTTTTTCATGAATTTGCTCCCTGTTTTGGTCCTGAGGGAATTGCTTTTTTCCACCTCATCCCAAACCACTTAAGGTGACCTTGTCTTATTGGCACGCACCCCCACGTCCTCACACTGTAATCCCTCACACCCACAGTGTGTGTGTGTGTGTGTGTGTGTGTGACAAGAGTGCAGTTCAATGGTGGCACTTGCCCACTTTGCCTCCGTTTGTCCTTTTTTCGTCTCCGTCTTTAACGCTGCAGCTGTCGTCTCGGCTGAACCGAAACTGGAAACCTTGAACTTGAGGACAATCGACGGATGCATCATGTGCCGTGACATGAGTGACACACTGTGCACACGTGTCGACCGGGATGCCGCGTACTGACAGAGCGATGGAAAGGCGGCGAGTCGAGCTCTCGTTCTCTTGTCCTCTGAAATCCTCTCTGAAGTTTGAAAAGAAAAATAAAACCTTTGAATTTGTTACAAATCTCATGGACTAAAAAGAGATTTAAGGTTTATTTATCACAATAATTTAGCAGGAACTCTTTATGAAGTAAGTCACTGGTTCAATATGAAGAAAAATGGCCTACAAGACATTTTGTTAAAAACCCAAATTAACAACATACACTTTAATCTTATGCTGAACCGTATGTTAAAGCTAATTTATCAAATAGCCAGTGATCTGCAGTTGCTCTGTTTAAAAGAGGAATTTCTTCCTTTGCCCTGGAAGTTGGCAGATTTAAACATTAAGGAAAGAGACAGTGGAAAAAATGTCCTCACTTTGCGCTGTACAAAATGTTAAAGCAAATAGACTTGATAGTAAATAGAAATGTCTTGACGCATAAAATCCAATTTAACAACATATTTCATACCGAAAGCAATTTTTTTCTGCACAAATACAGGTAAAGACTGATACAGCTAACAATTATTTTCACCACTGATTAATCTTTTTTGGATTAACTGATCATAAGTTTATATAAATAATATAATAAATATGTTTTTCAAATGTCTTGTTTTGTCCACAAATCAAAATAATTCAGTTTTAACGATTTCATTGTTAAGAAAGCAGGAAAAAAAAAAATCAGAGCTTGTTTTAATAACTGAAATTACTAAATTAATTGTCAGCCATTTTGATTAAATGATTCAGAAAAAAAAAAAACATATATGAAAAAAATAAAATGATTAATAAAACAGTATGGAACCACAGAATTAAATACAACATTTGCTCCAATAATTTAATATATATCTTATTTTTGTCCAGAATGACAATGAACTTTTACACTTCACTGTCGCTATATGATTCATGGTTGGTGTAAAAACCCAAGATTCTTTACAAACCTAACATGAGAGGCGACCTTTGACATCTGCTCACATCGTTGTAAACGTCAAACTGTGTGTTCTGTAGCCGTGCAGGTTTCGTCAGGGAGATGGTGATTTGGTCTTTATCAGGTCATTTCAAATGGCCGCATCGCTTGGCAGAAGTGGTAATATCCGCTTCTTTTCTCAATGAGGTTGATTTCAGAGCAGCGGGGAGACGGAGCTCGTCTCACACTGCGGCCGTCAAACACACAATACAAACTGATTCGTCTGCTTATCTCGCCATCCCGTCCATTAAATGGGAGGCTAATGAAGCGGAGTTGGTGGCTGAAATGAAGCTCGCACTCTGAGAATCCCACTTAATATCTGACAGGGAATTCATACACTGCGTCTTCACACACACACACACACACACACACACGCTCCTCATGCATTATGTAGTGCATGTTTATACGCACTGAGATCACATCTGAGCAGCTCACAGCAACTGGAAGGTCAAGCTGCCTCAACTTTTTTTTTTTTTTATCTCAAATTGGAAAAATGTATAAATGTCCCTTTACCATTATCATATCAGGACTATCTCATATTGGTCTGTATATTTCTGTGCCAGTCGTTTCACCGTATATATAAATATTCCAATAAAACTTCACTGGCTGCATCATAAAAATATTAATAATAATAATAATAATAATAATAATCTCACAGAGAAATCACACTGGAAAGGTGTTTGGGAGCGTTTTAATGTGGAGGGAAAAACACTTCCTGCTTCTCATTGGTCGATGCTGGAGTGTCTTTGTGTGCAGATGGGTGTGAAGGTCAGGTCAGGATGAAGGGAGAGAACACACCGAGGACCAGTGGTGCACGGGTTCAACCGG
This sequence comes from Brachirus orientalis, assembly GCA_016785285.1. Classification (NCBI taxonomy): domain Eukaryota; kingdom Metazoa; phylum Chordata; class Actinopteri; order Pleuronectiformes; family Soleidae; genus Brachirus; species Brachirus orientalis. The sequence continues at coordinate 972,245 of JAFBJR010018220.1, forward strand.
AAATCCAAACTTCACCCACCACTGATGTAACATTAAACTGTTAAAACACAGGTTTAAACTGGTTTAAATTGGTTTTTTTGACCAGTGTGGTTGTGTTCACACTCGGCAACGCGGGGTTTTGGCTCCATTCAGCCCAAGTTTCCTTCATTCATTTTAACGGCGCCACCACCAGGAGACATGAAGTGGTGACGCCTGGTGAGTGAAACCGGCAGAGACTGAAAATCCTCTATGTTCTCAATATATCTGGGTCAACTTGGTCTACACGTTTGGCTTTTGGACACGTCCCGCTTTGCTATATCTTATTTTTGTCCAGAATGACACTGAAATTTTACACTTCACTGTCGCTATATGATTCATGGTTGGTGTAAAAACCCAAGATTCTTTACAAACCTAACATGAGAGGCGACCTTTGACATCTGCTCACATCGTTGTAAACGTCAAACTGTGTGTTGCTCATGTGCAGAAGCTCACATACACTTAAAGTCTGCAGCCCTTCACTTTACAACTAGACATTTGTCTCATTATAACCGACAGGAAACGCAAGAAGAGAAGAGAAGGGATGCACACTTGTCTCTCTCCCGTGTTTTTGATTGCATTATGCCCACCTTTTATGGGCGTAATGCTTCTTCCTGTGCAGCTGTTTTTCCCCACAAGAAGCTGTCACACCAAACCAACCTTATGCTCTGTAAACCTGTTGCTTCTGCAAAATAAAACAACTGGTGGATTCTCAAAACTCGAACAAAAAATTCTTTCTCGCCTGGGGACACATGAAATTTCCAAAATGGCGCCTTCATTTGTTAATTAAAATATCGATATTTGCCCTGGCGTATTGATTATCGTATCTGTCAAGACTCTCCTGATTCTCTGTGCTGTCGTTATTTTTGTTTTACTTTTTTTCACATTTCACACAGGGCGACAAAGTGTTAGTAAGAAAAACAAAAGCACAAGCACTGACCACAAAAATGGTGCTAATCGAACTTTCATCCAGCACTGTAAAAAAACAACGCTGCCTCGACTCTATCACCGCTAATTCTCTGCATAGCAAACACTGAGCTGTGATCTTTTTAGTATTGGCTCTGGGTCGCGGCGACGCTGCTGACTGAAGCACTTCCACGTCCTTGTCCTCCGCTCATAATAGATATTGATAGGCGCGGAGCAGATAATGCTAATCTGCATCCTAATTGTGCTTTCTCGCTGCCGCCGCCGCTGCCTTAATTCCTAACTCTGTTATGCCTCTAATGGAATTTCACGGTGGCCCAGCCCTTGGCCATGAAGGGACAGGATTCAGCATATGGTCCATTGTTCTGCTCACGTGTGTCGCACATACAGTACGATGTATTTGGAGCTGAAAATCCCTCCCCTGACGATCACAGCAACACTGTGATGCTGTATTCAAGTGTTGGGGTAGTTACTGAAAACAAAGTAATCCCTTACACATTACTAGTTACTTTTTTAAAAAAAGTAATGCCTTACTTTGCTTTGTTGCTCACTGCTTAAAGTAATTAGTTACACTACTAGTTACATTACTTTTGGATTACTCCATGACGTCACCTGAGATGTACCATACCTTAATTGCCAATTAACACTATAAAATTAAGCAATATGCCTAAATCATGTCCCAGTGGACAAACCATTAAGCATTAAGACTGTCCTTCATTGGAGATAAGGGGTCGAGACCAAAGCCTGGTTGAAACACCTGAATTCAATACTTAGTTAGCCAAATAGTTTTGTCCATATTAGTGTATGTAACCTTCAGTTAGCATCGAACCTTAAAGCATGTTTAGATTGTTCATTGTGGGCTACTGTTAAAAAATGGTGGATCACCATGTTTTGGTCCTTCTATGAATAAAAAAAAGGGCTCATTCTGTAGCTATTCAGCAATTCAACGAGCCGTCGTATCATTTTCTTATGTTATAGTTATGACATGGTGATATTTTTTGCTCCTCAACTGTTGGACCCGAACATCTTCTCTGCCTGTTCTTCTCCTGACCACCTCCATTTCTGGCGCTCCCGTTGTCCTGTCACTTAAAGTAAAATAAAAAAATGTGCTCGTTCACGGTCGTGTCGGCTTCATAGATATAAAGAAATAAACAAGCAGAGAAAAAAAGCAGAAACCGAACAGCAAGAGGCCACAATGTGTGGTTGGTTACCATGGAGACGACTGAAACCTTCCACGGGAGCATAAACTGAAAACGTAGTGGGACCTATTAAGTTACGTTGAGCGACAATTATCAAAAGTGTCATGTGGTGAAGTATAAACCAGGCTTAAAGGTGCCGCGTGTAGTATTTGACATTTATTGGCGAGGTTGCGAGTTGTAGTCCTCAGTCAGTGTCAAAACCGGTTTAGTTTGTCCACTGAGGGCGACTCTAAAAACATGGCGGTCCAAAATGGCCGCCTCAGCTCCTGATATAAATATGGAAGGCTCAACTCGTACAATCAAGTGAATGTTTATCTTAAATTTGTTTCCAAATGAAAATTATTTAAACTAAATTTGACACACTGGACATTTAACGCGTTCTCTATAATCTGTTTGACACAAAATGGAGACATTGGTCACAAAATGGACGTCATGGTGTCTTGAAGAAGACACCATATTTGATTTGTCCTTACACTTTCTTTTTTTAAGGAAGTGTAAGGACAAATCAAATAAATGAATATATGTTTCTCACAAAATGTAAGTGAGAATTGGGAAGTTGGGTGTGAATGTAGCTTTTTTAGGAGACTGCGTTCATCCTGAAGGATGAGACTCGGAGCAAGGAGGATTTGTTAGGCTGGTATTTTCTGAGAGCAGCCTTTTCGCACCTAATATGCAACATCCATCAGAGATGTTTCAACAAGCTGTGTGGCCACTTCTCCTCAGCGCTCATTAAGAGTCAACACCAGCTGCGCCCCTGCAGGAACGCACCACGGCTCATTATAATATTTACCCATTATGCTTTCAGTCGTCATTAAATATCATGTGGTTTCTGAAGCACCGTCAGTGGAGAGAATCCACGGCACAGTGATCCAGAGACGCCGCCTCATACAGACCTAGTTTTTAATATCTTTTTAACATTTGCCGTAAATTTGCATCTGTCGTCTGAATAGTTGTGTCCGTATACCGTCTTAAAAGAATCTTAAAGAATACGTTTGCCACCGCATCTCATCAGTGTACGGCCTAGAAATGCACGTTTGTCCATTACAAACCCTTCTGCACCAAAGTCCATAGAGAAAACCGGCATTTTTAGCTCATGAGGACAGGAGAGCAGCTGGTCTTCTGCTGCCTCGTGTGGTCAGTCTGTGTCGCTTATGGTAAATTCAAACATATATTTTCAAACACTAAAGTTGCAAAATAACAAATTTGGACTTGATGATGGATTTTTGTCTATGGGCTTTGGTGTAAGGATAGAGGGTTTTACAAAATTTTACCAAACTTATTTTAAAGATACTGTAGACCAATTTATTTAAACCTTTTGCCTCTCATCAAGACGGGGTTGCACTTGGCCTGGTGGCCTCTAATGAGTAATTATTTTTTTCAAAGGCTGATAAAATGGGGAAAATGCATGACCTATTTTAAAAAATAACAATTTATATACTGTATTTTATCATTATTTGTCTGCAGAACTATAATTATTCCTTTATACTGCATAATAAGTAATGTCATTTAAATCATAAAATAAGAAGTCCTTTTGTTCAGTGGCTAAACTTTGGTGACGCAAAGTCATTTGTGACCGCCGTGATTTCAGCTCATGTCTGACAAGTTTTGTTTATCTGCATCTGAGGCTTCGCTCAGATGTTATTGATCCGAAGACTCGACTTCTTAAATCAGCTGGTGTTTTCTTTTTTTTTCCCCTGATGAATTCGCCATTTTTTCCATCACACGAGACGGTGACCAGGCGTCTTTATGGAGCAGTAATGGTGCATGCGGCCGTCTCGTCGCCGCTTATCGCCGTGATGTGAAGTTTAATATGCTGCAGAGCCGAGGCCCTATCAGATCAGATGTGGTTGCAGGCGAGTGGTGCCTTCATGGGTGGAAGGAGGAGGAGGAGGAGGAGGAAGAGGGAGAGGCAGAGTGGCGTCATATTCTTCTCATTTCTCCCCAGTTCCAGACAACAGGCCGTGCTGAAATGACTGTAGGTGCCGCCAACTGTGAAATTAATTGAACTTTTGATCCGAGGGGTAGAGACCAGCGTCCGACCCGAAGAGGCGAGCAGTGTGCATGCACGCTTACATCAGCCAAGCCCAGAGGCGGCGCCTGGATCCGTGGTCAAGATGTCTGCAGACACGGCTGAGCTTCGCTCGACTCGTGTGACATTGTCGCAGAGCGTGTGAGACGTGTTGTCTTGCTGCTGGCTCGTATTAGAGGCTTTACGTTGGTGAAAAATCGGATTTGCTCACCGTTCCACCGGGTCGGCCCCAACGATGGGCCTGTAGATCTCGGTTCTGTATTCAAGACACGTGTGACTGAAGCTGCAGTTTGGAACATTTGGTGACATTTGGCTGCCGTTGCTGTTATTATTCTGCTTCTTTTTGTGAGCATACGTGATGTGACATTGTTGGCATGCGGTGTTTTTCATCGGGAATCGAGCAAAACTATCAGTGTTTGTGTGTGTTTGTGTACATTTTTTTTGTTACGGACTGCATCCAGAAAACTAATTATCACAAGAATATTCGAATATCACAAGAGAATTAAACATGACTGTGAAGTCCGACTTAGAGCGCTCGTTCATTTTTTTTCCACTTTCCACAATCCACTTCAGAAACTTTTCATCTTTAAAGTGCCACTTGATGAAAGTGTCTTGCCTGTTTCTTCCTCCTCGCCTGCTCTGCGTCGCCACAGACATGGAAACAAAACACTGCTAAACTGAGAGACACAGAGAGTCAGTTGGAGCTCAAAGCCTCGGTGACAGTGGCGCGAATGTCATACACATTTGTTTGTGTTTGAACTTTAGGTGCGGGTCATCTCTTAATTTGCCCCCCCCCCCCCCCCCCCCCGTCGTCTCTAGACGTCCCCCCCGTTGCAGTCGTCTCTAGACGTGAGCGTGAAAAATCAACGGAAACATGAAAGACATACAGAGCGAGGGTAACATCTGCCGTCATATTTCAAACTGCTGTCATCTGAGAGAATGTGATCAGTATGGAATAAATGATAGATGTCTCTCATTTCCCTCTTTTGGCCTGAACCCAGAGGCCGAGCTGCTGCACAGACTCCCACAGTGGCGACACCATAGGGCCGCTTCGCTCTCCGTGTTCTGCTTTAAGCACTTTGTGTCCCTGAAGTTTCCCCGACTCCTGTGGATACAATGAAATCCGCACTGGCCCACATTAGATAAGTATCCTCCAGCTCTCATCCAGGTCACATTGCACCGCAGAGAGCAGCAGGGCTTTGAAGACTCTGCTGCAGCAGCAGCAGCAGCAGCAGCAGCAGCAGCAGCTCAGGTGGAGGAGATGCTGCGTACATGATGAGGAGCCTGTTGGTCTTTAGTCCAGTTCACATTCAAGGTCAACCGATGTGGGTTTTACTATGACCAATCCATTTAGCCCATACTTTTTTTTTTACCTCCATCTGATAAAATATAAAAATGATTCACTCCAGTAACCAGTTATTGAACAAATATGCAGCATTTTCAATCAAAACGATGTCTAAACTAAATATTTAATACATGACAAAGGTCATAAAAAAAACACACTTTGAGTGACTTAACATTTATCTTGTTTTGAGAACTAATTTGAAATAATTGGCAGATTACTAAATAATAATTGGACAGTGATGATTATCAAAAATGACTTATTAGGCTCACATGATCAGTCTACCTCTAATCCACATTACTTTGGCATAAAGTGACCTTGAACTTTTTAGGGCTAAGGACTCTATAACCCTAAACATGTGTGTACCTCCAATTATACTGCAAGAAAAAAAAACCCATCACTCTATTATGTTTGTTTTTTCTTCTTTTATTCATATATTTCTGCTGCAAAATGATACTTTGGCTTCATACAGAGCCATCACACGTCAGAGTGATACAGCAGTGCATCAGTCAGTTCCCTAATGTAAACACTTCTGTATGATGGACGTCTTTACCAGCCTTATCTCGCTGTTCGACAGCCTTTTCAAGCTGGAAACGGAAATTTCTAAACTCTTTGCTCTCTTGCACCAAAGTCTATAAAGAAAATCAGCATTTTTAGCTCACGGGGACACAGGAGCTGCTGGTCTACTGCTGCCTCTTTTGGCATGTTTGTGTCTCTGAGATTAATATGAACAAAGGATTTCCAAAACAGAAGTCACAAATGACACCTTTTTACATCACTAATGGAGGAAGCAGTGGATTAACAACTCCTGTGTGCTATGGTTTAAAATCACAGGTTTTCTCTATGGACTTTGGTGCAGGGAGTGAGCTGTTTTCAAAGAGATACAAACTTTAGTACTCTGTTGGAAAACACTGTCTAACAGTGGGATTAAGTGGCAAACCTCTTCTTCGGAAAGCACAGACTTAAGATGACACAGATTTTTAATCACATACCCCTGTTTTTAATTAGCTAAAAACCATTTTTTTCGGTTTTTGGTGCAGTCACTTGAATGTCACCCACTGACAATGGTACTGTACGAGTACTCCATACAACCACACTTCAAAAATCCTGAACTAACAAACATTTACGTGAGAAGACTCCTGTGGAAAGCTGACAGTAAATCCACACTATCCACACTTGTGAATGAACTCCAGCTTGTGACAGAATAACACGTTGCCGTTTGGTTTCCAACCTCTGCCCGACGCTTATTCATTTATAGACATCAAAAGTATGGTGATATTTAATTAGAGCCCTTTGAACGTGTCATTCAAATGTCACGACCTTCAGCAAAATGGTCGTCTTTGTTACGAAGTGCCACGGCCGCGCGCTCGCCTTAATCAATTAAAAAACGTGTAAGCTTTTTAAGCTCGTTCCTTTTTGATATCTGTGACCTGCATAACAATGACCCCATTACTGGAGGCGTCGCTACTGTGTTTCGGAGACTGAAAGCAAAACACACTTTTTTTTTTTATCATTTGTTATTCATCTCTGCAGTGAAGCAGAGGAAGAAAAGTAAACAGTACGAGTGACTCGAGGCATAAAGTCACATCGGTGGCATCTGTGTCACTGGCTCTGGCCCCAGCACAGGGTGAAAAAGGCTTGTCCTCCATTTTCCTTTAAAAAAAAATAAAAGTGCCATTCTTTTTTGACAAAGCCAGCTATGAAAAGGCGAAATAAAAAAATGACCTTCTGCTGAAGGGAGAAGTGTTTCCTCTGTCTCTCCGTCCTTTTTCACCATAGGAACGTTTCTCATTTAAAAAACCTCCACGCATTTCCACCAAAATTACCCGGGTAAATTTAATATCTACTCAGGACTAGGGACTTTTCAGATTAGCAGGAACTTTGGAGGGGCGGGGCTGTGTGGAACACATCTTGCAGCTGTTTCCGTGTTGCGAATATAGCGACTAGCAACAAATCTAGCGTCGTTTTCTTGTGTTATTTGAGGCTTTTGGAGACACTGACGTGAAAGCAGGTTAAATCCAGCACCGGTTTGGTTAATTTTTGCCGCATCTTTCATGACGTCATGTGACTCGGATTCTCGTTGCGTGCCCTTTTGAGGGCGTGGCCAACTCATGTGCACATCAGGACATTATGTGTTAATCTGTGTTTGGGTTACCGGGGCAACCAAGATTAGCGGTAGATTCTCTATTCTTTTTTTAATCTTCAATGCACCAACTGCTGGCAACAGGAAGTACACCTTCAGCAGCAAACAATGCTTTGTTTACATAAAGCTCTATACATTTGCTTGTACTCTGACATAACAAATTATTGGTGGCCTCTCTCTCTAGCGCCACACAATGGCCATTGGACCCATTACAGTGCTGCTTCCAGTCCTAGTTTATTTTTGTAATTCCTTGCCAAGAGACTGTTGGACTGTCCGAGGTGTGAAACGCAGTGAGAACAGAGTGGATAAAGAAGCTCTCAGCTCCTCATTAACTGCTGCCTCATGTCCTCACATTTAAGAGCCAGATTAGGTTTCTCTCTGGTCTTAAATTCCCTTTAAAGTGGTTTTTAAAAAGTTCCACATTCAACAACAGGGTCAAATTCTCTAAAGCGAAGGAGCAGCTGAAGTTTGAGATGGATGCCTCCTCATCTGCACATGTGGGAAAGTTTATTTAAAGAGCGATTTCCATCTCATATGCAGCGCAATTTCTCATGTGACCAACTTCCTGTTTAGCCCCCCTTAGATTTCATGAGTGTGAAAACAAAAACACAAAGAAATATGTACATTTTTGTGTAAAAAATGTCGGAAAAATACAGCAACAGCGTAAATTAGTTCATAATGAATGTAGTAACAAATACATGTAGAAGTGCATTCAATATAATGTTAAAAAACATTTAAATATAAAACAGATTACATGTGTTTTTTTTTTCTTCTGTTTGATGATTTATACTTTCAAAGTGTGGTTTATTTTTGTAAAACATGTTAAGGGACATGGCAAAAAAGAAAAAAAGATACATTTTCATTTTCTGACTGGTCTGTGTTGCTTTGCAAACCGTTCACTCTCCCACACTAAAGTCCATAGAGAAAATTGACGAGTTTACTTCAAGGCACACATGACTTCTTGATCCACTGCTGCGTCCATCGGTAAGTTCAGATGTGTTATTTTGAGATTTCAGTGTTTGAAATAATTAGTTTAGGTTTACCTCAGTGACACAGACTGACCAAACAGTGCAGCAGTAGACCAGCAGCTCCTGTGTCTCTCTTACCTAAAATCACCGATTTTCCCTATGGAATTTGGTTCTGGAGAGTTAAAGATCTTAAAAATTAAAGTTGAAGAGTTTGATAAAGTTCTTAAGATATCTTAAGATATTGTTAAGATATCGTAGGTGTATATGTCATCATGTGAGTGTTTGTGTTAAGAGGTAATAATCTGTTTTTCCTTGCATTCCTGCTGATGGAGCTGATTATGCGGCTCGTTCAACCACGCAGAGAAAAGATTTGAATTATGTCTCTAAGTGAAGTGGCAGTGTTGTTATTGTGCAAACTCTTAGACTTTTATCATGTGGTTGATGATGGTTTTTTTATTTGCAGAGTAGTTTTGTTTTTCTTGCTTTTCCCTGAGCCGCACCGCGTGCAGTTAACGGCGAGCGACACGAGTGTTTGAGATTAATCTCGTCAGAGGGGAAAACTCTTTTCTGTTTTCTGTCAGGACAAGTTTACTTATATGACCCGATGCACTTGTGTGTGCTGTCCTTTGTACTGAGTCAAACAAGAAGAAGCAAGGCTAATTACAGCTGTTTGTCGTACGTTGTTTCTCCCTATTTCACTTTCAGGCTTAATCTATCCTTTTAATAAAGATAAGGAAAACGGCATGTCTTCATGCCCTGATCAGTTTTATGCTTTTTAAAAAATAGATCACTCTTGGTTTATTAAGTTAAATGTGGATTAAGAAAGTAACTAATTAACATGTTGTTGTCTGAGTTGTGTTAACTAACTTAATGTTAACTTATTTCTCCTAAAAAGTAAGATTTACTTGGCGGTTGTTGTTGAAAGTAATAAGTTACATCACCTAACTGATATAAACCAGTGTTTCCCAAAACGTTCATACAGGGACTAACTTTTTAACCCCATAAGGAAACAAAAACAAATATAACCCTTGATTCACTGGTCAGCATAAAAGCTGTTAGTGATGTTCACATTTATTTATATAATAATTAACCCATAAAAACTGGACTTAGGTTGAACGTTGAACAAAACAACGATTTCAACTTCAGGCACACAGTCCATTTTATGTGTTTTGTGGTGTTCCCTCAGGACACAAATGTGGCAAGAACCAAACATTAGTGAACCATTTTAAACACTTGTTCTTGTGTAACTATAATAAATAGAAACGGAACACTAGGCTCTCACATGTTTGAGAAGTTCACCCTGGGAAATTATTAATCTGGGACATAATAGTAAAATTGGGCGGCTGATCTTGTTAGAAGTGCTGATTCTCCAAAATAGTAAAAAAGTGACGCTGCTCGTCTCGGACGCGTCTATGTTTGAGTTATGGCGTCTCGCGTGACTCGCGCAGTTCCCGGTCCAATCCAACTTTATTTATAAAGCACTTTAACAACAGCATATTTGGCCACATTCAAAAGTTCAAAACAATAAAGAGACCTGATGTGCAAAGGCACCTCATTCCACAGTTTTTGGGCGGCGGCTGAAATTGTGCGGTCGCCTCTGAGCTTCCTGTTTGTCTTAAGGACGACTAACACTGACTGATGTCGCCATGGCTCCCGGTTAGTTTTAGGATTGATTTTAAAATCCTTTCATTTGTTTTAAATGTATCTGTCCGACCTGCTTCAGCCGTGCGCTCCCTCAGATCAGTCACTTTTAGTTGTTTATTATTTATTTTTACTCTTTTATTGTTGTATTGTTTTACCGTCGCACTTTGGTCAACTTTGCTGTTATAAAGTGCTTTATAAATAAAGTTGGATTGGTTTGGATGTGCCAACCTGAGGCAGTGTGAGGGAGCAGTCAGACAGAAACTGTGGGGCAAGACCATCAAGACATTTAAAAACAAATCAAAAAATTTTAATTGGGAGCCAGTGAAGTGACGCTAGAACTGGAGTCATGTTTCTTCCAGCAGAGCAGCAGCGTTTTTGAACAAACTGTGAGTGGATTACAGTAATCTAAGAGAGTCACGATCAAAGCACGGATTAAAATCTCAAAGGGATGCAGAGAAAGAAATGATTTGGTTTTGGGAAATTGTCTCAGTTGAAAAAAGCTGGACTGGACATTCAGTTTCAGACCACTGTCAGAACCCAGAACCACAAGAACTTTGGAGGCATCACTCGGCCCAAACAACACAACCTCAGTCTTTTTATCAGTCAAGTGAAAAAGATCCGTTTGTAAGCACTAGTACGTGTTTCACATAATATGCCTTTTCCTGTTTTAGTTGCGTCTAAATTTATCGGTTGATGACGAGAATCTCACATCTAGTGCTAATATGACATAAAACCGACACCCGTCACAGTAGTTTCAGCATCAAGACTGAATCTGAACACGAGAAAGACTTTTATTCTTCTGCTTCTCGAGGCACAAAAGAGCCAATGTGACTGAAGTGAAAGTCACGATGAAGGAATTCCTGCCTCGTGAGACAAAGCAGAGCAACGACAAAGCACCTCGGTGAAGCGTGGACGTTGTCTGCTCACGTCTGTCCCGGGCCTCCCGGGCCTCTGATGGAGACGTCGGCCTCAGCGAACAGAGACGACGGCGCCGCTAAGCGTCCTGTCAGAACTCGGGCCAAACTCCTCCCCGGGGGCGAGTGTGTTGTTTTGATTAAAGGGCCGCGTGAAGGCGAAGCACCTCTGAGGGAAGAGTTATTGCTGCCGCGTGGAGTGGCAGCTCGATAATGATCTCAGCGGGAGAGCTTGATGAGCTCTAAAGGCGACCGTTAACGTGTCACCGCTGGTCCACCGCGTCTCCGTGACCCGCAGAGGAAATCCACCTTTAAATACCGAGCGGCTGCTCGTTTGTTCATCCTTTTTATTCATCCATCCGTCAACAAGAAACAAGGAACAAGGCTGCAATTCTGTTTTTGGTTGTCCAGTTAAAGATGCGATCAGATTTAACATACATACTGTAAATAGTGTTGAGCTTAATAAGTTGTTTGGTTTTATTTTGGAGTTGAAGTTGCACATCTGCTCTAAAACCAAAGTCAACAAACAGGTTTACTTGTTTCATTCATGTCCTTCACTTTGAATATGAAAGTGCAAATGATTTTGAGGCCACTTTTGTGATTTTGCTGCCCTCTTCAGGTTGAAAAGTGTAATAGTCAAGCATGAACGTCTGTGAGGTGGTGGGAAGGGGGCCCCGAATGAAATTCGGCTTAGGGTCCCATAAATGCAAGAGCCGGCCCTGCACGGGACAAGTGTATTATAGTTATAGTATAGTATTACATTGGTGTGGTAATACTCCATTTTGTAATTTTAGACCAAGTCAAGAGCAAATCATTGAGACGTAGTGTGAACTTTTAAATTTCCTGTAAAGTGATGGCTTTGTGTCACTCACCATCTTAAATTCAAATCTCAAATTTGAATGATTTAAATTTAAAAAAAAGTTGCTAAAAACACACACACACACACACACACACACTGGTTTATACTCTTTAGTGGGGACCAAAGTCCACAAATGTTGTTCATCAGTGTTTGAACAGAATCCACAAAGCACCAGGATTTAAATATGTGGCTGTGGTCAATACTTTACATTCACCTGCTTCAATGTAGGTGGTTACTGTACCGAGACACACACACACATACTGGTTTATACACTTTAGTGGGGACCAAAGTCCACAAATGTTGTTGTTCATCAGTGTTTGTACAGGATCCACAAAGCACCAGGATTTAAATATGTGGCTGTGGTCAATACTTTACATTCACCTGCTTCAATGTAGGTGGTTACTGTACCGAGACACACACACACACACACATACTGGTTTATACACTTTAGTGGGGACCAAAGTCCACAAATGTTGTTGTTCATCAGTGTTTGTACAGGATCCACAAAGCACCAGGATTTAAATATGTGGCTGTGGTCAATACTTTACATTCACCTGCTTCAATGTAGGTGGTTACTGTACCCAGACACACACACACACATACTGGTTTATACACTTTAGTGGGGACCAAAGTCTGCCAAGGTCAGGGGTTAACGTAATGTAAACAGTCAAGCATCAAACCACTAATTTAACAAACATATAGAAAAGTGACATTTTCGCCATTTTAATCGCAGTTTAGGGCTACAACCTGCTCTCTGTCTCCCTCTGTCTCCGTCAGTGGTACTGCAGCCTCACAGCAGGAGTCCGCTCTTCTTTCCGTTCTTCTTCATTTCATCATCTTCATTAGGAATTATTTACTCCACAGTTGTCATTTTTAACGCCGGTTCTCAGTATTTGCTAACGTATAATGCGCGAAAAGGAGAAACTCTGCTTTTGCTTTACATGGATTCTAACTGGTTTTTCAGCTTTATTTAACTGCAAATGTTTTTTTTTTTTTCTTTTTTTTTTTTTTGAATGGAGTGAAAAACATTTGGTGGAGCAGTCAGCAGGTATCCTGACTGAAAAGTCACATTTTCTTTCTTTTTCTTTGTTTTTTTGTGACGAGTTCATTAGGTTTCAGAGGAACGTGGAGCAACTGTGGAGGGAAGCCCTTTGGCAAACACGCGGAGTAAACGCAGCTTAACAAAACAAAAACCCGGCGCAGAGCAAGTGAGCTGTGTTTAAAAGGGATTAGAGAAGGTTAACAGATGCTCCGGCTGGATTTGACTGGATCAGTCAAACACCAAACATTCTGCAGTTTTCTGAAATAAGTGTTTCCCAGGTGCAGCTCCCAATTTGCTTCTGTATTTCACAGTTTGAAGATAAAACCTTGCCTGTGTAGTAATAATGTGACTGTTCATATTTTTTTCCCCTCGGCTCAGTGATGATCTGCTAACTGATGCCGAACTGTGGAATTGTTTAACTCGGCAGCTAAAATGTCACGAGGACGTAAACGGAGAGCGAAAGCAAACGGAAATGAAGTTGAGCTCAGTGCCGTTACAGAGAGCGAGCAGTGAGTTTTGGCTTTAATGGTCTTTTGCGCTGAACGTACGGATAATTAAACGTCTCTTGGATAGAACTGTTAAACGATTACATTTTTCACAATCGTGATTAAATATTCTTAATCACAGTATTTAAAGTTTTAACAGTTTGTAGGTCAGTAATAAAAATATGAAGCAACTTGTTCCGGTGTATCTTGATTGGAAATCAGAGTCGGTGCAAAGAAAGTTACTTTATGAACTCATCATTTTATGGCTTATTTCAAATCTAAACAGTAATAGGCCTAAGTGTTAATAAACGTTATAAATGAAGCAAGAAGCGGGAACCTAGATTTTCCATAGAGTTATATTTAAATTGAGTTCATGCACATAATTTTTACGGGGGTTACGGGGGTTATGACCCCTGCAAAAATCAGATCCAGCCAATATAACCCCCCCAATAATTATATCATTGCACTTAATAAAAGAAATATTAACTATCTTGCATGAATAAATTTTGGCCAGAAAAATAGTAGCATGTTTATTCATCTGGTAACATGTACCCCCCCCGTGCAGAATACTTGGTATTGCCCACCTGTTCACTGCTGTTCACACGGTTGTCTGATTATTATAAACAACTTTGGGCTTGTTTTGCTGTTGCAGTTGCAGTTTTTTTTTTGGCTTGTTGCTAAAGTACAGTTATGTTTTTGGACTTGTTCCTGTCTCCACCAGTTTGTCCACTTGCTGGATCGGTCCACAAACTCGTTCTCCCCGTCCACCTTCTCTAACCCCACACACACAGGTGACAGCAGAGAGACAGCAGCTCAGAGTGAACGCACGTTAAAACTACAATGAAGCTTAATTCACACACACCATCGCACTGAAGCTCCACTGTAACCCCCCCTCTGCACACCTTGCGTTGGCTCGACCTGCCAGCGTGTTAAACGTTTGGACCGTACGTCATCAACAACACTCGCTCTGAATGGAGGCTGTGAATCCGCCAGAAAACCCGACCACGATCCGGAAAAACACGATTGAATCACATGGCTGATGTGAATGCTGTGTTGACTGGACACATTTTCTAAAAATATTTGAAACGTGTGAATAATTTAGAGCTCGTCTGTTGGAGGAGAGTGGGATCTTCCGCAGTCCCTGGTATACAGTTTCTGACACTTGTCTGAATGTCCTGGCTGAAGACTTTTTATGCTGCCTTTCTTTATTGGTGAGAGAGAGATTTAAACTGAAAAGAGCAGAAAATCTGAGTTTGGTTCCGTTTTATGACATATTGATTTTCAGTCCTGGAACTAAAAGAAAAAAGGAAGATGAGCAGATAAAAAGGCAACACATATGTGGATTCAGGATGATATTTGTGTGTGTGTGCAAAGTTTAATTATCAGGGGTTTAACTGTGTCTATAATGTACTTGGAACAACAGTCTAAAATTGATTTGTAAATGTTCATATCCCATCTGTTTTATAGCGGTTAATAAATGTTAAAAGTAAATGTAAATAGTTGAGTTAGTTGATGATTTGTTGACTGAAGTTGACTAGCTGGTTATTTGTTTGCCAGTGTGAGGTAAAGTTTTCCACTGAATGGTAACAAGTGTCTTTTTGGCACAATATTGACGCACGTTTTGGGGTGAAGGCATTATTTACTCATCATCTGTCCTGTCGTGTTAACACTGACACTGACAGAGAAGGAGATTTGACTGAGGGTTTGTTCAGAACGTTGACATAACTTAATATGCGAGTAAGAGATTAAAAAGGTGTTGAAAATGCTTTATATTATAATAATGTAATTCTAATGCAGAAACGCCAAATTAGCATAATCCTTTTACAAAAGTACACGATTCAGTGAGCAACGAACTAACTAACGAACTAACTAACAAATTAAATAGGCAGAGAGTTTAACCCCCAATGTTCAACCCAAAGTTACGCCCTTGAGTGTCGCCACCCAGTGGCTGTTTCATATATTCCTACTTCCCGATTGTCCTTCACCAACAAAGCAGATGGCAAATTCTATGCTTGAAATATATAACAAGTATTAAGGCCAAATGAACAAAACTTTTATCTGTTTGGTTTTTAATCCACATTTTCACAACCCTGACATGGGTCTGACTTTTTTGACCCTCAACCCGACACACTTTACATGCACACTTGGCACCTTTGACTCCGTTTCTGGTGGCAGCATTACAGCGTCACATACAGGGCTGGTATATATACTATAGTGTTTATAGCCGTTTTAGGGTGTTGGAGTTCATTCCTTGAAACAATGCTGTGTTTGCAGAAAAGTTTTTAAGAATGAAAAAGGAACAGGTCAGACAAAGGAAGTCCTGTTTCTGTGTGGATCCAGGTCTCCGCTGCTGCTGCCGTCTGCGGACGAGCCTGCTGTCAGGTGTCAGTGGACAATCTGGTTTTTATGAGGCTGAAGTTTTCCCAGAGTGACTAAATAAATAAAAAGGAATGGAGAGGTGAGGACTGTTTTCCTCACGCTGCTGGGAAAATAAATGCTTTAGAGTCAGATTGTGGCTGGATTTACGTGGTCATGGGAGGCCGGGTCAATGCGTAGAGCTTAAATCGCTGAGCAAGCGCTTCTCCGAGGAGAGGCCAAAAAGGATTTAGTTTGTGAAAAATATTCTCATTACCTCAGGGGTTAAAGGGAAATAAAAAGATCTTGACTCTTTAAAACTCCAAATACATTTGATCCCGTACGATCTGAACTCTGGCACTAAATCACCAGCCTTGTGATTAAATATCAAGCGGCTGAGAACTGGAGCGTAGATAAAGGAATAATGTCTGGACCCCCAGTGACATGTAATGTAGCATAATATATACGACAATTGGTCCTCCAACTGTGGTGCACGCCGGCTCTCAGCTGTAATTGGGCCATCTTGACTGACTACTTAAAAAGTTTTGTGCAACTCGTTTGACATCTATTATCTGTGCAGTGCATTGTGGGCAAAACAATTTGCAGAGCAGAGGGTAACAGCCGTTTTAGGAGGCAGACGCTCTCCAGTATGTGCTGAAAAGAGACACACACAAAAACTGGACTTAAGGAACTTTTAAATCTCTACTGGAGCCTGTGGTCATTTTTCACACTCGCAAAACTTCCTTTTGAATTTGTGTCGAGGCTCCAACTGTTTCTAAAGATAACAAACATGTCAGACTGAATATTAGGGATTTTAAAGTGATGCATGAGGCAACTAGAATAGTTTAATCTGATGGTGCTGCTCCACAAAGAACATGGGGTGTGTAATTTTTGTTGTTCAAATACTTGAAATAGTCAATAATTGAGAAAACAACTAGTGCTGTGGTTAAGAAAACTAACTAAAAAGCCTGGACCTGTACCAAAACCAAGGAAGGCTGAGAGCCATTCAACACCAAGGCCAAGACCAAGTCCCACGGGGATCAAGTCAAGACCAACACCAAGGCACAGCAAGACAAATTCAAGACAAAGTCAAGACCAAGACCGTGGCACGGCGAGAGCAATCCAAGACCAAGACCAAGGCAGGACAAAGCCAAGTCAAATTGAACACAAAGGCACTGCAAGACCAATCCAAGGTCAAGTCAAGACCAACACCAAAGCAGGGTGAGACCAATTCAAGACCGATTTAAGGCCAATTCAAGGCCAATTCAAGGCCAACACCTATGCGGGAAAGACCAAGACAAAGTCAACACCAAGACTAAGCCAGGCAAAAATCAAATGAAGACCAAGACTTGGTCAGGGCAAAACCAATTCAAGACCCACATCAAGTCAAAATCAAGATCAAGTAAAGGATGAGTCCAAGTCAAGACCAAAATTAAAGTAGGATGAGACTAATTTTAGATGGATTCACTGTATAATGGACTCTTGGTGGTTTTGACTTGGTCTCAAACCCTAAAAGTTCTGGTCTCTACATTCTTGATGTGTGTTGCTGCATAGGCCGCTCATTCTCACGGAGTCGGCGAGTTGCACTTTGACCTACCATCGAGTCAGCGAATCATCGTCATTCACGCAAGCTTTATGTGTGTGACATACTCATACATGAAGAGTCAGCTCTTCAGCCGAGTTTAAGTTAACATCATGAACCGTTCCCCTTTTCTCTCTTTTCCTCTGCGGACATTTATTTGCAACAAATACTGGATACCAAAGAAATCCTCGGGAAATGTTAGTAACTCTGAATCTAAAAATACGAGCCACCGCTTCAAATCATCTGCAGCAGCAAATTACAGCAATCAGGCTCTTGGGTTTTAAAGTGTCTTAATCATCTTTACCTCTGTGATCCGCGTTTCAAACCCACAGCTGCTGCCGCTGCCTGTGTTGTCTGCATTAATAAATGGGCCAAAGCACAGTCGTTCGCCTCCCGTTGTTTTCAGAACTCTGGCTCTGTTCTGTCGTTCCAAGACTGTGGATGATCCAAACATCCAAACTCTGCTGTTTCTTCCGCTCTCCTTCACTTTCCCTGTAGGTGAGAGCTGTCACTCAAACTGAGCAACATCGTTTTGGTGTGGAAAATTAATTCCTTATGAAACGGAGCCGAGAACGTAGTTTAGTTTTGTGGAATGTAATGTACAGTTGGGAAATGGTATTGTTTGTTACAACTGTCATAAAATACACTATCCATCAAAAGTTAGGACACACCTGCTTATTTTATGTCGCAGTCACGTGTGCATACCACACACGTGTGCATTTTTGCGTCACCGTGGTACCGACCAGGTGATGGAGGCCCGCTCAGGCGTTGACTGGGTTGCCATTCACCCCATTGAAAGTTGACGCACTATTAAAATGATCTTGGAGACGGTGTGTTGCTTTAAGACACACGGATGTCGTATCATTGTTATCAACGGTAGTAAAACTTAATCTCCATATTTGAATGAAAGCTGCATAAAAAAGAAGAAGTGGGCACTTCCTGTGTGAGTGTAGAGGACGTAGACATTTGTGCTCTGTTTCCATCCTGGTACAGTACGGTTTGGAACGGTACAGCCCTAAGTCAGGCTTGTGTTTCGACTGATGACAGTACCTTTACTTGGGGGGTGTGGGCTGTGCTTAGCGTGATGTCGCGACACGACAGGGTTAGGGTCAAGGGTCAAACTTTGGGGTCAGGGTCTAGCTCCACTCTGACTGTACTGCACCATTTTACCCTGGTTCCTTGAAGAGAAGGATGCCAAAAAATGGAATGGTTGGGGCTGGTTATGCAAAACAATGCGTACCATACCGAACCACTTTACTAGGTTGTTGTGGAGGGAAAGATTCACCGTGGATGAAACATCAGGTCAATCACTTACCAGTTTCTCCTTTTCCTTACACATTTTACATCTATTTATTAAATGTTTACACCATATTTTCAGTAAAGCAATTAAAAAATGCCATTTAAATTCTCCCTATATTTGGCTTTACCTCGTCAGAAACCCGACCAGAGCCCGACAGTCATTTCTAGATTTATGTTTGAACCTGGTGTGACCAGACGTAAATGAAGTTCCTGCCACTGACTGTCCTCTATCAGAAGACTCCTGCTGTCAGCGAGTCGCATTTTCTCTCACTGTGTTCCTTCAGCCTGATGAAAAATGATCTCGGTTTTAATTAGACGCCACAAAGAGGCTGATTCATTGTTTATTTGCATGTTGGAAAACTTGAACCTGAAAGACATTGTGGAATCGATGGGGAATTTCATTTGCAGAGGGATGAAACGTCCGTGTGTTTACTGCAAATAAACGCCTGTGGCCAATACACTGTGACGATCACACAGACGGCACTTTATATGTAGAGGGGAAAAAAAGAAAAGAAAATTGCACTTCAAGGACCTGATAGATGAAGGCGGAATAAAAACCGAGCCTGTAGCCAAAAGTGACAGATGAAAAGGCTGAATGAATAGAGGTATGGGGAGAAGTTAGGAAAACACACCCGTGTGACTGTTGGGGGAGGCTGATGCAGCATCCACACTCTCCTCACCAGACAAAGTGATGCCCTAACAAGCCCTCGGAGGGGCTCGTTTTTCCACCTCCAGCTTTTACTGTTCGTCCCAGGTGCCAGACGTATTCATCTGCAGGGTCGGGGGGGGGGGTTATGGCTGCGCGCAGATGGAATCCTATTGGCACCGCATGGCTGGAATCCATGTCGTGATTCAGTCTGCCAGGGGCTTTTCAGGATCACAAGGAGCAGGCAGTGTTTTCTGAACCATAGGGAGGGAACTAACTTAGTGTAGCATGGGACCAAACAGAGTTTGAGAGTGAAACCGTCAAAAACGCTGTGATGTGCCTATCTTTCTGGACAAGATGACAGAATCAACCTGGTCTTTGTCCACTTTGAAATTAGCTTTGAAAGATTCCATCTTCCAGATTATTTGTTTTCGCAGTTTCATGGGGGTCACTTGTTGCGGCAACTTCAGTCATCTCAGCAGCTCCCAGGCTGTGTTTGCCTGACGTCGAGCTAAACCCCTAAACCAATATCAAGTATCTAGTAAATGCCACGTGCAAATCTTCACAGTTTAATGTAAAGTTTTTTTCATTTAAGAAAGTTAACTAAGGTAAAGCATATCCTTTCAAACAGCACTTTGAGACAGTAATCCATGCCTTTATTACGCCTCGTCTGCATTACTGCAGTGCACTTTAGTTTGGAGTCAGCCAGATGTCCCTCTTACGTCTTCAGCTTGCTCAAAATGCTGCTGCGCGCCTTTTAACACGAGCACATAAGAGGGAACACATAACACCCGTTTTAGCCTCACCCCACTGGCTGTCTGTGCACTTTAGAGTTTATTTTATTTGCTTTTAAATCCTTAAATGGTCTCGTTCCACCTTATCGCAACCCCAGGTCAGTGCGCGGCTTGTACATGATGGTGCATCACTTTATCTGCCTCTCTTCTTACCCTGATGCTCCCATCACTCTGGACCAGGGTCAGTCCGGACTCATCAGACCACATGACCTTCTCCCATTGCAGAGTCCAATCTTTTTGCTCCATTTTCCTACTGTACTGTGATTTCAGTGGTTTTCTTAAGGCGACACATCTGTTCAGTCCCAATCACCTTGAGTTCCCTTCACATTATTTGTGTGGAAACACAGACCCGAGTTCTACTGTTGTTTTTCTGCCATTTGATTTCACCAAACATTTAAATGACCGCCGATCATGATCATTCGGGATTTTTTCCGACCACATTTCTTCCTCCAAGACGATGGTTCCCCATAATCCTTCCAGCTCTCATTAATGCATTGGACAGTTCTTAACTGAATTTTAGTAGTTTCTTCAATCTCCTTAGATGTTTTCTCTGCTTGGTTCATGTCAATGATTTGACTCTTCTGAAACAGACTAACATGTTTTTCACGACCACAGATGAGAAGCTACTCATTGCATCAGTTGGGATTAAATAACTTGTTGCCAGCTGAAAGACAAATCACCAATGCAGTAATTATTCAATAGGAGACTTTTACCTATTTGCTTAAATCCATGTGGCAATATTTTTTTGGCCAGTGTATATATGTATATATATCTATATGTAATATATAAATGAAGTATTTTAGTCCAGAGACAGAAACCAATGCAAAAGTGTCAGTATTATCTTAAATTGCCATCAGGGGGCGACTCTTATTTTATATTTTATAAATATATGCCACCCATACTCTTCAATTGCGAACAACAGTTAAGCACATGAGAACATGTTACTTTATTGGTTTAATGTCAAATATATTTGTAAAAATATGCAAATATTGAAGATGTCTCATAAAAGATTCTTCAAATCTGAAAGTAATCTTAAAAAAATGTTGATGTTTTAAAGATTTGGTGGAATTACTGATCAATAATCCCAAGTTTGTGTTTCCCAACCCAGCTTTAACATTACAAACACTCACAAATATAATTTGTGACACTTTCCTTGACCGAACTCTTTTTGTCGCACACGTTGATGTTTTTTAATTATTTTTGTTTATTCTGCGCTGGTCAAATGTTTGCATCTTTTTTTTTACCTTAGCGGTTATTAACAGCCATAGATTAAACTAGAAGAAGCGAAGAAGCTCTTTTATAGAGGAGAAGGTTTAAATTTAATTACAAAACAACATCACCAGCTCCCCAGGAAACGCTGATCAGAGAATGTGAAGTAATGAACCTTCATTATGAACTGGCAGGCGCCTCCTCTACTGCTGACACGCTTAGAAACCTATTATCGCCCCGGCAAATTAAAACAATTGAGCACAAACATTTCAAATGCATAAGTCGTTTCCAGTGCGTGGCGTTTGATGAATGGGATCATAGGGAAGATCAGGGGATCAGTGTGAAGACGGAGACGGAAACATCAGGTCACGAGCAGAAAATCACCCGTCGCTGTGGGAAAAGATGATTTTCAAATCATATCCTGCTAATTAAATTTCTCCAAAAGTCAAGCCGAGGCCATTAAAATGACTTGGCTGCCGTTTGAGTGGAGCGTTATTGAAATTGCACTCGTGTCAAGATGGAACATTTCCAGAGATTAAGATGGTGTCAGAGTAAAAATGAACTCTGCTGGGTCACGTCATTAAATCAACGCTCTGCTGCCTTTTTCTTTTAATACACACAGTGTTTGTTCTAAAGCTGTTTAATATTTTATTTTTTAATGTTAAAATGAAGGTGGACGATGCCTGTGAGACACAAACTGTGTCTGGAGTAATAGAAGAGCTGCCGCGGCTGTGGGGGCGGAGCTCAAAATCGGGTCAGGAGTGGCCGGGCGTATGAAGTCTTTTGGGGGGGCCGCATTTGGCCCGCGGGCCGCAAGTTTGACACCTCAGTTTTAGAGGTAAGCCTGAGGAATCAGGCAGATTATTATTATTATTTTTCTTTTGCGCGGAGATTTTAAGTTAAAGAGTGAATCAAAGCTGAACATGAAATCAGTGTGAACAAAAATAAAACTGGATTAGCCTGGATTATTCAATAGGAAAAAATAAATCGTGTGTTAATCAGTTTTAATTTAATATGGTGGCTGCTGTCAGTTTTTTTTTTTATAAATCAAAATTTACATAGATATGAAGAGTTAAATTGAATTAAAGCTTAACTCATATGTCACTTTTATGTGGCTGATGATATTATTCTGCCTCTTTTTGTCTTTTGTGCAGAAATGATTTAACATTATTCTTTGCTGCATCCTTCATCTGAAAACAGGCTCTGTCAGGCAAAACTATCAGACCTGACTGAGGGAGCGTTTGTGTGTATACAGCAGCAGGGCCGGGGTGGGCGGGGACAGTTTGTCCTGAGAAAGTGCCGAGTGACCGATCTGATGCGAAACCTTTCGTGGATGCTTCTTTGTGTTTTCAGTCAAACTCCAACCTGTTTGCGGTCGCCTCGCTTTACTAACTCAGTGTGGCCGGCATAAAACAAGTCACTTCCTGTGTGCAGCGTAAGAGATGCGTTACAGAGAAACACAGACTCGTGTGGAGCGGAAAACCCTAATCAGCATTTGTGTGAAGTCATCTGACAAACCTTTTCTCCCACAATCATCTCTGAGATTTTACAGAGAATAGCCTGAAAAAGAGAAAATGTGCAGTGAGCAGCAGCAGCAGCAGCAGCAGCAGCAGCAGCAGCAGCAGCAGCAGCTTTCAACGAAAATGTCTTGGTGATGTCAGAGGTCAGAAGAGAATGAGCAGAGAAGTTCAAGATGATAGAAAGTTGCCAAAAAAAAAACTCAAATAACCACAACAGACTCATTCCTCCACTCTGACACTAAGATGTTTCAGAAAAGCAGAATCCTGAACTTGAAAAGGAGACGAGGCCAAATGAACCCGTGTGGGAAGTCTTAAAATACACCTTTAACTAGGGCAGCGCGCGCAGCTCGGGGTGCAGCGTGCCGCACGGCAAAGCTGTCCACGCAGACGGGGACACGAGTTACATAAACCAACACGAGATGAGGCCCTGCCAGTGACCGAGACTGGAGTATGTCGCCGTCTCACCCGCTGCACCGCGACCCGCATGACTGAGCAGGGGCCGAACACCGACACAGCTTTTACCTCCAATTTCGGACGCACCAGCGAAGCAGCTTCTACAACCGGGGTGTTTTAGAAACAAGCAAAACAGAGCGACGTGGGCTCCGTATTCACAACCATCCGTTTCCCAGATGAGGCCTACATGGCCAGGGATGAGAGGAGCCTTGCATAGTGTTAAAAGTAAATTGGGGTCTTTCAATTCTCCCGGCGTTACCCGCTCTGTCCTGCACATATAATGAATTCCAGTAATGAACTGGGTTTATACAGGAGAAAACAATATGAGCTGCAAGGTGTTGCACAATGTGGCCTGCATTTGTCACCATTACAGTCAATACTTGGTGACTGGCACAAGATGAATGTGGCCCTGGGGAACAATGAAAGAAGCCTGGTCTAATCTAATGTGAGTCATGATTGTAGCGGGGGCTCGCAGACGCTGCGGTAATGGTCGGCATTATACAATACTGCGCCACCAACTATTCTCTTCTCGCCCCACCTCGATGCTCTGCTGAATGGAGACACATTAATAAGTTTGAGACGAGTAAAATTGCAGAGATTAAGGAAATAATCCAACATAAAGATGCTTTTATGTCCAAAATGAGTTCAAATGCAGGGAAAAGTCTGAAAGGGAACAGATACGGCAGGTTTTATTTCTGAGGACTGACCCAAATATTGGAGACGAATCACCTCCTTTTCTATTTGTGCTGCTCGTCTCTGGTGACTGAGCTTAACATGGAATCAATTCAACTAATTTAAGACTCTAAATGGAGTTGCTCTCGCCATCACTCAGCCGCTGAACGGCTGCCAAAAAACCCACAGCCTGAATCAGCCAATGAGAAAGCAAATGATGGCATTACGTCCATTAGATCCGTCTTCCGAAACAATCAGGTTTATTGTATTTTAATCTAGAAAGAGTAGGAAACATCAGGTTACAGTGTGACTGGGTGAATAATCCATCCATCCAGTCTCCAACTGTTGACAATCTTGAAGCAGGGAAAACAAAGGATGGTGGGTTTTGCTCACAGTGTGCATGAAAACACACATTAATGTTCTGGAATCTTCTGACAGGACTCACCAAAAGGGGCATTAAACAGTTTCACCAAAGCTACTGGTGAACAAATCACTAAATATTTAGGTCCAGAATCCATTAATGACATTTTTCTATAAAATATATGTGCAAACCTACTAGGCCTTTGACATCAGTTATTAAATATTTTTAAAAGACTGAGTTTGGTACCTGCAGGATGCTGTTGTGATGTAGAAGCAGAGAATATCTGGAGTCTCATTCGGGCTTCATCACTGACTGCTGCTCTAAGTGGAAGCAGCAGGACTCCATGTTTGAAATGTCAGTGCAGCAGGAGGCGTGAATGTTTTTGATTTCACTGCAGCTCGGCAGGGAAAAAAAAAAAAACAGAATGGAAAAAAAAAACAAAAAAACTTGTACAGAGCAATTTTGAGTTTGATTGATTGCACAGTGACAATGAAAAGAAAGGAAAAGGCTAATGAGGGAGTTGAAAAGGAAACCATTTGTTTACTTTATTTGTTGTTATGGAAAGTGAATATACAAAGAGGTACCTTTTTTTTGAACATAACTAGTTGAATTTCAAAGTTCAGTCGATCAAGTTTTGTCAAATCTCACACAATTGTAGTTTTTAAGCATTTTTTTTTTTTTTAAATATTAATGTCAGCAGAATTGTCTTATCAAAATTAAATTTACCTTCAGTTCAACTTTGAATCAAGCGCCACCTGCTAACACTGAATATCAAAAATAGTGTTGTAGATCATTTATAACCAAATTAAACCATATTAATCAACATCTAATAAAAATAGCTCACAGTAATTTAGCTTTTTTTTGAAACATTCAACTTCAATCACATTTGTACTTTGGGTGAAATCACTACAGTCATAGATTATTTATTGACTAAAAGGGACAATGTTATTACAGTGTTATTTGTAAAACTATCATCAGATTACTACCATACACATACACACAGTAAATTTTGTCAATTAAATTCCAACTTTGCCCAAATATACTCTGGACTCTAAACTGGTATTTTAACACTAAAAGGCTTAACTACACTCTGGATTGGTGGTAAATTGAACTAGTTCCATGTTATATTAACATTAAGAGTTAGAATTTAACACCATTCTAGTGTATTTGGTTCAAAATTGGTGTTAAATTGACTCTTAATATGACTTTAACACTGGAAAATTGACTCTTTACTTAAATATTAACAATTTAATTTAATATGAAAGTACATTCTCCAGTGTTGATTTATAATAAAGGTTATCAAGGGGGGAAAAAACGTTCAAGTCGTGTTCCCAACCTAAAAGTCATAGACAGCAGACCGGCTCCGGCATCCTCGGTGTAGAGTTGACTCTGATTGGATGGTGACAGCGGTAAATCGGTGAACTATTGTGCAGGAAGTAGAAGAATATCTTCAGTCGTGGACGTCGTGGAGGTTCTCTCTCTGTCCTTCAGCTTTTTGGGGTTTCCCCTCAGGTCTTTGTTTCTTCTCTTCCCCATTCTTGAGTTGACAATGTCAACTTCGGCAAAAAAACCAATCCGTGTTCAGATTCTCCAAGTGATGTCATGTGACGTCATGTCCCAGACTGGAGGAAAAAACTTAGCATCTCTGGAACGCTATGACACTAGAAGACTTATCTCCAGAGACAGTTTGAGAGACTTGGAGTCAAAATTAGTTCTCCACCAAACTGCTTTCTCGTCTCCTCGGTCTCTTTTTGTTGCCCTTGATAGTTGGAAGATGGTCTGTCCCAGAGACAGTCAAACATGTCCCACTGTTATTTGGTCAATTCAATAGACAATAACAACAGCCTTTCACGCAACTGTCAGACCGGGACCCCCTTCCTAATTCTCAAGGAACTCTTGTCCGTCCAAATCCTGTGTCCTTAGAAGACTTTGAACAAAGACAAGGTTGTCTTGAAACATTACTGAGTGAATTCTCATAAGTAGGTTCGAATGGGTGTAAAATCGCTTTAAAATGAAAACTTGTTTGCCTTTCTTAGCCTTATACGTTTCCTCCAGGCAAGGGCCTTGCTTTACGAGGGCCGCCATCTTGCGCCTCCATTTTCTACAGCAGCCCAGACAGATGAAGCGTGTTATGATTTTTACTTGCGTAATCTGTCAGTATGTGCGGCGTCGACAACGACGTTTGGATAAGGATCAATTTGTTTTTGGCTTTTAATTTCAGGATGACAACATTTTATTTGAACAGATCAAACCATTTTACTGGTCAAGCATTTTTTTTAAAAATGTGCTATGGGAATAATATTGACTTGCCAGACTAGTAACAGTAATACAGTAAATAATGACATGTAAGAACAGTTAAATGAAGAAATAAAAGTTGGATTAAGAGTATAAGAGAAATAAATCAAATTCAGTTAAAGGTGAAAGAAATGCAGTCACCTCTTTACCCATGAAAATGAATCTTGTTGGGATGATCAGATTTCACCTCTCTGCTGTTCCTCGCGCACGTCATGAAATAATGCTGCGTCAGGTCAACATCATATTTCCAGACTGTCCATGAAATAAAGCCAAAAAAAAAAAAAAGAAAAGAAAAAGAAAAAGCCACATTTTCCACACGTTACCTCTCTGCAGCGTGCTTCCCTGCTGCTGTATAATTAGGAGTCACTCCTGCGGTTTGGACAGTAGGGGGTGATCTGAGCAGCGGGGTAGACAAGCAACAACTGCGGACTCATGTCGGGAACAACAAAGGCGCCGCCATGAGAAACAAGTCAATTAACTGGCTTCCTAAAAGAACTCCAGCGTAGTCTTGTCACCGTGATTGTGTGGTTTCGCGGCTGACGTATCTTTACCTTTAGTAATGAGGTGTTTACAGCAGAGCGCTGCCGGTGCACAAACTCTAAACATGGACGGAAAAGAGTTTCGGCTCTGGCTTTATAATTACAGTCCCCCGAAACAGACTGAATATCATAATTGTTCCCCGGGGGGGGGAAACTTTTCCGAGACGTGACAGTTTATATTTGCACGCGGCAAACGCCAACTGTTGTGCACTGCGGTGATTCATTTAAGGCCTTTATAATTATCACACATGGTAAAATCATACGAGGAGTGAAGGTAAGTAGGAGCGAGACAGAAAACCTGTGTGTGAATGAAACAGACTGGGGTCAACCGTTCAAAGCAATGGACAAATGCAGGAGGAAAGAAAAGGAAGACCACACAGAGGGTTCATGGATTTTGTGAAGGAGGACATGAGGACAGTTGGTGTAACATGGACAAGATGGAGGCAGATGATCCGTTGTGGTGACCCTTAAAGGGAGAAGCCAGAAGAAATAGTGCTTTCAGACACACGGTTCTGCTTCTGGCTTTGGTTCTGTTCTGGAGCCTCAGAACCTGGGTTCTTTGTGGTGAACCAGCCCACATTCACACCACAGTCGGTGACAGACCACAGATTCTTCATTTCCAGAATATGACATGCCCACTGATGATGACCTTTTTTGGGGGGCGGGGTTCTTGTGAGAACAAACTTTTCAGGTTCTGAGCCAATTTTTGTTCATTTTGAATGAACTGGCCACTGTTTAAAATTAGTTTTGGGAACTGGAACCCACACAGAGCCCTGCTGGTGCAAAGGGGGTATCATAGTACCAATGGATAAAAGCATTGGTTTGTGGACGGTCATTTTATAGTCAATTAATTACAAATATATATATATATATACACACATATATATATTTTGTTCTTGCTAACAGACACGACAACTGCATTCAGACCTGATAATTACATGTGAGTGATCTGATCACATGCTCCTCAATGCCTAATCACAAAAAGCACATGTGGATGTGGTCTGAGGACGTATGTGGCCACATTCCTGAGCTGCATGAACGTGTTCTGTTCATGGGCTGGATTAGAGACCGCCTCATCTAACGCACAATTTATTTTTCTCATTAAAATTAGCGCCTGTACATAGATTTTCCACAGACCTTTAAAGTAACACAGGTATTGTCTGTTACAACCGTAATATCCCGAGGTAACATGAGCATTTGTTGACAAGCCAAGGATACCAGTGAACTATGAAGCAGGAATTGAAAAAAAAAAAGTCTTCAGAGCATGTACATGTTATAGCATTTTATACAAATACGATTACATTGTTTTATTTTTTTAAAATATTAGGAATGAAAACGAGCCCTGAAAACAACGCCAAAACAATAATAGTGCTTTAGTTTGCAAATTATTAAACCTATTACTCTTTGTTTATGAACAAGAGGACAAGATCATTTCAATAACATGACCTGAGACACATCAGGCACTAAACCTCTTATTCTTTCACGCTCCTCTTCTCTGTTCAGTGTTTGTGCTTCCTCTGTCATGAGGAATGAACAGTTCCACCTGTGTAACTTTGTCGCTGCACTGCAGCCACAGTGAAGAACGGATCGCTTGTGCACGTCTTTTGTCCCCACTGTCTTCAGACTGTAGAGCACCCGTGCTGCGTTATAACACTGCAGCACACAAACACTGGCAAAAACATACGATATATTTTATTATTTGCACTGTTCCACTTTGTTAAAACGTGTTAACTGCAGAAAAAGCAACATAGAGATTGAGATTATTATTACGGTTAAAGTCATTGAAGTCGCCCAAAAGCGATCCAGACTGAGACAATTTTGCCTTTCCACATTGGAGACAAAAGCCAGATATTATGAGGGATGGACTCTTTACTGGCTCTGGCTTGACAAACAGACCAAAACACATCAGTGTGGCTGAAATCAAAGGAGCTGGACTGAGTCACCGCTGATGACAACCCCAAAATATTTTTGGTTTGACCAGTGAAACTAAATCCTGTTGTTGAAACTACTGTAATTTGCAGACAGTTAAAGCAGAAACAAAAAGAAAACGGTCATTTTCAGTGGTGTTAAACATTCTTTAGCGCAGATAAAGGCACTTTGAAATATAAACACATGCTACAACTAAAAAGGCAATAAAAGGATAGCTGGGTCCCAATCATAAAAAGTCACAGACTACATATTTTAATTGAATGCACATTAATTCTGCTCCAGCTACGCCTATTGTCCACATTACTTTGGTAGTTTAGAGCCATTTTTATTTGAAAACTCACTGTGTTTTAGTATGTAAGGGGAAAAAAAACAGAGATGGTTTTACCAACATTCACGTCCTAATTGGTTCTCATCAGCCACAACTTGACTACCAACTGTGAAAGCTCTCAAAATAAACTTTTTTCTACTTTTCTCCGTTATTATTTCTGGTGAAAACTGCAGAGTTGAAACACTCATTTGTTTGCAGTTTGTTTTTATCTGAAAACAATTTTTAAATGTGAAACGTAATAGTATGGATGTAGCCAGAGCAGGATCAGAATAAAAGCTGGGTGTCAACAGCTTACCAGAGGAAATGTAGGCCATTTTGGCTTATAGCATGTCCTAGGGCATGGAAGCGGGCCAAGCACGAAACCTTGTGGGACACCTTGTGGGAGTTATTGATATGTGGGAAAGGGGACTTTGAAGATTTATTAAATCTTCAAAGGTCATTACGTACCAGGATCTTTGCTTGAGTGACATGTACTCCATGCAGAACTGTTCTGACCTTCAGTCAGGAAAAGGCCTGGGACCTGCAGACCTTCGTCGAGCTTGAGGCACATTACCAGTTCAAAAGAACCCCCGAGGCTCATGGGCTTGAGGCCAAAGTTTTAATAAGAAGTCTGACTGTGAACCTGTTGAGGCGCGACCTGACCAGAGGGCATGTTTGAGAAGATAATCCAAACACCTTCACTCAGCGGCTTCAGGCACCGAGCGGAGCAGCAGCACCTTCTCGATCGTATCACAAACAAAATTAATTCACAATCAAGACGTCGCTGCTGCTGTGGTTTTTGTGAAAATTGTCATTTGTGGCACCAATTTAAAAGAAAAAAACAAAAAGGTCCTCCTGTTTTAAAACCGTTCCGTGACATTTCCAAAAGTCCCAGTGTGTTGAAATGTTAACGAGGTCTGGCATTATCACTGAAGTGTTCATTTGAGATTCTTATGAGGCCGCTTGATATCGCGGATGACAGCGCCTAATCAATTAGGCCCCGCGGCCTGTGTGACGATTAAAAAAAACGGATCCAACCCTGACTTTCTATGAAGCCACATTAATCACACGTCTCCTAATAAACACCATTAGATGAACGCGATAGCGGCGCCTCTTGACGTGTAACCGCCTCACTGTTCAGCCGTCATTAATTAGCATCATCTGCAATTGTTTACTTGTCGCGAATGATCATTTAATTAGCTAACTTCAGATGGAGAATCCAAATATTATGGATTGATTATAACAAGATCAGTGGCGGGCGGATCCAGCAGCAGCTTTAAGGAAGCTTTAACTCTGTGGGACAAGTACCAATCACATTTGTATGTAAATAGATGTAATTATCTGTTCTAATCATCCCCCGTTACTCTTGAGGCAGGCGAGGAATAGGAGGAAAAAAAAAAAGGGGGGGTTTTGCTGCTTCGACTCTGTGGAAAGTGGCAGAAGTGTGAAGGAGACAAAGAGACGCAGCGCTGAGCCAAGAGCTGCTCCACCCGCAGTAAAACAACACCTGCTAACTCAACCGCTTCCTGATGAAACATTCTCAGAGGAGTCGCTAAACGGTGACACACCGGTGCTGTTTCTTTTGTTTTCCTCCAGGAACAATGAGCCTCGGGTCAGACTGTTTTGCAAAGAAACCAGAGCTATTACATCTGCAGGAGGAGGGAGAGAAAAATCGGAAGATTCTCGTTCTTCACCTTCACCAAAAAACAAAAAACTTTAGTTTTGGAAATTGTCATCAGAAAATCTTTTGCCTTTTTGTCTAAAATGTGAGATATATATACCGTAAATTCCGCACCATAGCGCGCGCCTGACTGTAAGCCGCAGGTGGCCACGCTGAAACATGAGATCTTTGTGGTACACAGAAATGCCAAGCTTACGTGCAGCAGCTCTGTTTCCTTCTCCAACAGCCAAATCGATCGCCTTTAACTTAAAAGCTGCATGTTTTCCATGACGAGGGTGCGTACATGAAGCGCAAAAAAGACTGTTCAAAACACAACTGAACTAGCGTCTTCCTCGGCGCATTACCGTATCTCTTCAACCTGTCTGTCTTGCTCCTGCGCTGCTCGAGCGCCCTCTGGTGGCCGCTCAGCTGTAAATATCCATTCAGATTCAGAAAACTTCATTTATCCCGGTGGGGCGATTGAGGGAAATCATAAAAATCCATAAATAGGCTGCATTACTCTATAAGCCGCAGGGGTCAAAGCGTGGGAAAAAAGTAGCGGCTTATAGAGCGGAATTTACGGTAAATTCAGTTTTCTACAAAACAACATAAGCTGTTGATTTTACTTCCACATTCGGAGACAAAGTCTGTTTCTTAATTTGCATAATTAAACAAGAAAATGCAGTGTTTCCTGTCATGCTGACATACACTCGCACTTTGACACGGACACATATCGTCTATACGTCCTGGAAATTTAAATGTTGTTCCATGAACGTGTACAGTGACTGTTAAGGCAACTTTAAGTCTGCTTTTAAAGTTGCCCTAACCATGTCTTTGATTAAAAATGAATGAAATCCATGACAACAAAATCAATGTCCGTCAAACTTCATGGCAAATAAATAATATATGAGAATATTCTTTCTTTTTACTTTTATACTTCGACACTATAAATGATAAAGTCTGTGTTTATAAGCTGTTGCCGTTGCTTCCAGGTCAAGAAGTGAAGCAAATGTGGACGTGCCAGAGGCCTGCATTCTCTGGAGTGGCCTTTAGGGGGCGCCTCTGCTGGTTTGTTAGTCTACCAGCTGGTTTGTTAGTTTGTTAATGGTTTCATTCTTTACTTTCTGGTCTCATTCAACACATCATGACGTCCGTTTTGTAAATTATGGACACAAAGCAGGATGTGGTTAAGGGCCTCCATGTAAGCTCCACCCCATCACTTCCTCCCAAGCTCTACCTTTTCATCCAAATATTGTTTCTTCTTGTTTCCGAAAAACAAAATGCCACTGAAAGTTGAGTGTTTGTTTTACTGTTTTTATGTATTTATTTATTTATTTTGACATTCATAGAAGAAGTTAAGGAATTAAAATGTTGTTGTTTTCAAGCTAAAACACAGAAAACCAGCTTCACTGCATGAAAAGAAAATTTGGCAGCAAAGGATAGATATTGGTATAAAAGGAAGGCAAAAGTCGATTTTCCACTGAGTTATTTCCCCTAATTATGCTACGTTTTTCTTTAATCACGTTGGCAGCGTCGCACAAATGAACAGTTGATAAGCAGCAGTCTGGTGAAACGATTAGAAAAGGCAGAGCAAACTGGAAATTTGCAAGGAACATCTTTTAATGAATTTGTAATTAAGAGTCGAGCTCAGCTGCTAGCTGGCATTTAGCGACAGCGCGTGTGGAATTCTAAATGTGAATCTTCACATCTTTCACTTCAGGTTTTGGGGGGGGAAGCGTTTCGGACGAGACTTTAGTTAGTTTGCCACTGAGCCAAGAAGAAATTCAGTTATTCAGTCATTGTTTGGCTTCGGTTTTGCACCTGAACGCCTCAGAAATGGGGGAAAGTCAAGGCTGTGTGTAGTTCAGGTGCTCACATTTCTTTATATACCCTTATTTAATTCCCGGCCTTACTTCTGACTGTGTCTGTGAGGTTCAGACTCCCCTCCCTGAGTGAAAAGATCGGCATGACACATGACGACTTCCCATAAGAAGCTCCTGAAGCCGAGGATCTTTGTTTCTCACGTATTGATTAGGGATTGTGTTTCACAGCTCCTGGGAACATCATACACTCCCAACACGCTTTTTTCCAGGCAAGTGAAGGCAGCGCTGGTTGTCCTCCCCCCCCCCAACCCACCCACCCGTCCCTCAGGCTGACCTTGTGACTTCTTCACAGAAATAAGAAATTTCAGACAAGCTCTCGAGCTCACCCAGGCGTGCAGGCCATAGAAGGGAGGAGCTTTGACAACAATGATGTGGTTCTGGAACACACACTGTACAAAATGTCTCGTCTTATGCCGGGCTCTGCGAGGACAATGAGGTCACGTCCTCTTTGTTTTCTAATTTATAAGTTTTAGCAGCCTACAGGGAATTGAAGACTTCAGCCCTTATCCACACATCTTTCCCAAAAATAATCACGGCATTGTTTCAGGAAATGTCTTCATCCGCACAAAAGCAAAGCTCCAAACATAGTATTGCACATATGCCTGGCCTGTAGGTGGTGCTGTGACACTGCCACACCAAAACGGAAAGGAAACTAGAGGACGAATACCAGCAGAAGAGAGAGGAGGGACTATGACATTCTCATTTTCCCAAAGTAACGTTTTTCCCACTCTGCCATTTAATTGGTCTTTTCCGTTTTGGTGTGGCTTCATATCGAGGCCCCATTCGGTGTCTTTTTCAACGGGTGGTGTGATTTGTTTGTTGACAGATTATTAATTTTTATTTTATTCGGTGGCTTGTTTGGGTGTATTTTCTTCACGTGTTTACAATGTTTCAGTTTCATGTATTTTAATTAAGTTATCTACGTATTTAAACATTTAAAAATTTTTCTTGTATATGTCACTTAATTATAAAGGTAACATTAAGTGGTTCTTCAAACTATTAGGAAAAGCCTTTTAACCTTTTGTTAACCTTTTATACACTTATTGTCCTCAAACAAGTTGCATTTTCTTCTCACTTTTACGTGTTGTAGGGAAACATCTGTCGGAATCAAACTGCACCTTTAAAACATGGCAGTTGGGACTAAATTGAATTTGTCAAGGTCAGATTGACGCACACAGATAATGTGGTTGGGAGTTGGGAGTTGATGTTTACGTTCAACTGGACTCAAACTGGCCTTGATGTTCTGAGCATGGTCCACAGTTGCCAGAGCAACAGAAGCAAAAACAGAGAAAAGGCTGACTCTTTTTTTTTTCAGCTTAATTAAACATCTAACATGAACATTCTTCTTTAGTTCACCATCTCAAAGTGGTTAGCTCCCACGCTAACCATGCAGTCACACATAAACATTTATGTCTTTGCTACATCTTTGCAGTAAATCATTACTGTGTGTTACCAGTTTGCGTTAATGAGTCTTCATGTTGACGTTAATGCCTTGCTGCATTTGCAGCCGTTTGTCTGACAGTTTGTTGACACGTGTGGGAGTTTTATTTCATCGGGTGTGAGAAGTCGCTGTCGGAACGTCATAATGTTTCTGAGCCTAATTACAAGTCGGACGCCGACGTGAACGGTGTGACGTGAACGCGGCCTCAGATTAAATGAAAGCAGGTGTGTCGACGCAAATCTGTCTCCAAATCTG
Organism: Brachirus orientalis; assembly: GCA_016785285.1. NCBI lineage: Eukaryota > Metazoa > Chordata > Actinopteri > Pleuronectiformes > Soleidae > Brachirus > Brachirus orientalis. Next base: position 1,007,009 of record JAFBJR010018220.1, read on the forward strand.
TTCGACCACATGTTCTTGTTGCATCAATGTGGTGAAACGTGCAGGTTCAGGCAACGGCGGCGTGGGTCTACTGCCTCTGCTCACATGTCACAGCAGATTATAACTTCAATGGCTGTTGACAGCTGCTACCACACTTCGTACCTGAGGTCTGTATGTTTACAAGTTGTTCCTGTCACTGATAAGCTCCGCCTTCATCCCAGCTTCCATCTCTGCATCTGTTTTTCCCTCCTGGGAGTCGTCGACGTTGTCGTTTGCTTGTTGTTTGCTAACGAGCAGTGACAAGATCAGAAGCTGGTTTTCAGTGTGACGGTGAGCACGATCTGTGCTCATGTGTACGCCGATGACACTGCCGTTAACCTCCTGATCCTCAGAGACGCAATTTTTTCATTGATACCAAATTATCAAAATTACCATTTTATCTTTCACCAAAGGACTGTAGATCATGGTGTGGGGTTTTGACATCGGATAATTCTTTCCACTAAAACTGAAAAACAGCTTAGCCACATCTTTGTCTTATCAGGTCTCCGAGAAGAAAAATGTTATAATTCTCTTCAAATCATTGTAAATTATAGACCATATATAAAATGTAGTCGTAGTATTCCCAATTTGTGCTGAGTCCAACCATGGAATAGGAATGTACTGAACAGAGTTAATGTTCTTAATCAATAATTTTGTTGATGTAAATTTTGTTCTTATTTACAGGGAAATAGATGATAAATCAAAAGTAAAAGTGGACACCAGAGTGATTGACAGCTTGTACTGGCCAATAGGTGCTTGGTTGCAAATCCAAACAAGAGTCTATTTATAGTTGGAAGAGCCATAAAATGAATGTGACGTTTTGGCACCTTGTTTCATAAGTGTCATATTAACATTTCTAAAGTAACATTGTTCTCTGGTATGAAAGGCAAGACGTCTGCCAAACATTAGACCACAGTTTGAGATCAAACATCGGAAGATTTGCTGCAGATTATTTCCATTTGGTAAATTGTGGCTGAATGCGGGGGGTTGCAACAGAACAGAACCTAAAAACAGCCGAGAATATCCTTTATGTGCCACATCCCATAACCAGACCCTGCAACTATCTCTTGAAATTCCCCTGAAGAATGGAGTGTTCACGTGCTCTCACGTGGATTGTTGTGGAATTTTAGAATTGCAATTGTGTTTTTATCAGATTTCTCTGGAGACTCAGCTTCACCCGTTTACTCGGATCCTTGTGTGTTTGGCCTCTTGAATCGTGGAGTCCCACATTTCACGGCAAGGATAACGGCAGCTTTGTGTGATGTGACTTCTGACATATCAAAGAAGACATCAGATAAATCTGTGCTTATCCTTGTTAGTAATTCACAGACTCCGAGAAGCTGCGCTCCCGCTGGGAGATGCCACCGGTCGAGCTCGTGACGCTGCACGGGTAAGAGTCGGAGACGCCGCTGCTTTGGTGTGGATCTGTGTTTCCTCTTGCACACGTCTCCAACTGTGTTACTGTAAGAAAAGAAAAGAATTCCAGAGCTGAAGGAAAGAGGCTGGAGTGACGGATTGTTTCTCGGCTGCAGCTTGTGAAATGGAGAATGAACTGATTTCCTCTCAGCAAAGGAGGGAAAGAAAGGCTGCCCAGGATTTACTGGATATGATGATTTCAGACAGACGTGGTTCACTTGTAAACAGAATTAACATCCATTCAAGTGCGGAGAGAAATGGTATAATTGAGTTGAGTGCACTGAGTGGAAAACGCTGCTGAGGAAAAGAAAAAAGCATTTGCAATAAAAAATAAATAAGTGTAAAAAATCCCCAGTGTTCTGAAACATGGCATTAAGATGCTCTGGTGCAGAAAACTCAAAGGTGGTGTCAACAAAACAACAACAAGTCATCAAAAATGAATATCGGCGCATGTTAAAGCTGCAGTAGGCGGGATGGCTTGAAGAATAGCTGATTGTCGAGTCTCATCTTCAGGTCGTGAAATGTTTTTGGGTAGATGTTCTCTCGCCTAAGCTCCTCCCACCTCTCCGGCATGAACAGATACAACCCATGACTCAGGTCAAACTCTAGCTTTTATTATATTGAACTCTCTTTTAGACCATTTTCCTTATGTCGAGGTTTCTTTGCAGCATAGACGGATGTCACCAATACTGGAATAGGAACGTTTCAACTTGAGGATTGTTTACATGTAACTGCTTAACAGAACAGCCAGTAGGAGGCACCCTCTCTCTCTGAACTGTCCTGTGATTGGTCTCCCTTCGTGGGCTAGATTTCTCCAAGCCTTGGAACAGAGGAGGTGCACAAGTCTAATTCTCTGTAAGATCTCCAAATTTTCATTATTTTAGAAAGTTATCGTGGAATTATTGTTCAGTAACGACAGTTAAATGTTGCCTACCCCAAATTGAAAGTGAAATAAAGAGGATATAAATCACGATAATGTCTTCCTCTTCAATCTATAGCTGAAGATTGAAGTACTGAGGTCATTTTATGTTAACTCAAATTTCAAACGACTCACGCTGGACTGATTCTACTCAGCTCAATCCTAATCCTAATCAGCTCAAACACAAACACATCATATCCTCTGACTCTGTAAAGATATTTCAGCCGCTGAAGCTGAAACCACTTTACAAGCCATTTGTTCAAATAGACCTATTTGATGCCTGAAAACAAGTATTTGTCTGAAGCATCACCTCAAATTGATGATGATAAATTGTAGCTGAAGTGAATTTGGGGAAATATAATGATGAAGTGGTTTCCTCTAATAACCAGTTTGGAAATTTCTCAGATTCTCCGCTGGCTTCCTTAGATTTCAGTTTGCTGCTCATCATGAATCCACCAGAGACCAAAGTCTCGAGTGTGAAGATACTTAAAATGGAAATGAAGCACAAAACTCACTGTTTGCAGTTGGTTTACCTTAGTCAAGATTCGGCACAACAGTCAAACTTTATATTCTACTAGGTTTTCTATAAATATTTCCTATCATATTTTAAATTTTGTCACCAGAAGGGTGCAGCTACCTTTAACTGGCTCTGTTTTTTTTTTTTTTTTGGAACTACCGAAACACACTAAAGACGTCATAAATATGTCATGAGGAGACATCACAGTAGCTAACAGCTACAGTAGCAGCTAAATTAGCCAGACACCGTATACATGTATTTGTTTACTGATGTTAGCAGCTAAAGAGAAAACATACTCTCCGCAGCATCTGGCTACATTATAGCTGCTAATGTCAAAGGTCAGTGCTTTGTTTTGTCAAAACCCCGTCCCACACTGGAGGATAATTGGCCAGATTTCAGTCCTAATCTGACCCTTCCGACAATTATGGGTGCCTTCCCATTTTAGGCTGATTTGGACAGATTATCTGCCCAAATTATCCTGTAGTGTGAGGGATTAAAAGACACAGTTTAACGTCATCGGACACATCAGATTCTTCCTGATTGTCGGATGTTTATGGCTGAAAAGCGAACCCCGCAATAACCATTGAGAGCGAGTTGACCGTGAAACGGATGTTGTGTACTTTTTGTTGAGAACCATAAACCTGTACAAGCATTTGTGTTGTGTTTCTCAGCACAAAACTCAGTTATTAACTGACGACACCATGTCTCCCACATTTTTTAAATCAGGCCAGATTTGAAAGTCCTCTAGTGTGGGGCCGGATTAATTCAAACACCAATCCTTTGGTGTCTGGCTCAAAGTTAGTTTTAAGGTCTCGCATTTTGTGCAAAATGTAAAGACAAACTAAAGCGAGCCACAGTCACACAGCTCAGCGCTTCATTTTCACTTTAAAATGGCAGCATGCCTCAGCCTTTCCTCTCTCGTGCTTTGCCTCGGCGTCACTCTCCATCACACATTCATTTGGACAAGGGCAAAAATGAGGTGATCTGTCCCACCAGGTCCACATGGTACCTCACACTCTGCCAGGCTAATGGCTTAGCATGGGTTCTCTCCATCGCCCGCGTCTGTCCATCAGCTTCCCTTGGAGTGAGGCGTTTAAAATGGATCTGGGTCACAGTGGGATCCCCTCTGTTCGCCCGCTGGAACCTTGGAAGCGTTGGATTCATTTGTGACACAGCCATCTGTATTATTCCAGCCAATCCATGTGACACGTTTTACTGTCTGCTGCATTATGCCTGAGCACTTAGCAGGTATGTTCCCCCCTCCATGTACTTCACATGTAGTATGTGGACTTAGTATGTCAGATAAAATGGATACATCAAGAGGAAGTGGAAGGACTCCCCCCCGACGCCACAGGGTCCCGGTTTTTCCATCAGTACGGCTATGACTGCAGCCGCTACACTTCACTCTTCGTTACAATGGCTCCAAATGACATCACTCATCCAAGATGGCAGCTCATATTTCTGGCAGTAGGCGACGCCGCTGCTTCATTTACCCTAATCACATCAGATGTCATAAAAACCACCTTGTGGACTGGAGTGTAACGCTGCTCTTCATTTACATTGGAACTCAGAATCTGGACGCTGGCGTCACCTTCGAGTTCACCACGTTCCAGGGAGAAGTCGGGGGATAAACAGGGATGCAAATGTATCGCAGGCTAGCCATTGTTAGCGATACCAGCAATAACAACAGTCAATTATCATTTTTGAGCTCACAAAAACAGCATAGCAACATGTTCATGGATAAAATTCAAACATTAGTGGTGTTTTTCCATTATACAGTTGTAGAACTAGTTAGCTCTACCTGACTTGACTTTTCTCGGTTTGTTACGTTGTTTTCCACGACGTCATAGTTCCTCCTCAACGTGGTTCCTCCTCAACGTGGACGGGGTCGTCATAGCACAGCTTCACCAAACAACTGTGAGATTGTTTTATACGCAACACACAAACCAGTAACGGTCAAAGCAGTTGTTTTCTTTGTCCTGAATCATTTTCCTCAGTTTTCTAAACAGATGAGTTCACTGAATGGTTCAGTACTTCCTGCATGAGCGGAGCACAGACTCCGTCTGACACAGTCACTGAAGTGAAATACGGCTGAACGGCTTGTGATTGGGCTCACCATCTCCGTCTTTCAGCAGCGCTGTCGCTAAATACACCAGACTCCTCTGTTAAATATGGACATTTTACAAATGTCCTTGTTAAATGTTGCAGATTAACGCATGTTTTCAGGATTTTTACGTCTTTAACTGATCTACAGTTCGGCATTTTCGCTTTGATTCTCGCGTCGGACGTCACGCTCGTGACTCTTCCAGTGACGACGCTCTCTGACCAATCAGTGGCCGGCAGTCTGTCCACATCACATTTTAGTATCGGCTCAGCAAAAAAAGAGTTGAGTTGTGGCAGAACTGTATAATGGAGAAACACCATATATGTATGAAAGATTCACCATGAAACAAATAAGACAAAAGTGCTGTTACAAAAGCAATTGTGCAAAGAAATCAAAATAAAAGAGTGACCTACTTTTCCAAGATGGCCTCTCAGCTCGCAAATTGGGTCGTGCCACAAATCTACTGAAACTACTGCTTCTTAAAGGTAACATAGAATGGTCTTTTGGACCAAAAATTGAGGTTACTGATGTCTATTTAGATACATTACATTTTATTTATGGTCAAAAACCTTATAGTCTCTTCAGATTAAGGCAGTCTTTTGTGATTGGCCAGCTGTTGGGGGAGGGTTCGTTGCACGGCAAATGTGCTAGTTACGTAACTAAACTGGACTTTTCAAAACCGCTTGCTCGAGCTCAGGTAAACAGAGAAGCCCTTCTTCCTCAGAAGTGGCTGAAGTCTTTATTGTGACACTTTAGTGATGTTTAGACACGGTAAGGTCACTGGGACACACCAAAAACCACCAGAAATGTGATTTTTCCACTGAATGTCCTCTTTAGGAAAGGATGTCACATGTTGTAATTTGTCCCTGGCAGTGCATGAGAAGACAGAGCTGCATCTGTGCATCAGATTTCTTTCTGATGGCCTGCAGTATTATGACCCTCATCCCGGCCACGCTGTGTTGTCCTCGTCCAGATTGTTGCCGTTTACTTGAGGGACGGAGCGTCTCACATGAGCAAACAGCCCACGCTCTGACTGCTCACTGTCCCGCGGCTGAATCACGCCTGCAGCTACATCGCTGCGCGCGGGAAATGCACACTGCCCGTAAACAAATGACATGTTGTTTATTTATTTACAGTATGTGCTCATTTGTTGGGTAAAAGCAGCACCACTCGCATGTAAAATTGTCTTGATGTAAAATTGGATTACATGCATGAAAGCGCTGAACTGCGTGTCACCGCTTCCTTTTGGGGTGATGAACTTTTTAACCTTGGGTCAATGTTTGTGCTACATTTCATTCAGTGAAATGCGTTAAAATCAGTCGATGTTAAAGTGGAAACGAAGCAGCGAACAACTTGACACTGGTTTGTTTTGTTTTTGGGCAAGATTCCAAACAATTCAACTAGATTTGTTTAGTAAAAAAGTATTTTTTTTTAGTTTCTGTATCTGATGTTCTGTTTTGTCTACAATGAGGAACGACCTGCACAAGTTTATTTTCGTCACAGCAGCGACATTAGACACAGAGCTGCTTGTCGTTATCCAGTTTTTACTGGATTTGCTCTGGTGTGACTTCCTGTCAAAACAATTTACGTCAGTTTTGGGTACTCTAATAAAAATAAAATACATGTTGTTATGTTACGCCTCCATCGCACTACTTCCTTTCAAACTGCCTTTCAAAGACTTTTTGGCTTTTTTCCTACTTCCTGCAGTCTATACACATTTTGCCGTAATGTTTGGCTTAAAGTAGCTACTCTTGAAAATTCAAATACACGCATATATGTTATCTTTTGTGTAAGTAGCCATTACGGAACTGTCATAAAACATTAGTGGTGGCTGCTGGCCGCAGTAAGGTCACAGGAAGGACATGGACGTGCACAAATATCGCGTTCTACTTAGCGTGTTGAAATTTATTCTCACATCACAAGGGCAAACAAACAAGCTGGACAAATCACGTAACAGTTTCTTCCCAGCAAATGTGGGGGAAAATCAAGCTTAATGGTTATGCTTTTGAATGTCTTTGAATATGCTAAAAAAAAATCTAAAAGCAAAACACAGCGCCCCCCTTTGAAGCTATGAGAGATAATTTTTTTTATTGCATTTAGTGTTTTTAACAGGATGACAGATGAACATATTTAAATGCAAATAAGGTACCGTTCCTAAAAATATACATACTTTGTGTTTTATGCTCCACTGTTGGGAAAAACCAGACCTAATGGAATAAAAGAGAATAAAGGAGAATAAAGGAGAATATCCCCCCCCCCTTTTCTCAGTGATGGAATCTGCTTTGTTCCTTAAGCGCTTAAACAGCACATAACGACATTAGTGCGACATCAAGTGAGTCCCTCACACAGCAAAGATGGATCGCTGTGAGGTTCCTTTTTCATAACGACGCTGTAATCCATCATCTTGGCAAAGCGGTGAGGACTGTGTCAATGTGAGGAGGAGACACGCGGTCACAAGACTGAGCAGTGACGGCGTACTGCTCACTTCAGATCAACGAAATCATTATGGTTCAGCCTCAGGGGCACAGTGACCACATAAATTAACGTCAGTCTGCCTGAATCCTCCGAGGGTTAATCGTCGCTGATGTGATTGACAGGTTACAGCCTGGACACGACTCCGGCGTCCAACTGTGTCATGTCTGCAAAGACTTGCAGAATAAAAACAAAGCTTCCTCTTCATGTTGAAATGCAGTTCGCCACCAAGACAGTTCATGGCGGTAAACAATGTGGTGACATAGAATGTTCTTTTTGAACCAAAAATCCAGATTACTGATGTCTACTTAGATAAATTAAATAATATTTTTGATCAAAAACCTCATAGTCTTTTCAGATTAAGCGAGATTATTGTTGCTCTCTGCCAGCCTCTGAATAGGCACTCTGTTTCTGAGCTAATGCCCGCCCCCCAGAACACTGAGTCTCCTGTGATTGGCCAGCTACCAGCTGACTGACTGCTCCGCGGAGCTTCTTCTTCTTCTTCTTCTTCTTCTTCTTCAGGTTGAATGTTCACGTCCATGACCGGGAGTAGCTGTTGGGGGAGGGTTGGTAAACAGAGAAGTCCTTCTTTCTCACAAGTGGCTGAAGTGATTATTGTGACACTTTAGTGATGATACAGGAAGGACACACCAAAACCATCAGACGTTTGATTTTCCACTGAATGTCCTCTTTAACGCTGCACTGATGAGTCATTTTAATTAGCGATGCACCGAGTGCAAGTACGATTACTTAAAGTGGAACTTTGCAAGTCTGGTTGCGTTTTCTCCTTTTTCTTTACAGAGAGTTAAATCGTGGTAAAAATCCTGCAAAGTTCCGCTTTAAGTTTGAGTATTTGGCAATACTGAGTACTAAGAACAGCAAAGCAGTTACTGTAAATTCCGCACTATAGAGCGCACCTGGCTATAAGCCGCAGGTGGCCGCGCTGAAACAAGAGATCTTTATGGTGCACCGAAAGATTATTTTAAATGTTTAATTACTAAACACGGCAGTAACACAGCTGTAATACTGAGATAACCATCTGTAATACACTCTTTTTTACAGATGGTTAGTACTTTGTGCTGCCGTCTCCATCGTCTCACCACTGATTCATTGATGCCAAGCTTACGGGCAGCAGCTCTGTTTCCTTCTCCAAAAGCTGCATCATAAGCATTTCGTCGCGTGTTATCCATGACGAGGGTGCGCACCTGAAGCGCAAAAAGACTGTTCGAAACATAATTAAACTCGTGCCTTCCTCAGCGCATTACCGTATCTCTTCAACCTGTGTGTCTTGCTCCTGCGCTGCTCGAGCGCCCTCTGGTGGACGTAAATATCCATTCAGAAAACTTTATTTATCCCGGTGGGGCGATTGAGGAAATCATAAAAAATCCGTGAATAAGCCGCATCACAATATAAGCCGCAGGGGTCAAAGCGTGGGAAAAATGGCTTATAGAGCGGAATTTACAGTATTTTGAAAACAAATTTTATTTGCCTCACTTTGACTGTGAACAAAATACAATATTAGATACTATTGCTGATGTTTAAATGTCCAAAAGTATTGGAAGAGTGAGACCAATTCCTTTATTTCTGCTGTAAATTAAAAGCTGAAGCTGAAATACTGATCTCTTGTGTCATTGTCCTATTTCCAGTGTTTGGGTTCAACCTCAAAATAGACAAGAGATCAGTATTCCAGCTTTTATTTCCAGGTATTTCCATCTAAATATGTTCACCAACTTAGAAGATTAGCCTCTTTGTATAAGTGAGCAAAAGAATTGGAACAGAATTAGAGGAGTGACACTTCACTCTTTACCGTGCGTCGTGTTTGCTCTTTAGACGTTTTATGGTCTTGACAGTTGAGCAGAAGACGCGCTAAGAGTCTGCTCTACTTTGGTCATCAATGCTTATCCTACAGTGTTTCCAAACTGCTGGCAGCGTGACACATCCACCTATCACTGCACACGTGAAGACACGGTAAAGTGGTGTTTTTGGAGCAGGACTGGAGTTGTTGCCTTCCCAAGTGCAGGACAAACAGGCTCATGAACTCCTTTGTCCCTCATGCCAGTTAAGAGAACTCACCGTGCAATAATAATCTGGACACTCTTCTTCTTTCCTTCTTTGTGCAATGACCCCATCAATCATTTAAGTGCAATATTTTAATTACACTGTTAATTTATTTAGATAGAGTCTATTGTTTATCTTATATTGTATTCTTTTTTCACTGTATGCTACTGGAAATTCAATTTAACGGATCCATAAAGTGCAGTCTAAGTCTAAGTTTATGACTAAGAGTTGCATCGGACCCAAGTCTGGTATTGGTATTGTTGTGTCCCGGACTTCAGCGTGTGATGCCGGTGTGTGTGTGTGTGTGTTATGATATAGTTGCTGATTTTATTGCCAGCATGATTCCAGTGTGTGCACAGTTGTTGGGCCAACCGTGTCTGACACAAATCAGCAACAGAACGGTAAACTCTTTATGTTTGAACAGATGTGAATGGGGCCTGTAATGGCCGCATCACGGGGCCGTGATGCGGCCCCGTTCAGCGTGAACGGGCAGCGTTCCATTTGAAACCGCACACATGTGCTCAACGGCTTGGTCGCCGTTCTGATGTTGGCTGTGTGAATGGCCGTGATAGGATGAATGGCAACTTTGTGAAGAAAAAACCATTGACATCCTCATCGGCCGTTTGCAGGATTTTTGCAAGTGACACAAACACCACATTATTAGAAGGAGCGTCTATTATTTTAATCACTGGAGTGAAACTGCGAAGCAGGGGAAGATTTCGTGCTTTTATTAAAGTGACCCTTTAACACGAAGGGCAAGGACTAGACGTTTGATTGGCAGGTCTGAACTGTCTGGATTTCTTCACATAAACTGAACCGACCATGTTGAAATCCACCAGTAACTCTTCCTTTTTTTTGTTTCCTTTATAGGAAACCACCACCACGACTATCAGCACAGTCACCTGGATCTGACTGCACTCACCCCCAAACTGGGTAAGAAAAACTGACAAGTATCATTGTTAGTGACACAAAAACGCCACTGTGTAAACCTGAAATGAAAATACATGTGGGAAAAAAAAGCTCACCAGAACCAAACTTATATTCTTCTTTTTCAGTATAAAAATAGAGTTATTACAATGCTGCTCTGTTTGAGTAAGAACTTTGAGTCAGGCTTGACCTGCCTTGACTTTTGGAAATGATATGCATTGTTATGTGTCCGTAAATGAAAGCAAAGCCCAGCGCAATTTCAAGGACAAGCGTAGATCTTTCACAAGGAAATTAAACTCGGAGAAAAGTGATAAAGGAATCTGGAGAGTAATTTAAAAGCAAAAAAAAAAAAAAAGTGTTTGATAATCAAAGTATCATCTGCAGTTTGCGGCCGTTATTGAAAACCCAATTACTGTTATTGCATCCCATCTTTTTTGTCTGAATGCGATTTTCCCATGAAAGGGGTGTGGAATTACTGAATGGTCCTGCAACTAAACGGCAATGAAATGAAACGCTGTGTAATTAGGGAGGGAACCAGGCAGTTATTTGTTACAAAACCCTCCTCTGTGATGCTCTAAAAACTGCAGAAGCAGATGTTTGGTGTCAGTGTCTCTCTCACTCTCCGAAACCCTCACTGAGTGATTGTACAAAAGTTTCCCAGCATTAATGGAGCACCGCAGTCCACATCCTGCCTGTACCCGTCTGCCTCTTAAACAGAGCGGCCTTTTCACGGGGAAAATGGGTTTCAAAAGTGCTTTTAGCAGCAAATAAAACTCTTCAGAGCCGCTTCTTTCGTCTATTTAGCGACCGATGGCTGAGGCTTCTGGCTGCAGTGCATAATTCAAAAGTTGCTGGTTTTGACTTTGTGTTAAAGATAATTCGGGTGTTTTGGCACATGTTCCCCCAATAAACCCTTTAAACATGGGGGGAAAAAAAAAACATTTAAGTTAAAGAGACTTTAGAAGAAGATGCAGAGGATAAATGTGTGAACTAGGACAGACAATAGAACATACAATTGTGTTAATATAACAGTTATACATGTGGGGTAGTGAAAGCAGAGGTAAGTATGAGATTGTGGTTGTTAATAAAAGGGTCACCTAATATAACCTGTGTTTGCACCCGTTTGATTTGTCAACTGCTCACTGTCCTGCACCAAATTCCATGGAGAAAATCAGCATTTTTAGTTCACACTTTAGACACCTACACTCACTTTATTCTACAGTATCTTAAGAATGTGTCCACCGCTTTAGTAGTCTTCCGTTTCTGACCGGAAACTGAATTTTTCTTTTTAAACCCCTCACGCTCCCACACCGAATTCCACACAGGAAAAACTCAGATTTTAGCTCCCACAGACAGAGAAGCTGCCGGTCTACCGATACCTCATTTGGTTTGTTTGTGTCACTAAAGTAAATCCAAACAAAGAAGTCTAAAGTGTGAAGTAAGAAAGTTTTAACATCTGAATCGACGAATGGAGGCAGCAGCGGATCAGCAACACCTGTGTGCTGTGAAGTTCAATGTTGTTCAATAGCCAGTTTTCTCCATGGACTTTGGTGCAGAGAGATAATCTGGTTACGAAGCAGCAAGAACCTACGTTTTCTGTATAAAATATCTGTCTAGCGGTAAGATAAAGTGGCGAGCATATTCTTATGATATTACAGACTTAAGGTGCTGTAGGTTTTATTAGGTGAGTCCCTGCTGGCAGTCATGTGTTCACTAAGAGCGAGCCTTTGTGTCTCGGGGGGGGGCAAACTAAAGTACTTCATACAATCAGACTTCAAAATAACCTGAATTATCCCTTTTATCACATGACTGCATTCTTCCAGTATTGGCTTTGAATTAGGTCAAACTCTGGTGTGCTTAAAACAAACAAACAAACAAACAAACAAACAAACAAATAAATAAACATGCTGTGCACAATGATTGATCTGTTTTTTCTCACTTGGATTTGTTAGCCCACAGACAAATGAGATACGGTAAGTAATACACATGCACATGGTGTTTATGTGTATTTTATCCTCATCTTTTCACGTAGAGCTCAGTCCTGTACCTGCACACTGGGGCCATTTTTATTCTCCTTTATTATTATTATTATTATTATTATTATTATTATTTCCCCCCCCCTTTTTTTAAGCGCTTGTGTATTCTTTTGCAGTCACAAAAGCTCCCGCCGCTGCATTATAATCCATGACCTTTAGTCTGAACTCAAAAATCTTTTCACACACACCCTCAGACTCGGAGAGCATCTCCTCTCTGCACCATATGCTCTGTGGTGTTATGTGTCCCTGTCCTCCTTTGCTGCAGTAGCTGCTCGGTCCTATTTTTAAACCCAGAGTCACCCCCCACCCCCCCACTATCTGGGCCTCATGACCCACGACTGGGCCTCCCAATCACTGAATCGACAATGACGCAGTGCAGGCAAATCTTAACAATCAGTCATTTCCCCCGAGACATTTTGCTAACGGGTCACTTGAGCCGCTTCGACGCGACGGGCCAGGAGCCAGTAGCAGCAGACGTCCACTGGGGGGCAGCGTCGCCACCAGTCTGTTGTGTTACTGGACTAATGAGGTCAGTTCCCCTTTGCTAATTTTTATTTATCTGCCCTTGGGTTCCCCCTACAGTCGGTAAACGGTACTGTTTGTCACAACGAGTCGTAAAATATATCTCAAAGTAACGTTTTGTTGCATTTGTTGACAAGCCAATGAAACCAGTGAACTCTAATGAACCAAACAGGTACAGTAGCCTTTGCTATAGCATTTTATATGATTACATAGTCTTATTTTTAAATGTTAAAAAAAATAGTCTTATTTTTAAATATTAAAAAAAAAAAAAAAAAACTTCTGCAGGAAACAACAGCAGAATAATAGCGATTTATTGGCGTTTTCAACATCTGTGACGTTTACTGTAAAGCGGAATATTGTAGTTTTTGCGGCACAGACCCGAAACCAGAAGTTCTGTAGAGCCAAAGCTATGATGTTCCATCAAAATAATCTTGGAGACATTATTTGTAGGTTAAAACACAACATTGTGCCGCTTTAAGAATGTGATATTTGTACATTCTCTCCAGAACAACAATGTTTATGTCGTATGTTGGCCATACGCAAATTTATTTTGGACGACCGTACATTGACTTTCAAAAGTGACCCGTATTAGCACGTGGGGACACAATCCACAGGGTGGACGTGGCTACTGACCTAAAAATGGACAAGAGGCTGAAATTTCTTTTAAGATTTTGAAGTCACCTCCCCAGCGGTTTGAGACCTCGTCCTCGTCCGCATGTGGACGGGGTCCACGTGTGTTTATGCCATTCATCAGCGCCACGTTCAGTTGCAAACAAGAATCAGAACAGATTTTACGTGAACAATCACAGAGGAAACACGTTGTAGAGGTGAAACAAACTACTGAGTTAACATTGATTTTTTTTTTTAGCATTTTCTCAGTTTTACCATAAAGTGAGACGACGCTTTTCTTCGACGCGATATTTTCTCGACACACAGTGTTCATATCGGCACAATCACAACATTGTACAATCTGTGTTACGATGTTGTAGCTCAACATCTATCATCATGCAGGTTATCGTATCGTCGAGAATGGGTTTAAATAAAGCACAAGGTGACAATTTGGTTCTTCTACAAACACCTTGACACACTGAACCCAGACATGCAGGGAGTTAAGACACTCTTTCTGTGGATGCTGCAGCTTCTCCTGCTGCATTCTTAGTTCTCACATGGTCTCATGTGGGCGTTAACTAGAGATAATACCCAAAAACACGCAGGAGAATTTCCGGAGAATGACCATTGTCTCCTCATATGCTTCCCTTTAGGAGAATATAAAAGAAGCTGTCAAGTCTCTCCTGCATGCAGTTATGATTTTTACACCCAAGCAGATAAAATCATGTGACATCCCAGTTTTCATCCAGAAATTCCCCACAACTGATCTCTAGTCCAGTGTCTTCTCAGTCCTGGTCCTGGTGACCGTCTGCCCTGCACGTCTGAGACGTTTCCTTGCTCCAACACTGGGTCGTCATTATCGTCTTCTGCACAGCTCGATGACGAGCTGACCGTTTGAATCAGGTGCGCTGGAGCAAAGAAACATCTGAAACATGCAGGGCAGACTTTCACCGGGACCAGGACTGAGAAGACGCTGCTCTGTAGGCCGTCCATCCGGCGGTGACCTAAAAGCTGCCGCTCATCCCCGTCGTTTCTCTGCCCGTCTGCCTGAGTTCTGACCGCACTGCTCCACTTCCTCCTCCTCTGTCCACTGTAGAGCGACCGCAGCGGATGAACAACATCCTGACCTCAGCCACGGAGCCGTACGACGTGTCGCTGTCCAGATCCTTCCAGAACCTCAGCCATCTGCCGCCGTCCTACGAGCTGGCCCTCAAGTCTGACCTAAGTAAATACTCCTCCTCCTCCTCCTCCTCCTCTTCCTCTCTGCTGCTCACATTAACTTTATGTTCCGTCGCTTCGTCCTCCATCGCAGTGTTTTGCTTGATGTCGTAAAAAGAAAAAGAAAAGTTGAATAAAGAGTGAGATGGGGAACGATGTCACCCTCCTGCCCCGTGCATTAGCAAAGTCTGGTCATTACAGAGACGTGCTTCGTGATAAGTGTCTCCACATGTTTGGCGCCTCATCATGCAGATCATCCACACTCTCCTTCCTTTTATCTATTTTTTTTTCCCTTTTCACCTTCTTCTAATGGAAATAAAGGCGTGATACTCATTTCCACAGACTCATCTATCGGCCCATCGACTTTTGTCTAATTGGCATGTAATTCGGCTCCATCTGCAGCCCGTGTCATGCTGCTAATGTCTGGTAATGACATTTTAAGAGGCATTTTTCTCCAGCTGAATGGATCCTATAGGCCAACAGGACGGTGCTTTAATGTCCCGGCGATGCCACAGATCATTATCTTCGCTGTGACATTTTCAGGCCCGCGATGACGTCGACGCTGCGATTAAAACCTTACGACGAGTCGAGTCATCCTCAGAGGAAACGCACGTTTTCCTTCGTTCATCCCGTACACTCTCAGAAGCGGTCGTCCATTTATGCATCCCAAAACACAATCTACGCTAATGTAAACCTCAAAGTGCAACTATGAAACCTTTTTCTTTGCCCATATTCTATATGGATGTTCCAAAGCAGTAAAAAGTACATCATGTGAACAGAAAATGTATTTCAAATGAGTATAATTAATCTTAATTATAACATTTAGCAATATCTTTTTTTTTTTCCAGTATCAAACAGTCAGCTACTTGACAGTTATTTAGAAAATTAGTGTCATTTGTCAAAATAGAGCTGCGTTTTTCAGTTTTTCAGTTGAGTAAGCTTAATTTTAAATAAATAAATAAAAAATGCACTTCAACTCTACAAAACCAGCCCATATATATATTAATTAAAATGTTCTTGTTTTAAGAAAAAGAATCTGCCAGTAGACATAATTAAAAGAAAATGTGAATTAAACACTTCCACGGAAACAAAATCAAACTTTAACTATGTGCAGCTTTGTGATTCTAATGGGATTCAGTGTTTGCTGGTGAATCATGTTATGTTTCCTTTAGCCTTGAGAAGCTGCTACAGATTGAAAATGACAGTGAAAGCACCTCACAGCTTCTGTTTTTTTTTCCTCTGCAATAAAGTCTTTGGATGTGGACGGTCATCACACACAGGGAGGAAACTGGTTAGAGATGTCAAGGGTGCAAGGAAGCTCAACATTCCTCTTTTCTATACGTTTGGTTATTCTTTCCCGGTCAACTGCGAGACTTATAAAAACACCCATTGAAAATCAGACAAGAACCATGAAGAGGATTAAACTTTGACTTGTAGAGTTCCTGTAAAATCTGTCATACAAACATGCAAAGTCATCCTAAATAAAAAATATCATTCATAATTCATGATTTATTTTACTATGAAGTAAAGAACATATGGCATACATGTATATATATATATTCCAACTAGAAACTTCAGTTTATAAACCACTCACTTTCCCATACCAAAGTCCATAGAAAAAATCTGTGTTTTTAGCTCTTGGGGAAACAGGAGCTGCTGATCTTTTGCTGCCCCCTGTGGTCAGTATGTGCCACTAAAGGTCAATCTGAAGGAAGACTCTGAAACACCGAAGTGACAAAAATACACTTCAGCTCAAAGATGGAGGCAGCAGTGGATCAACAACTCCTGTGCGCTGTCGTGTAAAATCATTGGTTTTCCCTATGGAATTTGGTGCAGGGAGAGAAAGCGGTTTACAAAAGTGACATAAAATTCAGTTTCCTGTTGGAAAAGACAAACAACCAGAAAGATAAAGCAGTGATCATATTCTTAGACAATTGTAGACTTAAGCTGAAGGTTTTGTTAGGTGAGACTTTTATTGGTAAGTGGTTAAAATCATTATCCTGGTGCTAAAGGGGAATCCCGAGAGAAAGAAATGAAGAATCTTTTGTCCAAGAAAAGGAAAAATGTTTATTTTCCACCACTCCTGCTCTGATCCTCTACAAAGATCACTTTATAATTGATGTTCCACTAGTTTCATGAGTGTTAGTGCATTATATGATTACAGTCCTCTGCGATCAATAGCTGACACATAAATATACAGGCTATATTGAATCTAATCTCACAGAGTGGGAGTTGGGGCTTAATCAGCCGCTGTTGCAATTTCCTGCGTTCGGAGCTCCGCTCGTCGCTCGGGACCCTTTAGCCTCTCACAATCATGTTAATTGTAAAGTGCTGCGTTTTACCAGCACCGCAGAGATGAGCTCTCGAGCAATATGCATCGCCCCCCCCCAAATCATTTCAGTGTATACAGTGTAATGTGTGTACACACTTAAAAAGCCACTTCTTAAATCAAGAAGCGGCCGCAGAGGAAGACGGGCTGTATTTGCAGTTTGGGAGTTTTGAGAAACGTCGTGTGGGAAAAGTAATGTCGCAGTAAATTCTCTAATGGTGTCTTTATTTCGCTGAATGACAGAGAGGAGCTAGTCTCATTTCCTATGGCTTTATATTTTACAATATTAGTTCGAAGACGCCAACCACCGCTTGCAGGCTACATTTCCAGTGTACTACAGTGTTTTCCACACCCGTGTTAACACAGTATAACTTTCACATTGCATGTGTGAGGCATGGCTATTTTGGAGTTTCAGCATTTTGCCTATTTTTCACTCGTGATGTGCTTGGTTCCCAGCAAAATTAGGTCTGTTGTTACTGATATAGACATTCTGCCAGCAACATTATATAAAACTGACACCTTTCACAGGAGTTTTAGTGCCTGGGTTGAATCTGAATGCGGTATTATATCTTAAAATCTATTTTAGCGGCTGTATGTGGAGAGAGTGGAGGCTACAGCGACAGGAAAACCCTGAGTACTGTGGGTTATCTTTCTATCGTGAAGCTCTCTCTGTGTGAGTAAACAGAAATAATGTTTTCTGTCCGAGATAGATCAGAAATAAAGTCGTAAACATGCGAGTGAGACGCACTTCTGAAAACATACACTACCGTTCAAAAGTTTGGGGTCACTTAGAAGTTTCCTTATTTTTGAAAGAAAAGCACTGTTTTTCAATGAAGATAACATTAAACTAATCAGAAAACATACACTCTATACATTGTTAATGTGGTAAACGACTATTGTAGCTGCAAACGTCTGGTTTTTTAATGCAATATCTACAGAGGTGTATAGAGGCCCATTTCCAGCAACCATCACTCCAGTGTCCTAATGCTACTTTGTGTTTGCTAATTGCGTTAGAAGGCTAATGGATGATTAGAAAACCCTTGTGCAATGATGTTAGCACAGCTGAAAACAGTTTAGCTGCTTAGAGAAGCTATAAAAGTGACCTTCCTTTGAGCTAGTTGAGTCTCTGGAGCATCACATTTGTGGGTTCCATCGAACCTCGTCGATGTCTCGACTATATTTTCTATTCACTTTGCAACTCATTTGATGAATAAAAGTGTGAGTTTCCATGGAAAACACAAAATTGTCTGGGTGACCCCAAACTTTTTCAACGGTAGTGTATATACGTCTAGTAGTGGTCAGTAGGGGGCGCTAGGCATTAGGAATTACAGAGCTTCATTGATTAAAATATCTTTAACATATACTGTATGTTATTTAAAAGAGCAAACAGCAGTTTCACAGTTTGGTACACACTTTGATTTTTGGAGCCAAACTTTGGTCTTAAACTGAACTGTAACTTCCACACATGTGGGGAAACGGTCACTACTGTTGCCTCACAGTGACTGTGTCCTTAAGTTTGACCTATTATGGAGCAATGAGCCATGGCTTTGTTGATTGCTAGTGTTGTTGTAGCCTCTGGTTGAGTTTGGTTGACATTTCGTTTCTAAACCGATCCTTTGTGGGGACAAAAATCCTGAACCACAATGCCCTGAGGCCAGTGACGGACTGTCGTCATTAGAGATGCACAGAGCAGTGGACATGAAACCCCTAATGGAGGGACAATAAGGTGACCTTCTGTGTCCAGGCGTGAGATCACTCCCTGAGCATCCAAATAAACAAGTCCAATTGTCAAACTCCTCTGTGACTTTGCAAAGTGTGCCGCGGCCCTGAAACGGAGATTTGACCTCACTAATTAAACGCGGCAGAGGTGACGACACCTTAGCCACCGCAGTTAATCAGAGCGCTTCAGCGGAATCGCTCCCTCGAGTTCCAGAGCTGGTAGACGGAACTCTTCCGAGAGACGTTTCTCTGTCTGCGCTCAGTTCCGCTGGAATGATTTCACTAACGGAAGCTCAGGAACCCAGCAGTTTTCTGGCAGAGGAGTTTAAAGACCAGTTGTCCATGAAAGTCCCAAAGGAAGTCCCAAGTTCCCAAAGGAACTAATGTGACCATCGTGAAGCTAGCATTGGTTAGCAGGACTAGAAAGAATGTTGGCGGTCTTTTGTACGCACTATAAATTGGTCCACTAGATTTTTTTTTAGGTGCTGAAGACATTTTCCGACATGTCTCCATGTCTTTGCAAAGACAGAAGCTTTGTCACATTCTTAAAGGGGGGTTTCCGTTAAATTTTAACCACATATCCTGTTCCAAGGGTTAAGGGACAAAATGTTGGAGAAAGAGAAGGGGTAAAAATCAGAAATGGGATTCAGCCGTTGAACAAGTGTCAGTACCGGTGGACCTCTTTGTTGTCCTCTTCTTCAACCAGAAGAAGAACGCCTCACCAACTGTGCTTCACGTGTCATGCGCTGTCAGCAAGCATTGACAGGCATCAATGTTTTTTGAGGCTAATTATGAGGCTAAAAGCTGCATGAAGCGGCCTCGCTGCACCGAGAACTACAGCGTTGTTCAGGAGTGACGGAAGTGACGAAAATATTCAAAGAAAGTGTCAGTCTGAAGTCTCGCCAACTTTTGTATTCAACCAATCTGAATTTTTTTTCAGATGAAACTTCAAACTGAGAACTGATCAAAACGATTCTGAACACGCCAGCAGTCTTTTTTCACTCAATTAAACACAGGTACCGATTCTCTGAAGCTCATTTGCAGCAAACTCTGAAGGCAAGTCTTGCTTTTAGAGAAAACATTGACCCACACACTGGTGTTTTGTCCACAGGGAATCTTCCAGTAATGAGTCGCTGCCGACCGTCAAGCCATTTAATGAGAGTTTCCTCAGAGGGAGTCCAAACGGTCTCAGATAAAGCGAGGAGAAACTCGCGGTTGTGGTTGTGATGAGGTGCTTCCTCCCAGCGGGAACTGGTTGGGTTTGATCTCGTCTGCAGGCTTTGGAGAATATACATGACGAGGAGGAAAATGTGGTGACATTTCACAGTCGTCGTTTCCCTTTTGGGTTTGAAAACAAAAGTGAAAAACCGGGGAAAAAATAAATCAGGGTCAAACATACGGCCCGCGGGCCAGAACCAGCCCGCCAGAGGGTCCAATCCGGCCCACAGGTTGAATTTGTGAATTCACTCATGATGTGGAATACTGCATTTTTCAGTTTCAGATACCTGTGACTAAATGCTTTGTGCCTTTTTAGATCCAAGGGATCTGTAATTTATAATGCACAGGTGTGAACGCTAAATTTAGGCATAATATTGTTGAAATTGCACATTTTTTCCTCACAAAATTCATTATAAGTCTTGTAAAAAGTCTTGTAAAATTTGGAATTCCTGTTATTTGTAGTTTATTATATTATTATTTTTGCATGTGGCCCCTGAAGTAAATTGAGTTTGACGCCCCTGGTCTAAATCCTTGAAATCTTAAAGTGATTCCAAAGAGTTCCAAAGGGCAAAATCACGTTTCACAAATTGTGATGGTGCTGGGATAATGGAGATACATCAGCACTATTAGAGTCCAGTGGGGCTTCTGTGAAGCTTATGCATGAATTGCAAGTTTTATGTTAGTTTAGTTTGGTTTAAAAAACTAACTAGAAAATAAATGAAGTGCTGCAAATTACATGTTACATGTTATAAATTTGTTGGAATGGGCCCCCAGTGTTACTGGCTGCTATTGAGAAACATAGATGGGTTTTCTAGGAATCATGGGAGTTACCAATTACAGTAGGAGGCACATAAAGAAAATGAGCTTTACAGCTAAAGCCCTTTGCACCAAAGACATTTTTTCATGCAATTTGTGTGTTTCGAGTGCGAGCAACAATGAAGAAGGAGCCTCCACTTTCCTCCTTTCCCAACTCCCAAGAAACCAGCAGCAGCACATTAAACAAACCATTTTAAAGGTTTATTAAAACTCTGCTGGCTGTGAGTGAGTGAGTGAGTTTTCTGTGCAACTCATTGTTGTAGCCGCGATCATTGAAGACACCCAGTGATCCGCCTGCAGGTGTCGATTCTGCTGAATCCACTTCAGGTTTTAATTGTTCGGTGTAATTTATCAGGAATTTTTGGTGCAGTGATTCCCAAAGTCTGGGTCGTGGGGGGAATTTTCCTGGGTTAGATTTGCTGAATTTCTTTAATGTCATACCATAGCATGAAGTTATAATTAATTTACCAAACAACTCAAGGAAGTGATGTGTTTTTCAGTTAGGTGTTAGAGATACGGCTGCAAATGAGTCACTACATTCAGCACAAATTTGCTCTCGTCATCATTTATATCGTGATTTGAGTCACAGTAGTTTGTCATCCTCAAAACGTTGGTCCACGTAAAGAAATTTTAGGGAAAGACTTCAGCGCTTATTTCCTGTGTATTGAACGTTCTTCCTGTGGTCGTCATGTCCCCCACTTTCTGTCCATGTCTCTCTCTCTCTCTCTCTCTCTCTGCATGTGTGCGTGTGTGATGCGTTGCAGCTGTGCATGATTGATTGGACGTCATGTGTTTTGGTGGATCCTGGGAGCTGATTGGTTCTGCACAGGTGGTTCCAGTATAAGAGCAGAACTGGCAGCTTGTGGTTTTAAAAGAACCTTTAAAAGGATCGTGTGTGTGTGTGTTTTGCTTGTAGTTTCTTGGGAATCAAAGTAAAGGAAGATTCTTTGTTCATGTTGCGTCCATGTTTTTCCCTGAACATGATACTGTGGCTTTTATTTTTATGAAGCAAAGTCAGTTTTTATCAGAAGACATGTTGTTGTTTGATGATGTCACCTTAAAATATTCAAATAACACGCACACAGACACATGTTGGACTGTTTATTATTATTATTATTATTATTATTATTTAGAATTTCGTTTATTTCATTTTTCATTTTCATTTTTATTGTTTTGTGTTTTTAATCAGTATTTTCATACTTTGCTGTATATATGTAATGCTTTTATTTTGTAAAGCTATTTAGTTACCTGTAGAAATAAAGTACATTACATTATTTTCAGGAATTAAACACTCATAAGTATGTTTGTATCACTTTATAATCTCTTCAAGATACATTTTTTTTTTTTGAAAGGCTAATTCTTTTTAATCAAAGAATTAGCTTTTATGTGTACTTTAGGAAAGATTTTCCAAGGTTGCCGTCTTGTGTTGAAATGTTTTTTTATAGAACTACAAAGGCCACCGTAGATCCCGACGCACTTGGGAAACGAAGAGGAGGAGTCCTCAGTTTGTTGCAATCTGCAGTCCCACCATTAGATGTCACTAATTCTTACATACTGGAACTTTTTTAAAATTCCATCATATTGAGTTTAAATTGTGCTATTAGCAGTTTTTGCCATTTTTGCTGCGTTGCCTTTACATTGGAACTCGAAAAGTTGGAGCTGGGAGCAACGTCACGTCTGAGTTCACGGCGTTTCTAAAGAAACATGGACTCGTACGTAGCAATGTCAGTCAATAACACGCTAACAGCTTAGTAACATGTCTACAGATAAACATTTTGCAAAATGAGACAGAAGTTTTCGAGTCCTGGGTCTTTTTGTCAACTGGACTTTGAAAATTCCAAGTACCAAATGGAACGTACCATTATTTCTGTCACTACAACTTTGTCCAAAAAAGCTAATTTGGTGTGTTTTCTTACTCAGGTGATAAGGATGTTGACGACTACTACACGAGGAAGCATCATCATCCTGACTTCGGCGGCCGGGGACCGACCCACATGATGAAGCTGAACGCAGATCCTCTGCAGCACCAGCAGCACCAGCAGCGGCAGCGTCCCCGCCGAGTCCAGCGGGCCATGTCCCAGGACCACGTCCTGTCTCCTCCCAGGACGCCACGGCGCGGAGACTACGGCTTGTCCTCTTATGGTGTCATGGCGGCGGCCGCGTACGGGAGCAGCCGCCACCTCTCCGAGGAGCAGCTACTGTCCGCCGACCGCCTCCACTCCCAGGATCCCTTGCTGTCCCCGGCAATGAGGCGCGACAAGTTCCGTGAGAAGGCGATGGCGCGGGCCATGTCTCACGCCGACATGCTGCTGCCCACCACGCCCATCATGGACCGCCATAAGGTGACTAAGATGCACTCGCAACCCAGTGCCTCTAACGACTCCTACAACACGCTGATGGTCAACCACCAAGCGACCACGTCCAAGAGGCAGGCGTTTGCCTCCCGACGGACACACACGGTCGACCACCTACAGTACATTCCCGGCCACCACCACACATACCGCACTGCCAGTAAGAACGAGGTAACTGTTTAACCGTGGAGCAAAAAAAAAGAAAAAAGACGAACCCCCGGACATCCATCTTGTCAAAAACAACCTCCTGCGTTCAAAACACTTCCTGCTTTTTAGCACAAGCTTCCTGTGTCATCCATACCTGGGGTAACGAGAATCAAAGACTTTCCTCTCTTAGAGCATCATAAGGGCTTTGAGCGTTGACACAGCGGGATCCTCCATGTCGAGACGTTTGACAGCGAGAAGAAAATATTTTTTAAACTGATCCTCGGACTTGGAAGGGGGAATCGTATCAACTTTATAAATATATAAATACACTATATTTACTATTTGTATTTCCAGTCCTTGTTATAGCTTTAGAGATTCTTATTGACTGACGTGAGTAAGCACTTCAAGAGGTGCCTCGAAAAATTGTCCCATTTCAGTGACGAAGGGGATTTGTGGGTTAAAAAGCACAATTAATAAATTCCCTTTTTTTGTTTGGTTGATTTTCTTCTCCTTTTTTTAATGAACGGCCAGAACATATCAGCTTATTAGTGAAAACAGATTACGTCTGTTGCATACAATAGGTGATTGTAAATAGGCTATATTAGCAGCAGTAAAAGAGATTTTTAAAAAAAATGAAAAAGCTGGCCCTTTGATGTTACTGTTTTTTTTGTTTTTTTGTTTTTTTCCTCCTCCCATGTAGAATCTTTAATGGATTCACAATTAATAACTTTAATTTTAGATAAGTCAAAGAACCCAAATTAGTATTATTTCCACAGATGTCTGTGAAAATGTGGATCTAATAAGTACAAGGGGGATTTTTTTTATTCTCTTGTTTTGAAATTGTGCTTGTAGCGTAGAATGATTGTGTGCGAAACAACCGTTCACTCGAGTGGCAGCTTCAGTCTGCAGATGTAAATCCACAGCTGGAAATGTACCACCACCACCACCCCACATTTGCTTTTTGAATTCACTTGGTTTCCGTTCACGTCTTTCCTGGCTTTGTCAGCGATGCAATGACCTTTTCTCCACCCACGCTGCTGGTTTCGTGATCGGCCCGCTGCTTCCATCTCTACATATCAGGTGCTCTACGTCGGAACGTAGCGAGCAAATAGGTCCAGTTTGTAGTTTTATGTTGATGTGATGACTTGAACAATCAATACTGCAGAGGAACGCCATCACCGCTAATCAATCAAGCATTAATTAAAACTGTGAACTGTTTGTCCAGGTGTTTTTCATTAAAGTAATGCCTTACTGTACGGAATCCATATGCTCTTACTTGCAAGCAGTCGTGTTTTATTCTTGCCTCCATGTCTTTTGTGCGATATATCACAGACTATAGATTACCAGCAGAACCAGCTGTGAAAACGTCTACTGGGATAGATGATACAGAACATTTGGTATACCTTTTAAAAAAAAAATAATAATAAAAAAAAAGACCAGCATTTTATGGAAATGGTCTCAAATTTGAAAATGTGAAATCACTTGGTTCCTTGTAATCAAAAATATACCCAGTGCTAAATTAGACAGTCTTGTTCTATTGGAACAAGTCTTGAAAGTGTCTTATTATGAATAATTATTGAGTGCCACACTATGTTACAATCATTGTAATGGGAAAATCCTCTTTCCCAAGTGTTCCATGTCAAGCATCAAGAAGATTCTGTGTCATATCGAGACAGCGAGGTCAAATGTTGTATCTGGAGTCAAAGGCAAACCAAGACAACTGAGTCCAAAGATTCAAAGACAAGCTCATTGAGCCACAGGTGAAGGTTGACGTCAACATGAGGACCAACTAAAGTCCCAAGTCAAGGCAAAACAAACAAAGTATCCAAAGCCATACATAGTCAAATCCGACATCAGGACAATTCACTCCCAAGAAAGAATAACAAAGTCAGTCAAATTGTAAAGACAATTAAGTCTCAAGCAGAGATGATTAAGTCAGAGGTTGCATCAGGAGTCAATACAAATCAATCAATCAATCAAGTTAAACTCCAAATCAAGTCCCCAGTAAAGACCTGAGGATAAGTTCTACGTAAAAGTTCAAAGTCAAGGTAAATCAGTGCTAAATACTGCCAACTGCCAAGACAAGAATTAAGTCCCACCTTAAGTCCGATTCCTAGAAGGTCCCAGTCCAAGACCACTCCAAAGTCCAATTAATGGACCCAAATTAAAGACCAGACAAATTAAATATAATTACCAAGTCAAATTCCATGTCAAGACCACTCAGTCTCAAGTCAAAACTCAGCCATGCGATACTTGAATTCCCGGTAAAGTTCTAAGTCAAAGTGATTAAGTCTTAAATTAAGGTGTTAATCCTGACTAGGAGCCAATTTGTTCCAGATTAAATTCCTTCAAGGTAAACCAGAGCAAGCCTCAAATCATGTCAGGACAATTAAGTTCCAGGTAAAGTTCTGAGTCTAGTTTCCTGACCCAGGTATGTGAATAAAGGATGAACTTCTAATTTTGTCTAAACATTTTTGGACACATGAAAACACGTGCAAAATGAAAAATATGTATAGTTTTAGAATGAAAATCTTTATATTTCAGCCAATAATCCATTGCTGTTTCTTCATAAGCAGAAGGTTCGCTGTATGTGAAATGTTGTGCAGTTGTGATGCGAAACGTCGTATTTCGACTGCAGGGAAGAAATGTCTCACACGTGTGATGTTGCACATATGTTTTTCTGTTTATCATAATCATTTACGTGGGAGCGTGGAGAATCGGCCAAATGCTTTTACATTTTGTTGGTTTATTTTCGAATGTAGTGATTTTAATTTAAATGAAATGATGTCAATTGGAGCTTTGTCTTTTAACCCCACCTGATAATTGTTGTCATTGTACATATTTAATGAAATATTTGTCTCCTTTTCGTGGAGAATGTGTGTAAGGTAATGAAGCATTTGACCGCTGTGAGTGAGCGAAGGACGTTGATCGTTTCGTAGGCGAGTCGTCGTAGCTGATCACAAACTACTGCTTCTTCTTTTCACTTAATAATTAATAACGATGTCATCCCAAGAGCCTTTCTGTCTCTGTCTCTATGTGCAATATTTCCTGTTCATGCAGTATAACTCTATAGCCACTTCTTAAAAATGTGGTGGTCCACATTTGCTGCCATAAAGGCTTTGTTGTCCTTTTTCATTTAGGACTGTATTGTCCTTCATCTCTCTCTCTCTTTCTCTCTCTCTCTCTATATATATATAAATGGATTCTTTTATAATACAGCTAAATGTGGTATGAATGAAACAGTGTCTGTGCAACTGCACAAACAACTGGAGACTAATTTAAAGGCTTCAAAACAACAAAATGCTGCTTTTGTGTTTGTCTTCAAATTATTTATTGTTATTATTATTATTATTATTATTATTGGAAAGGGAACTTGGCTTGTATGCCAAGGACACGTATACTCTTCATTGCAAACAATCAATTTAGTCTTGTGTCCATGTCTTTTCTGTAATATCACTATATAGATTGCCAGTAGAACCAGCTGTAAAAACTTCTACTGTGATAGATGTTACAGAATATTCAGTATACCTTAAAAACAATCTGCAAATTCACTACATTCCTTGTAGTCAAAATTATATCCAGTGCTAAATTGGACACTCTTGTACTATTGCCACGTCTATTGCCAAGTCTCAAAGGTGTCTTAGTATGTATTATTATTGAGTGCCACACTGCAGCATGTCGCAATCGTTGTAATGGGAAGATCCTCAAGTCCAAAACACCAGTCATTCCCAAAGTTTTGGTCTGCTCCCACAGGTGGGTTGCAAAGTAAATGTGCAAAATATGGTCCAGTATCTTACCTAAGCTTTAGTATTATTCATAAAATAAAGTTGCAATTCACTTACCAAACATGGATATCTTGGAAATACCTATTCAAAATCATATAAGGTGTTGTTGAAATGGCAGTAAAAATAGTCTGAAACTTCATATCAGGCACAAGTTTACTCTTGTCGTGATTTAAATGCATGGCTTGGGTTGTGGCAGTCTTCTTTACACTGCAATAGATGGCGTTAAAGTAATAAACATCAAATTGAATTGTGAAATGAATTTATGGGAAGAAAGATCCCAACGAGGCCTGATTGATTTGAGCAAGGTATTATTATTATTCGCTTGGTATCAATATCAGTATCAGTAGATATTAGCTTTAAAATGGATTATCAGATATCAGCAAACACACCAAGATCTGCTCATGTGACTAATGACGACCACATTAGGCTTTATAGGCCAGTAGCTCCTTAACTTCTATGCTGGCGCCCAATTTGCTCAATGAAGAAATCTGAATGAATCTAAATCTGCTGCGACATGAGTAGGCAAAATATGATGTTAATTTAACTACAAACTGCAGGGTTTATTCAGTCAGGGTGGAATAAATTTGATTGCAACTGTGTATATATATATATATCAGTATCCATACGAGTTATCAGCCCAAGCACTCCTGATATATCGGCATATCCTACTACGAGCAACCCAATCCCCATTATTCTCCCATTTCCGATTGGTTTAACTGGTCATTCTAAATGAGAAGACTGCATTGGGAATGGCATCCAGCGTAAAATATCTCTGCCAAATAAAATACGTGGCGACCCCTAGCGAGGGAGCAGTTATTAATTATTAATTATTAAGTCTCTGGACACCATTAGATTATTTGTTTTAGCAGTTCTATACTGAACATACAGTATTAATTATTACATTTCTCTTGTATGTGTGTGTGTCCACCAAGGTACAGATGTCAGATACACACAGATACAACCACTCTTAAAACTTGAATATGTGGCCTTTCTAAAATATCCTTCAGTCTACCATGACTCTTTAATACGACACAATGTGCCAGATTAAAACTGGTATGGTCCAGTTCGGAGACGTAAATCCCAAATTTCAGCGCAGGCTGAACTGGTTGAGCTGGCAGTTTGGTTAAAAGCTTTCAAGTAGCTTTTTTGCTGTTTCAAGTGAGGCTTTTATCGACGCACCTCAAGTCAATTAGCTGTCAGTGTGGATGAAATCCTCCACACTGACAAGGGAACAAAATAAACAATGCAACAAATGGAAATGAGCCAGATATCATCAAATGTCATCAAATGTGTTCCCTTTTTCAAGGAATTTACCGCATCAAAATGACTCCAGGTCGCGTTTGAGCAGCCGTTTACGTTCTATATCCACCATTTAAATGTTCACAGAGGTGAAGATGTAGTGCGAGTCCGTTCCCAGCTCTCAGTGATTATGTCCGACAACAATAATGTGACCATGAGGAGAAAGTTTTCCCCTGAGTTTCCTGGAGGACATAGCAGTTTCTCTGTGTGTGTGTGTGTGTGTGTGTGTGTGTGAGCTTGTGCAGAATCAGTACTGACACACACTCAGCTCCCAGGTGATCGGTCAACCATGACGCTGCTCAAATAGGAAGCCATTCGTGCAGCAAGAGTTTGAAACTCACCAGAAGTTGCCGTGCGGCACGCGTTCTTTTTACTTATCGCTTTGCAGCAGCGTTTTGACAGCTGCGGTCGACAGGATCGCGGCAGAGGCAGTGGGTTGTTGAGTCGATCAGCTGGGGCTGTATGATAAATATGTAAAACTGAGCGTTCAAAATGGGTTCTGCAATCCAAATTCACAATATTGGAGAGTGTCTCCTCCTCCTCCTCCTCCTCCTCCCTGGACTCAAGGTTCTTGCAGCGTTGCCAGATAACCCTTGAGCCCTGATGTTGCACTGTGTTCAGGCACAAACACACAGCAAGTGTCCCACTGTCAAACCCGTTGGGCCAATGTCCATGTCAGCAAGAGGAAGTGGAAGTATGTCATTGAAATATTACAGTGACGTGTAAAACTGTATGGACATCCACTGCAGCCATACAGAGAATAATGAATAAAAAAAACTAAATCAACAACAATGAATTTAAAGGTTGAACTGAAAATTTTATTGACTGACTAAGAAGGAGTGAAGCCAGAGCAATGAAGCTTGGCATTTATTCAATTCAACCTTTTGTGATACAAACACAAAAGGTTTTGTGATTTTTTTTTTCCTTCCAGGGAAACCCACGTTTGGTATCCGCTTTTCCACCAAAATTCCCAGGAACTTTTGATCGGAATCATTGGTTCCATGCAAAGACTTTTAGAACGATACGTGCTTTCATGTCAGCGTCTCCAAAAGTCTCAAATAACGCAAGAAAAAGACGCTGGATTTGTCGCTTTTTTGAAGAAGGTACTAAATTTACCCAGGTAAAGCATTTACCCGGGTAATTTCGGTGGAAACATGCCAAGGTCTTTTAATTACCCGGGTAAATGGAAAAAGTTCCTATGGTGGAAAAGGGACTTTTGAAAATTCGTACTAGAGACACTTTTGTGAACATGGACAAAGTTGACATTCGTGCTGACATGGTTTCCACATTGGGTGACGACGCTCCAGCTTTATCAGCTGTGCATCAACAGTGGGCAGCCACATTCCTGCCACGGCCACTGACAGAGAAAACACCGATGGTGTCCACCACACGGACGTCTGATGGGCGACAGACCGAGCTGCAAGTATCTACTGTGACAGAGTAGGGGGCGCTCTCCTCAGCGGACATGGCATGTTGAAGGTTTCCACTGGCTGGTCACGTCGCAGGAGAATTTTGACCCAGCTCGTTGGGTCCACCATTTTAAAGCCAGAGACAAAAAAGGACAGTGGAAACATCTGCGGTTGAGGACTTTTTTGACTGTCAGGGTGAGAGGCTCTATACCGAGGACACCCGAGGACCGCAAAGGAGACTGTGTTGAAAAATAAACCTTATTTGGTCTAATATGACGAACGCAACATGGTGAGCACATGAACTTTTTTAGCCCACCCTCAAATGGAGAGTCTAATTATGAATACAGTCACCATTCTTTTATTTTATTTTATTTGTGTTTTTTGTTAAACTGCTTTTGCAACATCAGCTGAAGCTTTGTGTTTCTGGACACTGACACCATACACACAAAACCACAATGAGGCCATTATGACACATATATTAGTACCTTTTGCTCCACATCATGTCTTAAAACCCTGTTGAAATTCATAGAGCAGTGAAGGAGGGAAATGCATTTTTTTTTTGTCTTAAACAAAACCTTATGGCAACAAAAGTGCACACACCAGATGTGACAGGCAGCAGAAAGGCAGCACTTTCCACTTCCTTCAGCTTTTATCCATTTGCATTTAGATGGAAAAATTGACAAAGTTATTTTGGACAACTGTGGCCCAAATGGAGCCGCAACGTACGGTCAAGGTTTTGGCCATGAAACACTGTAATTCTGCTCTTTGTGTTTCCTTATCAGGGGAATTAAATCCAGATCATCACAAACAGGCAACAATTTATGATCCAGAAAGGCTGAGGTGGTGTTTATCTTCTGACAGGAGTCCGTCTGTCTGTTTTCAGACCAGTCAGTAAAGTGAAATATCCACCTTTTTCCCCCATAAATCCTTCTTTTCAGTCAGTGTGTATCACTGCTGTCATGCTCTTTTTTTAAAAAGAAAAAAAAAAAAATGGTATGACCTTTTCCAAAAAACACACAGACCTCGGGGAAGATGCCTGAACTTTCCGTTGTCTTTTATTATTCTTCAGATTCTCAGCTGAGTTGCCAAAGAAAAGGTGGGATTTTATTTATTTATTTCTTCATGAAAAGGCTGCGGCTGACCTTCCACATATCACTGCCGACCGAATCCCATCAGAAGTCGCAGCGGCGTGAGGGATAAGTGTTGCTCTGACTGACTGATGCTTCAAACGCAGAATAAAAGGACAGGAGGGCGTCAGTAAAACAAACAGACCCTCGCCTGCCACTATATTAGGTACACATGGGGCATGTTTTTTGGGAGGGTTTCCATTAGGAATAGTTCCAAAACAACCAGCTTCAATCATTCCATCGCAAAAGGTACTGTTCTCAGTCGGAAAGCAAGCCTGACCCAGGGATTGGCCGTTCCAAACCGTACCATACCGTGATGGAAACACAGCATTAGTTACTTTTGACTTCCTGGCATTTTGAACCAGTCTGACCTTTTGCGACAACAAGGCATTTTTACCCAGAGAACTGCTGCTCTATTCTCTTCTTTCAGGCCATTCTCTTCTGTCTAAACACTATTGTTGATTGTGCACAAAAACCTTTTAAGTCACTGTCTTCCTCATTCTGATGCTCAGTTTGAACTTCAGCAGCTCATCTTCTCCATGTCTACATGACTGAATGCATTGGTGGATTACATATTTGCAATAACAGGCCCTTTAATGCGTGTGCCTAATAAAGTGGCCACCTGTGCAATTTGAGTAACAGTCGAGGCACTAAAGCAGCATTAACTGTTATATTTGTTTCATGGAAATTTTGACTAAAACTCCATAAAGAACATATAAAATCTTATTTTTTTTGGCTATGAAAACCATAATCACACACATTAATGGTAGAATATTTAATTCATGGCAATAAACTGTCCTAAATGTTACACACTGTCCCTTTAACTATGTGAATTTTCTCTCCTCGTGCATGAGGACGCACTGAATCTGACACGCGTTATTATTTTGGTTTTTGCATGTTGCTCACACTTTTAAGCATCGCGTCTAATTTAAAATGTCTTTCATTATAAAGTTCCGCACTCACGTTATCGCTCAGTTTTCACAACCATTGAGTTTTTGCCTGGCGGCTCATACATTTTCCAAGAATTTCATTAAATATGACTCAGTTCTGTTCAATAATCTCAGGAGTTCTTAAACATTGTCAGACTTTTATTGATTTATATTTATTATTCATTTGAATTAGGTCTTGAATGTTTTACCTTCTTGGCAGTTTTATCAATAATAGCTGGGAAATGTAACAATATCCGTTTCAGTGGACTGAAAATTGGAATTAGTTTCTTATAAGAGGGAAATGTGAATGTTATTGTGTTTCCTTATTCGCCATTTTTTTCCTTTATATTTTGCATATTTAAAATACTTCTCTTGTAAAAGATATTTTAATCTCAATGAGACAAAAAATAAATAAATAAATAAATAAATAAAATAAGAGAAGCTGAATATTTCCTTTTCACATTCGTTGAGTATAAAAGGGAAATAGTCCAATAATGAATAGTCTTAGTTACTCTCCACTGCTGACCAACCACCCAAGCAGAAACAGGGGCCATTATCTGAACGGCAATTATACCAACAACATCCAACCTGAGCAGAAATTGGACAATTTGTGTTATTTAAGGTTCACAGTCACAGCTCCTCACCTCCAGGGAGGAAAAACCAATGGACGCTGGCATCATGTAAATGCAGCTGCGTAACGGAGGAGGGTGTTTAAGGAGTCTGAGAGTGTAAACGCCATGGCATTCACCGGTGACCGTAGCACCGTGGGATTCTGATGATGAATGCAGCTAATGGGCAGTTCTCTCTGCACCGCACACGTGTGTGTGTGTGCATGTGCGCGTGTGTGCGTGTGTGGAGGCAGCTGCGATCGATCCATCCCTGACATACTGCCTTCACCACTGCTTAAAAGAGAGCAGTCAATAGCAGAGCTGCCTCTGTGATGGCCCCGAGTGTTTCTGCAGCGGAATGGATAGTTGTAGAATGAGAAGGGAAAGAGGGGAAGAAATGTAATGGTGTAACCACACAGCCTAAAGAGGAAAATCCACAAAAATTGACCGTTGTGTGTGTGTGTGTGTGTGTGTCTGCAACACAGACAGTCTAAATGTCTCCTATAGGTTCTTTTTTTTTGTTTGTTTGTTTCCCCTCTTCCTCCCGTTTCCCTTTTATTTTTCCCATTTGGTTTTACGGCTTTCAGGAGCTTCTATGAGCTTTTATGGCAGTTCTGGAGAGACAAGTTTATGATTAGATTATGTTTTAAAAAAGGGAGCAAGATTTGTTCGTCACGGGCAGTGATAGGACGGGGAAAAAAAAAAAACAGGTCAAGGCACCGGCAAAGATGAGGACTTTAATGAAGACGCTGTATGATCATCCAAAACACAGGCAGAAGTGCGAAAATCATCAGGCAAATGAATGGTTTTCTGCAGCAAATTTGAAACACTGTCAGAAAACCTAAGAATGGACAACATTTTATTTATTTATTTATTTATTTATTTGACCTTTACCAGGTAAGTCAATTGAGAACCAATTCTAATTTGCAATGATGGCCTGGTCAGCGAACAACAAAAACCATTCACAGCGGTCACATTTCACAGCACATACAAGAGACTGCAAACAGCTACACACCATGCAAACCAATGTTAGCTTAATGACAGCAACATCTGTTTCCTTGGATTTGGTTAAAAACCGTCCGATGGAAGGTCAAGTTCATTTTTATGCTTCTACCTCAGCAAGAATCAGGACAAGCTACAGCTTCGTGTGAATGCATAAAATAGAGTGAAAAGATGTGACACGGGATTGAGCCTGTCACGACGCGATCCATATGGAAAACCACATTTATTCTACGCATGCGTGAAATGCAACTCATTTCTATCAAATCCCTCACCATAATAGTGACCACCAAGACGTGGCTCTTGTTAGAGGAAGTAGCCTAATTTTCAAATGTTGCTGTCAGTTCACTGATTTGAACAGAAGGTGGCGCAGAATTCTTCACAGAAGGATAAGAAGTAATTGCTCCTTCAGTCAGCTGCCTCCAGAAGTTGCCTATTCAATTATTTACCTGTTCAATTAGCCGTGAGAATGTTGAATTGAAACTTGATGGGGTTTTTTGTTGTTGTTGTTGTTGTTGTTGTTTGTTTTACTGTACACATGACAATAGATATATTGAGTCTTGTTAACAAAAACATTAATTTTTAATTTCAGATTAAAGTATATAAGTATAGATTTCTGCTAATGTATTACCCCCCCCCCCCCCCCCCCCCCCCCACCCCCCCCCCCCCCCCCCAAACTGGCTTCTCTGTAAGGCAGGGCCAAACATTAGCATGCTAACCGGCTAGTAAATGAGTTTATACTCTATGCCGATGATTAGCTGGTTTATTCTATCCAATGTCTATCACAGAGTAGTTAAGCACGTTAGCATGATGACATGCTCCTGATGCTATATGCTGATGATTAGCTGGACTGTAACATCCAATGTCCATCATAGCTTAGCATGTTAGCATGCTACTTTAATAAGCACTCAGCAGTCTGGCCAAAGTTTTATGGGACATTAGGCTACTTAAATTTTATATATATATATATATACATATATATATGTATATATATTTATATATTTATATATATACATTGTCTGTATGTATAATCAGACTTTAACTTGACATTGAACAGAAAAGTCCAACTATACACGCCCAGAAATAGAAATAGTCCCATTTCTATGTGTTCCACATTCAGCGGGAACATTTTTCAATTACAGTCAGAGCCTCCTGCCAGACTGATGAATTAATATCCCGCCTGCATTGTCTTATTGACAAGCACCTCCATTAATCACAAAACATAGACACAATTCAGTCTCCATCTGCTGCCAGGATAACAAGGCTTTGTTAGTCTCCACACACACTCTGATACGACGTCTCTCATTCTTTTTCCTCTCTTTACCTTGAGATAAATATGTATTTTTTTTTTCATCTTCTGGTCAAAGTCAACTTTTTTACCCCAGATTGGACTTTAGAACACCAGACTTTCTTAGGCGTCAGAGTGAGGTTGGTTGAGAATGTAGGAATTACTAAACTACTGCTACAGCCTTTGGAATGACTGGCCAGTTTTCAGCCAGTAGTTAACTAATTCCATTTGCACCATACCAAATTATGTAATCCCATAGCAAGTAAAATCAAAGTAACGTGCGAAGTGGCGTGCTGGCCGGTCACATCACCACCAAAGTGGATCAAACTCTAAATAACAATGACTACTCAATAATATCTTACACAGTTTAACAGCGACACATTAGGATTCATCATATTAATCATGTCTCATTTCTAAGTAAATATTCATTTATTTATTACTAATATGTATATAACATGTGTTTGTAGGATAGATAAACATTATATTTGTTTTTTCCTGAAAGTATATATTTATCATATCTGTTATTATATTATTACATTTGTTTTATTTGGTACTTTATTTCTTCTACCTTCCTTTGTTCTTGTAGGTGTGGATTGGAGCAACTGTGATCACACAATTTCCTCCATGATTTTTAAAGTATTCTGATTCTGATTCATGATTCACGTTCTTCTTTAGAATCTGTGTTTAACATGAACTGTAACTGTGGTTTCAGGGAGACATGTGACGCATGTGAGTTACCGTGTACGTGCCGTGTGTACATCTGGCTTCTGGTGGCAGCGATCGGGGGCCTGATGTTTCCGCCGCGTGCTGAGCTGTGAAGGTGTGAAGCTTCCCACCGTTTGAACGCGATCAGACGAGGATGTGCACGAGTTGTCAACAAGATGCTGCTGAGCCGATCTGACAGGACTTGTTTCCACGGCCGCTTGTGTACGCGCGGAAGAATGAGGCCCATTTAAAGACATGAACCCTGATGAAAATGTCCAATTGTCTGTTGTCTCAAGTGACCCATGTATATTTAAAGCATAATGTATCGTGACGGTTTGATTTTAACAATGTAAGGTACCATCTTGTGGTTTACATGTGTAATTAAAAAGGATGGAGGACATCTTAATGGATGTGCTTGTAGGAATGTTTGACCAGGAACATCAAAGAAGAAACTACCAGTTTGCCAGCAATTTCTAATGATTTTTGCCTGAAGAAATACCTAATTATCTCACCTTACTACTTACTTTAGTACCTCGGTGACTTTGGTGAAGTGATTACATTGAATAAACCTTTCAAAATTGAATTAAAATGTATTTTTGTTTGATCAGATACTAAGTGTGAAGATTACAATGATGTCTTGATTCAATGAAATGAAAAACAAAACATTTATGATTTATTGGAACATTGTAAAATCACTCAGATTAGACAAAAAAAAAACTCCGAGCCACTCACTCTCCCACACCAAAGTCCATGCAAATATCAGGGAGTTTTGGTTTGTTGGGACACAGGAGCTCACCGAGGTAAATTAAGCCAAAAGATTTTGAACACCAAAACCAAGAAATATCACATTTGACCTTGCTAATTGCAGCAGTATTGGATCAACAGCTCCTGAGTATTATGATGTAAAATCGCTGATTTTCTCTATGAAGTTTGGTACAAGCCAACACCTTTCATTTCCTGGCAGAAAGAATTCTGTGACACTTTAGTGATGTTTAGATACAGGAAGGACACGGGGACACACCAAAAAAACATCAGACATTTGATTTTCCACTGAATGTCCTCTTTAAGATTTAAACTGGCATATACAGGAGTTGGACAATGAAACTGAAATGCCTAGTTTGAGACCACAATGATTCAGCAGTATAGTGACCCTGTGGAGCTCCCGACGGACAGTTTTGGTGGAAACAGGAGAGTTGAGGTGCACGGTTAATTCTGCAGTGAGATGGGCAGCCGTGGTTTTATGTTTTTTGGATACACAGACAGCTTCCTCTTGCGTCCACAGTCACTCCTGTTGGATGTGGTTCGTCCTTCTTGGTGTTATGCTGACGTCACCCTGGACACCGTGGCTCTCGATACATCACAAAGACTCAACCATAATGTTGTGTGCATTGCAATATTTTAAACAAAACTGTGCTGTTACTCGGCTAATTGAACCTTCACACTCTGCTCTTACTGGTGCATGTGCAACCAATGAAGATTGGCCACCAGGCTGGTCACATTTAGCCATGAAACCTCCAACACTTGTTTCAGGTTCATTGTCCAACCCCTGTAGTTTTTCAGGTGAGCCTCATTTTCCTTGTGTTCCCATTGGAAGCCTCCGCGTCTCAGCCTAGTTCTTGGCCTAGTAGAACATTATGCACCCACACTTCAAGAAAGCCAAACTCTCACTTTAAGCGAGTGTTTTTTTTTCCACCACGGTTCATCAATTCCTCTGCAGTAAACAGCTCTCCCGACTCCAGCTGATCGACTGTGTCAAGATTTCACATCGCTATAACTCATCAGTCAACAGCAGTGAAAGAAGCTCCCCGGGGTCAAAACATGAGGCCCAGGAAGCTCCGTTACATCACTGCGCGCACGCGCACACGCACACGCACACAGCCATGTTTACTTTAGTATTTTATGAA
This sequence comes from Brachirus orientalis, assembly GCA_016785285.1. Lineage (NCBI taxonomy): Eukaryota > Metazoa > Chordata > Actinopteri > Pleuronectiformes > Soleidae > Brachirus > Brachirus orientalis. The sequence goes on from JAFBJR010018220.1 coordinate 1,044,458, forward strand.
CTTGTCTACTTCTTTGAGGGATAGTTTCTCGCTTACACAAACAAACCTGTTCAAATGTGCAGCTGCAGCTTCCACAGAGAGTCACTGTGACGTATATATGTGAGCGGCCTGTCGCATGAGACGAAATGTCCCAGATTCAAAAGACACTGTATGACCTTGAGTTCTACAGGAGGGAAACCTACAGAGTTCTGATTTATTTCCTTGCGCCTAGAGGAAAAGCTGTACCTTGTGCCTGAGCCGTGTGATCTGGAACAGATTGAAGAAAAGAGCAGAGAACAGATTTTTTTTTTATATTTGGGAGGAGGTGCTACTTTAGATTCTTAAACTGGAACACTGCTCTCATAGACTCAATATGATTCTATCCACAATTTTAACCAGATTACATGTACTGTATACCCATAATAAAATAGTCATGGCTCCGTCCTCCTGACTCTTGTCTTGGCTGTTGCAGAAAAACTGGTGGTGCAACATGACTCTAATTCACACAGGTGTTGGAATGGAAACATATTTACGCATAATAAGTTCTGTTTCAGCCAATAGAGGGAGACGCATCACTTCAGCGGTGTGTTCCATTGACATTGGAGGTCAGAGGTTGGAACTGGGGGTGACTTCTGACTACATGTTGTTTAATGGTGGGCAGGTCCGCTAGAGGCAGATACAAGGTTAGCATGGCTAACTACTTCAAAATAGTTGCTAATGTTGCTAAAGTGATGTCCATGTTGGGTGAACATGAACTGTGTTGTCTTTGCTTAAATTGAATGGGTAGCACATGTGTTGATCGGTTGACTCTCATCTGTCCCACATTCAAAGAGAAATGATATTGTTTCAGTCGACGCCTCCTCTGTCTATATGGTGTCAAACATATGGCCTGCAGGCCAGAACCGGCCCTCCAGAGGGTCCAATCCAGCCCGCAGGACAAAATTTATGAACGTAATCATGATGTGGAATACTACATTTTTCAGTTCCAGATGCCTGTGACTAAATGCTTTGTGCCTTTATAGATCCAAGGGATCTGTAATTTGTGATGCACACGCGTATATGGTAAACATAGGCAAACATGTACCATTGTTCATTCCATATTTTTTAAATTGCACATTTTTTCTCACAAAATTGCAGGTTCATAACATGTCTTCATACTTCACTAAATGTAAAACAAAGGGAACAATTTGGAATTCCTGTTGTTTCTAGTTCAATATGTTATTATTTTACTGGTCCAGCCCACTTGAAATCAAATTGCGCTGTATGTGGCCCCTGAAGTGAAATGAGTGTGACAGCCCTGGTCTATATGCAGTTGAGGCCCGCTTAAGAAAATGTCATTGTGTTTTAAGTATCTCCCACGTGCTGTTAAACAGAGCAAAGCTTTTTTTTTAACACAGCTTTTTCAAATCAAATCCTAGTTTTATTTTGGAAGCTTCCATTTTTTGACAATCATCAAATCTGGAGGAGCTTGAGAGATTTGCCAAAGAAGTCCGAGACTTGTTGAAAACTACCACAAACCACTGCAGGCTGTTATCCAGCAAAAAGGAGACACGGTTGACTGTTAGCACCAGGAGGCTAATAATTTTGACCCTGGTAGTTTTTGGTTTTTGTGGAATAATTTTATTTCTGTGTACAAAGTCAAATAATGGAAGCATCCAAAATAAATGTTTGAAAATTCTTTGCTCTCTTTATCAGCATGTGGGCTGATAATTTCCTCGTCAAGTGTAAGTTGGCCATAAGTCCTGCACACGACTTGAATGCATTTCAGAACCACACTTCATGAACTGCTAAATGAAATGTGCTGCATCTGATGCCTGGGCTGTGAAAACCAGGCTAACTGCTACCTCAATTAACACGGTGGCTTCCCTCCAGTGATTTGCCAAATCAGAGTTAATTTCCTCTCAGCTCTGCTTGTTTATGTCGACGCACCCGGACCAGGTCCACAGAGAAATGGCTTTCCCAGTGTGGATTAGAGGGAATTAAGCAGATTCCCCGACCTTAACCATATCTGCAACGCTAACAGAGAGACAGGCAGCAGCGTCACTGCAAACGGGTCCGGGTTCGAGTTCCAACTGCCGACTGACATTGACAATGCACAACATTGTCACTCTTTATTTGTTTAGCACATGATTTTTTACTTGATCTCCGTTCACAAAGAGCGAGAGGGGGAGGGACAGAGAGAACCACATGTCCACCTCTTATTATTATTTATTTACTGTGAGTCTGACCAGCACCCACTGATTTTCAGTTGAATTATTGAAGTAAACCATGGCCAACACATGACTGCATAACTAACACCTTTTTTACCAAAGTGTTATTAAAATATATTATTGTATATAATCTGCTGAATATGTGTCACACAGTAGGAACTATAAAGGCAATTAAAGAAGAGAGGAAGCTACACATCCTACACCACAGAGCCATAAATCCTATATGTACATTATGATTACATTATAAAATATTAATGACGTTGATTATTGGACAGTAGTAGTTTTCCAGTCCAAGGTTTAGTCTCAGGTCTAAGATCTTGAGTCCCCAGTGTTTGGATCCGAGTCTCGCTGTCCAAGTCGAGTCCCTTTTACCGTGACATTTTTTAAAGCTATTAACAGAAATCAGAATGGATGTTTTGAATGTAAGAAATTATTTTCCTATGAAGCCTTGAGATTCAGTTTCTTGTGACACCAGAATTGATATGTTGCACTTGAAGCCAGGCTCCTCGTGGACAATAGCGGCTGTCGGTCACACTGGTGTCCACTCATATGTGTCCGGGATTTGTCTTCTTTCCTCTAAATGAGACATAATGTACAAAACTGACATCATGTGATCTGGAAGAAGAGCTGAAACTTGTTATGGAGAAAATTATCTCAGTTATTTTTCCCCCCCTGGTGGCTGACTGCTACTTCCGTCCTACTTCCTAGTCTACACATTTCTAATTTCTGATATGCAGTAAAACCTAGAACCACATAGTGACAGAACTGATAATCAGATTCCACAAATCTCTGAAAAAATCCGATTAAATTTATGCTGCCAAATTAAAAAATGTAAATGGATGGTAGAGACCCGGACACAGAATGGCACTGGACATGCTAACAACTAGCCGTCAGCTGCATTTGTTTTGTTCTGTGATGTAATAGGTCAATCAGAAAACGCTTAAACAAGCTGAAGGAAGGGGGGGAGCATACCGCCACCTAGTGTAGAGGAGTCCTTAAATACATTGAATCACTGCTCGTGCTTGTAATCTGGGGCAAAAAATAAATGCTGCAGTTGACAACTGGAAACATTCTGACCATTTTTAGCCGAACAACAGTAAAACAAAAATATTGTGACTTAAAATGAAGCTATCAAAAAAGTCGCCTCTGCATAGATTGATTTGAATGTGCGAGAGCGTACGGAGGCTCTGGATGAAAGACTGTTGACCTTAACTGGTGGTGTTTATACTGCAGCGGACATGAGCTGTCCCTTTCTGTGAACCCACTTTATCTGGCCCTTCAACTGTCCGGCAAAGCGCAAGCGAGTAATGTCCTCTCAGAAAGAGAAAAAAAAGCAATCATAAATGGCAAAACAGATTTCCCCCGATAAGGTCAAACCTCTCCGTGTTTGTGTGATTCCTGTGCGAGCCAGCGGAGGCTGCTAAAATGATTAAATGTGACAGTTTGGAGGAAAAACAAAAACGGGGGGGGGGGAGAAAAGATCACATCGGCAAACCTCCGTTTGAGAATAAAGGTGTGGCAAACGTGTTTAACCTGTCAAAGGTTCGAGGCGAGTGGAAAAACATATAGAGAGGAGGTGGAAAATACAACCACATGCACAATTCATGAAGCCACGGACACGGAGGGGCTGCTGTAACTTTTTATATTTCTGTTCCTCTTCTGAATAAAAATGAAGAAGAACGAAAAATCAATGGCTGTCTCGACAGAGAGAGATGAAAATGAAGGGGGGGGGGGGGGAGAAAATCAATTCCATCGACATTATCCCGCCGAGTAAGTGTTCCTCCGCTTGTTTGTCTGAGAGGTGCTGAATGAAATCTTTATACCTGAATGAAAATCTTTTCGAGCTCCGACGGCACAGCGAGAGGAAGTGAGAGTTCCTACTCAAAAAGAGATGAATCTTTATCAATAAGCGGCGTCATTCAAACGTCTGGAGGAGGAGCTCAATGATGAAATGTTCACACATGCAAGGCCTGATACACTGATGTCGCTCACACACACACACATAATCCTGATTTTATATCTTGGTGAGGACACATCATAGACATAATGCATTCCCAGGCCTTTCAATCCAACCTTAACCATCACAACTAAATGCCTAAACCTAATTCCTTGGATCTTCACCCTGAAAAAGTCCGAAAGAGTCGTGAAGCCCAGACAAATGTTCCCACAAAGATAGGGTTGCAAATCAAATTTCATGAATACATTGAGGAATGGCGGCGCTGACGATGACAGCATGTCGGTCACCACCTTGTCGTGGTGGAGAACCAATGAACCTGACAGTGATGCCGTCTGCAGCGCGAGCTTCCGGTTTTGTCGAAGGGGAGGTTCCAGACAAAGTGCGATTCGGGCTCCAACAGAGGGTGATCTTCAGTCGTCATGGAGTCCATGCCATTGGATCCAGATTCTCCTCTGCCAAGGACCATGTGGTGGCTTCAGCAGCATCAGTTTCCCCACATTAAAAGATGTCACGTGCAGGGAACCTTACCTGTGCCAGTGGACCTGTCTCAAGGCTAAGGAAAAGGGTCTTTGTGAACCATGACCTCCAGGTAAAGACCAAAGACCTGGTCTACAGACCTGTAGTGCACCCCATTCTTCTGTATGGACCAGAAACCTGGACCACATACAGCAGGTGCCTGTATGTGGTCCAGGAGGCACCTGGGGAAAATTCCTCAGGATAAGTTGAGAGTATCAGTGCACCAACAGCAGCATGCTAGCATCTTCTCCATCACTGCAACCATCGCCCAACACCAGCTCAGATGGACTGGCCATGTTATCCTCATACAAGTTCTCTGCTCCCAGCTTGTTGAAGGAATATGGGCTCCAGGAGACCAGAGGAAAACGAACACAAAGAAGTTCCACATAGACCTTAAAACACGGGAAGAAAAAGCTACAAAAACAGGGTGACCTGGAGAAATGCGATGACCTCCACCATGCTGCAGGAGACAAGCGCAGACTCAGAGAGGAGAAAGCATCTACCAAAAAGACCCAACCCAAACCCACCAGCACCAATACTTACCCCTGGCCACACTGCACAAGAAAAACTGGGTCAAGGATCTAAACTCACAAGGACCAAGATGGAGGACGGTCATACTCTACTGAAGGTGACTGCTGCTGCTGCTACTGTTAATGCTGCTGCTGCTGCTGCTGATGATGATGATGATGATGTGCCATTGGAGTGAACTGAACGGCTGGTTTGACTTGATCTGACTGTGCTGTGCCGTCTTCACACACAGAGGCAGAGACAAAGTTTTTTCTCTGAACATCATGGACTGAAAATTAGGGATAATGCGATCTTTGCTGGAAAATAGCAACGTCAACTTTCACCAAGGACGACTTTTAACAGAGCAAAGAGCTTCAGCCAGTTAAAATCAGACTTTGAACCAGAATTTTTTTTCCAATTGGTTTGTTCAAAACAAAAACAGGATTTTACCATTTCCCGGTTTTAGGTTCCGCCCTAAAATTGACGTTCCTGAACCAGTGAATAATGTTCCAATGTTATCTATGGGAAATTTTAAATCTATTAGTCTATTCAGTCCTCTCTCTCCTGTCTAAATGTATGTGTGTGTGTTTCTTCTCCCACGTCTTCATTATTTATTTCTGTACATAGAGTTTATGCGTTTCGTCCCGTACATTAGCCATGTATCTGGTGCACAAAGGCCTTGAAAGTTAAAGCAGCTGTTTATAGTTGCTTTAATGTTCGTCACAAACAGATAAAATATTCATGTCTAAAATAAACATTTTTTTTAAGACTGGTAGACCACATAGTTTACCTCTTATGGTTAATCGAGACTGGTAGACCACCACATAGACCTTCTGGTTGCCTGTGGGTGAAGCTTCTCTCACACTTTGAGTGAATAACAGGAAGTGAACCTCAACAGGTCATTGTAAAAATCAAGAAGGGGGAAAAAAATACCAGCATTAACCGGTTACCAATATTCTAAATAAACGATTCTGTATAAAGTTTATGGTTTTGTTTTTATCCCTAGGAAAATACCAAAAGTTTCTGCTTTTTGTTTTTGTTCCATGAACTGGTTCGAAGCCTTGGTTAAAATATTTAAACAGTAAAACATTAGTAAACGGAAACACAGACTTTACAAGCACACAAAGTGTTGAAGTAAATTTGACTTAATTTGGTCCACAGCGTCGGAGCCTCAACTTTGAAGGTCTGATCCGCTTTAGTGTTTTAATGAGGACGAAGGAAAACAAGTTCAGCATCTAACAAGGGGATCATTTCAGTAAAAGAGGGCTAAAACTAAACGAAGCAAATGTGCCAACCTCAGGAAGATGCTCAGAACAGTGATGCTGGCATAGAGGTCAACTCATTTTTCAAATTAAAGCTGGAGTAGGCAGCACATTTGAGTCATTACTGATTGAATAGTTCCATAATAACCTTTCATCATCATGTAAAACAAGCGATCTGATGGAGAAATAGACGTATGCATCTCCTCCAGACTCTGTTGGGAAAATGGTCAGGTTTTTAAATTACATGTAGGGAACAGTTAAAAGAAAAAAGAAATTAGTTTATAAAAAAAGGAAATAAGAAGGGAGGGGCATCAGCAGTGAGGAGGAAGCGGTAGATACGACGGGGAGCTCCATCGAGAAAAGGCGAAAAACCGACCAGACTTGAAAAAGTTCCACTTAAAAGGGTTTGAGTTTGAGGTTTGTGTTGAGAAAACCTAACACCACTTAGATTCGGCAATTAACTGCACTGACGAATCACAACGGTGGTGAAAGGAAAACAAAAGGAACTCAATAGTCAACTCAACCGATCGCCCACAACCTCCACCGTTCAACCTCCCGTTTTCTGTCTCGTCGTCTCAGAAGCAAAAGTTTAATCTTAACGATTGCAGGGCTATCAACAGAGGTTAGAAACCATATGAGGCAATATACAGCAAGTCATGACTGGACTTCACCACACAGAGAGACAGACTCTGACATCTAATTTCACATATCAAGAGGGCTTGACTTCCAGAACCATGGGAAATAAGAGCAATCACGTTGAGGTCAAAGGGATAAAGGCCCCGCAACTAGACAGCTAACCCTCCCCATATATGATTGAGGTCTCACAATGAGGAGGCTACTCCATAATGCTCAGGTTACCACGGCGACTGGGTTGTAAAGCTGCATAGTGATCACGGGTCAGGGCTTTAGCACAGTCCACCTTTGACGGAGAAGCCCTGAGCTTGATGTAATATCACAGCTGTAGATGGAGTTCCTCTTGAAATGCTAATTCCACACAGGGCCAAGCAGGGACCGATCAATGATATTGATCCGCCCGCCCATCAGGAGGGGAAGAGAAGATCCTGCGGTACAGGATCCTCCTCCCCTACTATTCCGACGTCCATACTTTGTGTGTAGCAGGCGCTGAAGTTGACCGACACGGCGATGGAGACGGTTGTGCAAATGTTCCGACCCGATGAAGATAAATGGGAGTGTTTTGTGGCGTGCTGCAAGGTCGATACGGTGGTCCCAGACAGTTACCTGGAGAAACTCCCTGTGGAGACTTTAAATTAGCTCGAGCTAACAGACACAACGGGCAGCAAGTGTCTCTGTTGTGATGCTGCAGTTTCACACTCAAGTGCCAAGTCGGAAAAGAATAATTTAAGTTTTGTTTTTGTTTTTTTTGTGATACTTGCAGTAAAGGTCAGCGCTCAAAGCACTCAAAGTCCCTTCACCTTCTCACTAAATTCAAGATTTATTTAATAAAAATGCAAAACCCTTGGGTATGGTTTACAAACTGAGACACAGTTTGCTTCCAGAAGAAAGACTGTGGAGATTTGGGATTGGGATTGCCCAAATATCTCACAACACTGACAAGGAACTTTTTAATTTTAATTTCTTACACAGCTTTTATCTTACACATGTTGAACATCATTACACCAAAAAAGATCTGCTCAGTGAAAGTTCACCGGACCTTTCTTTCTTGGTTTTGCAACTGTCCTCCTGATAGTCGCTTGGTACTTTTATTGGTACCTGCAAAAGTACCTGCCCTGATTCTAAATGAGTCCTTAAGCTTTTCAAACTCAAACTCAGTAAAAGTTTACTTTTGCCACACTGACAACAGACAAACAAAAAGAAAGTTACCCAATTTTGGTTTCGGTTTAGTTAAGTTCCCTTCTGTTTCTTATATTGTTGTGGGTGTTGTATTTCCTGTTTTATTTTTTAAACTTTCACCTGGTTTCCTGTGTTTCACCTGCACCCTAACATGTCACACCTGGTTCCAATTGTCTCCACTCATGGAATAAAGTCTCTGTGCTCCTTTTCTTCAGCGTCCTTCAGTGTTCCCCTCGCCAGTTTTGTAGACCTCTGATTTTTACTTATTCTTTTATTTTTGTAAAAATTCTGCTGTATCCTACCACTATTGTACCCTTTCCAGATAGTTTGGGTTTTCCTTGAATCAACCTGGTTTTTGATTAAAGGATTGGTTTTTGCTTCCTCCTCTATGTGAAAGTCTGATTTCTGGGTCCGAATGTGTGGTTCAATGTGCTAAATTCCCAGATCTTGGACCATTTCCTCTTTTGAATGTTATATATGGTGGTGCTCTCAACAGCCTGAAATAATGGTGTTAATGAAAACAAAGCCTGGTGTTGCCTTGGAAAATTCTTGACAAATGTGCTGTGATATGCAGACTTTTATTTTATTGACAAATAAAAGTTTGTCAAATACAATTACACTTTTCCTTGTCCAAGACAGTATCAGTGATAGTACCTGGTCCTTTTTTTTTAGTTCCTCGAGCTGAGCCGATACTAAAATGTGACGTGGACAGACCGCCGGCCTCTGATTGGCCAGAGAGCGTCATCACCGGAAGAGTCATGAGCGCAACGTCCGACACAAGAATCAAAGTGAACGATGGTGAACTGTAGGTCAGTTAAAATGACTTGAAAATCCTGAAAACATGCGTTAATCTGCAACATTTAACAAGGACATTTGTAAAATGTCCATATTTAACAGAGGAGTCTGGTGTATTTAGCGACAGCACTGCTGAAAGACGGAGATGGTGAGCCCAATCACAAGCCGTTCAGCCGTATTTCACTTCAGTGACTGTGTCAGACGGAGTCTGTGCTCCGCTCATGCAGGAAGTACTGAACCATTCAGTGAACTCATCTGTTTAGAAAACTGAGGAAAAATGATTCAGTACAAAGAGAAGAACTGCGTGTTTGTGTCATCACGGCGGTTTCTATGACGACCACGCCCGCGCCGAGGAGGAACTATGAAGTCATGGAAAACGACGTGTAGTGCCAGAACTGTATAATAGGAAAGCACCATTCTAAATCATCTGCCAAGTTTGAAGCCTGTCATGTGACCACTGACACTTACAGTCAAACTCATCCTCACACCTGTGTCCACTGTTGGGAGCATCGAGTCCTGAGCCCAGAGGCCGCGAACCATCAAATCAACCAGAGAGTGGCTCACTTTGTTCTCTGTCCAATTATCAGCCTGGGAAAACAAATCTGTTGGAAATGAGATGTGGCTGAGCTATTGATCTGTTTGTACACACACCGCATCTCCTCCTTTTCCCTCGGATGCTAATGGCACTCTGTCCTTTTCCCCGTCGCTGACATGTCACAGTGGGGAGGAACCGAACAGGCTGCCCACATCACCAGGGCCTCGGGTACGCGCCTTCTCCTCCGACTGCTGACTGCATATGTGATGTGCTCTATTTTTATTCCAGTGCGTTGGACAGGCGGATAGATGTCGGTACTGGCTTATGGGTTGATACATATGGATGTTGGGATCATCAAAGGAAGGGAATGCTCGCCCACACTTTCCCCCATGATGGAAGAATCCACCTGAACACGTACAGTCAGGTCCATAAATATTGGGACATCGATTCTAATCTTTTTGGCTCTATACACCACCACAATGGTGACTTTCAGCTTTAATTTGAGGGTGTTTGCATCCAAATCAGGTGTAGGAATTACAACAGTTCGTATATGTGCCTAATAATAATGGGACAAATTAACATCATAAATCAAACTTTCACCTTTTAATACTCAAACCTGACTGCATGTGATTCATTTGGAGAATCAGGCCCTCGCTCGTCCCCCCCCCCCCCCTTCAGTGTGTGTTGTTTGTGCTAAATAAATATGAAGTCATCGGGAAAAATGGCTTTGCTTTTCTAAATAACATCAAAGCCTGTGTAATTAAGTTACTGTCGAGTCAGCTGCAGTGCATGTGTGTGTACACTGTGGAGCCGCTCAAGCTGTGAGATTTGAAACCATGGCAGCGTTTGTCGTGACACGAGGCCCGGAATCTATCGTGAGAATGTTGTCATTTGAAAAATGAACTGTTGTGTTTTTGTTTTTCTTTACCTTACGGAAAAAAAAAGTCTGCCACGTTTGTGCCAACGTGTGCGTCCACCGACCCAGAATGAACAAATGAATCCCTACTGTTAACGTTGTTTCCTCATCAGACACTATGTTGTTGTAGTATTGAAACGTGGTGATATTGTTTTTGCTTCAGACAGGTACGTATCTAATAAATCATGACATGACATCAAAAATATGTAAATAAACAAACATTTACAACTGAGACTGTTTGTAAACAAAGAGATCCTCGCTCTCAAATCTTCAAACTGATGTCTTAAAGGTTGATTTTTTTGTTGTTGTTGTTGTTCTTTTTCTTCTAAGTCGCAATATGAAACTTCACCTCTAGATGCCACTAAATCCTATATACTTGTTGTCAAGTTCCCGGAACTACAGAAGAAGAGAAAAGCCTGTAAAAGTGCTGTGAACTTTTTTATTTTACACTACTGTCCTTCAGTTTAATCAATTTAACGAAAGTGAAGTGAAGTCTGTCCAACGTTGCCCTCTTTTCAGCTTTTCAGTTTTCAGCATCTTGCAACAACTTTACTTGGCGTCTAGTTGTTTCCATCTGTTTCCAGCACCATTCTGGGTCTTTCTTTCTTTCATACACTAAATATTTTTTTCAATTTCAAATCTGAAATTCAGATTTTGACATGTTTTTCCTCACCGTTGCCTTCTTCGTTTGTGTATTGGCTTCTTCTATTTCCTGGTAAAAATGTGTCGGGAACTGTCCGGGCCCAGTTGAACTTCAACAGTCCAACAGTAGTTCAACTGGCAAACATGTTTTTGGTTGTAATAGGCCCTTTTGAGTACAGTTTTAGTCAGACTATAACAATGATTAGATAGTTTTTCCTAATGTCATGTAAATGTACTCTACTGTCAGCCCATTACAGGCTGTACCTTTATGTCCTTTAAGACTGCAAATGCAACAGAAGTTGTCTGTCCAGTGTCTTTGTTTGTCTGTGTTCCATACTCCTGCTAAAGGACACAGTGAATTTGCAATTAAAAGTGTGTTTTAGAGGGTTGACGGGGAAAAGTTCAACCAAATGTACCAGCAAACGTGGAAGTGTCACTGACTGATCCTAGTTTGACGGTTAATAACAAAGACTTTTGTGCGTTTCCAGGAGTGAAAAACTCTTTATGCTACAGTTGATTGTTGTTCCTTCCCCTCTGGGATTACTCGAAAAAATATGCAAAGCAGATTAATTAGTTTTCCAAGGTCATCTGTACAGAAATATGACTCTGTGTGTCAGTAAATCAGCAGTGTGTTACGTGAAGTGTGACACGTCTGCGGATGAGTTGCTGCTTGGGTTTTATTGGTATTTGCTCAGGATTTAACAAGGCTTCATTTGGCCAAAAAGTATTCCCATTTAATCTGCAGCCTTGAGGAAAAAACAAAAACGCAAGGGTCAGAGTTGTTAGAGCATCTTAGTTCTGGTAGCTTTAACCTGAGAGTGTGCGCTGTACCTTCAGTTCATTTGAATCTGGTCTTAAAGCCACTGCCACACCAACACAGTCAGCATGCTGACTCAAGTTCAGGCTTATTAGCTCTAATCCCCGGCAACCCTCTGTGTTTGTCTTACCAAGCCGGATTAGACTGACACCTGTATGTACCAATATACTCAACTTTTAACTTTGAAAAACTGGCAAGTCACATAAACCACACGTGACAGGACATGTGGTACAGCAAGTCTGGTATAACTGCAACGTTTTCAGAATCATTGCTGATCATTGTCACATTTTTAAATGTCGAGTACAAAAATATATACATTAATCCAGAAGTAATCCCTGTCAATCATCCTTCAGGCTGTGCCATAGTTTCCTTGTACACATGTGCACAGAGGTAAGGTTAAAAAGGAAGTGACTCCAATTCCATTTCCAATGAACGTTGGCTCCAAAACTCAGTAGCCAATCAACATGCAGCTTCCTAAGCCCCGCCCATGGTCAGAATAACAACCAAAAACCCAGGAAGCGCAAAGAACAAGTTTGGAGCGAACACACAAAAGAGTTGGAGCAAGCGATCATTGCAAACTAAAAGTGTATTTTCAATAATTTGAGTGATGAAATCGATTGACACAATTTAAAATTCCATATTAATGAGCCCTTAAAAGAGTGTGGTGGGGATGATTTTGGCGTCTGCAGAGACGCTGCCCTCTGCTGGTGTGTGCTGTTTTCTTTTCTTTTGCTGGACGTTGCTGGGCAGATTAAGTTCAACCACTGAGTTTTAAATCTCCAGCCAATAGCTGTAGTAATGACCAACCAGCTGTTGCTGGACGTCTCTAAGACCAGACTAAAGACCAGACGAGCTTTTGTCTTGGCAGCCCAGTCAGCTTTGGAACAGATGTGTCCAAAAGACTTTTAAATTCCCTTAAAATACCTACTTTTTCTCCTTGGCTGAGGTAGAATCCTGTTTTGTTGTGTGTTTTATTGTGTTGTGTGCAGCAAGTGGTGCAATATAAGTCAGTACTTTACTGTTCTATGTCATTGATGTGATTATGTGCCACACTTTGGTCGACCTCGGTTTTGTACATTCTGACTTGACGGCCTTGACACGGCATCTAAAAAAAACAACTCTCTTTTAATGAGGCTAAATGCTAGGAGGTCCAACAACCAGAGTGAATCTTGTAAGAGCAACACGGAGGTGACGTGTCAGCATTTCTCCAGCCAACGTGACATTCTTACAATAGCACACAGTGCAGTGTTCGCAGCGTACAAAACTGAGAACTACAGCTAAAAAATGTAGAAACTGAACATCACCAGTCATTACTTTCAGATCCCATGAAACAAGAAACTTAACAGGGCTGTCGCCTTTTTGATCCAAAATGAACTCAGTAGAAACTAGACAGTTAACAAAGCAGCCTGAATCGTACATGTGACAGAAATATCTGACTTTATTTTGACTTTCAATGAAGACATTCAGTTGTGTCTTTTTTTTTTTTTTTTTTTTACTGATTAATGTTCAGAAGAAGAGAAGAGAAGCAAGCATCTGAACAGGAAACAATCGGGATTTTTACGTAAGCACAGAAAAAAAAACATTGTGAAGTCGCTGCGGTTTATTCACAGATGATCTTCAGAGACAGATCGCCCAGTTTCTCCTGAAGCAGCTGATCAACTCTTTCACTCTGAGCAACGGTGAAGATGTTCTTCCAGTCACCGATCTGACCTGCGGTGAAAACCACAAACTGGACCTGATCATCTCTTCACACGGAATCTTTTTTATTCGCTTGCCTGTTCTGTTACCTTTTCGCATAAAGTCTCCACTGAACTTGTCTTTTGGCAGAAACTGGTAATTTGCCTTTGGGTCTTTCTTCATTGTCTTGAATGTGGATTTTTCGACGACTTGATCGATGGCGTCTTCACCGAGGGTTCTCCCTAAGAAGCTGCAGATCTTAGTTACTGCCCCCTTCAGGTCCTAAAAAGTAACACAAGGTCAACTGAGCAAAGAAATTCAATTGTGACAAACATTATCCTTTAATTTAATGTGCATTAAGAAGATGATTCTAGATGTTTCCTCACACGTCAACACGTTAACACTTAAAAATAAGAATTCTCACCAAAATCATGTCTTCGTAGGTCAGGTAGAGGATGTTGTACTCGTCTTTCTTTGAATGCCACTCCCTGATGTGGTCAAACCACGACGATGCCAAAACTGTATCATGATAGAAACATTAAAGGTCATTAAAGGTCCAGGGTGTGAGAACTAGTTTGAAATAGTGACATCTAATGGTGGGACTGCAGAATGCAACAAATGGAGGACTCGCACACCAACTCCCTCTGCTGTTTCATCCTTCTCCTTCATTGGTTTTTGCATCGGTTTACGTTTGCCTGTGTTCTATACTTCTATATACATGGTAAAACATGTCAGCTCAAGATGGTGGCCTCGGCATAGGAGCCCCATATGGCGAATTAAGTGAAGGCTTAACCTAAACAGTATTTATTTGGTCCATTTTATTTGCTACCATTGAGCAGGCGGAGCTTATGGCCTTGACTGCAGCCAGCCACCAGGGGGCAATCCAGATGACACACTAAACCTCATGCATTAACCTGAGCCTTCTAAACAGGGGTGTCAAACATATGGCCCGCGGGCCAGAACCGGCCCGCCAGAGGGTCCAACCTGTCCCGCAGGGTGAATTTGTGAATCTAATCGTGATGTGGAACACCAGGTTTTTCAGTTCCAGACACCTGTGACTAAATGCTTTGTGCCTTTATAGATCCAATTTGTAATGCACATGTGTAAATGGTAAATATAGGTATAATATAGTTGAAATTTCAAATTTTTCTTACCTCACAAAGTTTCAGGTTCATAATATGTTTTGTAAAAAAAAGGATACTTCATTTTGTGTAAAACAAAGGGAAACATTTGGAGTTCCTGTTGTTTATAGTTTATTATGTTATTATTTTACTGGTCCGGCCCACTTTAGATCAAATTGCGCTGTATGTGGCCCCTAAAGTAAAGTGAGTTTGACACCTCTGCTTCTAAAGCTAAAGGCTTTGGAGCGATGACCTCCAGCCTTCAGTCAATCCTCTACAAATATAGACGTGTTTGAGTGGACGTATCTTACCGTCGCCCGTCAAATACTTGTCAAAAAAGCTCTCGAAGTTCTCAGGTGTCTCCATGTCACTCAAGGCTTTGCTAAAGTGATAATAGGAGACGACGTTGTCTTTTGGATTCCTCAACACGTAGATTATCTGAAACAAAAAACAAAACAACCGACAATCAGGGATTGAGCTGATACAGTCAGTAATTTTTCATGGCATTGGACAAAACCTAATTATTATGTTAGTCCACCACTGGACTGGCCATTATGGGCCGATGGTGATTTTGGGCCGGGCCTTTTTTTTTTTTTTTTTTTTAACAGTAGTATTAGTAATGGTATAGTCATGATACCTATTGGTCCACAAAACTGGTAGATCGGCCCATTAGTCATGATTGATTCTGGGCTGGACCAATTACAGGCGAGGGCCAATGTCCCCTCCCTCTTTGGCCTCGACTGTCAATCAATCTATCATATATAGAGAGAGGATTTCAAAAAGATGGAGAATGGCAAGAAGCGGAAAAGAGGCGCGGAGAAAATTAGAGGAAAAAGCGACAAGCCCATTCAGGCAGATGCTGCGAATTGTGTTAAAATAACACAGACGTTTGCTGGTGGCCATGGAGGAACTTCAACTTCGGCCGCAGGTAACGATGGCGGAGGTGGCCGTCGGGTGGAGGAGGGGAAGGGGAGGCAGGAGGAGGAGAGGGAATCTGAACCTCAGGTAAGAAGTGATGAACTGCATTCTACCTGGGTCAGATATGAATCAAGTTTAGTTGTAGTTTATTTCCGTTGTATGTGACGCAGCTATTTTCTCACATTTTTCTAAATACCGGTGCTGTAATCGTATTAGTAAGTCCATCATCTGTTATTCTTTCTCACCTCTGTCTCCTTCCACTTTTTAAAGGTCGCCACGTTTGAGGAAATATTCTGTGATGCTGTGCTGTTTATTGATGTGGTGAATAAATAGTCTGTGAAAATATCACTAAATCTGTCATTTTTTCGTTCTAATATTCATCAACAAACTAGACCAAGCGGCCTTTTGGTTTCCTCTAAGTACTGCATGGTGTAGGTTTATACATATATACACCAACAAGCACTGTCGCAAGAAAGTTTGTTTTCATTCATAGGCTTCATTGTCATTCATTGGTGGGCCGGTCTCAGTTCAAAATGCCTGGGCCGATTTGTTATCCCAGCCCTGTGTTAGTCCGACTAAAAGTGGACTTCTCTTTTCATATAAACATGTTAGACACTTAAACATGTTAGAGTGGCTACTACTGTGACCTGACCAAGTGCCTTTCTGTAAGTAGTTTGTATCTTCTTAACCCAAAAAGAGGTTAAATGGATCCTCTAAACCAGAGGTGTCAAACTCATTTTACTTTAGGGGCCACATACAGCGCAATTTGATCTAAAGTGGGCCGGACCAGTAAAATAATAACATAATAAACTATAAACAACAGGAACTCCAAATGTTTACACAAAATGAAGTATCCTTTTTACAAAACATATATGAACCTGAAACTTTGTGAGATTAAAAAAATTTGAAATTTCAACTATATTATACCTAAATTTACCATTTACACATGTGCATTACAAATTGGATCTATAAAGGCACAAAGCATTTAGTCACAGGTGTCTGGAACTGAAAAACCTAGTGTTCCACATCACGATTAGATTCACGAATTCGCCCCGCGGGCCAGGTTGGACCCTCTGGCGGGCCATATGTTTGACACCCCTGCTCTAAACTGACTGTAGGTGCTAATGTGAGAGTGAATGGTTGTTGGCGACCTGTCCATGGTGTACCCCGCCCCTCGTCTTACAGCGTATCAGCTGGGATTAGCTCCAGCTCCACACAGCCCTCATGGGGTCAAACCATAAAAAGTCAGACTAACTTACTTACCAAAGTTAGTCAGACTTACTTACCAAAGTTAGTCAGACTTACTTACCAAAGTTAGTCAGACTAACTTACCAAAGTTAGTCAGACTAACTTACCAAAGTTAGTCTGACTAACTTACCAAAGTTAGTCAGACTAACTTAGGTAAGTTAGTCAGACTAACTCACCAAAGTTAGTCTGACTGGGAGTCAAATTACTAGTTCCCACAACAGTTCCCACCCCCATGGAAATAATGGAAGAAGCCGGCACGCAAAAGCATCAGACAACAGCAACAAAAAGGTCGATTGTGTGCTCTGTCACAGGCCTTGGACTGGAGGAAGATCCAAAATGGTGCACAACATGCAAACAAGTGGAACTCGTTGTTTTCATGTTTCTGTAGAATTGTGACTGCAGCACCAGTTTCACACCTTATTTTTGTACTTCATCAAAATGATTTTCAGACTTTTATTGTCCCTTCAGACTTGAACGTCCGTCAAACATAACACTGACCTTTGCCTTCTTGTCCTTCAGTCCAAGAGGCATGAAAGTCGGAGTGAGGTGAGAGGCAAAGAGTCGCGGGGAGGGTCTCAGGGAGTAATCTGGACGATCCTCCGGGTATTCCAGCCACGGCATCTGCTCAAAGTTGTTTGGATATTCGTTCAGTCCGCCGCTGAGCTCGCAGATGGAGATGATGATCTGCTGAGTCCATATCGTGCCTGCGGAGGGAGTCGCTCTGGTTTGTTAAGTGAAGTTTCCACTGTGGAATTATGTGAGAGTAAAATGCTTCACTGACCAGACTTTGGATAAGTGACCAGGAAAATGTCGCTGTCTCGAACGTCAAAGCTCTGGAGTGAATCGATGTGCTGGAGGGACGTGAGCCTGGTGACAAAGTTGTAGTTTCTGTACCTGCTGAGGTGATCGCTGATCTGCTCCATGTTGTTTCGGATTCACACTGGAAATGAAATGAACGTTTGATCACGAGTCGTTCAGACAGCCAGCAGTAAAAGACTCTCATCTGGACTCTGGACTTAAGCCTTTACCTGTGATACTGGCTGCCACTATCTCGCTCACTCCCGTCGGTGAAAGCCTTAAATATAAGTTTTTACAGTGACAGTGGTCCAGAGGTTACATCTCATCTTTACTGTCTCTAGACTGCACATTACTGATGGCACACAAAGATAAAGTGTTGCCATTTTACTGGTTGTAAAAAACGTGGGAGAGCACAGACACGTTCGACTTTGGAAATACTTTTTAAAGTTTTAATCCGGAGAAGGCATGAAATTCACAATTTTAAGTGGAAAATGGATGATATATGAAATGATATACGTAAACGATACACAGATTTTCCCACGTTTGCCCAGGCTAGATCGCGGTGGTTGGCAAATTTAAAGTATGGAATCACAGGGACGCACTTACATCCAGTATTACACTGGGTTCACGGTGTCATATGAGTCTGTGAGTGGATTCAAGAGTCGTCCCTGGTTGAGTTTACGAGAGGTAATTGAGCAATTAATGTCCAATGTTCACTCATTTGTCGTTTATTTTCTCATAAATGTGAACATAATTTACAAAATTGATTAAATGTTCAACTGAAGAAAATTAACTGTTCAGGAAAATGTTTCCCCATAGACTTACATTCAAAGTTTGAAGCCGCCCTCTGGTGGCTATTCAATATATTCTTGATTTAAATTTCTCTAATTTCTTGTAAATTTTCAGAAGAATTTAATTAAAATTACTGTAAAACACTGAGTTTAATATGACTGTATATGTAATAAATGTCAAGAGAAAATATGCAAATATCTTTTCTGAACTATTTTTGCTCAATAATTCTAACCTAACGATTCCAGTTTTACATTACTGAGTCAGTTTGAAGTTCAGTTTACATTTACAGAACCCACAACACACTCCAGGTCCAGTATCATGTCCAGCTTCTCACCAAAAACCGTTATTTTCCAAATCTTTCCCCTGATTTTCAAAGTAAATTCACCTCTATCACACAGAATTCAATGGAAAAACAGGATTTACTCAGCAAGGTGAAGTTCCCTCGCATGATTATGATCAATACCCAATCAATCAGTCACATCATAATCACAAGATACACGTTACAAGGAATGGAAAAGTCATTTCTTAACAAATTAAAAGACCCTGATCCATGTTGTCAGTCATAACTGACCGATCAATGAACAAATATGAAAAAGCTCCTACTCACAGTCAATGGTACAGCTGAACTGAACACAGCACATTTACAAAAACACATACCAGTGCTGCCCTCTGTTGGATTTTACAACTCATTGCAGGTATTGACAGGTTTTACCTTGTTTACACACACACACACACACACTGGTTTCCATGACTTCAGAGGACATTTGCATTGACTTCCATTCATTTCCTGCAGACTTACTCTAACCTTAACCATAATTACTAGTGCCCTAACCCTAACCCTGACCCTGACCCTGACCTTAACCTAACCCTAACCTAACTTTAAAACATGTCTTCACCTTAAAATTGAGTCATTTACGTTATGGGGACTTGATTTTTGTCCCCATAAGGAAGACAAGTCCCCATAATGTGAGTGTGGAGACACATTTAGGTCCCCACAACATGAGGAAGACCAGCTACACACAAGGATCACTCATGTTTCAGAGAACTAGGGTTGATTCCTTAACCTATGTTTTTCTGTGTTTCAGAGGTTTGGGGTTAATTCCTTAACCTAAAATTCTCTTTCTACATTTGTTTCACCTCAGACATGTTTCAGAGAAGCAGGGTTAATTCCTTAACCTAAAATTCTCTGTGAACATTTGTTTCACCTCAGACATGTTTCAGAGAACCAGGGTTAATTCCTTAACCTAAAACTTTCTTTAAACCTTTGTTTCACCTCACTCGTGTTTCACAGAACCAGGGTTAATTCCTTAACATAAAGTACTCCTCTTGGCACCTTTACTGCGTTAGTAGCACAGCTGCTATGCTTCTGCCTTTCCTTTCCTTTCCGTCATGACATAAAGTGAACGTCACCACACACACATGAACACGACACTGCTATAGCAACACACAGAGACTCGTATTAAAGCGTTAATTCCGTTTCCATGGCCTCAAAAATCTACTACAGGAGTGTCAAACTCAACTAGAGACGGGGCCAAAATGAAAAGCTGTGTCCAAGTTGAGAGCCAGACGAGCTCAAATAATATAAAATTCAGAACAAACCAAATAGATTAAAATAAAGAAAGAAGTCAGATATTAATATAAAATAATGTAATATTAATAGAAATATCAGTGAATGCAATTAATACCTTTTTCCACAAGCATAATTTTAAATGAATAACCTATGGAATAGACTCAGAAAGGGCTAAAAGGCCCGAATACAGTTGCATGGCAGGCCGGATGTGAGTTTGAGTTTGACACGTGTGATCTACTGTAACTTTTCAAATTTTAGTGCTTCTGACCCCAACAGTGGTGTAATTGCATCAGCCTGATTGCACGATCGAGGAGCAGAGCTGAGGAGTCGTTTTCATTTCCATAGCTCGGGTTTTCACTGCGAAAGTGTAATTGTGTTGAGGGGCGAGATCGTGTTCCGATCGATCAATAAGCCTCGCAAGTGACACTCGTGTCTTTTCCAAAGAGCGCACACAACAATAAATGCAATAGACGTAACATCGGGGCCGTTTGATGGAAGCAGAAGTGTCATATTCCAGCAGCAGCAGCTCTCACCCCACCCCATCCCCCATGATGCATCTGAGGCAGACACTGAATCACAAATAAATTCTAAAATTGACCGTTTAAAAAAAAAAGACTAAAACCCCCTGCTTTCTGAGGGCTTACTGTGCTACACAGATTCCATCGATCTCATGTTCAGCGAACAAAACTATACAACTTGCAGATAATTGCTCTGGGCTACTTTGGGATCGATACGCTGCCAACATATCAGTATTGCTGTATTGGAAAGTCTCTGTATGGGTGATTGCTCTCTGCATCAATCCTTTAACACAGAGCCATTTCCCAGCCGCTGCCCTGCCTTAAAAAGCTACAGCCAATGCAGGCAGATATTTCCCCCGTCATTGTCCAGCACTGGGGGGGGAATCATTTAGACTTTTTTTTTTAATCAAACAGTAAGAAAAACTCGAGCTGTTTGTCAGGATCATTTCCCAGCCTGATGGAGTGGCGGAGGGAGGGAGGGGTGGTCTACGGTCTACTGTGCGGACATCCTCTGGGGACCGGAAAGGAGAGCTCCTCGCCCAGGATGCGGCGTGTGGTGGTGGATGATGGTAAGAGGATGGTGCTCACAGGAGCCTCTTGAGGAGGTGGAGAGAGCAGAGGAGGGCGGGTGGAGGATCTGTAGCACTGTTTTTACTGGTTTCTCTGGTCGGACGCTGGGGGGGAAGCTTCTGCATTAGAGTTTTGGATGTTTTCTGGTGATTGATATTACTCAAACTTTCCGTTGACTCTTGAGAAAAAAAGACCTTGATCCTGATTTATAAGGTAGGTTTCTTGCTTTTTTTTAAAAATTCTGTTTGTCTGTCTGGTGTGAACCTCTTCCCACTGGGAAACGAGTGGGAAAATGAAGGAAGACATTTGAGATCAGAGATGAAAACAAAGTCTGTTGCAATAAATTAATTTAGACTCTTTTCTATGGATTCTATAGAATCTACATGACTAAATTTCTCAATGTTGCCAGGAACTTTATTTCCATTTTAATGTGATGGAACAACATCATCATTACACCATATATTGTGCTTAAAGCTGCAGTACGCAACTTCTAAATTCAAAAAATAGTCATCAGGATTCAAACCTTGATCGAATCAATTAGCTCCACTCGACTCGCTCTTGTGTTTCTCAGTATAGCAGTGTTTAGCTCATGTGTTGACTGGCGACATTTCCATGCTGCACACAGGAAGTGACAGAGGCAGCAGCAACTGCAAATAGGTTGGTTTTACTGAAAACCATAGATTATGCATAAAAAAAATTGATGCAATCTTGAGGTTTGAAATGTGAAGCCTAGAAATTAGGACAGCCACCAGGGGGCGACTTTGCTGTTGGCCACTAAATAGTTTTTGTTCTGAGAGGGAATTAATTAATGATTGGCAAAGTAAACGTACATCAGTGATGCATTTTAACTTGATATTAATTGGCGTGCCACAGGGAATTGATGTAGGGGCCACAAGTTTGAGACCTCGGTTCTTGGGGAAAGTGAGCCTTTACTTTTCACTTGGTTTACAACGTCACTTAATGGTCTAATTCTTTAGCTTCAGCTCTTTTTTAACAGAACATGATGTCACTTTTGTAAATTTTCTTTGGTGAAATGGCGAAAATGCAACAAACCGTCCACAAAAACCTTCATAAGTGAATGGACGAAAGAATATGCATCACTAACAACTTCTGCTGAAATACTGTATTAGCCAGCTCCGTTACTCATGGTCACTTGTTAAGGGGAAACTTTATACGTTACCATTAGCCATTAAAAGGTTTACATTCTCTTTTAACGGTTGTTAAAAGACAATCACTGCTTCATCTCTCGCTGCACAGCCTCTGCTAAGTTCTCTAATTTGTCGCTAAATTCTCTAAGTGACTTCAGCAGACACTACAGAGCATCTTACCAGAAAGAGTCAGGCTCTTTGGAAACCAGGAAGAGACCATGTGTATAGTCATTAAACGCTACCTCAGTCGGGTCTGATAGTTTTGCTTGACAGAGGTGGTATTCAGTTGAAGGACAAACAAGTAATGTTTCATAATTTCTGTTCATTGAGGCTCAAACAGGCAGAATAATAACATATAATAACAATAATAACCCAGATGGTGCTTTTCCACTGTACAGTTCCAACTCGGCTTGACTCCAATACTATACAATACAATACTAATGTGACGTGGACAGACTGCCGGCCACTGATTGGTCAGAGAGCGTCGTCACTGGAAGAGTCGTGAGCTGCGAGAATCAAAGCGAACGATGCCGAAGTGTAGATCAGTTAAAAAGAGTTAAAAATCCTGAAAACATATGTTAATCTGCAACATTTAACAAGGACATTTGTAAAATGTCCATATTTAACAGAGGAGTCTGGTGTATTTAGCGACAGCACTGCTGAAAGACGGAGATGGTGAGCCCAATCACAAGCCGTTCAGCCGTATTTCACTTCAGTGACTGTGTCAGACGGAGTCTGTGCTCCGCTTATGCAGGAAGTACTGAACCATTCAGTGAACTCATCTGTTCATAAAACTGAGGAAAATGATTCTAATGATTCAGTATTATCACGTCAGTTCAGTGCGGCCGTGCTGTGACGATCCTGTGGAAAAATGACCTGTCTGATACCGATACCGAGTCGAGCCGTGCTAGAACTGTGTGGTGAAAAAGCGACAAAAGTTGCACTGCGGCGTCCTCACATTGATTCTTGTGCGGGTTCACTTCCACAGACTCACCTGGGAGGCCATGTCAGGCTGCCCAGAGAACATCCCACTGGGAGAGTGCACCCTCTCCCAGTCCAAGGACCAACTGACGCCACCGAGCCGCACCGAGAGCACCGTGTTCAGCCTCTCCCGCAGCGAGTCCCTCTGGACCACCGAGGTGTCCCAAAGCAAATGCGAGGTCTTCTGGTTCCCCATACACCTCATGTCCACCGGGGGCAGCTTCCTGGCGTGCGGCCTCATCATCAGCGGCCTGTACTTTGCGGGCCACTGCAAGAAGGTCACCAATATCCTGGGACCGGCCCTGCTCTCCATCGGGCTGATGGTTTTTGTGGTGGGCGTGGTCCTGATCCCCATCACCAAGGAGAACAGGAAGCGGTCAAACATGAAGAGGCCCATGAGCTACTACAGGCCGCCCAAGTTCAATCTGTGACGACTGAACTTCATGTCTGGGAGTAAATCCCGATCTGCGATGAATATAAATGTGACTTTTCCACGTGCTTTTGTTTTTGTTTAAACTTATGCTCCGGAATCACTGCTGAATCTGTTTTCATTTGAAAACTCCAGGGCAGAGTTTTATGGAGATTTCGGATTTTCCAACTCGGAAAGTCGGAGTAACCTCAACAATCCCGACATGTGATTCCAAAATGGCTGCCACTCGCAAAAACGCTGCTACTTTCACTGTTAATTGCACTTTTATCTCATTAGTTTCACGTTTAATGTCGAAAACATAGCACTATTCAATTTTTAATCCCGTTGCAATCAAGACTTCCAAAGTAAACGGAAAGCAGCAGTGGTGAGAAAGGGCAAGAACGTGGCTTCACATTAATTTCCTGATTGGTTCTTATTAGCTGCAATGTGAATTTCGTCTGTGCTCCATTAACACTCACTTTCACTTCCAATCTTCAGTGCGATAAATGATAAAAGTCCACTTTCTTACTTTTCTCCAGTGTTGCTTCTAGTTAGTCCTACTTCTTAAAACAAAGACTGTAAAACTGTGTGACTCTGTTATTTTGTTACTTTGGCTTTTATAATAAAAATTGGTTCAGATTCACTTCAGTGACACAAACTCACCACACGAGGCAGAAACTCCTGTGCCCCCATGACTTAAAAACGCTGCTTTTCTCAATGGAATTTGGTATGGGAGAGTGAGTGACATAAAGAAGCGTACAACACTGGCAGCCATTTTTTTTTTTACTCACAGTGTTCTTTGATTTCATGCATTCAGCGCATGCACTTGGAGGAAAAAAGTCGCATGGATTATATATGATATGGCTGTCCTCAATCCTGTCGCATGGCCACATATCGGATACATATCTGAACCAGGACCATTTACTGAAATAACCCACATTGGACTTTCTGTGTCCACACACTCAGATGTGGGTCACAATAACAACATGTGAACGTGAATGTAGCCTTTTTTTTATTCCTCTGATTCTCTGTCTGAAGTCTGCATGACAACATTTACATTAAAAAAAAAACCAACGACATAAGGGCAAAAAAGTGCAATACTGGATTTAGCAACAAGGAAAGCAGAGAGCAAACTGTCCTTATTAATATTAATGACAGAAAAGTGGACAAGGGGGATTTCCTGATGCTGTTTGCTGCAGAATGAGCCAATTCATGCATAATTAAAGCTGGTGAGAGCTCATAATTGTCGATTCCCGCTTTAGTTTGCGTCCACTGAGTTTCTTCCTGGTTCAGTCCGTGGATTTGCGTGCCTTCGTCCTCAAATATGTAAAAGAGACCCAGTTTGACTGCTGTGACCCGAAAGTGCATTTTCATAGCATTTAAATATGACGTGGCCATTTCTGGGCCTCCACTCTAATGCACGTTAAATATTTATGGGTGTCGGACGCTTGGACATGAAGCGTTTTTACGACGAGACTTTAGCCCCTCAAGAGCAAATTGTGATTAAAGCAGCTTCAATCAATATTTACATATTAAGAAAGCTTCACCACCTGTGTGACAAAGGTGCGGCTCACAGTCACAAATCCTACAAACAGTCCTCGTCCACCTCTGCAGTGACACTTGTATGGAAATTTAAAAGCCATTAAATGTCTTCATTTGCATATGAATTATCTATTTGATTGAATTTAGTTTACAGTTTTGTTTTCACCTTTGTTCGTCATATAGTGTCATAAAACGCTGAGGTAAAAACTGGAGGTTTAATCAGAGAGCTTTTATTTTGAAAGGCAAAATCCAGCCGCAAATTCTGATGTATGACATTTTTTGGCTGTTTTACGCCTCAGATTTTTAATTGCCAATTTGTTCAACACCGAACAATGAAAGTGACAACACAAATGCAGAATTTCAATGCAAAAAATAAATAAAATAAATAATGAACAATACAATAATATAAAAAGTGAAAGGCTTTTAAAATTTTAATTCTGGTTAAACAGGCTTACTCCTAAAAGCTTCACCTTCCATGTCATTGTTTTTAGTGAGATGCACTGTAAAAAAGAAAATGGTTGGAAATAAATAAATGGTAACATTTAAATTCCTTCAAACTAAATTTAGCAAGTTGTCTTCTTATAAATTGGTAAATCTTATTTGTATAAATTTAATTCATTTAGGTGTTACCAAGCTTTTTTTTTTTTTTGTCAACATTTGTTTTTCAGTGTATGGATCATATTTTTAAGATTTGTATTTTTTTTTTGGTCCCCCAGACAAACACAGACAAGCGTTTGGCATCATAAATAAAGATCCTTTTCTCAGTTGAAAACTTTAAATTGTTGCACATATGCTGCCTGTTTTATTAAGCACCTGTTCACAGCTTTTGCTTGTTTTTGTTGCCCCCAAGTGGCCAAAAGCATCAGTTATAATTCTTATTATAAGCACATTAGGATGAAAGCAAACAAATTTAAGTGAACTTAACATCAAAATGACCTCACATGCAGATAAATATACCTTTTGATTAAACGGTATGTTAAAAAATAAAGTTTATACGTCATTATGAACAATATCTACTGTCACGGGTCATGTATGAAACCCCATGTGACAGCATGAAACTGCCTGGTCTTTAAAACGGTTTAAAATGATTATTCAACAACATGAGAAATTCATGTCTTGTAAATTTGTACTACAAAATGAATAAATATATGCTTCCAGCTTCTCAAATGTGATGGTTTTTGATTGAAAGTGGTTATTTCTGGAGAAACTGAAGATTTTTTTCTGAAAGAAATCAAATGAAATTGTACCAATATTCATGACACGGAGTGAGTTATGAGTTAGTTTTGTGTTTTACTGTGAAATTTGTATTGGTGTGGCTATTACAGGAGAGTATAACTTGAAAAGAAAATACCACATAATCACACTAATATACAGTATTATAGAGGAAAATGCTGTCAAACTACACTAATATACTGCATATATGAGTGAATTTCTAAATGAAAATATCACTAAATCACAGTAAAGCTGTATTTAAAGTAAAAATACTGCAATATTATTATATAAATATTATTATATTTTTAAAGCCACAGTAGTCCTATATTCATAGAGGAAAATACCACTAAACCACACTACTATACTGCATTTATGAAGGAATTACTGCTAAAGTTACTTTAAATAGCTGTTTATTTAAAATAATTGACTTAATTGACTGTAAAGAAATACACAGAAGTACTGTGAAAGTACAGTACTGAAGACACAGTAAATGTACTGACAAATACTTTCACCTCACTGTCACATTAGAATAAACTGAAGAAGCGGCACATTCTGTAAATTCATGTCAGAATGGAGACAAAGAAAAGAAAACATAGGAATGTTGATTTAGATAAAACTAAATTTAAAAAAAGCAAAGAAGAGGTGAAGTGAGTGGAAACCGGTTGGCTGGTGCTGTGCTTTCCTGTTTACATGTTGCAAACATTGTTGATGTGTAAACAAAGCAGAAGCTGAGTCATGTTTACAGTAACCATGGGAAAATGGATTTGACTGACAAATGATGGAAGTGTCTGCCTGAAGCAGCAGCAGCAGCAGAAGCAGCAGCAGAACCAGCAGCAGCAGCAGAACCAGCAGAAGCAGCAGAAGCAGCAGAAGCAGCAGCAACAGCAGAAGCAGCAGCAGCAGCAGCAGAACCAGCAGCAGAACCAGCAGCAACAGCAGCAGAACCAGCAGAAGCAGCAGCAGAACCAGCAGAACCAGCAGCAGAACCAGCAGAACCAGCAGCAGAACCAGCAGCAACAGCAGCAGAAGCAGCAGCAGCAGCAGCAGAAGCAGCAGAACCAGCAGAAGCAGCAGAACCAGCAGAAGCAGCAGCAGCAGCAGAAACAGCAGAAGCAGCAGCAGCAGCAGCAGAACCAGCAGAACCAGCAGCAGAACCAGCAGCAACAGCAGCAGAAGCAGCAGCAGAACCAGCAGCAACAGCAGAAGCAGCAGCAGCAGCAGCAGAAGCAGCAGAACCAGCAGAAGCAGCAGAACCAGCAGCAGCAGCAGAACCAGCAGAAGCAGCAGAACCAGCAGAAGCAGCAGCAACAGGAGCAGCAGCAGAAGCAGCAGAACCAGCAGAAGCAGCAGCAACAGGAGCAGCAGCAGCAGAACCAGCAGCAGCAGCAGCAGCAACATCAGCAGCAGCAGCAGCAGCCATTTGCATCATGGGAGTGTGGCGTGATCCACCACATGATGTACACACAGTGGAGAACGTGTGCGTGTGTGTGTGTTTGTTCTTGTATTTGTTCCTCTTCAGGACCTTTCCTGTCATAAACACTGTCCTTGTCAGGACCAGCGCTGTAAGATTTTGATGTAAATTTACAGTAAAATTTTCAACAGTATTATGCTGTATTAATGCCTTACAGTATCATACTGTAAACCAAAAAGCAATGTGGGAAAAAAAATAATGTGATTACAGCACGTTAAGAGAGTACCATTCTCTGCCAATACTATGAGGCCATTATTTTATCATTGTTATTATTGTTTTTATCATTATTAATATTATTATAATTATTATTATTAGTAGTAGTAGTATGACAGTCACATTCTAAATACAGAATATATCCTAATTTACTGACTAAAGCTGGAAACAGTATTGTGCTGTAAATTTACTAGAATACAGTAATGAACTGTAGATGCATTTCAGGAAATATACTGTAATTCAAAATTACAGTATGTTACTGTAAAAAGAAATACAGTACTTTGCTGGCGAAGCTGCTGCCAGTTGATTAGTGTAAATTTACAGTAAAAAGTTTTACAGTGAGTATAGTCCTCATGGAGACCAAAATCTGGTCCCAACCTGAAAAAAAACCTAATTTCTGTGGAACTGGTTGAGTTAAGGACTAACAATTGAATTGTGGTTAAGTTGCAGTTAAGTTTGTCCAAATGAATGGAAGTCAACACAGTGTCCTAAGAAGAATAGCAGTGCAACGCCGCGTGTGTTTGTGTGTCTCAAGGCTGTTTGGACATCCTTGTGAGGACATTCTGGCTGATTAAAGAGCTTTTTCAGACTCTTCTTTAGGCTTTTTGGCCTTAATTTGGGTTCAGCACGGTCCATTTTTCATGTCCATTTAACACTGATTCTGATCAGGACCAAATAAACTGGATTCACGTGAGACGTAACACTGTTTTGGTGTTATTTGAACACTAAACTAGTCCAGTTTAAATCTATTTTCAGGATGTATGGAACTCCCTTTTTAATGTTTCTTTAAAGAACAAATAGGGAAAAAGAGTTAAATTTCACACTGTTACGTGGTGGATTTGGTCCTGATTTAAAGTGGTGTTAAAGTGACTCATACTTTCACCCTCTAAAATTTAAAATGTTGTGTTAAGTTTGTGTTTAGTTTAGTGGTGACTGTTAAGGTGATGTCGGTGGGTGAGGTGAGGGAGGGGGGGATAAAATTCAGTTTACGGCCCCATGAAGGCTTGGGCCGCCCCTGGATTAAGTCACACTGTGCATTACGTGTATGAGTGTGTTCTTGTATTCGTGGCTTTGTGAGGACCAAAGATCTTATAATCCACATGGAGTGAGGACATTTTGGCTGCTCCCCATATGGTTAAGGGCTTTTTCAGGGTTAAGACCTGGTTTAGAGTAAGGTTTAGGATTAGTCATTTGGTTGTGATGGTTAAGATTAGGATAAGGGGCTAGGGAAACAAAGAATATAAAACCTGCGTGTGTGTGCATGTCTTTCTATCCTTGTGGGAACATTTTGTCCTGCGTGGACATTTTGCTTGGTCCCCACAAGATTAAATGCGTTTTTCAGGGTTAAGACCTGGTTTTAGGGCTAGGGTTAGAATTAGGTTTAGGTTAGGATTAGGCTAAGGATTGGGATTAGTCATTTGGTTGTGGTGGTTAAGATTTGGGTAAAGGGCTAGGGAATGTATTATGTCTATGAGGGCCCTCACAAAGATAGTAAGACAAACGTGTGTGTGTGTGTGCTTTCTATCCTCATGGGTACCTAAGTACAAACATACAAACTACCTTTGTAGGGACATTTTGACTTTTAGGGACATTTTGCCCGGTCCCCATATGGTTAAGGGCTTTTTCGGGGTTAAGACCTGGTTTAGGGTTAAGGTTAGAATTTGGTTTGGATTAGGGTAAGGATTAGGATTAGCCATTTGGTTGTGGTGATTAAGATTAGGCTAAAGGGCTAGGGAATGTATTATGTCTATGAGGGTCCACACAAAGATAGTAAGACAAATGTGTGTGTGTGTGTGTGTGTGTTTACAGTGAAGAACAGGTGATCCACCGTGTTTGCCTTCTCGTGCAGGCGGGGCGGGGTCAGTCCCCAGCCTGTGCAGGTGCGCACAGGTGCGCAGTCAGGATGCAGCATCCTCCCGTTACTCACGCGTAAAGACGGCGCGCTCTCTCCGTGTTTCCACCATGGATGTGATCAGACACATCGGCGGCTGCCTGCTCTTGTTCTTCCTCGCCGTCGCCTTCGACGTCGTCGGCGTGGTCGTGCTTTTCGTGGGCATCTTCGCCGACGTGCGCCTCGACGGCCGCTTCTACGGCGACTTCTTGATCTACACGGGCTCCCTCATCATCTTCCTCAGCCTGGCCTTCTGGCTCATGTGGTACGCGGGCAACATCCGGATGTCCGAGCGCTACCACGACCCCTACGACAAGAACAGCGTCGTGGAGCGACTGGCGAGGACGTTATCCAGGAAAATGAGCCAGAAGCCGGGAGGAGCCGTGAAGAGCGTGAAGGACGTGGACAGGCGCCCGGTGGACGTGACCCCGCCGCACAAGGCCAGCAGGGTGACGTGGGGGAAGAACTCGGCCTACCACAACCAAGGGTTCGAGGGGGAATCCGTGGATTCTGCCACTGTGGAGAATGAAGTGGTGAAATCGGAGAGTGATGAAGAGGAGAAGCTGCCACCTTCATACATCATCGATCCTTGAGTTCCAACTTTTTTCGACCAGAGAAGGAAATTAACTCATTTTCCAAGGACATTTTGGATAATTTCCAGGTTGATTTTTATCAAATATTGGGGAAAACCTTGTTTCTTTTGTCATGATTCTGCAAAATCTACTTTTTAAAACCAGTTAGAATTAAACTGAATGCCATTTGCACTACCGTAACTGTTTACATGATATATTGGAGGATGAGTTTAGATTCTAAACCCTAGAAAATTGTTTTGTTACGTGAGGGAATATTCAACGATTTCGTTCTTATAGTACTTACTAAACCAGTAATTCTAAAAATCTGGGTCGGGGCCCACAGATGGGTCACGGGAGAGTTTTTTTGGGTCCCAAACAAATACAGTTTTTCCTCACCTTTTTATGTAAGATTTATGAGTAAATACAATGCATACAAATTAACTTTAATTCATTTTCCAAAGATTCAAGACCAGTTAAAAAAGAAAAATATTATTCATATATGTCACAGATATGGGAGCAGATATGCTCCTGTTAACATTTGTATTTTGTGTATATATAGAACGATTGGGAAACACTGTATAAACTAAATCACCTTTAAATGTAACTGGTAACACTCTTAATTCTGAAAGGCAAAAAACAAGGTAAAAACAAACATATATAATACTGATTGTCTTTTACCATATACATGATTTTTGCCTGTTTCTGGCTGTTTATCATTATGTAAACCGCCGCCATTAAAAGCATGTGAATTTTAAAGTCACTTTCCAATATTCCAGCCCCCACTAACCCTGAACTCAATCCCAATTTTAAATATTTACTATGACAAGAGCAAATTGGTGGACAGCATTTCTCACTAGGGCAAAATTGATTACAAAAGAATCAGATTTGGACAAAATATAAAGATAAACCATGTCTGTAATGTGACACGATGTGATTAAATAGTGTAAACAAATATAAACATTTGATGATAACGTGGTAGTGATGGCACTCAATTGCAAGTGTCACTATACTATTGTAAGTGAAGTATGTAAATCAATAGACACTGCAATCATAAAATGTGTTACAGAAGAGCATTATGGGAAAATTCGTCAGCGCTTTGTGAATTCAGCAGCCCAAAAATGTTGCTGTTCAGAACAAAAGATATGTTTATTTTGTGAGAGGCCCAAACAAAAAAAAGAAACAGTCATACCGGTTTATTGCAATATGAGTTAAAATATTCAGAATGTGATATATATATATATATATATTTTAACCACATCATGGAGCTTTATTTCTATTTTTTCTGCCAGCTTTGTAATGTATAATATCATTTGTTGGCGTGTACAGACAACAAAAGGCATAGTAACTTGGACTTACATATTTATTTATTTCTATAACCACATCCTCATGCAGATGTGTAATAGTCCTACTCAACAAGTTAGTTCAAAAATACCGTATGAAGAAAAAAAATTACAACTTAAGTGCAATACTTGGGTGTTATTGCGCTCTTATTTCATGCAGGATTGTACGAAACTTTGCCAAGCATCAGTTTGAGACTGTATCTCTGAAAAACACAAGTTAGGACACTTAACAAAAGGCTCACCTAATAAAGCGTATGTCAGTTTACGTCAATGAGATCTCATAAATGTGTTATATTTCACTCTTAAACAGCCTTTTCCGGTTGAAAACCAACGTCTGTTTCGCTTTGTACGCCACTCAATCCTCCGCACCAAACTCCATAAAGAAAATCTATGATTTGACATCGCAGCTCACAGGTGTCGTTGATCCACTGCTGCCTCCATCAGCATGTTCAGATGTCCTGTTTTGTGAATTCTGTGTTTGAAATCCTTTATTCAGATTCACCCCAGTGATATAAACTGACCATAAGTGGCGGCTGTAGACCAGCAGCTCCTGTGTCCCCACGAGCTAAAAACACTGAACTTATGTATGGACTTTGGTGTGAGAGAATTAGCGGGTTTATAAACTATAGTTTCCAGATTGAAAATACTGTCTGGTGGTGAAATAAAGCTGTAAACATGTTCTTCATGGTATGATATAGATTTAAGCAGGCGTAGATTTTATTCGGTGAGCTTTTTCTTAAGTGGTTTTAATTTGTTTTTCTTTCTGTCCTCACTGGTAGCCATGTTTTCAAGAGCTAGCATCCGTGCCTCGGGCTGTTTCTTTCTATTTATATTAGCTTACAGTATGTTTTTACTAAATTGAGCATTATTCTAAAGTTATACTGCTTCTCTTCTAC
Source organism: Brachirus orientalis (assembly GCA_016785285.1). Lineage (NCBI taxonomy): Eukaryota > Metazoa > Chordata > Actinopteri > Pleuronectiformes > Soleidae > Brachirus > Brachirus orientalis. The sequence goes on from JAFBJR010018220.1 coordinate 1,077,293, forward strand.
CAAATATTGCACAAAGAATGACATTGTTCATCAGAAGGGGCATATGGGCCATACCGAGTCTTGAATCTTGAGTTTTTGTAGTCATTTATACCACGAAACCACACATTGCCACTCAGAATACAGAATACTTGGCCTGTTTTCTGTCAACTTTGAGACATATTGCTACTGTGTTTGATCGACAAGGGTAAATATTGTTGTTGTATCAGTCCTCCATCATTTCAGTCCCATTTGTCAAATGTATTTTTATGAATTTGCTTCCAGGCAAAGTAGAGCTGAGCAAACACACTCACACTGGTCAGACTGGTTTTGTCCCAGTGGTGCTGGTTAAACAAACCATGGAAATCCTCAACAGAGGAGCACATGTGACCTGGGAAAGTGTATAAGTGTCTTTTGTTCACATTGTAAGAGTCGTGGCCGTGGCGTTTGATCCGCGGATTTGACACGCCTCATGCAAACGTCCACCGACGCTTCACAGTTTGCTTTGAAACACATCTTTTTTACCAAACAAGACGGAACGACGACCGTCGTCGCTCGGTCAGGAACGGGACGGCGTCGTCCCGTCGCTCAGCTCTGCTGATGCTGCTGTGACGGCAGACGAGTTACCGCAGCTCGACTTGTCAAACCAGCTGCTCATGAGGAAGTTTCCATTACACACGTTTCCTCTTTGTGTCGGCTGCTTCAGAACAAACAGCATTATTGTGCTCACACAGGAGCTGCCTGTACTCTTAACTATTTACTGTATGAAAGGCTTCAGTAAAGTTCATCCGCCCCGTAAAGCTGCTGCTCCCAGGTCAAATATGAAGTGTAAACACTGTGCAGTTGGTCAAATCTCTGAACTCATCCTATCATTTCATTAGCTGAATGAAATGATCCATTGGGGGGGGGGGGAAAATGAATTACCTCGGGCTTATCACTGTGTAAACAGAAGCTAAGTGGCGGCTGAGTATGAAATGTCTGTGTGCCTGAATGTGTCGCAGAGGTTACAGACAATGGCCCGACGTGTCACAATCAATGACATGAAAGGTGCAAAACAAGTCGTGCAAAGGAATGAAGACGGACGAGCCATTGTTGTGGTTGGATACCAGCCCTGTGTCTCAGGCTGCAGCTATGAAGGAAATGCAGAGGTGTGCTCATGTCATGAAACAGGTGATTCTGAAGACAGGAAGGCACTTTTCACGCTCTCGCTCTCCCCGTCCGACGTCCCAAAAGACCGCGTCCACGCGTCCGTCTCCCCCCGACGTCCGCCATGGGAAAGCCAAGCGTCACCAAGCTCTTCCTGTCTCTGGCTTTGATTTTGGACATCGTCGGCCTCGTCCTCTTCTTCGTGGGGATCTTCGCGCCTCTGAGTTTCTGGGACTTTTTCGTGTTCTCCGGACCTTTGCTCATCTTCCTCAGCCTGATCCTCTGGATATTCTGGTACATGGGGAACCTCACCGTGTCCGAGGAGGAGCTCAACCTGATCAAACCGGACATACTGTGATTTCGGCTGCTTTCTTGGACATATTCTTGAAACTGGGGCTGTATGTGAGCACGCAAATGTCACTCTTGGACATTTTCCAGAACTTCTCCTGCCCAGCTGATTTCTGGGAATGTCCAAATGTGGATACAAAAGGAAAACGCTTCGGTTACTGGATCCTCTGGTGGTGTAAATGCATCCGACCCAAATTATTTTCTGCCCCATTTATCGTATATGAAGGACAAAATCCGGAAAATGTCTAAAAGATTTCATGTCTTTAAAAAGCGGCATGTAAGGGGAACCTGAGAGAGACTGGACTCCTTAAAACCGGCCATGTGGTCATGTAGAGAACATGAGTGGGGGATGTTTTTGCCTCAGTGGAGATTGTCCTCAGGATCCAAATCCAAACACAACCTGGAACACATTTGAATAATCCTCACTGATAAAAAAACAAAACAAAATCCATTCCACCCTTTACCTTCAGGGTAAAAACAGCTCATCATGTTGTGTTCGTGCAGAGCATGTGGTGCTGTGGAAAATGAATTTCACACCACTTTCACCTGGTAGAGGCAACACTGCACCATATGTCTTTTATTTATGTCCCAATTATTATCTATTAGGTGTTGATATTTATATTTCTCGTCTCTGTGTGTTAATGTGAGACACAGATGCTTATGTAATGAGCAAACGTGCTGAAATGACTACTGCTGTGTTTCTTGTGGGGCTGCTCCTCATTAAAAACTGGCCAAACAGGCAGTGTGGGTTTTGGCTCCCGGTTATTTTAAGTTATGATCCACCCAGTCCTAGTATGGAGAACAACAACATAAATAAACATCAGTCTCTGGTGAATTTAAAGTGATAGTTTGGGGAGTTGGTGGTTGGAAAAACATAGTGTAGCCACTTAACATAAGTTCGATTACACCTTAAAAAAAATTTTCACTCATTTATCATGCTGTTATGTTCTTTTGACCTTTTGATTCTAAAGGTTGCAAACAGCTCACCCTCCTGCACCAAACTTGGCCGTACTTTATAAAGTACATTGACATCATGTATGTTGCGATTTGGCTAAATGCAAATAAAACTGATTTGATTTTTGCAGAGAGACCATCCTAACTCACTCTCAGCTGTGTCCTCGTGTCCCAAAATCCAATTTATTCCACCTAATAAAATGTTTAGTCACTAAAATTGGTGACTATTTATGTCTGTGACATCTTTAAAACATTTATTTTAAGCAAACTTGTTCACCTACTCTACTGTACCAAAGTGCATAGAGAAAATCAAGGACACAGGTGGTGCTGGTTTACCGCTGCCTCGTTAGGTAAATTTATTATCACCTTGCTAAATCTCAAGAACAGATCTCAAACACCAGTTGATGGAGGCAGCAGTGGATCAATCACTCCTGTGTGTTGTGATGTAAGAATCACTGATTTTCTCTATGGTTCAGAAGAGTAGTAGAACAGGTTTGCTTAAAATAAAGGTTTTAAAGATATCGTAGACCTAAATTGGTACTGATTTTAGTGAATGAACATTTTATGGGGTGGAAGAAATTGGATTTTGGAACACGAGGACACAGCTGAGAGTGAGTTAGGCTGGTTCTTTGCTCAACTCAAATCAGTTTCATTTGCATTTAGCCAAATCGCAACATACATGATGTCAATGTACTTTACATAGTATGGCCAAGAGACGAGGAACAAGGAATACATTTTTGGAGAGTAGTTGTTTTTTTGTTTGTAAAATAAATTTTCTCTTATACTAACAATAGCACTTATTGTGACAGTAATTGTATTGATATAATTTTTAACAGGGGTAATAACCATAATCTCAGATCTGGATCTCGACCCTGAAGTCCAGGAGTCAAGGGTTCCTGTACAACATGAGCAGGCAGCCTCATACAGCCACACTAAAAAAGAAATAAACTACCCCTTTAAGTCTGTCGAGAGGCAGAAAACACACTTGCTCATGAAGCTGTGACTCTCTGATTTCTCTGCCTGTGTTTGTTTCAGCGATGAGAGTGAAACTAATACAGCACTCTTCCTCCTCCTCCTCCTCCTCATCCACACCCAAATCTTGCCAACCTTAATCAGCACTTAAAGCAGCATTAGCTCCTTCAGATATGGGGAGTGTTATTAATGTGTCCATTCGTTTGCCGCCCCAGAGGACACAGAGGAAATGGAGGAGAGGCGTAATGGGGCTCTTTCTCTGCAAAGCGATGGAAACCCTGCTGCTCGGAGCCTCCCCCCTCCTGTAGAGGACGCCGCCCTCTCTGCAACACTGAAATCCCCAAGTTGTCTTCATGGTACATGTCATTATAGCCTTAATCACCGCTGCTGTCATCAATGTATAATCATCCGTCCCTGAGAGAGACTCCGATTATGAGATTTAACTTTGAGAGTGTGAGGCTGAAATGGCCGAAACCAAACAGCACAATGCTTTGGTGAGCAGCGAAAACTCTTTGTGCAGGTAACGCCGCAGTGATATTGGGTCATAAATTGCAGTTGTGTGGTTTGGAAGAGCTTTGACTTTGAGTTTATTGGTGCCACAGCAGTGGCTGCTGCTGCTGCTGCTCTTCCTGGAAGGTGTAATGGAGCTGGCTGTCACCAGTGAAAAAAACAAGTTTATCCCATTCAGAGAAATACGCTGAAAGTTTTATATGCTTTTATAACACAGTTAAACACTCAAAGATCACAGATATAAAAACACAGATGCACATTCAAATCATATAAATTTAAAGGGTTTTGAGAGATGAACATACACTTAAAGCAGTCGGGGAAGAATTAAGAACATAAATAGGTAAAAATGTATAATTATACAGAAAAAACAATATTCACCACATAGAATCTAAAGTGTTTTTAGATTCTATGTGGTGAATTGTGTTTTAAATTTGAGGTGGATCCAGTAATCCTGTGTGTTTCCTATTGCCACTAGGGGCTGCTCTGTTCAAAATTAAAAATCATCAAACAGTCTTCTTCAAGACAGGACTATTATCAATACTAGCAAGTTTGGTTCAGATTGGACCTTGTGTCGTGCAGTTACAACAGCTTAGTGTTCTGCGGCGGGACATCAGAATTTTACACAAATTTGGCGCCCCCTAGTGCCTACACCATGTGACACAAAGCAAAGCTTTTGGCAACTTTTAATCCTTATCTTGTCCAGAGTGACCCGACCAAATTTGAAGTTGATCACAGGAAAGCCGTAGGAGAAGTTCCTTCAAATACATTGTGCAACAAATCGTCCAAATCGCCCAATAAAAGGCTACTTAAAATTGACGTATTTAAACCAATAACGAACGTTAAAATTAGAATATAAATCCATATTTCACCCGATAAACAGACAAAATACTGAAGAGGCATATAAAAAAATCAGAAACTAATAATGAATACTTTATATACTGTAAATGTATTGTATATTATTTCAAATCTCCCCCAAAAAAAGAAAATAATAATAATAATAATAATAATTTTGAAGCTTTTAAAATTTGATATCAGCTAAGATTTGATTAATCAAAGCTACTGTGAATATAAATTTATTGTTTTAGGCCCATTATAGCAGCTCATGTTTAATAATTTGCACATAGTAATAGTCAAATAGACACGTGACTGAGTCTCCTGCAGACTGTGTGTGTTTGTGAAACACTGAAATCTCAGTTCAGCCTGAAAATGGCCGGTGGGTTCATCATGATGTCATCGTTGGAGAGTGATGGTCAAGAAGGTGAATGTCTCCCTCCAGTGGTCGGTATGAAGTTGAAGACAGAACGTCATTTCAGGTGGGATTTTGAAAACAAGGGATGAATAAATAAATTATACATGGTAACTGCTCTTTTCAAGTGCATGTATATATACAGTATATATATTCAAAAATGTTCTTTTCAGTGTTTGAAACTGATGGATATTTGTTTTTAATTCAGATTATTTACATTTACAATTATGAGCATTTACATCAAAAAAAAACAAACAAACAAAAATAATACTCCACATCAGTGCAGAGGATTTTAACATGAATAGATTTGTCGAACAAATATATAATTATAATTATAAGTGTTGCAGAATAACAGACACGATTCATAAAGATCATGTTGTGGATTGTTCTTTGTCAATTTATTTATTTTCTTATTTGTTGTATTTTATTTTTTATTTTGCACTAATATTTATTTGGTTGCTTTTTGCTCTTCTTTTGTATCAATGACCAGAACTAATTCTTCTCATTGTTGAAGCTATACATGGTAATAATTGCTATTCCGATTTTGTTAAAAAATAAATGTAAAGATGTAAAAAACGTAACTTAATTTTAAAAGTTTTAAATAAAGAAAAAGTAAAAAAATACATTTACTTTAGAAATTTAGCATTACTTTTACTTTTTTAAAAAAGTAAACTTCTTAATGGCTTACGTTCAAATTCTACTTTTAAGAAATAACATAAATAAATACATTTTATTTTGAAATTTTAAAAATTGTATTTTGTTAATTTGAAATGTCTAGTTTAAAAATTCCCTTTACAGATTTTTAAATTCATTTTACTTAATATTTAAATAATAAAATTTTTAACTATGCTTCATGTTCACTTCAAAAAAGTATTTGTTTTAAAAAATATTTTTTTATTTTCTTTTTTAAAAATATCTCTTTAGAATGCCTTTATCTTATCTAACTTATTTTTTTATTTCTTACTTAAAATTAAAATTACTTAAAATTCTTTTCAATTGTAAATGTTACTCCAGTCGTTACAAAGAGTTGTTATTATTAACAGGTAGATGTCGCGCGTGCGCGCTCGCGCCACTTTACCGTCAGACAGTGTTTACAAACAGTGAAGTGACCTGCAGATGGCGGGGTCACTCACCCCGGTGACAACAACGCGGTGTGACGTGCAGATCCCCCACACTCACTGTGCCTCAGTCTGTAAACAAGATTTATTTGTTTGTTTACGTCCCTTTGTCGTTTGTTTATGTCGTTCAAACATTTGTGACGACGTAAAACTCTCTCTCAAACATTACAACTCAACAAGATGCTGCAACTGCGGCGACGCGCAAAACCCGGCATGGAGTCTATAGTGGAGCAGGACTGCCACAGAGCCCCGCTGGCACCACGCAGATGCGACGCAGTGCTAAAAATCGTGGGCGCCGCTTAAATACGTGCGACTATTTTTCGATTTACACACACGAACAATCTGTGACGCGGATAAACGATCACGGATTGTCGATTGTCCTTGGTTGTATTGATTATTGTAACCGAATGCACGTGTGAGCTGATTAATCCAGTTTATATCCACAAACCGCGCCGCTTCTTCCGTCCCGCCGAGCAGCATATGCTCGTCCAGCCACACACCAACCGACCTTGAAACTGTCCTCGGATTAACTCTGACGCCTGATTGGCGGCGGGGTTGCGACCGAATCCACTCTCTCGAAGCTTATTGGCGGAGAGCGCTGTCAGTCAAACCACACCCGCCCCCTGCTCTGTTCGGTTGTTTCGCTCTGCTACCCTTTCTCTCGGCGGTGGGTCGGAGCCGCTGCTGTCCCTGGCCTCGCATGTTTCCCCTCTAAATTCCTGGTGTAAAATTTGATGCCCCTCTTTTTTGATTTGATCCACAAACGCGCCTCTAACGGGACACAGTCGGTGTCTAATCTACCCCCCTATATTCGGTGTTTGGAGACTTAAAAATCCGAGCATGGCCGTGGCGAGCGGATCGTCTGGGCCGGTTGCCCGGCTCGAGGGCCGTGAATTCGAATACATGATGAAGAAGCGCTCGGTGACCATCGGCCGGAACTCGTCCCAGGGCTCAGTGGACGTGAGCATGGGCCACTCCAGCTTCATCTCGCGCAGGCACCTGGAGATATTCACCGCCAGCGACGACGGCACAGGCAGCGGCGATTTTTACCTGAGGTGCCTCGGTAAAAACGGGGTGTTTGTAGATGGAGTGTTCCTCAGACGGGGCGCCCCTCCTCTGCAGCTACCACGAATGTAAGTCCCCCCCCCTCTCTCCGCTCCTTTTCCTGCCTGGCGAACATGTGGACGTGACGCTGTTAGCCTGGGAGCTAAAGTCTAAACAGAGAACAACATTGGGTTTGTGTTTGGCTAACAGGGTCGCGAGCACCACGTGTTTTAGCATGTTAGCAAGAAGAAGAAGAAGCCCGCATCCTGTTCGCGAAGCCTCCGTCTTTGTTGACATTCCTGTTAGCAACAGTAGTCATTAGCCGCCTGTTTTCATCCCACATCCCCCACCGTGTACCCAACACTCGCAAGTTAGCCGCATTCCACACTTTCTCCATTAGAGATTAGCCGGGAAGTTAGCTCTTGGGTACACTTTGTGTGGTAATGTTTTCTTCCATTCCTAATCACATGGCCACTGTGAGTCCGACATGTTTGTGTCGTGTAAACATGGGAGCGAGCTGTTAGCCGTAGCCTTTCAGACGTTGTGAATGAAGCTCCTCTCGACCCCTAAACGTAAACAAACCCAGCCCGTCCCCGCCCTGCCGGTTCACAGCAGCACAGCCTGCGGGAACTTTGGCCTCTGTCGAACACAGCCGAAGTGACGCTAGCACGCGCATTTCGCCAGACGTTTGTTAAATTAAATCATTAATTGCTATATTTTGGCGCCGAGACTCGTTTCAAAATTAAATACGACATATTTATAACAGAGTTTGTGTTGTTGTTTAGGCCACAACACGCATTGTGACACCATTTACTTGTTTATCTTTATTAAAAAAGGGACAGCGTACGATAGCGTAAACTGACCTTCAGCTTTGCCAAATTGTAGCCTTAACTCGTTTCCATCTTTGGTCCATTGGTAGGTTTATGTCGGAGCTAACGATTATTTTCAGGCTCAATCTGCTGATTAATTTCTCGATTAATCGCGTGTTTGTTTTGTCCATAAAAGATCAGATGTTGTGGATTGGCGTTTCCCAAACCTCAACATAATGATGTTCTCAGATGTCTTTTTTTTTTTGTCCACAAACCAACATTTTTCTGTTAAATGTTTTCTTTGTCCAGACAGTGAACCTAGAACGTATTTACATTTGAGAAGCTGAAAAAGCAGAATGGTTGTGTCAATTATTCAATAAAAAAACTTCGAAAACCGAATGACTGGTTGTCAAAGTAGTTGACGATTAATTTAGTAAGTGATTAATTGCTGCAGGCCTAAGTTGGGCTACATTAAACACTTAGGCTCCACATTTTTGCAATATTCAACAGGCCTGAGTGATCAATAATTATCAAAACTGTCAAAGAGTAAGCTTTGCTCCAAACTGAAAGTTGAAGGAACCAGTTAATTTTGGTCTTAACATTAAATGAACAATAAACAAACAAAATATTTCCCAAATGTGAGGCATAACAGGTTATAGTATTGTGTCGTGTCTGAAGCTCTTTGCTTTATTAAACCTTTTGAAGACTTTTTTTGTTGTTGTTGAAGAGTGCCATGGCGATATGAAATGCGATGAGTAAACAAGTAACTGTAGTGTTGACGTCTTTCTACTTTGGTTTCACTGCAAACAGACACGTAATGAGCAGCTTGTTCTGTTTTCCAAACGTTCTACGCGGAGACCCACTTTTTTTTAACAATGGCAAACAATATTTGTACGACCACTTCTCTTACTTCTAAGCCCACTAAAGTATCAACAATTTTTGCTAGGCCAACACATTGAGAGAAAAATATAAAAAAATACAGTACCTTTTTATGGTAAGTTTTTGGCCAAACAAATCAAAAACAAGAAATAATCTTCGTTTACGGAGGTTTAAACAGTCTATTTGATGTGTGCAGCCCAAATACATAGCAACAAATACATATAAATTAAAAAATAATAAGAACAACAATGTAAGGTACAGGTGAGAATTAATAATTGCCCTGTGTTGTGTAAATTGCATTGTCCGTCGTTGGACATTGTCCGATGATTAATCACACAGGAGGAATCTGCCCTGATCCTGTATTATACTTTAATATATGATACTGTACTTTACTCAGGAGGTTGTAAATCTTGGCACTTGTGTGGTGCTGGCTCTGGTTTGGATAGAGGCCATATTTGAGTGGCTGCCCCAAATAAAGTCACTGATAAAAATAAATGATAAATAGGTTGGTCTTTTCCAGGTTAATTGCTGAAATGATGAGCTCTGGGAAACTGTGAGAAACCATTTCTTAATTTTTGTGAGTTTTTTTTTTTTAAACAAAACATTAAAGCTCACCAGCAGTTGCACCATTTAAATGGCATTTCTGTTCTTCTAGCTACTTAAAATTGAGAATTCTTTTTGCTTTTGCCTTTTCCTCTGGACAATATTTTATTAGAACAGTGTGTTGTCCTTTTGTAACATTTGACTAACTTATTGATTTGTCTGAAGAGGCAATAATAAAAAATAACTAACAAAAATGGATGTTACTTGTAAATGCAAACAGTTTTTGTCAAAATTGTCTTGATGTGTGTGGAAGCGACTGATGAACCTTAGTTTTAATCAATTCAATTTAGAAACTAGATAATTCTTAATGTTAACATTAAACTTATTGACTACTAAATTAATGGCCAACTATCTTGATAATCCTTTGGTTTGAGTTGTTTCTTGTTGCTCTTTGACTGTAAACAGAAAACCTGTTTTGTGTAATTTTTCAACATTCTCTGACTTGTTATGGACCAAACAACAAATGATAAATGCGCTGATTATTTTCTTTATGAATTCATTAGTTGAAAATGTTGAAAAATGTTGACCACTGTTTCCCAAGCCTAAAAATAATGATGTTCTCAACTGTCTTGTTTTGTCTACAAATCAAAATTAAGTTTTAATGATTTGTTTTTTTTTTAAGAAACCCCAGGAAATATTCACATTTAATTCTTGGTGACTAATTTAGTAATCGTGTAGTTGCAGTCCTAATTCAGACATTGCCAGAATTATTGGTACTGAATATACCAGATGAAGGATGAAGAACTGTTCATATACAGACATTAATCCTACAAACTAAAATATGAGGATTTTGATTGACAACAACAAACCAATTTTTCCCAATTTCACAAACAAGTGGTTTCAATTTATTCCCTTAAAGTGCAGTGTACTTCCAGCCTCTGTCAGTGGCGTCCATTTTCTCCCCTGCTTTCAGCTGTTGTGCAATTCCCTGACTGTGACACCACTTTTTTTTATACTGCACGGCAAAAGGCTTGTTTTGACTTGATGCAGCATCTCAATTAGAATTTTTCTTTGCCAAAATTATATTTTCTGCCGCCACAACTTTCTTGTTTTGCGCAAGTTGACGGTTAAATCAGTAGTTGACGCGGCTCCTTAGCCACATCATAATCTAATTCATGTCGGTGCATTTCATTGCATAGAAACCACTTGGAAAAGAGGAAGGAGCAACAGTGGTTTAAGGTTCCAGTATTGATTGAGCCGACTGCCAACAAAGAGCTTTTAATCTGCAGCACTCTTTATTACCTATGCAGCCACCATGAGTGACTAGCATGTGCTCACATGCTGCGTACTGTAACCCCCGAGCCCGAGAAGACACTTTAAATGACCCTCACTGTCATGGTAAAGACGGTAAAGAGGCGGAAGAAGAGCGTGAGAGGACTCGCAGGGCTGTGGCCCAGGAGAGAGAGGTCGCTGGTATTCCAGGGATTCCTCTGTGGTGATGTAAACAGACAGAACAGAGAGGAAAATCATTCCTTCTAACCTTCATCCCTCCCTCCTCTCTCTCTCCCACACCCTTAAATTCTCTCCAAGACGGTGCACTTCCTCCCTGCTTTTGTTTACATTCTTTTGTTGTTGTTGTTGTGGGTATAGGAGGAGATCAAGTGAAAGTTTTCGGTTGAGCAAGACTTGGTTTGTTGCCGCCCCAACAGCTTAGCAGCGCCGCAACTTTGTGTTTGCGTTGTGGTTTGGGAGAAAGCGTAGGGTTAATGAAGAGGTTTTTGTGAATGTGGGCATGAAGGGAAGGAAGGCGAAGGGTTTTTGAGCGTAATATATGCACTTTTCCCAAGAAAGGAGTCTCTTACAGACAATTAATTCCACCGAGTGGAACTGTCTGGTTTCCTTCAGAATAGTGCCAAAATGACTAACACTTACCGTTCCATTCTTTGGCACCCTTTCCTTGGGATACCAGAGTAAAATGGTAAAGTATGGTCAGCATTTCCACCCATGACGCAGTCAGCTGATTGGGACTCCCTTGCGATCAATGTAAATATCTCATGGAAGTCGAAGCTTGACGTCTTGTTGAGACGGGTTCTCGGTCTTGTTGAGAACGGTGCTCGGTTCAAAACGTGAGCCTGATCCTTGGATTTACCATTCAAAACTGTACCGAACTGAAACCGTAGCATGATGGAAACACCGCATTGAAAAACCTGAATGTGCGTGCAGCACAGACTGAGGCCTCATCACCGCGGAAACAGAAATTTCCCATGTACGATCTTTTTCTTTGCCGATTTTGAACTCTTTTTAAACGTATGCTAGTATACTACTAGTGCTGCTACAGAAGTTCACCAAAACCAGAGGATACAATGTTGGAGTTAGCACAAGTTACACATTTAACTGCTCTCTAGACGCTAAGGATTCAAGAAGGGATTATTTTAGGTATTTAAGTCTCAAAGTTCTTGAATCAGCCTCATGTAAGTGGCAGAAACTCACTGTTGCGTGTTCTTGAGTTACTTTTGCATCATGTCTAGCTCAATAACATACAGTCTTTGTGATTTATTTTTTAATGTGCCACAATGGGGAGCTGCATTCTAAATCATGAGTTATTATGATGTTATTTAATTCATTATTTTTGCATCTGCAATGTGTACGACCACTGTAGGCACTGACAGAAGAAAAAGAACGGTCGTTTAACTTTAAGAATGTAAAAGAAAATAATAGTAATTACCCAGCAGGATGACTTTATTTGGCGCAAATTCGAAGCCGTTTTAGCCGCTTCACCGCCTGTTTACTATGATTTTTTAGCGCACGCAGTGTTAAATACCATCAGTAAATGTGCATTTTGGTAAGAGGGTGCGCCAGAAAATTAAGGAAAATACTATGGCACATTAATCAATTAATCTGTTGATGTTTTTCCTCACTTCATCGACTACGTTTGTTTCCCTGACCTTGACATGATGACCTCTTCAGATGTCTTGTTTTGTCCTCAAACCAAAAGGATTCAGTTTTACTGATTTCTTTGTTATTTGGAGCAAAGAAACCAGAAAATATTCATATTTCAGAAGCTGAAAAATCAGAAACCTTAAAAAAATAAATAATGGTTAATTGTTGTAGCCCTAGAATAAAACATTTTGAAACCAATAGCAACTGATATTTTACCACTAATATTGTGCATCCCTCATTAAAAAAACATTAGTATCCTTGATGTATTTATTTATTTTTCTATTATTTATAGATACATTTAGATATTACTGTCCCCGCTCTGTCAGAGTCGCACAGTCTTGATTTTGTGAGACTCTCTGATGTTATTTAAGGCTGACGTTTAACTTCCTCTGCTCGTCAGTGAAGTGTCTGCCCTTCCTGAAAGGCGGCTCGGAGGGCACATGCATAATCACAGCGTCTCCCCTCGCCGCTCCGGCTCCAGGAAGTGTTAAGTGTCTCCTCCTGTGAGCGGCGACGCGAATTGGAGATGCAAGTGTCGTGGTTACAGTTGAGTTCAGCAGATGCCGGCGCTGTGAGAGGCGGGCGGGCGGGCAGAGAAAGAATCACTGCTGTGCCTGGCACTCTGAAATTGAAGGAACACTGTGTGGCTGCTCAGTCTGCAGGGTGTCACAACACTGATTTTAAACAGGTTCCTCCTGTTCACTGAGAGTGTTAATGATTTTCTTTCCCCTCTCGCAGCCTCCTTTTTATATATAAATGTCAGCAGCACATCAGTTATGGTTGTGTCAAATCTGAAATGTTTTAATTAGAAGAATTCCACCTCAGTTTCTGTTGGCAGCAGCGTCACATTCCTGACTCCATTTTGTTGGTTTTCGCTGATTAAATTCCTCCGTTGAGCAAAAGGGAAAAGTAAAGGGAGAAATCTTTCACCATATCGTAAACACCAGTGATGTTTTCTTTTGTCTAACAGTATAACAGTATAATTTTCTTTAATAAATATAATAATGTAAATATCATCTATATCGATTATCAAGTTTAAGAAGTGTGTAAACAAATTGTGAGGCATGAGGATGTGTTGGATATATGTGTAAGTGTTTGTTGTTTTTTTATTCCGTTTTAATGATTTAATTGTTAATATGGAGCAAACACATTCACTTTTAAGAAGCTGAAATATTATTTTAATTATTAAAAAACGTCCACAGACAGTGGAATTGCAGTCTAGGAGAAAATGGAGGAAGTTGATCTTCCCCAAAATACCATTATGAACAAGAACAGATTTAATGACTGAAAATGATTATTTTCATAAACGATTAATCTGTCTTTTATTGTCTTGATGATTTGAGTATTGGTTTGGTCCACAAATGTCAGAAAATGTTGATCAGTGTTTCCAAAAACTTGGTAATGATGAACTTCTCAAATGCCTTGTTTTGTCCACAAACCAAAACTAATTTGATTTATTTCTTATCTCAGTCAAAGAAACCAGAAAATGTTCACAATGAAGAAGGTGAGAAATCAAAGAACTTGTTGTAATTACTTAACAAAACACTAACCAATTAATCAGTTATCAGAGAAGTTGGCAATTAATTTAGTAATATATTATTCTTTAACTAATTGTTGCAGCCCTTTAGTTATCATCACCATGTTTGTTCTAGATGGTGAAATTGCGGTGTTCGTTAACACTGTTATTTTCTTATTTGGTCCACAAAAAGTCAGGAAATGTTTATTGGTCTTAACCAAACTGCAAAATGATGATGTTCTCAAATATCTATTTGTTCACAAACCAAAATTATTCAGCTTTAATGATTTATCAGGATCACAGAAATCAGAAATTATTCAAAAGCGTGTATTAATTATTAAAAGAAAGCACTCAAACAAATTGAATCCACTTCCAGAATCATTGATGATGAATTTAATAACTGATTAATCATTGCACTCCGTCCTCAGATTGTTCAGTGTCACAAGTAGTAGCATTTTACAAACAATTAGCAGGTATACATGAGTTTTTCAGTGCAAATAAACCTGATATAAATTAAAATGCAATCTATTCTGATTAGCAAATGTGGAGTTTGTCTTTCCGCTTCCATTTTTGGAGGCACAGCTCTGAACATTGGGCCAGAAATTCTCTAGTCGTCAGGTATACTGTCGGAAAATTCCCGAAGCTGTTAATAATAAACAGATAAGCAACATATTTTCACATTTAAGGAGCTGGAAGTTGTGAATATTTACGTTTTCCTTGTTAATTATTACTCAAACATGGGAGTTGTCCATTGACCAATATAATCTGATAAATATGCAACTGCAGACTAGAAGAGTAACACGTGTTTACCTGTGCAGTATTGTATTATTGACATGTTGCTGAGGGGATGTGTCTTAAATTTAGCTCCGTCTAATTTAGGCCGGTCCTCCTCTGAGACAACCACTCCTTTTTGAAAACAAGCTCACATCAGCGTCACGTTCACTCCATAAACCCCAGTTCTCTGCAGCTTATGAATGCTTCATCGAGCCATCACGTCAGTATTCAAATTGAATTAACTCGCACGTTGTCTGAGGGAGAGAACGTGCAAACAGTTTTAGCCACGCAGAGCTCGTGGGTTCAGCCTCTTTTCTTATCAGCGTTTGTTCTTGATAAAACAAAACCTCTGCGTTTAAGCTACAGTCCATGTTTTTATTTCCCGTCTGCAGGTGCACGTTCAGGTTTCCCAGCACAAACATCAAGATCACGTTCACGGCGCTGTCGAGCGGGAAGAAGGCGAGGCGCGAAGCTCCAGAGTCCCCAGTGAAACCAGTGCAGCCGCAGATCTCCCCACTGACCATCAACATTCCAGACAACATTGCTCACCTAATGAGCCCACTGCCATCGCCAACTGGCACCATCAGGTACTCACTGCTGCAAATGATGCGTTCACTGACCTGCGGCAGGCAGGAGTGCCACAGCAATTCATCTGCTACTGTGATTGTGTCCCGCACATCTCACAAATGGGGTTTAATTGTTTAGCAAATAGGAAATCTGATCGGGTTTGAGATACGTTGAGGTTGAAGTGGGATTGTATGAAGTGCCGTTACATAGAAGCATTGAACCAGCCTAAGAAATGGATGCTTGTTTTTACTAAAAACATGACTGATTTTAAGCTTTATCTTGTTATTAGACAGGAAACTGAAGTTTTTACACTGCTCACTTTCCTGAACCAAAGCCCATTGAGAAAACCAGCACTTTTAGATAATGAGGACGCAGGAGCTGCTAGTCCACTGCTGCCCCACCGGTTAAGCTTATGTCACTGAGATATTTGTGAACAAAAGATTTTTTACACCAAACACACAAAATTTACTCGGTTTAACCTACTGATGGAGGCAGCAGTGGATCATCAACTCCTGTGTGCTGTGATGTTAAAATGATGATTTTCTCTATGGAGTTTGGTGTGGGGAGCACACGGTTTGCAAAGGAGCTTCAGTTTCTAGTCAGACAAGGCTGTGGAACGGCAAGATTAAGTGACAAAAATAATCTTAAAGTTTCATAGCCTTGAGCTTTTATTTGTTTTACGAGATTATTCCTTGGTTTGTCTGACGGCCAAATGTACGACGCATGTTCTTAAAAACCTGGCTTCTTATTGACTTTCAGGTCTAAGTTTAGCGCGTCCCTCTGTCGGTGCTATAAGCCTGTAGATTTTCCATCCCACTTCAGCGCACGGCTGTAGGAGACTTCGCCCGCACGTCGTCTCTACGTGACCTTAAGTTGTTATCTGACCTTGACGTGGCCTGTAAACGTTGATCAGCTTAGGCTTAGGTCAGTGGCTACAGAGCTCAGAGGGGAAGGAGGCTCCATCTCACACTCTTAGATCCTCTCAGCCCCTGATCTCAGCAAGATGGCTACCGACCAGCCAGGTTTCCCCTTTCATGTAAGTTAGGGATGTCATGATACGGTTTTTTGTGTCCAGTATCACAAACTTGACTACATAGCGGCGACGATGCCAGTCCGATACAGACTTTAAAGTATTTTTATCAACTTAGCTGGTTTTTTTGTGTCATATTAAAGGTTCATGGATAGTGTCAGATATACTCTTTCATTTCCCCGGCATCTGATCCACTTATTTTGGCCTGTATCGGACCGATACAGAGTATTGCATTGGCTACAAGTCCTTGTACGTGTTGCTTAAATGACAGAATGTTTGTGCCTTTTTTTTTTAAATACAAACGGATGAAGTCATGAATGAAAGTAGACTGATTAATCAGTTGAGCTGATTGATAAATGAAATGAAAGGAAAAGAGAAAATAGGCCATCAGCTGGTCTGATTTCAAAAAATCTGCATCTGTTATAGTAAAGCCCATATCGGTCGACCTCTAGTCACAAAATTACGTATTTAAGGACTTTGGCTAAAAAATTTGGTTGCAGCATCTACCTACGATTTTTCGGACAGTCAGGGCAGCACATTTTTATTCAAGCTTTTAGCTGAAGTAGAGCTTTAGTTTAGTATTTGGTAAAAAAAATAAATTAATAAGATGGTAAAATTACCAAGAACAAAGTACTACCATACTGCCAGCACATTTTTTTCAGAACAAATAAAAATAGAACAATTAAAACTGATGGCATTGTTTACAATTTAAAAAAAAAAAAATGAAATAAAATAAAAAATAGTTCAGCCGTCGCGGAGGCCCAATTTCTGCAACACCCAGTGTTGTTTTTTATGCATTTTTATCGTACTTTAGCGTGACCATCTCGACCCTGAAAACGACCGATTCACAGACGTGACTGTGGAGCCTGAAGTGAACATGGCTCGAGTTTGAGCTGAAAACGTAAACGTGTCGCTCTGCGGCTCGTTACGCTTGAGCTTGAAGGTTATTTCTCTGCCGAGTGTACGTATACAATATGAAGTTGACAGCGAAGCGTTCCAGCGGCTCACTGTGCCGTTGTTTCCCTGCAGTGCTGCTAACTCGTGCCCCTCCAGCCCGCGCGGCGCCGGCTCCTCGGGCTACAGGATGGGCGGTCGTATGGTCAGCTCTGCAGAGCTGCAGCTAATAAACGACAACTCCCAGCCTGAGAACGACAAAGAGGCCTCCGGAGGAGACAGTCCAAAGGTGAGTCAACACAGCCATGGTTGCTGCTGGCCAGTTTTACTCCAAACACAAACTATTTACTCATTTATTGGCCCCTTTTGCTGTGTATATGTGTGATTTTCTCTTTCTCCCATTGATTAATAACCAGATTGCTGTTTAAAAGACAAAAATGAAACAATACAGGCTGCTCCTGGATCCAGTAATGTGGTGATTTATATGCTAGAGTTGGCATTTTAAAATAAAATATAATATTTTACTATTCAGGTAAAATACAATTTAAAAAAAAAAACAAAAAAAACTGGATGTATTAATTGAAGTGCACTGTATTAATATTAATCTGTAACCAAAAAGTAACACATTTTTAAATAGGTTTACATTAGGGCTGTGCAATATATCGATATTATATGTAGAGTATATCGTGACACGAGTATTATTTTGTGAAACACACTAAATATTATACACTATATAGTCTACCTGCAAAATTATACTTTAAAAAAGTCACTTAACAACTAACTTGAAGTCTATATATTTGTGCTATGACTGAATTTAATTATATTTATAGTCAATCTAATTGATAAATAAAACACATGTAAATATCACTAAAAAGCCAAAGAAAACCAGGTGTTATCTGGAAAGAAAGGTAATATGTGTATTTTGCTGTTTTATATCTCATATATTGGAATGTAGACTAAAATATATCCAGATGTTGTTTATAAGCCATGCCTTACAGAAATATTGACTTGATTTATAGTGTTTTATACAATGTATATGGGAAAACTGGGATATTATTGTGACAGCAGCACAGTGTCAGGTTATTTACACCTCTCAAAAGAGAACAAATAGATAATAAGAGATAAAACCAAACTGTACATGTGAAGAAAAATAAAATGGAATTTTAAATAAGATTTAAACAGCTATACAATTAATAAATGTTAGATTGTACACCTTATCGACTCTAATTCAATAGAACATTTTGTGTTGAATAGATACAAATAAGTTTTGTGTATTGTTTTCCCACCTTGTGCTTCATGTAAGGGTGTAATTCCCCGTCTGCTCCACAGGATGACTCCAAACCTCCGTACTCCTATGCACAGCTGATCGTCCAGGCCATAACGCTGGCTCCGGACAAGCAGCTCACACTAAATGGAATCTACAATCACATCACAAAGAATTACCCTTACTACAGGACTGCAGACAAGGGCTGGCAGGTGAGATTCAGCCTCGTGTTCTCCTGCCACCAGTCCAGACACAGTCCAGAACCGTTCAAAACCCTTCTTTAAAACCCCTTGTGTCATTTCCCATGCAGAACTCGATCCGTCACAATCTTTCTCTGAACCGTTATTTCATCAAAGTGGCGCGGTCGCAGGAGGAACCAGGCAAAGGCTCGTTCTGGAGGATAGACCCGTCCTCGGAGGGGAAGCTCATCGAGCAGGCCTTCAGGAAACGAAGGCCCCGCGGCGTCCCCTGCTTCAGGACCCCGCACGGACCCCTCTCCTCCAGGTCCGCCTTCATCCCACCATTATTTAGTTTAAAATTAGATTATTTTAGGATAAAAAAACCCCTTGGAGATGCATCATCTGGGTTTCACTGTCGGTCCTACTCAGTCTGAAATGTGTGCTAAGACAGTACATGAGAAGAAAAAATATAATACTTTATTATTTATTTTTTTTATTGCTTTATTTTGCAGGGACAATGTACATTCATTAACATTTCTGTAAATGCACCAGAGTTAGCCAGACAGCTATTTTTCATCTGCTATCCCTGATGTTAAAAAGTCACCCTATAACAAGATACAAGATACAATATACAATACATCACATTGGAATAAACAATTCTTAAAACTGTACAAGCAGGTAGTTAAAACAATATATACATACGTATTTACATGAAGATATTAACAATAACAGCAGAGATTGCAGAATACGTATATGCGGTGCACGCCTACGTCATTTTATCAGTGAATGGGTAAATGTCACAACCTTCAAACAAACCAAATATATGACACAAAATGGACATTAAAGTTAAAAGGATTCTTATTTCTGATCAAAACTTGTTAATGAGTAATGCACTATAAAATAAAGAATCTGATTTGACTTTTGTCCCGGTTCGGCTCAGGAGTGCACCGGCGTCTCCCAATCACTCGGGGGTGCTCTCCGCGCACTCCAGTGGCGTCCAGACCCCCGACAGCCTATCGCGGGAAGGTTCCCCGGTTCCGCTGGAGCTGGACGCGTCCTCTGCTCCCGCCTCGACGGCTACCACGGTGGTCCAGTCCAAACTGGCCGTCATCCAGGAAGCACGCTTTGCACAAAACACATCAGGTAAAGGGAAAAAACAGTCCGAGTGATTTCAAGGTGTTGTTTTTTTTTTTTTTAGCTGTGATGGTAACTCTTCTTCTTCTCTGTGCTGCTGTTGTGCTCCAGGCTCGCCTGTGAACAACCAGCCGGTCCTCATAGCAGTCCAGCGTCAGTTACCTCAAACCATCAAACCACTGACGTACACCATGGCGTCCCCGGTGAGCACCAGCGCCTCGCAGCCTGCTGTCCAGACTGTCCACGTCCTGCAGCAGATCCCCTCCGCCGTCATCGCTCAGCCAGCCACCATCATCAAGAGCGAACCGCAGGAGAACGGAGAGCACACAGAGGTCAAAGGTGAGCCGGGGGAAGGAGATTTAACATGCCGTACTCCATCTAATTTAGAATATAATAATGCAGCAACCAAGAAGCAAACTGCTTGACATTTCATAGTAAAGGTTAGTTAAGGTTTAGGTAAACCAGGGTTTTATATAAAATAGGTTTTGAGATACTTGACTACAGGATTACCAAATAAAACCTACATCAAATTAAGATTATGATGAAGGAAGATGGATTTTTGTTATGGTCGATGCAGGTGTTGATTATTTTTCTGCTAAAAGGTTTGATATTCAGTTCAGTTCAATTTTATTTGTATAGCGCCAAATCACAGCATAGATTATCTCAAGGCACTGTACATAATAAGGCCAAAACCTTTACAATATTAGAGAGAAAAGAAACCCAACAGTTCACACAATGAGCAAACACTAGGGGGCAGTGGAGAGAAAAAACTCCCTTTTAACAGGAAGACATCTCTGA
The DNA here is from genome assembly GCA_016785285.1 of Brachirus orientalis. Taxonomy (NCBI): domain Eukaryota; kingdom Metazoa; phylum Chordata; class Actinopteri; order Pleuronectiformes; family Soleidae; genus Brachirus; species Brachirus orientalis. Next base: position 1,097,934 of record JAFBJR010018220.1, read on the forward strand.
CAGATTTCTCCTCTTCTAAATTTTAATAATTTAAAAAACATAAGAATAAATAAAGAAAATTATTTATTATAATGTTATTGAAAGGGTAATCTGTCTCAAATACATTTTTGGATTAAGAGTAACGTTCTCATGTCTTGGCAGCATTTATCAAGCTTCTGAGAGTAAAAATCGATCATCAATCATTATTTAAATAAAATATTGGCCTCACTTTGATTAATCAGAAAGTATGTGCCACTTATCTCACTGTTAGACAGTCTTTTCCTACTGGGAACAAGGTTGTAAACTTCACAATTCAAAGACCAAACCAAAGTCCATAAAGAAAATCAGCATTTTAAGCTCTCAGGGAAAGAGGAGCTGCAGGTCCTCTGCTGCCTCATGTGGTGAGTTTGTCGCCTAAAAAATCCAAGTTAAGAGTTTCAAACACCAAAAGTCCTAAAATAAAACTGTTAAACTGTTAAACTGAACTGATGGAGGCAGCGGTGGATCAGTGACTCCTGTGTGCTGTAATATAAAATCGTCCATTTTCTCTATGGAGTTTGGTGCCGAGTGTTACTGTTACTGTGAGACAAAGTAGCAAACGTGTTCTAATAATACGACGGAGACTACATTTGGTCTAATTAGCCTCCTGCTGACGTTTTCAATGTTTTCTGTCCTCAGTCAAAGTGGAGACGGTCCCCACCATCACCTCTATAGGCGGCTCCAGTCGCATCATCCAGAGCTCCCAGTCGGCCACGCCCCTGCAGACTGTTACCATAGTGCAGCAGGCTCCCGTGGGTCAGCACCAGCTGCCCATCAAGGCCATCACACAGAACGGCACCCACAGCCTCACCACTGCCCTCCAGGGAGCCGTCAGCTCAGGTGAGACGCTCGGGGGAGTGGGCGTGGCCTCATTTGCGGAGCTACGTGTGAATATCACAGTGATCGCATCCTTTAACCGTTAACTTTTTTCAGAATTATGTGGAAACTGTATGATTGTGCAGCAATATTGCAGTTTGCGATTTTGCTGTAATCATTAAATGATATTAGGTGTAGACTTGCTTGTGTCGGTGTACACTAAAGTTTTCAAATCGACCTAACTGTGTAGAACATTTTATCTAAAAAATTATTGCTTTACTCAAAAAGACAAAAACTAAAAAAAATATATAGACATTTTGAAAAAGAAAATGTACATTTTGGCTTTCTAGTGATAAATGTCTTGTTGCGGGGAGATTGGGGGTGACGTCTCCACTGCCCCCTACTGTCGGTTAGCGGGAAACCAGCCTTGAAAGATCAGGGCCGCCGACCCGGAATCCTCCGAATCCGGTCGTCTCGCAAAGATCAAGGCGGCGATGGTGTTATTTTAGACGTTCATCATGGCAGAGCCGGCAAACAAAAAGCAAAACCATGGTCGGAGGAAGAGGAAGCGACCGTCTGACCGAGCGAGGCGCCGCACACGAGTAAACACTGGAGAAACATGTAACATAACTATTTAATCCACTCCTCTCTGGCTCGCAGTTTTTTTACAGGATTCATTTTTAAAATCCTTTTATTTGCTGTTAAATGTCTGTATGGCCGTGCTCCACCATGCCTCTCTGACTGACCCCAGTCCTGTGCTCCATCACGGTCTCTCAGATCTGCCGATCGGCTGCTTCTGGGTGGACCTAAAACGAGGCCGCAGCTCGGGAGGGACCGGGCTTTTGCAGCCATAGCCCCCAAACTCTGGAATGAGCTGCCAATCGACATTAGACACGCCCCTTCACTTCCTGTTTTTAAAGCTGGTCTTAAGACACACCTCTTCTCCTTGGCCTTTGACCCAGCAGGAGCTGGTGGCTACCTGCAGAACTGATGATTTTTGTCTGTTTTTAGTTTTTTAGGATTTTTATTTTTACTTAGTATTTATTTTATTTATTTTTCTTGTGCTTTTTTGATTTACTTGTTTTTTATGTAGGGCTGCAGCTATCGAATATTCTGGTAATCGAGTATTCTATCAAATATTCCATCGATTCACCGACTAATCAGATAAAACATACTTTTATCCTATTCCTCCTGTTACCTTCGCTTTGCTGCGTTTGCTCATTTTTGCTGTATTCACTGTTTTCTGTCCCGGCGTCTGCCATTCTGTAACGCTAAACTGTCCACACACGTTAGCCAAAACCCGCTTCCGTCTTCTTCCGCTTTGTAGGGGACGCACAGCCTGTGACGTAAGCACGTTGTGTCACACTAAAAAGAATCCGTGCCAAACGTGAGCTTTAAATTTAATTAAACGGGGCTTCGAGGCAGAGGAAATTCTTCGATCAGTTTGCAGCCCTAGTTGTATGGTATTTTAATGCTACTGCACAGTTGTTTGTTTTTTAAATCTGCTCTATAAATAAAGTGGATTGGATATAAAACATGGACACGGCTCCACGACTTGTGTTCACCAGTGCCGTAGAAAACAAAAGCACATGTCCGGGGTGGGGGGCTTCAATGGTGAGTTTTTACTGTGGTGTCGAGACAAATGTTCACTCTGAAATGGAGAAAGTGCGACGAGACTCGCGACGTTGTGCTTTAACCCACGTCTCCGACTCTCTCTTCCTCTCTCCCTTCCTGCAGCCTCTGCCGTGGCGAGCCCCCTCCACCTGCTGGCAGACCACGCCTCCGCCTCCGCCTCCCTCCCCACCAAACGGCAGAACGGCGACCAGCAGGCCAGCGAACAGCCGGACGCCAAGCGCGTCAAAACGGACGACGAGTCGCCCCCGGCCGTCGCCGCAGACACGGACTCGTCGGCAGCAAACGACCAAGGCAGCCTTCCCAACTAACCTGCAGCACCACACGCACCAACACCACCACCACCACTTCCTCCTCCTTCCCCCTCTCTCTCTCTCTTTCTTTCGTCCCTGTCGTTTTTTACTTTAACGTTTCTCCGGCTTCTCCCACCGGCTCCAGTCGCGCCAGACGGAGAGGATTCTTATCGTTTTTCACTTTATCTTTTCTGGAGCGTCAAAAGGAAAACAAATAAATAAGTAAGTGCACCCTCCCCGAAAGACTGGTACTCCAAGGTTCCCCCCCCCCCCCCCTTCCCTCTGTGAGCCGCTGGAACAGGAGAGTGACTAAAACCACGACCACAGGAAGCCTTAACCACCGTCGGAGCCGACACGTGACGTCGCATGGTCGAGCGGCGGGGAGACTGAGCTCGGGCTGGACGCCAACCTTTCTGTCGCATCTACCTCAGAGCAGACGGGAGACTCCGGCGCCCTCCTCAGTCCTCAAGCGTGACGAGCGTTCACAAAATAAACTAATGAATAATTAAACAAGGAATAAAAAAAAAGAAAACGGTCATCGCGTTCAGAAAGGGATCAACTCGGAGCCAATATTCCTGAAACTCTGGCAGCTAGCCTCTCACGACACTGACCTTCCTTTATCGCAGCTGTACGTAGATATGCAGTATTTTGTCGCTCAACGCGCGGAGCATAGGAATTTTTAAAAACAAACCACCTTATCTAGACGAGTAACAATTTAAAGGAAGAGTACAAACTGGAGACGTCGGCGACATTTCGGTAACAGAGTTACACTTTCCGTTTTGTTTATTTGAAATGTGAACTTTTCCGTTTGTGACGCGGTGTAATAGTTTTCGTACTCTCTTCTTTCTTGACTTTGTTTCTCCCCCCCCGCCCCCCCGCCCTCGTTCTGACACATCCATACGAAATCCTTATACCTACATATTTTAATACTTGCACAGATTAACCCGTATAAGCATATGAAATCTCCATGTGTAGTTCCAGATGTTGACGTTGCATGTAACCGACAGAGAAACTGTAAAACTGTAGTTGAACCGAGGAAGGAGGAGGAGGAAAACACCGAAAAGAAAAAAAACAGAAAACTAAAAAAACAAAACAAGACCTGCTTTGTTCAAAAACCCGACCTGCACTTGACGAAATGTTTGTGTTTTCATTTCCTTTTTATTTCTTTAAATTCTCCTCCTCTTCTTCCTCCTCCTTCGACTCCTCTTCACTTTCCCGGCTGTGTTGACGTCATGGTGTTGGCCGACCCCGCCCACCTTCACCCATACGCCCCGCCCACCCCCCTCCCTTTTACACGATTATTTTCCTCCGCTCTGGCGACGCGGCGAGTCCGTTTTCTGATCGTACACGTTCCAAAACAGTTGTAAGCGGGGAAAAAAAAATTGATGTTTGTTCTGCTTCAGTGGAGAAATGCTTTTTTTAAATAAATTAATTTAAAGCCCATTTCTGTATCTGCATCTTTGACTTCCAGCGGGGGGGGGGGAGAGGAGGGATCGACAAGATGGCTGCCACTGCGTAAACATCTTTGTTTTGCGGGAAATCCGTCGTACATGTCGTACTGTTACCGTAGACGTGTTTCAACGCTGTTAATATGTGCAAAATACTGTGTACAGTGATGTTATGCTAAGGGCTAGCAGTGACTAGCCGGAGATACATTTGTTTTTAGGTAGTTTTTTTTTTTTTTTTTTTTTGCCCGACTTTTCATTTGGAACATGGACTTAATCTGCGAGTCCTTTTTCCGATTGTTTTTACTTTTTCAGTGGAGGAATGCGGGTTGTTTCTTTTTTTAATGTATATAAATCATTTGAAAGCCCATTTCTTTACCTGCATTCACCATATGAACAGTATATTGTCTTAGTGTTGGTGTAGTTCCTCATTTCGCCACTGAGGGGCAGCAAAGGACAGTCTTTAAACCTGCAGATACACTTTGTCCTTAAAATACCAAGTTGGCTGCAAAGTTCACCTTTTATTGAATGTGTAGTTTCTATAATTAAAAAATATATATATATATATATATATATTAAGAAACCATTTTAAAAATTCACTTTTGTAAAAGCTAAAAACAACTGGGACATTTTGAGATTCACGCATTTACAGTTGGTTTATCAAACAGCCTTTAGGGAATTTGTGGAAAACACAAATGTTTAGAAGTGAATAAATAAATCAATGACGGTTTCCAGATGGCAAATTAATAACAACAATAATGAGTGCTGAAAAATAAAACCTTATTGCAACTACTTTGACTTTTTTAACGTTCAAAAAGAAGTGGGGAGAAGATTAAACATAGTTAATCCCACCCAATAATTCATCATTATCAATAATCAGCCTTCATTCTTAAAATTAGATTAATTGATTACAAAAAAAAAACCAAATTATTTTCAGAGTTCAGATCAGTTTAACTGTTTATTTTTGAGTTAATGATCATATAAGGAATAAATATAACAGATATTGACCGATTCAGGACGAAGATTAATCCCTTATTTTCACAGAGAAGATGATTTTTACAGTAAAAATAATAACAGAAGCTACGGGGGGGGGGGGGGGGGGTTTACTTGTGAGGTAAGGGGGGGGGGGGGGGGTGTTTACTTGTGAGGTAACCATGGCAACAAGAGGTCAAGGCAGTTCCTGTTTCCGCCAGTGCAGAGGAAGTTCTTTGTGAAGCTCGTCGCAGAAAACAAACGGTTACATTCCTTAGACTGTGTAAGTCTCTGGCTAAAGTCCACCTCCCGGAGAGTGTGTGTGTGTGTGTGTGTGTGTGTGTGTGTGTGTGTGTGTGTGTGTGTGTGTGTGTGTGTGTGTGTGTGCAAGGACCAAACCACAGGAAGTGAGGACATTTCAGCTGGTCCTAACACGTAGTGGGTTAGTTATAATTTGTTGTAAGTTAAGGGTTAGGGTGAGTTTTGATGGTTCGGGTCCAGAAGTGCATAATGTCTGAGTGACTGTAAACATCATATATAACCAAAACCTCACAAAAATAATAATAATAAAAAAAAAAATACCAAAACACAATTATAACAAATTTCAGAAAATAAACATTTTCTACTGTAAAATCTAACTTTTCTGCATGTAAAATATGACCACCATAAATGTTTTCATAAAGAGCTAAAACATGAATAAATCGTAATATTTAGAATTTAAATTCAGAAAAGAAACGAATCTTTTTTTTTTTCAATTTCTAACAAAAATACATGCATTTTATACATCTTTTCATTTTATACATCAGCGTTTGTCAGACAGCTGGTGTCTCCATTTGAAGAAAGAAAAGGAGCGAGATTGTGGTTATATATATGTATATAAGTCTCAGGTGCACAGATGGAACAGCTGTGTGCAGATGTGCATTGTTGACGTCAGAGGGAATAAAAAGGTTTTTACAGGAAAAGTGTGAAAACAGCAGGTGATGCTAACGTCACTTTCACATCTTCTAAAAGAACAAACTCAATCTGTTTACAAGATCGACTAAAACCACGCTTTTTATAAAAAAAAAAAAAAAGGAAATTGCAGTATCGTGTAGTCAATTAATTTCTAGATCGCGCTAAGTTCAGGTCTGAAATGTGTCCAAATCACGTCTTCAGAGATGATCACAAAAACTACACTGGAGGACGCGTGTCCACGTTCATGGACATTAGCACTTTGAAGCACTCTGACGTTGAAGGTTAAGTTGTTACTCGTGTTCAGGGTGGGTCTCTTGTCTCTTATACGAAGTTTCAGGTGCATACAATAATCCCTCAGATTATCAGAGCGCCATACAAAACTGTAAAATATGTTGTTTTCTTTCATCGGACCTTCTGTCGCTGAAACTTTCAATTTTTTGCGGTCAAACATCAGGATTTGCTGCCCGCGAGCACCGACACTGTGTGACACTGAGTGAATCTTTTGATAACTTTGTTGAGGTCACTTGTCCAGAGTGACCTCACCGAATTTGAAGTTGACGGCAGTAAAGGTTTAGGAGGACGAGGAGTTCAAATACCACACGTGCAGAGCGACCGAAATGGATGTTCAATCCAAAATGGCTGCGTCTCTGTTGGGTTGGGGGCAAGTGTCCAAAAGGCTTATTTTGTTTGGTCTGACTTGGTACACATACACGAAACCTGTAAATCGGGCTGATTTTTTAGGTGGGCGTGACCAAGCATTAGCCACGCCCACTCAGCAATCCACTTTCTTTTGGCGACTTTGAACGGGGCTGAATGATGAGACAAACCTCGTGAGTTTAGGCCCTCAAAAATGTGATTTAATAATAAAACAGGGTTCCCTTGGTCCTTGGAATCCATGAAGGATTTTTGGAAAGTTTTGGAAAATAAATTCAAGGCCCTTGAAAGTTTTTTTTTTTTTTTTTAAATAGACATGGGTCAGTCAAAGGGCTTGAATTTTGTGCCAGAAAGTTCAGCTGATATTTAGGTAAATGTCTCCCTTGTTTGTTAGGACGCCACCTACTGTTTCATGCCCTGCACTACTTGATGTACATAGATTAGGCCTATTCAGAGCAAATGTGGAGTTGACGTGAGAGAACAAGCAAGAGAGAACAAATGACGTGATGCCTGGGAAATGGAAATTCCAAGATAATCCAAGATAATTCCAAATGATCAAAGACTGACTTGACCAAGATCCCGAGGACAATCACTTGTCCAGACGCAGAGCGTCCTGCAAATCAATACAAGTGGACATTGCCATGTTAAGCTGTGTCAGCACATTCAGCCCTTGAATTTGAGGGAACTGATCCTGGAAAGTCCTTGAAACACCTTTGAATTTGATGTCGACGCGTGGGAACCCGAATAAAAGCAACTCCTGGACGTTTCTCCTCCACAAGGTGGTTTTCCCGTTAATTCTCAGTGGAAAAACACAAAGTGTCTGAATTAGTTTTCCTGCTTTCAAACACCTAACATCACCTGCTCCACCACATGCTGTCAGACACCAGGGGAAGGTGATTAAGTCGCAGCAGCAGGAATGCAGACACCAGAGGCTGGAGGTGGAACACATGACTGCTGCCTGTGTAGGTGGACTCTCCATAGAAACCAGGAAAGGAGGTTTATTCTGCTGCAGCCCGAAAACAACAACAGGATAAAAAAAGGAACCGTGCACTGAACGATTTGACCTCATTGAGAATAATTCATGTTCTCTCTGAATCGTTTACGGATGTCTAAAGCGAGGACACGGGCTCTTTAATTAGCTGCTCTGTTTCGGGTCATGGTGTTGCAAAGAAAAGTATTCCTAATCTGTCTAATCTGATCCTCTGTCTGTGCTCCTTCAAGCTGCTGAATGCGCCAGGAGCCCGTCACAGACGTTCAACAGTGTCTCTGGCTCTTTTGGATGTGAAAACAGGGAAATGTGCAGAGCTGCAGCTCAGTCCTGCAAAATCTGACTCTCCATGTGGATGTCCTGTTATTCTATTCTAAGCCACTGGCTCCGTCTCTTATAATAGTAACAATGTGAACCCTTCTTTAAGATAGCACTTTGCTCAACAGTGCGACAAAGTGCTTAACAGTTAAAATGGAATAAGTTTTTAACAGGACAATGAACGACCGGTTAAAGCCAAACGGGCAGTTTAACCGAACGAACATGGCTGGAAACAAATGAAAACTGGTGTGTGATAAATGTGTGCACAGAAAATATCCCCCACATCACGCTGTAAGAACGAGGCCCACCTCATAAAATCCATACCTGCTCAAGTTTACAGTGTCTGTAAAACCACTCACTCTCTCAAACCAAAGTCCATAGAGAAAATCGGTGATTTTAGCTCACGGGGACGCAGGAGCTGCTGGTCTACTGCTGCCCCGTGTGGACACTTTGTGTCACTGAGGTCAATCTGAATGAGGGATTTCAAATGTCAAAGTCACAAAATAACACATTTGACCTGTGTGCTGTGATGTAAAATCGGCCATTTTCTCTGTGGAGTTTGGTGCGGGGCAAGTGAGCAGTTCAATAGTCGACGTAAACGTCTGTTTCCAGTGGGTAAAGTTCGTCCAATACTGCGATTAAGTGGCATAACTTCATCTTAAAATGTAGTAGATTTTTAGGAAGGTGAGCCTTTTATCAAGGGACTAAAGTCATTTTTTATTTCCTGTGTTTAATCGAGTAGCCGTGTTTCCAATGAGAGCAAGCCTTCAGAAATCCTTTCTGTGGATTTTCTATTTTTAAATGTAAACGTCAATGTAAAGCACAGCGCTGCAGTGCTCCTAGTGACCACATGATGGCAGTGCAGTGCAAAACAAACACTCGGCCCACACACTCTTCACACTCCCCAGTCCAAGTGTCACCTCTGTTGGATCCCATGCTTTTCCACTCTCTCAGCTCCTCGTCAGGCCTCAGCAGCAGAAGCAGCAGCAGCAGCCAGTGGGAACGCCAGCGTGATGGAGACAGAGTGGGAGAGACAGGGACGGAGAGAGAGAGGGAGGCGTGGGTGGAGGGTGGAAGATGCTCGGCTCTGATGAGGCAGCGTGGGCGTCTGTTGCTGGTCGTGGAGAGCAGGGACGAGCCGCCGCCGCTGCCCGTGACCCTCCCTGTGCAGCCTCTAACCTCTGGGGACACCGTAACCGAGGGCAACAGCTGCTCCACAGCAAAGCGGAGTCCCACAGTCCCCATGATTTGTTTGTTAGGACGCCACCCACTCTTTCATGCCCTGCACTACTTGATGCACGTAGATTAGGCCTATTCAGAACAAATGTGACTGTCTCTCTCTCTCTCTCCACTGTTGATGTGAGATTCCATGCAGAACAATGAGCGAGTAACGTTAGGCAAGAGAGAGGAAATGACGTGATGCCTGGGAAATGAAAATTCCAAGATAATCCAAGATAATTCCAAATTATCAATGACTGATTCAACCAAGATCCCAAGGACAATCACTTGTCCAGATGCAGAGCGTCCTGCAAATCAATACAAGTGGACATTGCCATGGACGGAGACGCTCTTACAAGTTACAAGCTGTGTCAGCACTTTCAGTCCTTGAATTTGTGGGAAATGGTCCTGGAATATGCTTGAAAAGTATTTGAATTTGAAGTCAACTCCCAACAAATTAAAAATGCAAATAAAATGTTTTCTCACTTATAGTATGTTACATTATCTGTTAGCTGACCTTGGATGATCGTTAAAAACTCCAATTCTAATTAAATATCTGGTTTACTTTACATGGGCAGACCATGGCCTAGTGGAAAGAGAACTTGGCTTGTAACTGGAGGGTTGCCGGTTTAAATCCTGACAGGTTAAGGGCTAAAATACCCAATTTTTAATGCTGGAACACCATCCGGCATTAAAAAAAAGTCTCTCAGGTTCTGCAAAACCTTGCTCACTCTCCATGATGACTTGAAACCAGAGCTGGTGCTGAAGCTTTTTCTTCTGCAGCCACTGGATTCAGCCAATCAGGAGGCAGCATGAGCGGAGAAATTCTCCAAAGTGAGGAAACGAGCTGCGTCCTTAGGGTGAGGTTCGCGGCACTCGTTGGATTGTGCTTTTGTCACATTTACGTCATATTTGGAGTTCGTGGATCATGTCGAATTTGAAGTTTCTCCCTTTTCCGACATCTGATCCGGTGATTCGGGCCGTTATCAGGGCGATTTTGATACTGAATATCACAGCAGTTCATCGCTAATTATCAGTATCAAGGTTAGCTACTGGCTAAATTGTTATTCTTACTTTTTTTTTTTTTTGTTTCATTGTTACATTGTTTTTTGTGGTTTTCATTAAACCAATTTAATGGTTTTGATTTGGGGTCTCTAAGAAATTTCCTTATTTTTGAAAGAAAAGCACTGTTTTTCAATGAAGATAACATTAAACTAATCAGAAATACACTCTATACATTGTTAATATGGTAAATGACTATTGTAGCTGCAAACGTCTGGTTTTTAATACAATATCTACACAGGTGTATAGAGGCCCATTTCCAGCAACCATCACTCCAGTGTTCTAATGCTACATTGTGTTTGCTGATTGCGTCAGAAGGCTAATGGATGATTAGAAAACCCTTGTGCAATGATGTTAGCACAGCTGAAAACAGTTTAGCTGCTTAGAGAAGCTATAAAAGTGACCTTCCTTTGAGCTGGTTGAGTATCTGGAGCATCACATTTGTGGGTTCCATCGAACCTCGTCGATGTCTCGACTATATTTTCTATTCACTTTGCAACTCATTTGATGAATAAAAGTGTGAGTTTTCATGGAAAACACAAAATTGTCTGCGTGACCCCAAACCTTTGTACTTTTGTAGTGTACATATCACACAAATTTGTTTTTATATCTAAGTGAGGACACATCATAGAATAATGGAATCCCTCGCCCCTTACCCAAACCCTAACCCAAACCCAGTTCTAACCCTAATCCTTAAAATTAGGTCTTAACCCTGAAAAATCCTTTAAAATTTTGGGCCCTGACAAAATGTCCCCACAAAGATAGGTTTGTATGTTGGATCCATTTGCAGCTATTCTTCTGAGGACCCTATATTAACTTCTATTCATTTGGACATCATCCCTAACCTTAACCATAACCATACCAAACATAATTCAAATCTTAGTCGTAATATTTAACCAGAATTGAGATTCTCCCTCATTAGGACCAGGTTTTGGTCTCCATGAGGACTATACTGGTCCTGACAAGGTCAGTGTTTATGACAGAAAAGGTTCCTGAAGAGATGACATACAAGAACACACACACACACACAGGTGATGAGGCATGCTTTCCTCCCGGCAACATGTGCAGCGTCACGTGTTATTAAAGGCTCTGCCATCAGTGAGTTGGTCGTCATGGAAACATGATGCAACAAACTCAGCAGAGCCTTTTATTATCATATTGTGAAATGGAAGCGTCACGGCGGTGAGGTGGCATGAGACGTGGTCAACAGGAAGTCAGAGGAAGGATGGTGAGGATGGTTTCCATGACGCCACGGTGTGTCCATCCATCGATCCGTCCGTCCGTCCGTCCGTCCGTCCGTCCGTCCGTCCATCCATCCGTCCATCCATCCATCCATCCATCCATGGTCTCTTCTCTGCAGCCACGCTGACATAATGAATAAATGAAGGTTTTATTTTGAACATGTGAACATAAAATAATAATGTTATTTTTTTTTTAAAAAAAACATCTTTGTAACCTGCATTTTAACTGGAACTTTTTACATTTTGATCCACTGGATCCAGAAGAACTTTCTTCATATTGGAAGCCTAAGACTTTTGCATAGTACTGTATATTTATTTAAAAAAAAATAGATCTGTTTTTAGTTAAAAAAAAATTTTATTCCAAAAAAATTAAGTGGCTAAATCAGGATTTTGGATTTTGGAGCAAAGACAATCAGAAAATCTCATAATGAGACTTTTTTTTTTTGCCCAAATTATTATAATTTTACCATAAATGCAGTGTATCATTATTATTATTCAGTTCAATTTTATTTGTACAGCACCAATTCATAACCTACATTGCGGTATTATACTACATTTGTTTGATAGCAATATATAATAATAATTACAATACATTAATTTATATCTGTCATATTATTAAATACATTGCATTTAACATTAAATCATATATAAGTGTGTTTATGAATTATATATCATTTGTGTTTTTTTAATTGTAAAATATACATAGTAATAAAACAAACACATTTAGTACTTAGAAATTTTGTAAATTAGAATTTTTATTTTTTATTGTAATATCATGATGGAATATCGTGTCATTTTAAGGTCATGACGCCCTCACCTCAAGTTTTCTCTAGCCCCGCCCCCTCTTGACCAGACGAGATGCTCATTGGCCCTGAGGTCATTTGACTTTCACAGCCTGGGCTTGAATTACAGAATAATTCACCCGACAAACTTTTCTTTTCAATGTCAAAGCTTCGTTTTTCTTTGCTCGCATCTGTGTTTTTTTTTGTGTTTAAAAGCCTGAGTGCTTCAGTGACAGAACAGAAGAAGACGTGCTGCAGTGTCGAAATGAGCCTCCTTGTTTCCGTGGAGACCAGAAGGAGGCTCTTCCATCTCTCGGCAGCGAGTGCTGCGAGAGAGTGACACTTACCAAATTACTGGGGTTTGGTAAATTATCTTCAAGAGCATTTTTCACTCACCTCGGTGAAGAGGGCAAATTACAAATCGAGGAGGGAAAAAGCTCAGGTGAAAAAATATAAAGTCCCTGTAAAGCAGATGCAGAGTTTCACCTCTACACACATTGTATCTGTTGGAAAAATGGCTAAGAACGTGTGAATATGCCTCAGTGACTCACCGCAGCCACAGCTTGTATAATTCCTCCCCCGACGCTGTTACGATATGAAAACCCTCAACAGTTCCTTTACAAAGCACTTTAAAAACAACAGCAGCTGAAGCAAAGTGCTGTACATTGGAGATAAATAAAATAAGCTACTGAAAAATACTAAAAGATAGAGAAAACAGTAAAATACTAGTGAGTGTACATCTGTGCACGCAACAGTTTTCCGTTCAATGGCGAGTCTCTGCACCCGCTCCTACGCGACTGTCTGTGGTTTGCTAAGCTAGCTAAAAAGTCTTTGTCCCGAAAATGCGTCTTACCTTAATGGTGCTACCTATTTCAAGCACGGCTTGGCTCGGCTCTACTCATGTTTTATTTATTTTGGTTTTCCACTAAAGATACTACCTGGTACCTGGTACTGTGTGACGTCTCGGCCACTGATTGGCCAGAGAGCGTCGTCACTGGAAGAGTCGCGAGCCGCGACGTCCGGCACGAGAATCAAAGCGAACCATGCCGAACTGTAGGTCAGTTAAAAAGAGTTAAAAATCCTGAAAAACATGCGTTAATCTGCAACATTTAACAAGGACATTTGTAAAATGTCCATATTTAACAGAGGAGTCTGGTGTATTTAGCGACAGCGCTGCTGAAAGACGGAGATGGTGAGCCCAATCACAAGCCGTTCAGCCATATTTCACGTCAGCGACTGTGTCAGACTGAGTCTGTGCTCCGCTCATGCAGGAAGTACTGAACCATTCAGTGAACTCATCTGTTTAGAAAACTGAGGAAAATGATTCACGACAAAGAAAACAACTGCTTCGACCGTCGCTAGTCACGGCTGTTTCTATGACGACCCCGTCCATGTTGAGGAGGAACGATAGTGTCGATGTGTCGGACACTCAGCCAGGTAGAGTCGAGCTGTGCTGTGCCGTGCTGGAACTGTGACAGAACAGCAGACTCCTGTTGTGAGGCTGCAGTACCACTGATGGAGAAAGAGGGAGACAGAGAGCACTGACTGCAGCTAAACCAGCTCTGTGTTTGTGTACAGTATGTGTTTAAACGGTGAAAATGTCACTTCACTTTACAAGTGTGGTCACTTTTTTTTTTTTTTTTTGCGTTTTTCTCAGTGGAGCTCCCCCTACAGTATTGGAGTACATATTTTTACGACACCACTGTAATCCATCATCATCCCCTCCTCCCATGTCCATGCCGGTCAAAATCCATTCTGCATGTTTCTTTGTATTTTCTCTGTATTTTCTCTGTTTTTTTAAAGTCTACAGCCAGTACAGCCAGTACCGGGTTTCTTGCAAGACCCAACCCTTCGTGAGACCTCCTGATTCTGAGGACTCCAGGTCGGCGGCCCCGATCTTGCAAAAACTGGTTTTCTGCTAATAGACAGTAGGGGGCAGTGGAGACAGCCCCCAGTCTTCCTGCAACAAGACATTTGATCATCACAGTGACTCTGAAGATGTTAAATTAGGGTAAAAATCCTGCATGGATCTGCTTTTCCACAAATAGTTTCAACAGTGATGTTCTCAGACTTTGGTCCCCACTAAAGTGAGTGGGGACCAAACCCCCACCCCCATTGTCTCAGAGCAGAAAATTATGAATTTTACATGATTTAAAACCCAATCACTTTTATTAATTAAACACTCAACATATATTTTTAGCACTTTACAAGGACCTTAAGCTTTTATTTTCTTGTTTATTTTGCTTTATCTAAAGTACATCAAACTTTTTTGCTTAAATTTCTCTTGAGAAATTACACAAATTTTAAAAAAAAAATCATTCTTTTATCTTTCATCACAGGTTCAAACATTGTTTATTACATTTAATTCAATTAAATCTTTATTTTCCTCTTGCTTGCTTTTGCTCTCGCGTCATTTTCTTTCTCTCCCTGAAAATCCTGAAAGTTTCCGTCAAAGCCCTTTGTAAATAAAGGCGCATTTTCAAAAGTGCTATTTTAATTAAAAAAGTTCAGACCATTTCTGAGACAAAGTCTGTCTCGTGTGAAACAACTTATTCTGGAAGCCATTTAACAAAACTCTCTGAAAGCCTTTGGCTGTTCCTTTTCGTATTCTTAAATAATTTCTGATGGATTAATACAAATTTAAAACCATAATAATCCTGTTTTTTTTTTTTCTTTTCTTAAATGTTCAGCCTCAAGGTACCTGGCTGAGTAATCAGCTAAAAGCAGATCATCTGTGTGGGATCAGCTGATCGTGGTATAAACGCGCCTGCAGCTGCAACACCCAGCTTTTGTTTAACCAGTTTTGAGACAAAGACCTTTACAAAACAAGAGAAAAACACAAGAAAACCGAGGCTTTTGTTGACTTTTTTTTGTTAACAGGTTTACCTGATTCCCTTGCTTTTTTGGTGGCTGTTTATCTAATTGTGTTAAATGTCTACAGCTCAGTTTACTTCAATGGAGCCTTCCTTATGGGGAAGTCCCCATAACGTAAATGACTCCATTTTAAGGTAAAGACATGTTTTAAAGTTAGGCTGAGGTTAAGGTCAGGGTTAGGGTTAGGACACTAGTAATTATGGTTAAGATTAGAGTAAGTCTGCAGGAAATGAATGGGAGTCAGTGTGATGTCCTCTGAAGTCATGGAAACCAGTATGTGTGTGTGTGTGTGTTGAGTGTTTGCAAGCAGCTGGGCCCAGCTAACGATCATATTTAGCTGTAGCTCAGGTCAGAGGTCAAGCCTTCCCGGTAATCCCTCATTCGGCTCAAGATGGTGAAGATGACACCGACCGTTTCACAAACAGAATCTTCTTTTCTTTCTGTCACCATGGAAACGCATTTGGAGCAGCAGGTGGCACAATAAAGAAAACTAATTCACATAGTGAAATAAAATGATGTATAAATAAATTTCCAAGCATGCATAAGAAAAAAACATGACAAAAATAATTCCTAAATAAATAAACAGAAAAGGTGCACAATGATTGTCAAGCCATATCAAAGATTGAAATTTACTGTGCACCTTAAATAATTAAATAATTTTATATTTCATAACAAGTTATGACACAATTTTAATGAAGACCTTCTAAAATGTTCTTGGCTCTGTTTTGCTGTAAGACAGACATTTCCATGAGAAATTTAAGTTTCTATACCACCTTTTCTCACGCACCAAAGTGCATAGAGAAAATCTGCGTTTTTATCTCACTGGGACACAGGAGCTGCAGGTCTACTGCTGCCCCATGTGGTCAGTTTGTGTAACTGAACTGAATCTGAATGAAGGATTTATGACACTGAAGTCACAAAACAACACTTTTGAATTTACCGATGGAGGCAGCAGTGGAGGAACAACTCCTGTGTGCTGTGATGTAAAATCACAGATTTTCTCTATGGGCTTTGGTGTGAGCCGTTTACCAAGTGACAGTCAGAAAAGACATAAAAAAAAGGGGTTTGTTAACATATTTCTTAAAATATCATGGACTTAATATAGCTGTGTGTAAGAAATGTTATTGAATTAGGTCCTAAAATGATTTGTCATCAGAGATTTGAAAAATGTTAAAATGAAACACGAGTTTCACTGATAATAATGGTTCAGACAGTTTTCAAATTTAATTCACTGACTGATAATTCTGTTTATGTTGTGTAAAAGAGATATAAGTGTAGTTCCCCATAGATGGTATTTTTAATTTGGATTATAGTCCCTCATTTAAACTCTACTTATGGATTTTACAGCCCCTTTAAGCAGGTAGTCTTCAGTTTAAATCACTCGCTGCCACATTTTCAGTCTCCTCGTGTGACGGAACTCTGTTTGTCAATAATGAACTTTGGCACCGAGGAGGAGAAAAATGTGCCGACCTCAGCAAAGTGCACAGGGGTTTGAGTTTGTGCTGACCAGCCACAACTCGTCATGAATGGTGTTTAGTGAACAGTAATTATACAGCATATTGTTTTATGTCTTAAAAACAGGTTGAACCCGCAGCTTTTATTTCTCAGTTTCAGCCTCAAGCATTGATTTCTGACTTTATTTATTCATTTACCACCTAGTGTGATCATGCACTGTAGATAAATCATTTGCAAAATGAAGGAGAGGAAGTAGGAGTTGGAAATGTCGAGGTTGGAGGGTTAGGGTTAGGGTTAGGGTTAGGGTTGGAAATCCGAGTTCAGGGAGCGTTCCATAAGTTCCGCCGGAATGCCCCAGCTGTAAACTGTCAATTCCAATTTCCAAAAGAGATTTGTGTCACTGCAATAAGAAACGGATGCGGCCCTTTTGGTTTAACAAGTGAAGATTAGAAAGTACGGTGGAGGTTGTAGTTAGCCACCAGGGGGCGACTTCGCCGTGTCCATCAGTCAGTGTGTTCACGTGCATGTTAAAAGTCGGATTTTAGTCAGAATAAGATAGTAATTTAGTTCTCATAATGTCATGTGAACACGTTAGTCCGACTAAAGTTGAGCCAGTCTTAGTCGGACTAACATACCATAGTCTGATTACTCCTGTTTGTATACACTTAGTCGTAGAGTTTGGTTAGAGAGATACAGCGCCACCTATGGAAGTGGTGTCCGACATACACTTCCGATTGCCTGTCTTAGAAAATTGAAAATTAGCTTGATTAAACTGCAACCTATTGTTGGATGCACTCATCGGGCATATATTAAAAAGTGGACAGTTTTCTGAACGAAGACACCGATTAGCCACTGGGGGGCGACTCCCTTGCTGAATGGAAGTCTGTGGGAAAATTAGCTTCTACTTTCCCCACTTGAATCATAACATGAGTGAACATTTCTCACTCAACGTGTCGGTTGTGTACATTTTGTTCCCATTGAAAGGAAATTTGAATGGGCAATTTGGAACGATTAAAGCACAGCAGCTGGCATGGTCCAGTAGGCGACGTCGGCCTGTGAACTGAATAAGATTATTCATTTTTTTGATTACAGTTCCAGTTAAAGAGCAGAAGTATGTGCTGTTTCCCTTCAGTCATGTGACTGCACACCACCTATGCTGCTTGACCTTTCAAAAAACAAAAAACCTGTATAGCAAGTTTAAGACGAAAGTAAAAAAAAAATATATATATATATATTTCCTCGTGTTTGTTTCTATTTTTACGAGCATGTTTGCTTTTCTCTCTGCTCTTTTGCTTTATCAAGAACAAGGCCAGTGCAACAAGTGCGACGCTGCATATACTGTACCTGCAGCAGTGGGTGAGATAAACACGGTGAAAGGTGGAAAATAGCAGGAATTCAGAAAGGGCGGGTCCAGGGTCAGTGTGTGTGTGTGTGCATGTGTGTGTGTGTGTGTGTGTACATTGCCCAGATTGATGGTGTGACACATGTGTGAGGCCCAGTCTCTGTGAAGTGCATTCCTTGTGCAGGGAGGCCTCCAGGATCAGGGGCTCCTGCAGTATTCTTGTGCCTGCCTGTTTAATCGCATTTAAAGACGGCCACAAGCCACGGTCCGGATCCGCCAGACTGCGTGGAGCGGAGTCAGGGGCTCACGTGGCAGACCATGCTTGCTGCTGCTGCCGTTACTCCTCCTATTACCGGCACAAACCAATACCTAAACAGCGCCACCGGAGCTCCGCCCCCTGCTGTTCCTCCAGCCGTCCGCTTCCTGGCTGGATTCCACTCCGTGTCTTGACTCGAGCTTGTTCCCTTCCCTCAAAAGTAGGTCACTGTTTGCTTTGTATTATTCAGCAACTGGAATGATTGTGTAGTGAGGGTTCTTGGCTGTGATCTGGGTGACATGCAGAAGTGCCAGTGATGTGTGGAGGGAAAAAGAGAAAGAGGGAGAAACAACAACAACAACAACAACAACAACAACAACAACGGCCTGACCTATTATTTAGAATAATGAAAAATGTTTCTCACTCTTAGTAAAAACAACAACCTGTGGGTCGACCTGTCGGTTTCTAGTCAGAGAGGAAGTGGATGGATCCATAATTGAGCAGCCAATAAACAAGTGAACACAAGAGCAGAGAGGTCACAGCAAACAAAGAAGATCGGGAAACAAGAATGAAATGAAATGAAATGAAAGTTCCTGCCAACACTTACCAATATCAGGTTAATTTCCTTATCGCACAGCCTCCGGTAAACTCATCTAATAATCTTGTAGGTGTTCCTGTGTCTCTGAGCAGGTACATTCAGCATTTTTGTGCCCACTTTTTTCTTCCGCTAAAATAAAATCTGCTTGCCGTCCACAGGGGCCTCAGGCCCCGACTGGGATTCTACCTGGCATGCAGAGTTGTTATGTAACATTACCAGGACTTTGGATGATCTGTGAGCAAATACAGTAGTGGCACAAACTCAAACAACAACAACAATTAAAACAATAAATAAATAAATAAATAAATAAGTAAAAACACAGGAAGAAGGAAGAAATGACTGGCAACAGTGTAAAGTCATGGGTGTGCAATGAAAAATCATCCGGCTGGTGAATGACCATCTGTTGAATCAAACGTTTGTCTGCATGAACAAATGATCAGCGGGACGGAGACAAAAAAAAGGAAAGAAAAAGCAAGGGTTATAATTTTTTTTTAATGAACTGATGGTAGTCAGCTGAGACAAGTTGGGTCAAATTTTATTTATATAACCCAATATCACAAAATTCGCTGCGAGGAGCTTAACAGTCTGTGCTGATGTGTCTTTTAGACACTCAAATTGAATTAGCGAAGGCAAAAATAACATCAAAGTGAATAACGGGGAACACGAGGAAGAGTGAGAGAGGAGGAATGTTTCAGTGTTATCGTAAGAAATAGGAGAAAATAGATTGTAGGCATAAAAGCTTCAGGTTTGTTTGTGGGAGTTTGCTCACTGAAAACAGCTGCCTGCAGGAGAAACACAGTTTAGCCACTTTGTTCATCACTTTATCTCGCTGTTAGTCAGACTTTCCCAACTGTATAATGGAGTTTGTAAACCACTCCCTCTCCCACACCAAAGTCCATAGAGAAAATCAGTGATTTTAGCTCACGGGGACACAGGAGCTGCTGGTCTACTGCTGCCCCGTGTGGTCAGTTTGTGGCCTTCACGTAAATCAGAACAAAGGTTTTCAAACACTGAACTAAAAACAAATAACACATTTCAACGTACCGACGGAGGCAGCTGTGAATGGACAACTCCTGTGTGTTGTAATGTAAAATCGCTAAATTTTTCAATGGAGTTTGGTGAGGGAGAGCGAGCAGTTCAGTGCAAAGCAAGACAAATTAAATGTTCCTGTCAAAAAAGGCTGTTTCATTGTTTGGTAAATTGGCAAACACATTCTTAAGCTAATGTACACTTAAGATGACATTTTTGTTTTATTGGTAAAGTCATTACTTTCTGCACCAAAGAATAAAGAGAAAACCACAGATTTTTGATCGACCCTTGATTTAACTGCTGATAATTTTAACCAAGTAGAGATTTGGTCTCTGCAAACTTGTGTTAAATTGTGAAACAGCAAAATTGTGTTTAAAATAAGTAACTGTTTGACTATTAACTTGAAATCTGACAGGTGAAGTGTTGATGTTATTTAAGTTGCCAAAAATTTAGCATTATTATTTTATTTGAACATGTCTATTCAGTTTCTAGACAGAGCTAATTTATAAAGTGAACTTTGACACCAAGAAGGAGTTGTTGCACGGCCAGTTTTAGACCGACAGACTTCAAAACTCATACTCAGTGAGTATTCTCTGATATAACATGCCTTTATATAACTAAACTAAAGCTAAAATGTCCATTGATCCTTTTACTCATCTCAAATCTTATCTGTAGCTAAAACTAAAGCCGTCAAATTGAACAATTCAAATGAAATATTTGTGTGAATTGTAGCAGGATGATTCGGTGGCCGTTGCAAGTTTGGTTCATTATTCCCCTCCCCCCCCCCCCCCCCCCCTCATCAAATCTATTTAAATTTGCCTCAGTCTAAGTAAACGAGGGTCATCACATCTGCAGATGATGGTGTGAAATATGTTGCATCTTGTGTTAAATGAATACGACAATCTAATCTATTTCTGATAACAATAATCTGATATGGTTGCCCCTTTTATGACGTACTGTATGTCATGATTTTATCTCCACATGATCAAATCCCATAAAAACAGGTTGTCTGATCGAGGTACCTCACTGTTCTGAGCACCCGCTTCCATTTTTATTCACTATATTTGAAATTTTGAGCATGAAATTGCAGTGAAGATGCCAATGTGCTGCTGCTGCTGCTGCTGCTGCTGCTGCTGCTGCTGCTACGTGCTGGCATGCAGATAGTGTACGTTGGCAAACCACAACAGGCTGAGTTCTTTTCTTCTTTGTGCCAGGAACATTCTGTGTTTTTGAATTTTTGTGTTTGCTGATTAATGGTGTCGTACAACAGGCGCCGCCCCGGAGGGTGTGGACGAGAAAAATATGTCAGGTGTGTCATGTGGAAACTGGGCCTGAAAATTCTTTGTCATCTTCACGCAGCAATGCACTGCTATTGTGAAGTGACAAGAAGACGTGTAGTTCGCTGACTGTCACAACTGACTGATCAGGTAACGAGTGTAACGAGTGCAACTGTGGCATTTAATTGTTGTATTGTTTTTGTCCCAGTGTACAAGCTCTCATGGGTTATATCTATTTAAATTAATGCCGTGTGTTCACCTGTCTGGTCTGGTTGTTGTTAACCTGTCACATCCATCCATAAATTTCTTTAAGCTGACAGCATAAAATTGGTCTCCTGGTCAGTCCAAAAAAAAATATACCAGCCTAGATTTTGCCTATTTTTTTGTCTTGCTCATATGTGTGCCAGCTTCTTCTATTTCCTAATATTATCTGGGAGTAGGAACTAAGTGCCCAAGCCAGCTGGAACCCACCTCAAATTTTGATTTAGCATAATTTACGTCAGATTAACATGTTTTTTAAAAGTCTGGTTTTAGTCAGGCTAACATTCATATAAACACACAGACCCGCGTGACGAAACCTTGGTTTTACGTTTCACTCAAGTGTCCACGCCAGAAAACGGATGCACGATAATGATGCTGACGTGAGTAGCGACCGATTCCCCTAAAGCAAAACAAATACTCCAAAAGAAAACAAATAAGCGGGGGGTCATCAGTAAACACATGAGTAAACACAAGCCGGTGAAGTTTGACAGGTCTGTCAACCTCAGCTGTGGTCCTGTGATCGTGTGTGCGTCACCCTGAAGAAAACAAACATGTCACTCAGCCACATGATTGTGAGAAGAGTCCCACTTTACTACAGGTGATACTGGAGTTTTCCACGAGGAGGCGCAACACAGAACCCAGACTGACCAGACCTAATAAAAGTGCATGTTGGTCGTATGTCAGACCCTTAAATCAACAAATTTATAACCATCTAATGTATCTTTTGTCATATCAGCACAAGAATTTAGCGATGAGGAGGTTTTCTCAGGTTCTCTAGAACTTCTATTGCCCCCTGTAGATCACTGAAAACACTGCAGTTTAATGGCATACTCTTTGAGAGAGAGAGGAGCCTTCAACTGTGCAAGACATCCGTTTTTGGTTTCTGTGATAGATTTTAATGTTTTAACTTTACTTAACTTTACCAGACTGCATCCAGGAAACTTGGAGCTGCACGGTGGAAGGAATAGCAGCAGGCAAGCAGTCATGAAGGGAGCGCCTGATTGGCTTAAGCCTGGTTTGGTACAGTGCGGTACGGTACAGTTTGGAACAGTAAAGCCCTGGGTCAAGCTCGTGTCTCGACTGAGAGCAGTACCTTTGCTTGGTAGGCAGGCGTGTGCTGTGTAGCACGACGCCATACCCGTGCAATGACAACGAACGATGACATTGAACGCGACGCGACAGACAACAATGGAGGACTTCCAACAGCGCTTTCTTTCTTTCTGTTTGTCTCAGCGAGACAAAGTCAAATTTGTATGAGAAGAAACACCGGTCACAAGGGAGTGACTTTTATTCTGACCGTCTGACCGTACCATTTTAGGGAAGGGTGCCAGAAAATGGAATGGTTGGGGCTGGTTATTTTGGTACTTTTCCAAAACATACAGTACTGTGCAGTGAAAAAGGTCTATTATACCTGGTTTACTCCAGACATGTTGGAGCATTACATACACATGTTGCACAAGTTCAACTCACTGACAGGTTGATCATATAGTAGAAGTCTGACTTTTAGTCACATCTTTTCTATCTAAACGCCAACGATCACAAAAGTGACATAAAAACAACAAAGCTGCTGGTGGCCTAAGACTTATGCACAGTACTGTATGTTTTGGAAAAGTACCAAAATAACCAGCCCCAACCATTCCATTTTCTGGCACCCTTCCCTAAAATGGTACGGTCAGACGGTCAGAATAAAAGTCACTCCCTTGTGACCGGTGTTTCTTCCACAAGTTTGACTCACTGACAGGTTGATCATATAGTAGAAGTCTGACTTTTAGTCACATCTTTTCTATCTAAACGCCAATGACCACAAAAGTGACATAAAAACAACAAAGCTGCTGGTGGCCTAAGACTTATGCACAGTACTGTATGTAGAGTCTTGTACTAAACCAGACCGTTCCATTCAGTGGAAACACGTTTGTAACAAGCCAAAATCTTATTTGGGGCTTAAAAGAAGATTGTGCAGCCTGTCTGGGTTTATTTTTAGCAATAGAAACTTTTCATGGGTGCTTCGTGGTATTTTCAGCCATAGTCCAACTGTGTGCAACCATTTTAGTTCTGTGATAGTAATGTAATTTACATCTTTTTACGTCAAATACTTGGAGCTGCATGGTGCCGGGAACAGCAGCAGCCCATTTTCTTTGGATCAAAGCAGAGCCAGCATTTTTCAGTATTGAACAATCACGTTTGTGAGAAGCCAACATCTTATTCAGGGATTAAAATATGATTGTGCAGCTCGACTGAATGTCCAGGTATTTAACTTACACGCGACAGTTTTAACATCTCATCCAATCCATCCAGTTTTCGTCTTGCGGCCACGTCCAGGGAGGTTGGCTACAGTCCCGTGGACCTTAAACTTCAGAATAATATGTGCAACTGTTGTCACAGGAACATCAAGCTGCTTAGAGATGGACTTATAGCCTTGACCTTTAACCTGCTTGTCTATAATTTTCTTTCTAATCTCCTAAACTCTGTCCTTAGCTTTCTGTGGTCCATGTTCAGTGTGATACACACCAGGATACCAAACGTTATCCATTCTTGCTGACGGACTGATTGCAAGTTTAAAGACAACCATGACGCTAGTTAGTGTACAAACTTTAGTTTAACACGTCCCTAGAGTCAAATTATTTTGTCCAGGCCAGTTTCATTAGTATGTTTTATTTCAAACAATCCCGTTGAAAAGCAATGTCTGACTTTCATTAGTTAATTTTCAGTACATTTTTATGTATTATTGCTTTTGTCACTTTCGAGTTATTTCCGTGACCACTGTGGGTTTTACTATTTTGTCCATGTCTGCAAATCCATCTTGTTTGTGCATTTCCATTAGATTTTTGTGAGATTTGGTGCTAATAATAACCAAGAACCAATCAAGGCTCCTCCTACACTGAACATTCAGACGGGGTTTTTCAGATGGGAAAAAGGAAAAATATGAATTATGCATGAAATGAGTCACAAAAATCAGCCGCTCTCTGACTGTACAGCAGCAAAGAAATTAATGAAACAAATCCTTCTCCTGTCAGAGAAAGTGAATGAACCCACAACATGTTTCCTGGCCTTGACCTGTGTGAGTTTATTTGACTAATTAAATCAAGTTTAAACACTGAAAACCTTGTTTTCACTCAGTGTTTATCATCTTTGTGTGGTTTCAGGGGGGGGACATGCTGCCTCAGTGTAGCTCTGTTGTCTGACTGAGTGGTGGTGGTTTTACACCTGGTACTGATGTTCACCTTGCTCTTCACCGGAAACCACAGAGACACATTATCCAACGTGTCCTGCGGAGGCTGAAGGGCCGCACGAAAAAGCTCAGTGGACCCAGAATATCCAGCGGCTGCTGCTCGCTCGCGCTGATAAAATGAGAATGGATTCTTGCAAATTTCGTGCTGCCGTCTAATTTAGCTTAGTGGCATGAGAGCTTTCCGTTGGGGTTGTCCAGGATGGACGGGATTAGAAATGAGCATATTTGAGGAACAGCTCAGATTTGAACGGTTTGGAGATAAAGTGAAAGAGAGTCAAGGCTGAGATGGTTTGCTCCCGTGCAAAGGAGGGAGAGTGAATATCGTGGATGTTGTGAAGGAGGACGCGAGGACAGCTGGTGTCACAGAAGAGGGCACAAGATGGAGGCAGCACATCCGCTGTGGCGCCCCCTAAAGTGAGAAGCTGACAAGACATAAACCCTGCATCCAGGATGTAAACCTGCGGTTGGTCTAATCTGGCCCATGGGATGAATTTGTGAACATTTTAAATCATAACATGAGATAATATATTTTCACTTCCAGATAGCTGTGACTGAATGTTGGTAGATTCACTGTGATCTGTATGTTTTAATGCGTAAATGGTAAACTTGATAAAACTGAAATTGCACTTATTTTTCCCTCAAGAACCGTCTGGTCTTTCATCATGTTTTGTAAAAAAGCTACTTCATTAAATGCTCTAATAGGCCCAAAATTATTTTTATTACTCTTATTATTTGTAGAGTATTTTGTTTCACGTACATATTTCACTTAACATAGAGCAACATGTTGACTTCATAGATTTATTACAAATGTTATTTCCATAAAAATATAGATTTTTTTTTTTGGTAAATAAAATATGATTTTGTAAGATAAGTGGTGGCATCTATCTATATATATATATATATATATATATATATATAAAGGACCAATTTAAATGAAAGACCACCAGCATTAATATTTTCAAGTTAGTGAGGAGAAGATGCAGAAATTGTCAGAGAAGATCTAATTTGATGACTTACCGCTCATTATGTCTTTGTACGTGTGAAACTAGTGTCAGGATCCGGGTTCACACTGTTTCCTGTCTTTTATTTTGTGTGGTGTTTTCCTGTTTTTTTTCCCCTTGTGCTTGGTTTTTTCAGGAGGCTTGACTGCGTGGCCAGGCAGAGTCCCCTCCCCCCTTCCGCACCTGCAGCTCGTTTCCTGATCACCGCCCCTGCCTTCTTATACCTCGTTCCTCGCTGCTGCAGGTGTCGGCGCGTCTCACTCCTAGAGTGGTAACACTACAGTTAACTCTGCGTTTTTGCTCCACAAACTCTGCATGCCGTGTTTTTTCCTGCTCGTCTCTAATTACTCTTTTCTCCTTTTTTTAGTCATCCACGGGGACCTCTGCCCAGCCAACCAGTCAGTCTCCTCGCTTTGTGTTCACCTTCGTTTTTGGCTTGGTATAGTTCGGATTTTGTTTTTTGTTAATAAAGCCTGTTCCTCCTGCTAACCGCCCTGGCTTCCTCACCTGCTGTTGATCCATACGCATCCCATACACCAATCATCACAACTAGGTCACATTAACCATAAAACATAAGAGCGACATCATGACCTCGTCTCTCACTTGAACTCAGTGCCGTCGGTGGAGACGTCCGTTGCCTAGAAACTGAGAAACTGCCTGATCCTCACCTCTCAAGTCTCACATTGCTGTTGTTGTTATGACGACACATCGTTATCGATTCTTGGGTCTGTGTGTGTGTGTGTGTAGCTGGTCTTCCTCATGTTGTGGGGACCTAAATGTGTCTCCACACTCACATTATGGGGACTTGTCTTCCTTATGGGGACAAAAATCAAGTCCCCATAACGTAAATGACTCCATTTTAAGGTGAAGACATGTTTTAAAGTTAGGCTGAGGTTAGGGTTAAGGTTAAGGTTAGAGGTCAGGGTTAGGGTTAGGACACTAGTAGTTATGGTTAAGGTTAGAGTAAGTCTCCAGGAAATGAATGGAAGTCAATGTAATGTCCTCTGAAGTCATGGAAACCAGCATGTGTTTTTGGTATTACTCATGTTAAATTATTTACATACAGGAAATGAATGTAGATCAGTGTTATGTCCTCATGGAAACCAGTGTGGCACCGGCAGCGTCCCACTCAGAAATGCACATTATGTCATTCAGGCAATTACGCACTCGTCTTGCGTCACGTGCTCCCGCCACGATCCTGTCCTTGGATGATGTGACATATGTCCAGGTTACGAGAACACGGCCTGAGCCTTTATTCTGATCTGAGTCAAGTGGAAGCCGTGGGCCGGAGTGTGAAGCGTCTCTCGCTCGCACACACACTGGAGAGGAAACTCTGGCTGAATCATGACTTCCAGCCCTGCTGTGATGAACTCGAGTGGCCTTCGACACATTTAGGCGGCTCCTTAAGATTTCCAGGACATGGTGGGATTTACTTGGTAATCCAACCATCAGCTGCTCAGAGCCTGTTGCCTATTTTGGCCCGGCGGATACGACACTGTACGCCTCCAGTCGTGTTTTGAATCAAAGGCGACCAAAGGGTTGACGCTAACTAGAAACAGAGTAGGCGACATACACCTTTGGACCACATTAAATGAGAAGATGTGTCCAAACTTTTGACTGGTAGTTTACTTTTAATGTTATTTAAACCTTTCAGATTAATATAAAACAAGTGGCCCATCACAAAATATCAAGTTAAAACCTGTAAACACAGCACAAGTGGCCGCGGCACAGTTATTGACATAAACAGATGTGAATATGTTTTAGTAAGATTAAAGAGAGAGGATAATAATGTGATTTCTAAGATTAAAGTCAAGACAGTCAGAAAAAAGTCAGACTTTTCTCAGTCTTAATCTCAGTCCGATGGTCAGAATATCTGCCTTTTCCCCCTCAGATTTCTGACTTTAAAAATCAAACTTTTTTCACTTTAATCGCAGAATACTGACTTAAAGTCAGTCAGAAAAAAAAAAGTTTATTACTATTTCAGACTCTTTTCTCTGGCTTTTAAAAAAAATATTTTGTTCCCATAAATGTTCCACATGACGCCCTAATCCTGTTCCATACAAATCATAACAAACGCTTTTATTTTTACATTTCTGAGAAATGTCATTATTGCATTATCATGATGGATCACAACACCCCCCCCCCCCCCCCCCCCACACACACACACATAAACACCCACCCCACACACACACACACACACACATAAACACACACACTGAACAGTTGTTTTTCATTCACATGACCACGAGGAAGACTTTTGACCAATCAGTTCAGAATAGCGCCTCCTATTGGCTGTTACACTAAGACTTGTATTATAAATTCTGTGTATTGTATGTAAATTCTATGCTTTTTGTAGCTGACGTGACTTTCACCTAAAAGACAAAACGATCCCATCTTACGTCTATGAAAGTCTGAAGAATATGTCACCTGCTTCATCTCGGCCTTTTCAGACTCTCCTGCACCAAAGTCCATAGAGAAAATCAGCGATTTTACATCACAGCACACAGGAGTCGTTCCTGCACTGCTGCCTTTTTCATTCACTTCCATTAAGCTAACTTGTGACTTTAGTGTTTAAAATCCTTTGTTTGCGTCTACCCGAGTGACCCAAGGTCACCAAACGAGGCAGCAGTGGACCATCAGGTCCACTGTGTCATTGTCTGCTAAAAGTGACAATATTCTTTATGGACTTTGGTGCGGCAGCGAGATCTGTTTCCAAACTTCAGTTTCCAGCTGGAAACATTTCTTTAAACAGTGAAATAAAGCAGGGAGCAAGTTCTTAAGATGTCATAAGCAAGTGTCTGCAGGTGCATGGGAGTGAGTGGTGTACACACTACACTTTCTTCTGGACCTTGGTGTGAATGCACTGATGCTTGTGATGCGTCTGGTTTTCATTAAAGTCCGTTCAGCCCTGTTCCGTAAACACGTGTTCTTCCACGCTTTGTGTACATTTACTGAATACTAATTAGTGATTAGTGTTATGACAGCAGTGTCTTAGCTTGGAGGCTGCCTGGCAGACGAGGCAGTGGTCTCAAAGTCGGGGCCCGCGGGCCACATGTGGCCCTCGGGATGAGTCATTTCTGTGTGTTTTCCTTTAATTGATAAATTCATTTTGCAGCATGTGGACTAAATAATTGTTGCACATTAAAAGAAAAACTCTCAATTTGAATTTTTGATTCCCCAATCCAACTGTATTTTGTAAAGCACTTTAAAGCAACCACAGTGCTGTACAGAATAATAGATAAAAGACCGAATAAATTAAATTATGCTTATAAAAAAGGAATAGAATAAATTAAAAGACAAAAACTTTTGTGCAAAACTGTCACAAATATTGTTAGTGCAAACTTTTATTTTGAATTTTGATTCCCCAATCCAACTGTATTTTGTAAAGCACTTTAAAACGACCACAGTGCTGTTCAGAATAATAGATAAAAGACTGGATGAATTAAATTATGCATATAATAAAAAGGAATAGAATAAATTAAAAGACAAAAACTTTTGTGCAAAACTGTCACAAATATTGTTAGTGCAATATTGAACAGTTGATTTTTACCAAAAAAATTTTCCCACTTGACCAGATTAGATGTTCAGTGGACACCAGGTACTTTGTGTTTTGAGACCCCTGCTCCGCGGGGCTTCAGTGGACAGACAGACAGGCAGACAGACACATCCGTCTCCTGGCTCTGCAGAGACCCGTCTGGCAGCTGCTGTTGCCATACCAACAGTGTTACCCAGGAAATAACAGACAAACCTGAAGACGCTGCATGTTTCGTCCTTTCAAACACACACACACACACACAGAGAGAGAGAGAGAGAGTTCACTTCCTGACCAGTTTAATCAAACAAATCTGGTCCTCGGTGGACGCTTGTGGACGTTATCCAATCGTTAAAAAAGGACAAAAACAATCCCTGTTAAGGGACTTGGCTCCGTCTCCCGTATTAAAGCAGCTCCTGCAGCATGGAAACTTCTCTCCACCTTTGCTTCAGCCCAGACAGATTTAAAACGGGTGTTCCGCCAACACACAGATTATTACTGGGTTGCGTGCGCGGTGAACAAACGCTGTTCATTCACAATCTTCCCCGCTTCATTGAAGGAAGACGTGTGTAGCTTAAAGACATGCTGCAGGTGAGAAAACAAGGAAAAAAAGTCAAACAAAGCAGCAGAATCAGTGCAGACAAACAATCAGCATTGGTTTAATTCAGACATGTAGTGTTTAAGGTGGTTTCCTGCTAAAGGTATTTTTATTTTTATGCTGTCCTTACATAACATACATATGTCCTTTTCTTGGAGGAATACTTTCACTTTGCAGTCAAAGTTTTTGCGACCTCACGAACCTCCATCGTCTTGAGACTGTGTTATCTTAAGAAAACCTCCAGAGAGTCATTTCAGATTTGGCACAGTTTGTAGATGGACTGGACAGATTCTTGGTTGGTCTAAGATTGCTGTGACCAAAGGTGAATGTCACAGTGAACTTTTTGGCCTGTCAGATATTAAATTCCTTTCAATTCAACCAGCACGTGTTCCCTCAGCAGTATCATGCAGTGTTCATTATGACAGCAAATTTTAATTTAGTTTTGGTCTAAAGCACCATTTAGTTTTAGTCATATTTAAATCATATCTGAGATGTTTTAGTTGTAGTTAACTCCATATTATCATGTTTTAATTGCAGTAGATTTAAATCTAATGGGTTTTGTTTGTATTATTTAAATGTCTCTCCATCATCCTATATATAGGATAATTATATATTATTAATATATAGGATATATATAGGATTAATATTATTAAGGTTTGAATTTGCAAAACATTTTTTATTTGTCTTAATCAAATCAAAGATCATTTTTTCTTTTGGTCACGTTTGTTTCAATTTGAGGAGAGTGAGACGTTACGCTTGGCTTTATTATCTTTCGGCACGTCAATTGGTATTTTTTATTTGAAATCCTTTGCACAGATTTCTGGATGAGTCGTCTCAAAAGAAATGTGGCTTGTGTTTTGTCCATATATTTTTGCTCCGCTTGGTTTTCAAAGGGGTTTGTCTTCTGCTACATCGGACGTAAAATTTGACCGTTGGTCGTCTCAAATCAACCCAACCTCTGTACGTCGCAAATAGATTAGTTCTGATTATTATTCCACTCTTCTGATTGGTTTTCGTCCCACCCTAACGATTTTTATAGTAGATCTCCTCATCACCGTTATTTCTGTCTACTTAATGTTTTCGTCGGTGAAAAAGTGTCGCTGGCGCACGTTTTTTCGTCACAGTTTTAATTATCACTGCTATCATGAGACTCTAGAGTCAGGCAAACTGGAATACGAGCCCGTGTTGCACTGAACTGGCTGAGATTTAAAACTTAAAAGTCCAACAAACCACTCGGCCACTAATTTTTCAGGTTCAAATCAAACCATATTTGATTATTACCCCAACTTAATTCATTTTAAGGTGAGTTTTTCACTCTGCCGTCCTGTCAGTTGTCCACCAAAAGATGTTTTACTGTGAAAAATAGCTGGTATGAGTCACTCTGGGTGAGTAGGTTGCATGAAAAGCTCCTACGCTTCCCTTTTCCTGTTCTCATGCCTCTGCGTTGCCTTCAGACACCTGAGCGTGACAGCCCAAAGCCGCGGACATTGATCTGATGCTATAACGGAACCTCTGCTTTCGGTGTCTCCAGCACATTCTGAACCAGTCTGCAGAGATTCTTCTCCCATTCAACAAGAAGAGCAATCGAGAGAAGCAACAGCGCTGTTGGGTGACGAGGCCAGGCTCACAAGGGGTCGAGGTCCGGGCTCGTGTCACTAAACGTCTCATGTGGCCTTCATGGGTAAAAACTTTTATTTACATGATGTCTGTGTAGATTCTCATTCATCCAGGTCATGGTAGTCAAAGGAGCTAAGTTGTAAGCAACTGGACTTCTTTCTGGAGCTTGAAGACATTTCACCTGTCATCCAAAAGGCTCCTTCAGTTCTGGCCTGATGATGGGAAACTGGATCTCGTCCCAGGAAGTTTAACTGCTCTTCGCCATCAGAGCAGTTCTCATTCTCTGGATCAGGTGACCGCAACGGCTCTCACTCCAATTCACACCTTGACGGGTGACTCATGTGACCCTTTGTCATGGAATGAGGGGTGTGGTCTACAGCTCCACCTCCAGTAATCCAGAGATATAGTAGCTCCTGGTTTCCCATCATCAGGCCAGAACTGAAGAAGCCTTTTGGATGAAAGGTGAAACGTCTTCAAGCTCCAAAAAGAAGTCCAGTTGCTTACAACTTAGCTCCTTTGGCTTTTATTTACATGGATACACACATGAAAAATGCTTGTTTTAGTTAAGTCTTGAGTTAAGACTCAGCCAGGTCAAGGCATTCAAGGGTCAAGTCCGGGTTCTAAACAGCCACTAACTCTCCTGTCATTTCAGATCCTGCCCTCCAACACAATCACCTGTTGTTTCCACACCTGCAGCTCATTAGTTGCCTTGTATACCAGCTCATTCTCACTCTCCCTCTGCCAGACTGTCTTGTGTTTGTGCCAAGCTCTACGGTTTACCTGATCTGACCTGCTTCCCGTTTTGACCCCTGGGTTCTAGCCTGCTGCTTATTGGATCTGTTTGCCTCAACAAACTGAATCTCTGGTATTTTGTTGACCGTGATTGTTTTTGTGAGCAAGGAAACTGAAGATTCGAGCTGAGATCCTCCTCTGTTGTGCTCTGACGCCCTCAAATGCTTTATTTTGTCCCCAAACCAAAGACATTAAGTTTATTGTCACATAAAAAGAGGAAAGACAAATGCTCATGATTGTTCTGGTAATCAGTTATAATGGATTAAATGTTGCACCCTTAATTCACAGTCTCCAATTAACCTAAACCTCATCTGCAGGTCTTTGGAGTGTGGACAGAAGATGTAAAAAAAAAAAGGAAATTGAACCCAGAACCTTATCTCGGTGAGGCAACAGTGTTAACCAGTAAAAGTCCTAAAACGTTTATTTTCATTAGTCCAAGTCTAAGAAGGACATCCGGCGTAAAACCTTTTGCCCGGGCAAGAAGGAGGCAGATGATCTGCTGTGGCGACCCCTAAAGGGAGAAGACAGAAGAAGAAGAAGAAGTCGGCATCTTATGACGCAGACGTGCACTTCCGATGATAAATACTGGCATCAATATTCATCATCCGTCATTGTAACATCAGTAACTCACAGTCAGTCATGTGAAGGCTGGACTGAGGCCGAGCAGAGGTCGTTTCTCCGCTGGGTCCACATTGTTTACGCTCCGTGTCATGGAAAGATGAGAGGGATAGATTGAAACGGTCTGCTGTGCCGTGTGAAAGTGTGACTCACTGAGACGCGTGCACGTGGAAACGCACACACACACACACACACACAGGCCCGTAACATTAACGCAGCAGGGCTTTGTGCTTATGGGACGGGAAGAGAGAGGGATCAAATAAGGAGACAGTGGGAGCATGTTATTCTGGTCTTCCTTATGTTGTGGGGACCTAAATATGTCTCCACACTCACATTATGGGGACTTGTCTTCCTTATGGGGACAAAAATCTGTCTCCACACTCACATTATGGGGACTTGTCTTCCTTATGGGGACAAAAATCAAGTCCCCATGACGTAGATGACTCCATTTTAAGGTGAAGACATGTTTTTAAAGTTAGACTGACGTTAGGGTTAGGTTAAGGTTAGGGTTATGGCACTTCTCCAGGACTCTGAAGTCATGGAAACCAGAGTGTGTGTCCTCTCACTGTAAAGTGTGAGCAGGACGACGAAGCAGTGAACGAATCAGTGAACCCTTAAACCAACTGTTTAAATGTCCACATGTTTACATTCATGCCATTTGCACCAAAGCTTTTAAATTTGGATGGTTGTGCTTAAAACGTTGAATCGTTCACATTTGCCACAATTACTGCCACCTAGAATTTGGTATTGATACCCAACATTAAATGATTTATTTATTTAGATATTCTACTATTTTGCTATTGCACATTCCCTTTTAAAAACAAAACAAAAAAAAAAAGATAATATTACAGTTTATTTACTTGTTGTTAGCTTGGCAGTAGTTTTTACGCAGCCAGTGGCTCAAACCGTGCTAACAGAAATGCTAAACTAAGGCTAACCATCACTGTGAACCAAAACATCTCCAAACATAACTCATCCAAACGGCAAACTAGTTCTGTGATGTCAATGAAGCTCCAGATCCTGCAACTTTAATCATTTTTGGGGACTGGCAACTACAGGTGTACAGCTAATATATTAGCTGCTGCCATTAGCTGTAGCTGCTGTGGGGTTGGCTGCTTAGCTTTCAGGCTATCGCCGTTCAGATTATAGACTAATTTTGTGTTTGAGCATGTGTCTCATCGAGTTAGATGTGTAGTCCGTGCAGCTCTGCTTCACTGACGCTTTTAGTTCGCTATTTCTTCCAACTACCGTAACCAGAGACTCACTTTTCACAAAATTTTGCGTTGTTTTATTGGCATATCCCCTAGCACACAACTATAAATGGGTAGGCTTTCACTCTATTGATTTAACCTGAAATAGTGCCTGATTGTATGGCGTATAGAGCATTGTGCAAAAGTCTTACATGTCTTATAAGACATATAAGTAAACTGTCAGTGAGTTTAACACATACATGTGCATGTAATGCTCGTGTACTGTATAACTTTTTTTTTGTAGCAGATATTTGTTGTTCAACCTGTACTTCTGTTCTTTATGGCACTTTAACCTATTGAAGCTGTTTTTTTCTCCATAAAAATGTCAAAAATTCTAAAACTGCATACATGTTTCATTATTGTCCTTATAGCTAGAACAACTCACTGACATATTCTGGTTCTTCATCCATGTGTAGGCCTGTAAATCAGTAGAATTTGGACTTTGAACTTTTAAAGGTCAGATTCTAAAATTACTGATTCCACAGTTCTGTGATTCCGGATTTTACAAGTTCTGGAATGTGCTGCAAAGAGATGACTGTGAGTTTAGCAGCTTTGATGGCTAAGGCTATTCAAAGCCTAAACAGCTGGTAATAATACTGTTCTTGCACAAACATTACAGAACTCTTGCAAAGAGAAAGGTCATTTAAATGGATAAAGATTTTTATTTTGTCTGCCATGAAACCTGATTCAGATGAACTGGGCTTGTTTGTAGCAGTTAAACAAAAATAATCAGACTGCGAAACAATAGCATATTCATCTAACATCTGTTAATTTTGTGAGGTAGTGCTTTTTCCTTATTCTGGGTCTCTTTTCGACTACTTTTCTAAACGGTGAAGGAAACCGAGCAGAGCATCCATCCATGCCTTCCCTCCCTCCTCTATAAATGGACTCATCACAGGCTCCAGAAATACACTGCAACTATCAACCCCTTGGTTTCACCTGCAGCCCTTTCCTCATGTGTGTGGGCACCTGAGTGCGTGGCGGCGAACAGAGGGATGTGAGTGCTTAATGCAGTGAGTGGGACGTGGAGATGAGCAACCCTCGCCTTGACATCGCTCACCTGCCGGCGAGTGGAGAGGATGAGCAGGTAGGTTGAGAAGTTCAGAGCCAAAACTGGCTATTTTGTTTCCCGCTGAAAGCCTGAAGTAGCACTGGAAAACGCGTGACACACATTTCCATTTCTCATTTGGCAGAAATGTGGTTTGGAGTAGTTTTGTGTTGACTTTACTTTCCTCCAGTCACAGTTCATGCATGGCCAAAAGTATACGGACACCCAAAACTGAGATGATACTCATGTGTTATGCACAAAACTATTGAAAGTTGATTTCCTTAATTGGGAAAGTGAGACACTGGTAAAATTGTTAATTTTTCACATGAACAATTCTGTGCAGCTCACTAAAATACAGTCCCTGTGATTTGGTTTGAATTGCCAAATGAAGGAGTCTGCATCTATCCAGTCAATCCATGACATCATAATTTGCATTTATCATTTTTGTAGATCCAGTGTGCGGAAAATAGTGACATCTAATGGTGAGAGACTGAAGATGGCAACAAACAATCTGCGGAATCCCTCCCTTTCCGAGTCCCTTCGGGGAACTACCATTGACATCGGAACTCAAAGTCAGAACTGGGAGTTGAAGTCAGAATCTGCAAACGTATCTCGGACTAGCTATTGTTAGCAATACCAGTTGATAACAACTATCTAAAGAACTAATGTGTATGACTGATCTACTGTAAAACAGAAGTGCAATGGTAAAAGAAGCCATGTTTGTATGGTGGCAGCCATACTGGAATCAAACCTCAGGGTACTTGAGGTTGCTTTGTTTGCAAAACTTACCTGGCCAATAAAGCTGATTAAAATCTGAAAATCTTGGATATACCTGCTAATTTGAAGGAGACGTCACTTCTCTCTTGGGTTTAACTTCCAGAAAAGGCATGGGACCTTCACCGTCAGCAGTCTGAGCAGGTTTAGCAGCATTTCTACTGAATAATTGAGATCCCATGAGCTAAAATAGCTTTTGATGGCTCTTGTCCTGTTCTGTCCTGTCCTGGCTTTGACAGCGTGTGCTGCTGAGAGGGACAGCTGTGTAGTTTCAGACACAGAGCATTCACTGCTGTTGCAGGCGAGGGAAAACCACTTGAGACCATGTAATTGCTTCTCTAAGTGTTACGTAACAGGAACGGTTCTGTTGCAGATTCAGGATCATTTCAGTGGGCGCAGGCTTCGAGCCCCGCCGTTGATGGATTATCCCGAGACATTTCTTTCAGCTTATTCTTTTCCAATCCTCCCTTTGTCATCCCAGATCTGCTAGCGAGAGGAACTGTTGCGTCTGACTCATTTATTGCAGCAGGTCTGGTGTGTTCTTTGGGCCCCATACAGTATGTTCCTCATGCAGTTCTTGTTAATTCCCTGTAAAGCAACTTGTTTCTTCTCTTTACACATTTTATATGTTAAAAAAAAAAAAAAGTGGCCGAGAACATGTGAAACAAAATTACAATTGTGGAGTAAAGAATGTGACGCAAGGCAAGCAAGCCAAGTTTATTTATATAGCACATTTCAACATCAAGTTATTTCAAAGTGCTTTACAATAAAAAGAGAGAAATACAGCAGAAGCACTACAGATATAAGAGGCATAATAATACATTTAAATAACGAGGTAAAGATAAGAGGGGAGAAAAGAGATTAAAGGAGCCTAAAAGTTGTGGTTACGGCTGAAAAGCAACCAAACCCTCATCGAGCTTGGCTAACTGAGACGTCGTCGTCCCAAAAAATGTGTCTTACCTCGATGTAAAAACACAAAGAAAAGCTCCGCCACTTTATTTAAAATTACTAAAGATGAGGAAATGAAGTTAGAGAAGAAGAACGGAAAGAAGTGCAGACTCGTGCTGTGATGCTGCAGTACCACTGACGGAGAAAGAGGGAGACAGAGAGCAGGACTGTAGCTAAACCAGCTCCGTGTTGGAAATGTCACTTCTTTACATGTTTAATACTAGAGCGTTTACATTAATAGTCTGTAAAAAAAAAAAAAAAAAAAAAGATGTTCAAAGACTTTTGTCCCCACTAAAGCAATAAAACCAGTATGTGTGTGTGTGTGTGGTTGCAGAACTCCTGCAGCAGACACTGACTTATATCCACACTTTAGTTGTGACCAAAGTAGGTGAACAGGAACAGGAAGTTTAATTTATATTCTGCACAAAGACTAAGCCCTTTTTAACCATAGGAACTTTTCTCATTTACCCGGGTAAATATTACCCTTGTAAACGCTTTACCCGGGTACCTACTCGCAATTGGGGACTTTTCAGATTAGTGAACTTTGGAGGGGCGGGGCTGTGTGGAACACATCATGCAGCTGTTTCCGTGTTGCAAATGTAGCAACTATATTTAACAAGTACTGAGACCCTCAAGAGATCTTTTTCAAAAAGCAACTAGCAACAAATCTAGCATCTTTTTCCTTGTTATTTGAGACTTTCGGTGACACTGACGTGAAAGAACGTATCATTCTAAAGGTCTTTACACACCGGACAAAACCAACGAGGGAATTATTCCGATCCGACGCAGCCTCTTATGAACATCAAGAACGATGAGAAGAAACTAATAAATTAGTTGCTTCCGCTGCTGTTCTCTGGCTGATGCAGCTCACAGTGATGTCGGTTAAAAACTATTTTGAAGCTTGATTTTTCACCCCCACCATCTCACTGAATCACCTTTACAACCCCCCCCCCACACACACACACGTCTATAATTGTTTTATAGTTTATTTTTGTTTATTAACATGAAACAAACACAACCAAGCGATCCACCGGCGTGTTAAATGTTTTGACTGTGTGTCATCAAGAACTTTTAGGTGCGGTGGAAACAAAACTACACAGATTATCAGGAACTAATTCACCCAGGTAAATAATTTCCTGGTAATAAAGATTTCTGGTAATTTTGGTGGAAAAGGGGCTACTGGCGAATTGTGATATCCTTGGACTTTGGTCCTCACTAAAAGAATTAGGCCAGTGTTTATGTGTTCTGACATGACCTCGATTTTAAATTTGGTAAGAGATATATATATTTTTATCCCTTTACAGAAACTTCCCTGCGGGTTTTCTGCGAGGAATCTTTGTGTTTGTGTTTTTGTGACGTCTATTTTTTTTTCCCCCTATTGTTGCTGCAGACCAGTTTTACTGTGAAAGATGCTTTATAGGTCTTTAAAAGGATACGGCCACATGACAGCTTTCCCATATCTGTGCAACAAATCTTGTGATAAAGGAAACTGACAGTGAAACTGAGGAGCAGTTACTCCAAATCCTCAACGCACACACAGGCCTTTGTTGTCTTCCTTCACAATTTCATATCTTATTTTCTTTTTTTTACACTGAATTTCTCAGAGTTTCTCTGCCACAGTGATCCAGGGGAAACTTGCTTCTTTCAGCTGACCACTTTCATACAACACATGTTTTGTTTGGTTTGTACGTCACAGTTTCTTTCCTCCCTGGGACATTCCCCCACCCCCACCCCCCCACCCCCCCCATCACTGAACTTTTCTCACAAATACCAAAAAGGAGACCTCAGAAGAATCCTTCAAAGTTCACCTGCAGCTGTTTGGGCTGTGTCAATCCCTCAACTCTGTCCTTTATGTCTTTAAATTAGCTTTTTGGCCTTATAAGTGCTACAGATTTTAGTTTTAATTCCATATTATATGAAGTAATATTCTAAAAACATCCATTATACCAGAGGCAAATCTGATTACGACACAGCTAAAACATCACTTAATTAAGATAGATAGATAGATAGATAGATAGATAGATAGATAGATAGATAGATAGATAGATAGATAGATAGATAGATAGCGGTAGTGCGTAAACAATGTGTAAACATGTGTAAACAAATGTCTGTTGCATTCAAACAATTGTCAATTGAGTTCACACAATGTTGATGAAGTCTATCAGATCCACATGACTATAGCAGTGTTTCTTATGTCAACCAGTGACATAACCACACTGCACACAGGAAGTGGGTTTTTTTCTATGTAAGCACAGATGGAGGCAACAGTAACCTTGAGCCAGTACAGTGAGACGAGAACACAAAGGAGCGTCCAGGGAAAGTTTCAGAAGTGAATTCTACTGCTCAAAAAATCTGGTTGGTCATAAACTTTTTTTTTTTAATTACACGTTAAAAGAGCCTGTGCAGTAGAACTTTCTGCTTTGTAATGTGTGAACCAGGAAGCACAATTATGTCATGAAATTGTCAAAAAAAAAAAAGAAAATGCAAAAGAAAGAAATGACAGTGGGCCCCCCTGGCCCCTTTTTGCCTGGAGTCCCCAAAGTTCCTTGAAACACCCCTGCTAAGGACCTGAAAATTATCTCTACTCATGTAAAGGTTCTTCACTCTCTTACCACGAATAATTGGATTATTTTGTTTACAACTGACTACATGTGGTGTATGCGTGCCTCTTGAAGTACCTCTGTGCAAACTCAATTACCCTAAAGCAATGTGGCTCTATAAAGTACACATAGTCGGTGATGACTGTGTTCTCACCAATTTATCAGCATTTTCTGACCGAAAACTATAGTTTGTGTTGCTTTATAAACCTTTCATTCTCCCACACCAAAGCCCATAGAGAAAACTAATGTTTTCAGCTCACACGGACACAACCCTGCTGGTGTTCTGCTGCCAAGTTTGTGTCACTTTGTGTCACTGAGGCAAACCTGTACAAATGATTTTAAACACCGAAGTGACAAAAATGACACATTTGAACTTTCTGACGGAGGCAGCAGTAGATCAACAACTCCTGTGTGCTGTGACGTAAAATAACAAATTCGTCTATGGACTTTTGTGTGGGAGAGTGAGTGGTTTACAAACTTCATTTTCCAGTTGGTAAAGTCTGTCTCACAGTGAGATTTAATTTGCATAGATTATATTCATCTTTAAGAAATGTCCCCAAGATTATTTTGACGGTACCTCGACTAAAGGCCCATTTTTACTCAATTTTCGTCCATTTAACGTTCGTCTGTCCCAAACTTATCTCTGTCACTACCCTACATATGTACATTTGCATACTTCCTCTAGAGGGCCTAACATAGTGACCTTTGAAGAGGTTGTTTTACTGTGCTTGAGCTGAAATAGACTGAATTGTAAGCAGAGTTTGTGGTGGTGGAATGTAACAACACTAAATGTAAGTTGTCCCATTAATGGGGAATATTACTTGCTGGTGTTTCTGATGAAAAAGATTGATGACAAGCGGTAATTCCAATATTCTTGTATGTCGGCCGCAACTTTTAACAGCTTGTAATTTTTCGCCAGATGGCCCCTGGAATCAAACCATAGCACACCAGTGAGTGAAGCCGAGCACCTGAGAGTCTCTCTCGGTTTCCTCACTGCAGGGATAAGGGCCCCCAACGATTTCCGGTGGTATTGCTCGTTCCGTCTATCATCATAAGCTCCGCCGCTAGGTGCACAAGACGAGCAAAATGAAGACAAAGTACAGACGAAAGGCTCGGTCTGTCTCTGTCTTTGCGTAGAATATAACAGGGTGAATATCACCCGTGTCTACGTCGCCTGTATTGGCACCATGGACTGTTTTTGGGTAGATGCCACAAAATTTAACTACAAAATTGTATTTCTTGGCACACGTCACAGGAGAGTCTCATTAAAAAGCAAAATGTCAGAAGAAAAATAACAATTACTGGTGTTGTGGCATGACAGATAAGCTCTATGGTCGGGTATAGGCATGAAGAGGGAGTCAGATACAATGATCTGCAACAGTCTGTTCAGAACAGTCACTTCCTTTCATTAGCCTTTCGTCATGTGCAACTAATTTTCTCTCTTCAGCTTGTTATTGTTTGTCTTCATTATGCTGACTACACGGACTCATAAATCAGTAAAAGGAAGAGGAAACAGGTCGAGTGCGTCCAGGCTTTTAAACTGTGACTCAGCAACTACCACTGTAGACAGCATGAGTTTGCATGTGCCAGGGGCTGCACAGATAGAATTGCAGGCTAACTCCAACAGCCATTGGCTGAAAGTAGGTCAAATTTGGATCCACGTCACTCACTCGCTCTCTGCTTTGCCGTGGCTCTAGATTGGAGTGTTTCCTCTCTGCTTAGATTTAAAGTTACACGTTCGCCCTGACAACCTCCTTCTGTCATTCCACACACAAAGATATTAACAGGCTTGTATGAAATGTGAGATATCCCTGTGGTTATATTATCACCCTTATATGTCTGCTATCTATCTGGTGATCTATCCACCTGTAACCCTGATTTCTGGATGGGTAGCGTGGGCTTAGATTAGCAGGTTAGATTCTCCAGCTCAGTGTTACGACCCGGCATGTAACAGGGGATAGAGGAGTAAAATGAATTATTTATCTTAATAAAAAGGTGATAAGTTGACAATGAAAATCAACAGAAGTGGGGGAACAGCGCCGGTTAGTGCAGGTTTAAAAGATATAAATAATTTAGACCGAGAGAAAACGCAGCTCATGGCCTCATCCAAGGTGCATTCCATTTGTAGTTGGAACTCGGAATGTCCGGTTTCCACTGCTAACAATGGCTAGCCCGAGATATGTTAACTGCAGCACGGTGAACTCATGGGTGACGTCACTCCCAGGTCACCCAGGTCACCCAGGCATCAGATCTGGTATCACAGTAACGTTGCTCAAACGTCCAAATGTTGCGTTTTGTGATCGTTTTGGGATCAGTTTTTAATGCTTGTTCAGACCTGACATGGTGGTGGTCAGATTCCCACACATAGGAAGTGACTTGTTTTAAGTCTCACCCGACCTCTGGAATCAACAGGGCATTTTATCATGGAAAACTGCCACTGACTGAATAGTTTCTCTTTGGAGTTGGCTGAAGGTGAAAATCATTAGTTTCTGAAATATGCATTAAAATCGTAAATCAGAATCAGAATTCTTCATTAGATCCCATGTGGACAATTTGTACGTATGTAATGAGTGTATGAACTTACACATACAGATAACTTTACTTATCCCCGTAGGGCAATTCCGTTTCCACAGTTCCACCACATGTGTGCATGAGGAATCGCTACATGGCATGTGGGAGAGAATGTACTAAACACTATATTAAAAACACAATGCAAGGTGCAACAACGTAGAGCCGAATGGACTAAAAACAAGACATAAATTAAAATAAAATAACAGCCGCTCAGTTGGTGTTGTGGTTAGCACTGTTGATTTTGACGCAAGAAGACTCGGGTTTGCGACGCGGTCGGAACAAGGTCCTTTCTGCATGAAGTTTGCATGTTCTCCCCGTGTGTGCGTGGGTTTTCTTTCCAAATACTCAAAATTGACCGTAGGTGTGAATGTGAGAGTCTATGGTTGTTTGTCTCTACGTGGCCCTGTGACGGTCTGGTGACCCGTCCGGGGTGTACCCCACCTTTC
Source organism: Brachirus orientalis (assembly GCA_016785285.1). Taxonomy (NCBI): domain Eukaryota; kingdom Metazoa; phylum Chordata; class Actinopteri; order Pleuronectiformes; family Soleidae; genus Brachirus; species Brachirus orientalis. The sequence continues at coordinate 1,140,443 of JAFBJR010018220.1, forward strand.
ACCCTGTGTTAGATGAGATTGGCACCGGCAACCCTCATTTGGAAGATAGAGCAAAATAAGATGAGTAAATGGAAATAAAATAACTAAAAATAAAGGGAATTAAAATGTAACGTACATTCCGGTGACTTTATGTCTGTAGTATACATTCTGTTCATTTTTTTTATTTTAAGTTGGACTTCTATACTGTACAATAGCAGAACCAAACACGTTTATTATTTATTTTAACCACAACCCTTCCAGTTGTCTTTGCATTATGCCTACTCTTTCTACTGTGGTTAATCCTTTTTTATTTATTTATTTATTAATATTTCTTTTATTTCTTAATAAATGTGATCACTGATAACTTTATTCTTGCGTTAACTATTTGCGCTGCCATTTTGGACCTACTTTGTCTGTAAACAGTTCGTAAAGCCGTAAATACTTTTTTCCCCCGATGAGACTTGAACGCACCGCGAGAAGAGTCCCCGCCCTCTCGGTGCTCTGACGTCACCGGCGTCCGTCTCCGCACATGGAGGAGTGCTGAGGCCACGCCCCCTCCCCCTCCCTCCCCCTAGCAGCCGCTCCAGCGTCTCTCCCGTCAGTCAGTCACTCAGTCCGCCCCAGCTCCAGCAGCGACACTCCGCCAGCAGCAGCAGCAGAAGCAGCAGCTCACCGTCCGGCTGCAGCGCCGAGCCCCGTCACCTGCCGCTCCGTCCCCCCGCCTGCGAGGGTCTCCACGGGCCGGCCAGCAATTGCGGTCGTGTCTCTCTTCGAGGGGGGGAAAGCGTTGACAGACAGTCTCCGCCAGCTTTCTTCTCCATTTTGCCCTTCAAATCGAGACATATGGAGAAAATGGCTCGACCTCTTCCCATAAACCCAACTTTCCTGCCGCCGACTCACGGCGTCCTCAAGTCCCTGCTGGAGAACCCTCTCAAGCTGCCTTTCCACCACGATGAAGGTACGTGTTTCTCTTTTATTAGAACTAAAACGGGTAGAACTTGGCTCGCATGCACGCACGAGACTCGTCTTGTTATTATGTTCACACTCTGCTGTCATCCGTCGTTTTGACAGATAAAGCGCCGGTTAAAGGAGAGGACTGCGGGGTGGGTTTGGTTCGCTTAATCCACAATGAGTGATCCGTCCTTATTTTCTACGATCTTTGCGGAACGTAAGCGTATTGGTGTGTGTGGGAGGCAGATATGAAAAACAATGCGCTGCTTCACTCAGTTGGATTTTTGACAGCTCGCTTGCTTAGCAACAACTTTAGCTCATCCTTATGGGCTATTTTTAAGCATGTACTTAACGCCCAAATTAGCATGGTACGCGCCGAATTTGCGTGCGTTATTGTTGTACCTGCGCTGTTTTTAGCGCGTAGGTGCACTCGTAACCTTTAAAACCCTGTTGTCTTCAATGGGATTTGCCAGTGACGCCGTTATCTGCCGGTAGAGGGCGTCTTTTCTCGTGGCCAATGCTTGCCCTCACTCTTCACTGTATTGTTGAATGCATTGACTGTCATTACGTCATGTGAGCGTGAATGGAGACCGAATTTGTTCTTAAAGGATCAGTTCACTCAAAACAAGTTTGTTTTTATTTGTATTTTTTTAAATAAACAAATAATAATCAAATATATATATATATACACACACACATATATTTCAACTTCACTTTAACAAAGGGTCAGTGTATGTATATATACATATAATGTTTATACAGCACACCTTGTGTGTTGTACATTGGAGTCATGAATTGCATCTTTCTAACACGTCTTTGTTGTTTTATGGCCATAAATAAACAGATAAGTGGATAAAGAGAAGATTAGATAAAGACTACATAAATACAGTTACTTAAAATAACACAATTTGGACCCTTTAGATACTTTTACTTTAGTTAGCATTTAGCATTTAGTTTTCTGACATCTATAGAAGTGAATTCCATAAATATCTTAAGCAGCCATTTATTTTCAGTGTGTTAAAGTGTGAAAGTGCTGCAACTATTTTCATAATCATTTATTATGTTGATAGTTTTCTTCATTAATCTATTAGTTGTTTGGTCCATTAAATGTTGAGAAATAATTGATTAATTTAGTTATTTAAAATTAAAAAAGTTAAATGTATTATATTAGTAAAAAGATTACTCTTTATGATGAAACTGAAGGTAGGGCTGAACAATTAGTTGTTTTCAAATTGACAATTTGACAACAATTTGAAACAATGCAACTAGCAAATTTGAATAACTACAAATTTAATTCCTCAGTTTTTTTTTTTTTTTTCCATCTTCTATTCAAATTTTTTAAAAAAAATTGAACTCATACATGTTGGAAACTGAAAACTTTTAGCACTCATTCTTGCAACAGATTATAGTGAAGTTACTAACTTGATTTGGTGATTTGTGTTAATGAGGGCTGCAACAATCAGTTAATTGATTACTTAATTATCAACTATTTTGATAATCACTTAAGTCAGTTTGAGTGTTTTTTTTAATGAATATTTAAAGAAAGAATCTTTTTTTGCTTTTTTGGACAAAACAAGACATTCGAGAACATGATCTTGTCCGTCTTTATTAAACATTTACTGACATTTCACAGACTAAACATGTACTCGGTTAATCAAGAAAATAATCAGTAGGTTCATTGATTATGATATTAATCGTTAGTTGCAGCTCTAGAGTTGATTCTCCGTCACATTTTTAATGTATTACACCGGGAATATTGAACTGAACCTCGACTCGCACCAATTATATCACAAATCAAATCGCAAGTGCAATATCTGTCAGGAAAAATTTGAAGTTTGGCATTTTCCTCCCCCAAGTCGTTCAGCCTTAACCGCAGGCATACTTTCTATTTTTGTCCTCGCACCGAGCCGTGATGCTCCTCTGCTGCGAGTTCATGAAATAACTCTTTCCAAACATTCACAGGATTTGGGAAAGACAAGGAGAAGGAGAAGAAGCTGGACGATGAGAGCAGCACGGCCAACCACCCACAGTCGGCCTTCCTCGGCCCGACGCTGTGGGACAAAACCCTGCCGTACGACGGGGACAACTTCCAGCTGGAGTACATGGACCTGGAGGAGTTCCTGTCGGAGAACGGCATCCCCGCCAACACGGCGCAGAGCGAGCAGGCTCAGCAGGCGCCGCAGCCACCGCCGCAGCAGCAGCAGGCCCCGCCTCCGGCCCCGCCCACTCCCTCTGTGGTGGACCTCAGCAGCCGAGCCACCACCTCGGTCCACACAGGCATGGCTCCACAGACCTGCCTGCACAGCCCCAGCACGGCAGGTAGGAAGCTCACGCAGCGCCACCTGGTGTCACACCTGCACACAATATTCCCGCTGTCATTGAGGTCCCTGAAGGCATCAGTCACAACAAAACAATGTGGAAATTGCAAAGACCGATTTTTAATCCTTCTATTTTAAATTGTTCTAGGTTTCAGTTGACAATATATGCAGTACTGTGCTTAGGCCACCATTAGATTTGTTGTTTTAGCAATGCTATAATGACCATAATCACTTTATTGGAACATATCCTGAAAATATGGAGAAACACATATGCAGTTTGAAAGTAACAAAACAACAAAAATGCTTGTATAATATCAAATATTTAGTGTGAGCTACATTTCCACTTGAACAATAACACAACCATGGCTCTTTAAAACCTGGAATGGAACCCTAATGTTATTGGTCAAACCTGTGTTTCTCCTACTATTTCATGCCAACAAATAGCTGCTGTGAAAAAGGTCTATTATACCTGGTTTACTCCAGACATGTTGGAGCATTACATACACATGTTGCACAAGTTCAACTCACTGACAGGTTGATCATATAGTAGAAGACTGACTTTTAGTCACATCTTTTCAATCTGAACGCCAACGATCACAAAACTGACATAAAAACAAAAGAGCTGCTGGTGGCCTAAGACTTATGCACAGTACTCTCTCTCTCTATATATATATATATATGTATAAGGCTGCACAATGAAATGTGATATACTCAAAATGACCAAAGTGCCTAAACCTAAAATACCCGAGAGTTAAAAGAAACGCAGTTATGTGAATAAGAGAAACTTAGTGACCAAACAGCAATATGGTGAAATTCTGTTATGCTGAAACAATTACTGCATAGTTTAGACCATAATTAAATCTGCGGTGAGTTGAATTAACTTGCTTGTTGTGCTTGTTGGCAGTCTCATCATGGATTTTTCATGAAATTGGCAATTATGAAGCAACAAAAAAAAAAGTGTAGTGTCTCTTCAATCTGTCTTAACACAGCAAATATTGAATCAAAGCTTGACTTAAAAAGTAATATCGGAAATGTAATAGCTTGATATGTCAGAATAATCAAGCTTAAATGTTGAACCCAAATCTGCGGTGCGTCCAGGTGGCAGCAGCAGCAGCAGCAGCAGCAGCAGCAGCAGCAGCAGCAAGCATTTGTTTTGCCTGCTTATGACAAAACAAAATGTTTATATTTGTTTTATTTAAATGATGCCATTAAAAACTGACACGTCTGTAAATCTATATCGTACCGAATCGAATCAAGGACCTTGAAATATCTCTAAATGTATTAATTTGAGTGGAATCGACTTGGAAATCGAGTGAAATCAGTATTTTGTGAGTCAGAATGGAATCACTTCAGGAAATTAGTAGCGACAATCAACATCGCGGCTCCAACTTCCCACGTTTCGGTGATCAAACAGCCTCATTCTCACCAGAAAATCTCATCACAGCAGTGACGTGACATTAACCGCAGGCAGCTTTTGCTGAGACTGAAGCACTCAACTGTGAAATGGTCTCTTAAACTGCTGCCGGTCACCATTCAGACTCTTGTTTCCCTTTTTAAATTCACCATAATCATTTAAAAGGGCTGAGCTTCTCTAAGAAAACAAACAGAATTTGAGACGCAGGCCTCGCCGCTGGAGACGTGTTGTGTTTCGCAGCTGTACTCGAGGCAGAAATCCCACCTGGCAGAAGAAAAGATGATCTGTGGCAGATAAACAGATGGAGTCAGCTGGCACTCGTGCTGTGTGTGTGTGTGCGTGTGAATGCTGTGTTTGCTCGTGTGTTTCACCTGTAAACACACAAGATGTAGAGTTACACGCGGCGGTCCGGTGTGTCGACCTCCGGGGCGATTAAGCACTTAAGGGTTTGGATGACAACGGCAGACGAATGGTGATCGATCGTTTTCAAGGACTCACTCGTGACCTGAGCAGCTGCCGCGTCCACCAGGTGGTTTGGCGGCTTAATCGCACACAGTGTGACCGGTTCTGTTTACACGTCGTCGGGTGAAATCGTCCCGTCTCCCGTTTTTCTTTCCTCGACAGAGCCACGAGACGTGCGGGCGTTTTAAAATGGCGCACGTTCAAACGCTTCCTGCCCGTGCCAAGATCAGGAGGGGACACCTTTATGAGTTATTAAGGTGATTTATTGATGTTATTGTCATCACTGCGGCGTGTTGAACACATCGTGCAACATTTGTTTACTATAAATTATCCCGTTAGGGAAAGTGAATTTGAATTTTATTAAATCATTCAGGCCGGGAAGAAAAAAACGGGGATATTTTGCTGTGGAAAGACTGAATTTATTAGTCTGGCATTTAAAAAATCAAACAAAGTTGTTTAAAAATGTGTGAATGAGTGATTAGATTAAATGGTAGCTAATTAAAAAGGTAAAATTTTACTAAGAAAGTCTGAAAGAAATGCCCACTTTTCAAGTCAGACAATGAATATAAGAAATCAGTTTATGAGGACTGATTCGTGTTAAGTTGATTTAAGCCTCTTAAAGCTCTTTTCTTTTAAATTTGGGATGGCTCAATACCCCTTTTTCATGTCCCATGCCGATATTACCGCTTTGATTAGCTATGGATATCGATATTGGTCCAGTACAAAACCATTTTTAACCAATTTATCAGTTAATAAACACATTTTAACCACCAGTTATTTAAAAAAAAAAAATCTGGTCACATGATTTTGTTGCGGCTTTTCCTTCTTTACAGCGTGTCACATGTGTGGAGTGAAGTATTGGACCGATACTGATTCCCTTTATTTCGTAGTTCTGGCCTGCTCCACCCTACGATTCGTCTGTCGACGATTCACTCATTGAATCGATCAGTTGTTTGTGCCACACAAGTGTTGAAAAATGTCTGCGTTTTATGGAGCAAAGTAAATAATCAGATTCAAACAGCTGAAAACTTTGTTGTCGTAATCATTAAAAAAAACCATGCAAAACCGATTCTTTATGAAAGTAGGCGATTTAATTTTGTCATTGATTAGGGAACTGACGCAAATGGTCTTAAGTCAAACAGCCTTGAGCTGCAGATTACAAGTAATTATTGGTAATTAGTTGTGAAAAAGCGTGTAAATGCTCATCACAAGGTCGCACATGGCCGAAGGGGATTACTGTATGTGGAAAGCTCATAATGACCCAAATTCAAAGATATTTCCAAGTAAAAACACAGAGAAAAACACTTAATTTGCTGCTTTTATTTGGCTTTGTTGGCTTTAAAGTTATGGTTTGATACCACTTTTCTTCTCTGGCACCGATATGACAAATGGAGATGGCTCTATGTCCGACCGATACTGGTACCAATATCACAACCTCTACCTTATCTACCTTTAAAGACTTAGACATATTTACAGTTTGTGCACAGTGAAGCATATGATACAGGATGTTTGAATTTTTCCTCTTTCCAATATGCCATCCAGTGATTCTGACCATTATCGGCCGATTCCAAGTATCGTTTGTTTATTTTGAAACAAAGTAAAATAAACAGACATAGGGATGCTGCGGTGGTTTCTTCCAATTTAAGGCTTTTCAAAGCATTTCCGTCTTGTTTGATGATCTCAAAACATTCCAGTTCCGTTAAAGTATCGTACGGTATCTGTTTCACTCATGTTATCTTTTGAAAGCTAGCTAACTAATACTCAGGAAATGCCAAACTGGAAGTCTCTCACAAAAATATAGGGGGCGCTACAAGTCTGCTTACTTGTTTTTGTAGGAAATAAAGTGTATAAGTCAAAGCCTTTTTTACCCTAAAATTAATGTGTTGACGCAGGATTATTGAACAGGCTGCGATTTTTTGCTTTTTGACTTATGATAAATTTTAGGTCACAAATAACGTAACTCGGAGACAAATGTTCCTGTCGTTGCTAATCTTGTATCTTTCAATTTGGTCCCTTCAAGTGAAAGATTTTAAGGCAGTAAATAAAATTTCAATAAAATGAAGTGAGATTTCTATTAAAAAATATTCAGCGCAGTCTCAAATGGTAAAAAGTACGATTCTCTAAAAAGTCCATCGCTACCAAAAATGAAGTAGACGAAGAAGAAACCAGATTAAACCCGGATTTGATGATGATGAATCGTTTATTTATTCACGTGCGTTCCCTTCATCGGACAGATTTGACGTTAATCCGGCAAAGTTCAGCGAAACAACGGTGGCTCCTGTGTGTTTGGAGTTCTAATCTGTGTGCAGTTCTAATCTGAGAATCAGAAGGTGCTGGTTGTGTCCCAGTGCACATGTGCCTGACACACAGAGACTTCATTGTGTGTGTGAGTGTGTGTTGTTTTGGTCTCGAGTTTCCTGCAGCGTGCTCGGCCATGTGACGGACACATGCAGCAGCCGTGTGCCGCTCTCAGTCAAACAGGAGCTTGTCACGGCATGAATCTGCCTCTTCCCTCCCTCCTTTGCTCACTCACTCGCCCACTCTCACTTTCCTCCTCCCTCCTTGAACACCCTCTCCACTTCCTGTCCAGTCCCTCGCTCCCCTCCCTCACCACGCTCGAGCCTGGACTCTGGGCCAAATCACAGGCTGTTCCCTGCAGAGGTCACATGGACTCGGGCGTGCTCTGGTCACGTGCACGCAGTCGTGTCCCAGCTCTCTGAGCCGTGGCTCGTCTAACCGGCCGCTCCACCACGCCGCCGTCCCTCTGTGCTTACAAGCAAACCCTGGGGGCGGCCGATAACATCGTTGTCACCACCAACACCGCGGGGTGCGTTTCGCTGTTTTCAAACATGCGAGCGGCCCCGAGGCGTTCAGGGTCCGTGTCAGGAGGTTCTGGACTCTGTGCTGCTGGCAGATGTAGGAGGGGAGGGGTCAAAGGGCGTGTTGTGGTGCATTCCACTGTGTTGGGGAAGGAAAGGTGGCTCTAAGGAGGATTTAAAGTAGATCAGTTGGAGGTGAACATGTGGAAATAGTCATGGCTCATCACTCGAGTTGGGAATTTATCGATACAAGACGTCCACCGATATGTTTTTCTTCCATGTGATAAAATATAGCATTAGGAATAAACAAGTATTCAATTAATCGATTACTAAATTAATCATGAAACCTTTTTTTTGTTGTTTTAGTTATTAATTAAGACAAGCTTTCAGACTTTTCAGTTCTTTTAAATGTGGTTTCTTTGCTCCATTTGACAAAGAAATCTTTAAAACAAGTAAAAGAATTTGGTTTGTGGACAGAACAAACATTTTCTGACATTTTATGGATCAAACAAATACTTTTTAATCGAGAAAATAGTCGACCGATTGATGCTTAATGTTGGTAACTAGTTTTTGTTTTTGAAAATCGATCAAAATTTTCAAGCACTAATCCAACGCAAACGTACAACTCTGCATTACACATAATCTGCTTTATCTTCATTGTATTTTCGGATTCCCAGATGTTCTTAATCAAAGTCAGAAAGGCTGCAACTAACAGTTATTTTCATAACTGATTAAGCTGTTGATTACTTTTTCCATGAATGTCTAGTCCATTAAAATATTGAGAAATGTTGATCGGTGTTTCCCAGACCTAAAAATTATGATCAAAATGATTTTCTTTGTTTTGTGGAGCAAAGAAACCAGAAAGTATTAACATTTAAGAAGCTGAAAAGTCAGCAAAATGGTTTTTAATTTCTGGAAAACACTCAAACAGATTAATTAACCGACTAACATTTGGCGATTAATTAGTCAGTGCAGCTCTAAAGTGATTTTTAGCATTTACTGAGCCACTTTATGAGATTAAAATGTATTTTTATTGCAGTTTTACTGTGAATTGCAGTTATTTTGAGTCAGGATCATCGTTTCCTGTACACATAATAATGAGATTAGAATAATCTACAAAAATCACGTATCTTTTCAGGTTATAATCCACATGGAACCATCGTTTTGGCAGCTCCAAAACACTATTTTTTCCTTACGATTCAAGCATACAACTAAAACAGTGTTCTTCCGTTTCTTCTTGTGTGGAGTTTGTTTGGTGTATTTCTGTGGTAGCGTTACAGCGCCACATACAGGCTTGGCATATACACTACAGTATTTAGTGTAATTTCGGGTTTTTTTTAACGTTAAACGAAAACAAAAAACATGGGCCAGGGAAAGTTTTTATCTTTACTCTTTCTTCTTTCAAGGGTGCGTTAGTCTTTAAAAGACTTTAAAAGAAAAGGAAAAAGGTGTTATCACAGTCTTTTAAATCCAATCAGAGGACAGAGAGGACTCGCCACTCTTTGTTCCTCGCTGTCACACCCAGGTCAAAGGTCAGCGGCTCCATCCCTGCGCTCAGATACAGTACGTCTGCGTTATCAGCCGCTCCGCGCGGCGATAAGGTCTTGTAGCGTGACAGCTGAGTGTGTGTGTGAATAGATAAAACTCTCTCAAGTCAACCAGTTCCACAGGTTGATCATCAACACACACACACACACTCTGGTGTGTTCTTGTACTTGCTGCAGAGTGAGGACCAAAATTAATATAATATAATTCCCACAAAGTGAGGACATTTTGGCCGATCCTCACTTTTTTTTCACCCCTTAAAATAGCTTTTTCAGGGTTAAGACCTGGTTTTAGGGTTAGATTTGGGTTTAGGTTAGGGTTAGGCATCTAGTTGTGATGGTTAAGGTTAGGGTAAGGGGCTAGGGAACGTATTATGTCTATGAGGGTCCTCACTCTGATAGAAGCGCTAACGTGTGTGTGTTCTTGTACTTGCTGCAGAGTGAGGACCAAAAAATTGTAGAAACACCTACAAAGTGAGGACATTTTGACAAAGTGAGGACATTTTGGCTGGTCCTCACTTTTTTTCACCCCTTAAAATGGCTTTTTTCAGGGTTAAGACCTGGTTTTAGGGTTAGGGTTAGAATTGGGTTTAGGTTAAGGTTAGGGTAAGAGGCTAGGGAATGCATTATTTCTATGAGGGTCCTCACGCTGATAGAAGTGCAAACATGTGTGTGTGTGTGTGTGTGTGTGTGTTTCAGCCTTCATGCAGAGGTTTGTAGGTCAGAGCTCATCTACCTTTCCTGGCCTGTTAATTTTAGACTTGATGAATAAAAGAGCGGGCGTGTGCGACACATTCTTCTCCTCAGGAATGTCACTCTGTGTGTGTGTGTGTGTGTGTCGCACATACGTTAAGCTCGTTACATCACATCACATTCAGCTCATGGAAGTTCCACCTGTAGCCGCTCAGAAGCTTCGTGTGAACAGTAGACGTTTGTGTCCCGAGAGTCTACGACTCTACACAAGCAACCAAACATGTTCCAGGCGAACCATGTGACGCTCAGGAGTTGCTCTGAGCTTTATCTCCATCCATCAATGAGACGTTTGATCCACGACGGGACGGAAAATAGTTTGTTTTTTTTTAAAAATCCTTTTACGTTGCGGTGATGGAAAACACATGAGCGCCAACGCCTCGTGACTGGAGAGAAGAAAAGTCATCCTGCTGCAATTATTTTCATTAATGTCCATAAAAATGTCACTTCATTTTTAGCACTGGCACTGGAATTGGAAAATATCAGTTGATTGATCAGAAAAATAAGAAGGTTTAATTGTCTGTGACACTTTAACGACTAATATCCAGATTCTTTTCATCAGCATCCAGTACTTATTTGGTCCACAAAGACAGAAAATGTTGAAAAATGTTGATCAGTTTTTCCCAAACCTCAGAGTTAATACATTTTAGTTATTTGTTTTGTTATATGGATCAAAGAAACCAGAAAATGTCCAAATTTAAGAAGCTGAAAACACTTAAAAGTCACTTAAACCGATCCAATCAATTATCAGAATTATCAGAATGAATCCGTTTCAGTTATCTGCTTTGTTATATGCAGCCACGAAACCAGAAAATATCCACATTTAACTCTTTAAAACTCTTTAAAATCACATAAACTGATCCAGTCAGTTATCAAAAATAGCTGTAAAGTGATTTAGAGACCAAATTTTAAACCTAATTCTTTATTGTTGTGATGATATTGAGAAAACCATTTTTTTTTTTTTAAATATATCATCCGCGATATGAAACTTTCACTTCATCAAGCTGTCAAACTGGGGGAAGACGTGCGTGTAAAAAAGTGATAAAATCATGTTAAAATGATAGAAATAAAGCTGTTATCCAAACTGTTATAAGCTGTTTGCCAAACCACGCGCCGCGGAGCTCGTGTGTCATGAACCGCAACACGTGATAGTTGGAGGATTAAATAGTTTTCCAGTGTTGTCAGAGAAACGTCGTTTTCTTGTGTCTCTTTGAAAAGGAGGCGTGTCACTTCCTGTGGACAGAACAGTGCGTCGGAACAAAGTCTTTGCCGCAGCCGAAGGCACAATATACACATTTTCTGAATAAAGGTCACCGTGGCAACCCTCACCAGCACAGAAAACGTAGGACGTTGAATGTTAACGCTTGTTGAGTTAAAAATTTCCGCTAAATGGGTTTCAGAAGACTGGGATGCGACGGCAACAAAGTTCTATCACAACACTAAAATCTTGATAATGATACCCAGAAAATACGCAATACTGTTTTCGATATGACAGGGAGAGGAGAAATAACGACAAAAAATGAAATCAAGGCTTATTTTTAAATGCGGATTAATGTTGTAACTGCAAGTGTTTATTTTCTGTACTTCTGATTAGGACGTCGACTGATTTGGGTTCTTCTATGGCCGAATCCAATTTTTTTCAAAAGTCAGAGTACCCGACGACCATTTTCTTTCCTATGCCTCATAAACATATAACTGTTTATTGATAATAAATAATACAACAAAACTGTTTAACTTCAGTAACAAGTCATTGAGCAACACTGATCAATGCAGTTAAAAACAGTATTTTCAATGAAAATAATGCATCAACCTATACACCAAAAAAACTAAAAAAAAAAAATAAATAAAGTTTAAGTGACATTTATCAAGTTTATAATTTGTAATAATTGGCTGTTAAAAAAATTATAATGCTGATCGTTAAAATCAAAATCTACCTATACGTCTGATGACTTGGTTAAAAATGCTTTTTCAAATATTCATTGGTATAATTCGTAGAATAGTCTAAACTCCAGCGCACGAGAGTGAGTGAAAATAATGCAGGGTTCACCGCGCGCCGAGCTAACGGGAGCAGCTAACGAGATGCATTCAGGAGACCTCGTAAATTTCATCCCTTCCACAAACACACAGGAAGTCCACTGACTGAATGCTTGCCGCCACTGCTGCCACCTTGTGGTAGTTTTAGATGCACCACAAATTAGGGAGTAATTTCAGAAGACACATTTTGGTTTTTTATTTATCTGTTTTGGTGTTGACTGACCTAATGTCATGTGGGCATTTTACGAAAACTCAAACAATTGAGTTCAACCTGGTAAATAACATTATCATGATATTAGACAGGAGCCTGATTAATATAATTGATTTATTTATGTAATTAACCAGGCCAAGTCGTATTTGTGCATTTTTTTGTTCTTATAAACATGATAAATGATGTGTTTGTGGCTGTTTTATTTTTATTTTTTATTTTCAAAATGAAGATTGGATTGAAAGACACAAAGTGTTGTTTCTTTGTTTGTGTATCGAGGGGAGGAAAAACATTCCGTATTCCTTCATTTCTTTGTTTCTGTGTTAATCAGAGCGACAGTAGCTGCCACCAAAGGTCACAGCGAATGCTCCTGGGGTCAACACGTGTCAAAACATAGACGTAGAAGAAACGTACAACATACAAAAAGGCATCAGTGGGTTTGCAAAAAACAAATATTGTGCAAAACTCTAGCAAAAATCAAGTGAAAGAAAGAAGGAAGAAACCTTCTATCCAGTACTAATGTTTGGGAATAGAAGTGTAATGTTTAAAACTGGTGTCACAGCACCACCTGCTGGTCAGAAGGAAACAATGCCTCTGTGCAGACCTGCCGTCCTATGTCCATCTGTCCAACTCGGTCCAAAACATTTACTGATGATGAAAGCCCTCCACACTTTACAAAAATACAGTTTAATTCTATTTACTATGTATTTTTTTAATAAAAGAGATAATTTTCTTGAATTGCAAAATGATTCTTTTTGTTTTTGCAGTGTATTTATTTATTTTTTCAAGGGAATCAAGTATGTCTCAGTTAGTGACTTTGGTATGGTACCACACTAGTATTAATGATGTATGATATGATATTTACAAAACCCTATTTTGCTTAAAATGTTCAAAACAGTCAGTGAAGAGTTCAATAAACTGCTGTTAAATTATTGTAAATTATCATGTCAAATTAAAAGCACAAACATTGATGTTGACAGAGATGCAGTCAACATGGTCGTTCAAAATACGTATTTTTTTTTTATTCCCTCTGCAGCACTGCCCTCGGCCCGGGACACTCCCAGTCCCATCGACCCAGAGTCCATTCAGGTGCCCGTGACCTACGAGCCCGACCCGGCAGACCTGGCGCTGTCCAGCGTCCCCGGTCAGGAATTGTTTGATCCCAGGAAACGCAAGTTCAGCGCTGAGGAGCTGAAGCCGCAGCCCATGATCAAAAAAGCTCGGAAGGTCTTCATTCCCGAGGACCTGAAGGTGACGCTGGGTGGTGGTGGTGCGGGTGTTTGTGTGGCTCTGATGTCATATCCTCTGTTTGGGCCTGTTGTCGTAGTAACAAGATCCTGAAGTAAACACACAGGATTCTGCACTTGGAGAGCGCAGACCTCCGCCAAGCAATGATAAAAGATTCCTTCAAAAAACTTCCTGGCTCCAGACGGCGATCTGGATCAGAACCAAAATCTAATCACCGCTTCTTTGTCCCGTTGCACACATTTCCTGACAATTTTATCAAAATCTGTCCAAGACTGTTTGAGTTATTTTGCTAACAGACAGACAGACAAAAACAAACGCTGGCGAAATCATAACCTCATTGGTGGAGGTAATGAACTGCAGTACAGTCAAATTGCCACAAGGTGGCAGGACATGCATATGTAATGTAATGTAGTGCTGCATGTGTGCCATGTGCTTAAGCATATAATGGTAAAAAAAACATTTCTGGATCCAGACGGTGTTTTTCGGATCAGAACCAAATTTTAATCATCGGTTCCTTGTCCCATTGCACACCTTTCTTTAAAGTTTCATCAAAATCAGTCCATAATTTTTGGATTTGTTTTGCTAACAGACAGACAGACAAACAAGCAGATGGACAGACAAAATGTTTGTTTTCAACCTTCATTTGAATCGTAAATGTGAACCTTTTATCATTCCTTATAAAAGTGGACACCTTTATTTTGAAATTCTGTGAAATATGAACCTAAACATGATCATTTTGATATTTTTTTGCTCAAAATAATCAATCAAAATATTTTTTTTTTTACACTTGACCAGCTCCCAAACTAGACACTCAAGGTCAATGGTGATTTCAAGGTCTTATTGGATTATGATAGCTGTCAATCACACGGTTGTCCACTCGTGTGCTGTGTTTTATTGTCTGTTTTTCTTTAAATTGGAACATAATTCACAAAATGGACGTCACGCTTATATTGAAGACGAGCTGAAACTGTTCAAAAAAAAAAACTTTAGCTTTTACTGATGTTGTAAATCAAGTGAGAAATAGAAGCATAAACTGTTCCTTTCGCAAACAGCCGAGTCGCCCCCTGGTGGCTTTTCAATATATTCATACACTTTTGGTTCGCTTCAAACTGTACACTGTAAAAAATCTGATGCATTTGGTCCTGTGGTGGCATCCGAATACGAGAATCCGATGGACTGACCCGTGTGTTCCGCTGCCTCCCCCCCACAGGACGACAAGTACTGGGCGCGGCGCAGAAAGAACAACGTGGCGGCCAAGCGCTCGCGGGACGCGCGGCGGCTGAAGGAGAACCAGATCGCCATCCGCGCCGCGTTCCTGGAGAAGGAGAACTCCGCTCTCCGCATGGAGGTGGCGGACTTGAGGAAGGAGCTGGGCCGCTGCAAGAACATTCTGGCTAAATACGAGGCCCGACACGGGCCGCTGTGAGGAGCCCCGCCCCTTTGCTCCGCCCCCCCCTCCTCACCCGAAACCCATTCACACCAACACACTTTACTGCCTCTCCCCTGTTTTTTCCTTAAGTTTTGAAGGACAACGTATCTTTTTTTTTATTTTTTTTTGGGTGGCACCGCCCCCTTATACAATAAGCTCCTCCCACTGCTCTCTCCTCAAATACCCTCACACCTCCACCCCTCCCCCCCATTCTGGTATTATCTTTTCTTTAGCGTCGATTTGTCTCTTCCTGTTGTTTCCAGTACACATCGTTCGACTGAAGACAAATACATATAATATATAATATATATATATATATTTACACATGCATACTTCCCACTTTATTAATGTAACTATGATGGAGCCAACAGAGCAGCTGAGGCCCCGCCTCCTTGTGTCACCCCGCCCCTTTTGCCTGCTGCCCAATTTTGAGAAACAATGCCATGCTGTTTTTGTTTTTTGTTTTTTTTTTGTTTTTTTTTGTCATTCACTTTCATACCAATTTTATAGGTAACGTCAGGACTGAGAACCGTCACTTCCTGTTTCTCTTCTTCTTCTTCTTCTTCTTCCCTGCGCTTAAATCATGTGACGCATCAGAAAGCACTTCTAACCTCCCACACCCCCAAAACATTGTGGTGTTTTTTTAATCTGCGCCTCTCACGTCGTTGTCGGAACGCCTCTTCAGAACAGCATCCTCAGTATTTTTACTTTTACGTTTCCCCCGATAGCACTTAAATTCGTGTGTGGAGTTGTGCAATTGTAGCTTCGCATTTTGTTTTTTCTTTCTGACACTGAGCAATAATTCCTGTCCACGACTAAACTCTTAGACATTTATCGACTTACTCTCACGTTCTTCAACCCCTTTTCCCTGCCACACCCACCGCGCTGCTCTACTGCCCCCTAGTGGCCCGATCTCCTCCGCCTCACTTCTTTCCTCACCTCCATCAACTGAGACAATCTTAGTTAACCTGTGCACTAATGCGTGTCTCACAATCTGATCCGGTGCAAAGTTTCCACTCGTTCAGAAAGTTTCCTCAGCCTCATATTTATCTACCTGTTTCTTTCTCAAAGCGACACCTTCTTAAAATAATTGCCTAAGTCAGTGAGTTTTCAGGAAACACAAAAAACTGAACCAATTTTATTGAATGGACATGATTTGGGCAAAAAAAATAATAATTTTTGTAAAAAAAAAAATTATTTGTGACGAAATGCAAGATTGTTGTTTTTGTTTTTAATATACATTATATACATTATCTATACATATTAGTCCTGGAGCCGGGTCCAACCCTGAGGATGTTTATGCGACCTTGTGTTTCCTGTTAGCATCTTGGGCCAATTGTTTCTTTTGTTATGTGGAGCAAAGAAGAAGCAAATAGATTACGATTAGTTTAGTAATCGATTAATAATCAATTAACGGAGTTATCGTTGCAGTCGTACCTGCTAACCTGCGGCCATTTTGTCTCAAGGGGCCAAAACTATGGTATAAATAGACGTACAAGTACGTTTTTGTTCCATTTTCTTTCCTGGAATGAAGGATAAAGCAGCTGCGTTTTTTTCTTTTTAAATATCACCTAAACTGTCAAATTTTCTTTAAAATATTATAATTTTTGTCCACTAACGTTTTTTTTTTTTTTTGCATTTTAGACGGGTTTTAGCATTTTTCTTGCATCTAAAGACACGCTCATGTGACGGATATTATCGCACATTGCGATTTAACCGTTCATCGCGGTGAATGTAAGCTGAAGTTATTCAAGTTAAAATGATCGCACTGTTACCGTAAAGCGCAATTACTTTAGTCAGGATAAGCACGAAAGTTGTGTCAATTGTTTTTGTAACATCAGTAAAATTACAAAATTTTGTGTCAATTTTAATTTACTTTTTTAAAATTACACTTATTTTCACCAGGATACAAAAGCCTAATTTAACAATATACTAAAATAAAGTTCGCAAAAAATACCGTGATGTTGGACCTTGCTCCTGGACTAAAGTATACAATATATATTCTGTTGACTTAATTGTTGTATTATTACTACTCTTGTTGTTTT
The DNA here is from genome assembly GCA_016785285.1 of Brachirus orientalis. NCBI lineage: Eukaryota > Metazoa > Chordata > Actinopteri > Pleuronectiformes > Soleidae > Brachirus > Brachirus orientalis. The sequence goes on from JAFBJR010018220.1 coordinate 1,157,644, forward strand.
TAGCCTCGTTGTTTTCCAGATTTTAAGCATGATTTCTTTAACGGAAATGAAAAGCTATCCACAGACTTTTTCTTTTTCTCAAAAAGCTGTTAATAATTCCTTTTTTGGCTTCTGCTTATCTTAGCATGATCGAGGAGTGTTCTTGTTTTTTAGGAAAAATCAACAAAAATCGTCTGTAGTCTCTCTCTCTTTCTCTCTCTCTCTTTTTTGTTGGCCGCCTTTAAAAAAGAAAAAGACAAAAAAAAAATGGCTGCACGAATGTAAAAGATGTTGGTAAAACAAAAAAAGAAGGAAAAAAAAAAAGAAAAAAGAAAAAAGTTGGATGGTGTTGTCCAATACTGTGGTTCGTTAAAACCCAATCAGTTTATGTACTGCAAACCAAACTGTTCACAACAGAGATGATATATTGGTTACAAGAGATATGTTTATATATAAACCTATTCTATATAAGTTGTTCTTTTTGTACAGTATTTTTCCTATACATTACTGAAGTATGTATTTTAAAGGCACAACAGATCCATATTATTAAACAAAGTATATAACTCAAAGACAGATATGCGTATAGTGGTATTTTAATATTCTGTATTAGTTAGAATGAAGTCGTTCAACGGAGACTGAGCAGCTCCCAAAACTCTCGGGTATTGTTATTATTATTATTATTATTATTATTAGCATTTAACGGGGAATGTTGAGTTAGCATTCTCATGTTGGCGCCCCCTACAGGCCTCCTTGTCATTAAAATTGCAGGAATCTGATGCACTAAAACAAAATGCAGTCCAGAGGAGAGAATGTACAGTTTTACGACAAGCGAGGAAAACGCACTTAGTTATTTTTGTTTATTTGCGTAAAACCGGCCTCTTCCGAAACTTCACAACCCCATCCGTCAAAAGTCGTTTGGCGTTTTTTGTGTTGTTATCCTTCTTTGGGAAGGTTGAGTCGGCATTCCCAACAAGAGTTTCTGTTTTTGTTGTTGTTGTTGTTGTCAATATTGTTATTCTCACAATCACACTCGTGCTCATGTTGGCGCCCCCTACAGGCCTCCTTTGCACTAACGTAAAATGCAGTCCAGAGGAGAGAATGTACAGTTTTACGACAAGAATTCAGCAAGAAAAAAACGCTCATTGTTCATCGTGTTTATTTACGTAAACCCGCCCTATTCAGAAAGGCAATGTCGTAACTCTTTCCGAGGCTTTTGTTTTTCGTAAACTGCACAGTTTGGGGGCGTCGTTTGTTTCCGCTCTGATTTGACGGGATAAAGTTACGATGAAGGAAGGGAAAACCGAAGCTGGTGACCGTCGCTGCTCCGCGTTTGATTGGTCATGAGTTCGTCCAGTGCAGTTGCGTGTTCCTGAACCTGAGTGATGGACCCAGGGAAGCTTTTATTTTTGTGTATTTTTCTGAAATGAAGGCTAACAGTGGAGTCCCCGCAGAAACGTAGTCGCTGCTTTGCTGCAAATGTTTATTTTCTTTCAAGTTGGGATGTGACCGACCTGTGTGTTTTTGAAGGTTGACACTAATTGTTCAGATACTCCGTTATTAAAATACGTTTTTCAGAGTAGCTGGTTAATATTTGTATGAAAACCACAGTGAGTCAGTTTTCTTCACTTCAGTTTTTGTGCGGATTAAACAAATCAGATAAAACTTATTTATTCAGGATTTTCGGACCAAGCTGTTTCCGCCCTTTTCAATTATTAAAAATGTATGTACATAATCTGAATCATGTGGCACCAGCAGTGATGTTTTCACCCAATTATTAAAAAAAATAAAAGTTGTGTAGAAAAATAGTGTTAATAAATTGTAACCTGAACTTTTAAATTGAATTTAATTAAGAGTTTATAGAAAGAAACCCTAACCCTAACTAAAATTGATACATTTTTATATGTAATTTTTGTTTTTTAATGAATGCTTTAAATTAAATCATATCACATGTACACAAGTAGCAAAAAAACCTCCAAATTAAATAGTTTTATTTAAAATTTTGGATGTTTTGTTACTTTCCTGGTTGTCCCTTCAAAGTTTTTTTTTCTTTTTTGGGGGGTAAAGATAAACAGGATTTTTAAAAAAGTTTTTGGATGGTCCATAATTTTTGTGGTCGTCCTTTCAAATTTGTGCAAACGATATTTTATTTTTTTTCAAAAATTTTTTGGATACGTCATTGTTTACGCCGCAGTTGTCCATTCAAATTTGTGTCTTAAGTTTTTTTTTTTTTTTTTTTTTTACTTGCTTTTTTGGGGAAAAATTGTTTGAATAGAGCATAAAATTTTAAAAAAAAAAAGGTTAATTCAACTTTTTGGGTCTATAATTGTCTTGGTTGTCCCATCAGATATTTTATTTTATTTTTATATTTTTTTTTTCAAAATTGTAAGACAAACCCTTCAACTTTTGCAGGTAAAACTTCAACCACTAGCATCTAATCCTAGTCCAGATTAAACCCAAAGGCGTTTTGTGCTTTCCTTCTTTTCTGCACGGACGCGTTTAAGTTTGAACAACGTTTGTAGAAGAGAGTGAAAACTGGAACGATGCTTCCCAAATCTGCGAAGCATCTTTTTCTACTAAAACCATATAGAGTAAAATAAGTATATATATATATATATATATATAGAAGTGTGTGTATAGGAAAAAAGCCAATACCGAGCTCATGCGTGTCCCAGAATAACCTCACTGTCGAATGATATCACTACCTCACCCGGAGACGTTAACCATAATCGTGAGTCTTTCCCAGTGCCTTGAATACACTGACTGTTCCCCAGTCTCTCAGCAATGTAAAGATTTCAAGAATTAGTTCAGATCTGAACGTAAACATAAACATACACACCGGCAACTCCTCGTTTCTTATTTCTGACATTGCAACAGACTTGTAACCATTGTATTCATGGCAACACCAACGGACTGTTTCAGAGTGTGTGTACAGGAAGAACGACGACATGCAGGACTGTCTGTCATGGAGTGGATGCATTCACCTTTTTTTGGTTTGTGCTGTTCAGCTTCTCTGTCTCTCTGTAATTTGTAGAGTCGAAATAAAAAAACCCACTTCTTTTCTGACGTGCTGTCGTTCCTCTGCTCTCTGAAATGCGGACGCGTCGCACCAAACGCAAATCTTCTTGTGTGCATTTGCGGCCAACGTCATCACTGACTTTGTTCTATGTTATCTTTTAGAGGTGATCCATTTTTTTCCTCCATCGTGAACCAACTGAGTCCGGCTGGTCGAGAATCTGATTTTTTTAATTTGGCTCAGACAAAGTCAACATTATTCGAGCGAATGACGCGAAAATGTGCGTCTGCTCGCGTCTGTGCATTGACACAACATTGCATGTGAACTCACTGCGAGGGAAAATTCGCACCCGGTTAGTCCCGCCCACCGAATTCCAATGTAAATTGAACGCAGCATTGGAACAAAGCCTTTTTTTGTTCTGTTACGCTACGTGCGGGTCTTGCTTTACGGGGGCCTCCATCTTGAGCCTCCCCGTTTCTGACGGACAAAATTAGTTCATGATTGTTGGTATGCACGGGCCACCGTAGTTCCCCCCGAAACACATGGAGTGGTCTCACCATTAGATGTCACTACTTCTTACACCCTGGACCTTTAACACGGTGGTCCATCTCCATAATGAATACGCAATCTTAACAAAAAAGTCATGCAAATGTATATTAAAATAAAGGTGATTTTGTGTAGGATCATTGAAATAGTATTAATAATACAACGCAAGTCATTAAAAAAACCCAAAAAACTAAAGGCGGGCTAACAACGGTGTAACATTACTTAAGCGTGGTGTCTGGAATTCTTCATTTTGTCCTGCACTGACATCGCAAACAACATAACACATGATTAGCAAAGAGGGCGTGAATGGTCACAGCACCCTCTGCTGGACAACTTGGTAATTACTTCAAATTGTCCTGCTTGTCTAGAAGTGGATATTTTGTAGAATAGTTCTGCGACTCCTCTGCTGTGAAATGACCACGTTTAGCACCTCGTGTCTCGATAAAGGAAAAAAAAAAAAAAAAATGTGATTTTTGATTCACACAGTTCTTCATTTGAAAGATCTGATATTGATTCAAGAAATCCTCACATCGACATTCTAAAATATATGCGAATGTAAATCAGTGACAAAATGTGTTCTTTATGTCATTCTTACAAAGGTCAAAGGTTTCAAATCATGGAGATGCTTCCTGTTTCTTTGTGTGAAAGTTAGGAATGGGAATTGGTATTGGTTAGTATTGATATTGGTCTGATATTGGAAAAATAAAAATGTAAAATCTGATACAATCAAAAAAAATCTTATATATATATATATATATATATATATATATATATATATATTGCGTATATAGCACATATAGTATAGTGAAGCACGCGATATACTATAAACTGTAAAAATGTAAATGTTTGGGCTTTTTTATTTCCTCTATTTGTTGCACGGTTGGACAATTCTGTGTTTGAAATGACTCGGCACAAATGTGTTGTTAACAGCTTCACATTTCATAAATGGTCCAAAATGACCGTAATGGAATAATGCGATATATTCAAATCCCTAGTGAAAGTAAATTTCTAAATATAAACAGGTCAAAATTTCTCTTCATTCGGTGGTTTTTCCTTTGTTTTCATTTCTTTCTACTTGATTAATATTGAAAGACAATAGCAAAACAGAGTTAAAGGAGCCAGAATATGTTTGAAGGTTTCAGATTTCCTCAGGTTCTTGTCACTCCCTCAGTCGTCAGCTGCAGTGGTTGTCAGTCGACAGGTGTGCGTCGTCAGGAGCTAATTTGTGGATTTTCTTGGCCGTCGGTCGTGTCACACGGAGGTAAGTTTGGTTCGCAGATAAATTCGGCGACTGTCCTAATCCAGATTACGGCATGAACCACGCAAGTAAAAGAGAATTTTGTTACTTTAAGGCAAGAAAGTCAGTCGGCGAGGAACATTTCAAGAATTTTGAATCAGACGTGTGCAAACCAGTTCATCTGTGGCCAACTTCAATGTTTTCCTTTACTTCGATTTCCTTTAACAAGCCATTAGGTTTTCAAAGAACTTTTTGAAAATATAGAATCAATCTGAAATTTGTGGCGCTTTTTGAAATTGTCAAAAAATCTGTTACATTGCAATCACATCAATGGAAAATTGTTTTATTTCTATTTTATTTTAATAAAATGAGATTATCTAAAAAATTATTGCAAACAGTGCTTATAAATTTTAAATTGTCAACAATCTGTTGAATTTGTTAAATACATCTTTAAATTCATATAATTAGATTTTATTTAAAAAAAAAAAAAAATCCTGTAGAGGGTGTTAAAAGAAAACCACGACCATTCACAAAATGATGCGTCATCAGTTTTATTGTCACATTAAAAAGTTGATATTCGGGAGGAATCGTTTTAAATGCAGCACCATTAACATTCAATGGAACAGACAATAAGCAGTTTATTTTTTTTAATTCATTTATATATATATATATATATATTTCCCGCCTTTTCAAAGGCCTGGATCACACGTAACAAACAACAGAATATACAAACGTTACAAAACACGACAGTGGTTGAAAGAAATTCATGTCAACGAGAGCCGCGGTTAGAAAAATCCACAGTCGTTCGGCGTCACACGTCACTGAGAGTTAATGAGAAAAACACAGTTTGTTCGAGTGGTGCAAAACAAAATGTGTGGAAAGTGATGCAGGACTACAGTACGAGGTTATGCGCGCGCACACACAGTGTTAAACAGTGGAACAATTCGGTTTCCTCTCATGTGCCTCAATATCAAAACTCCACCGCACGGCGCGAAATGTTGAGGATCCACCTTCTCACATTAAATACCACCAGCATCAACGGTCGTTTCCCTGAAAAACTGCATTTGGAGCGAGCCTGAATCAGACGAGAAAGTGAAAAACAACATTTAAAAAGTTCATTATTCCCTTCCTGAAAGAAGAAACGAGCTCTGACCGGCTGCTTATCCTCATGAAAGGGCAGGAATGTAAATACTGTAAATACTTTCTGGGGCCTAACGTGTCCAGAGTTGCCTCTGAACGCCTCGTCACACTCATATTAATTACTTTTCCTGATTTTGAATCTTTTAAACTGTTTTACTTTGGCAAAGTTCACTTCCTGTACGTCAAACCTGTAGCTTCCTCTGTGAAATGACAACCAAAAAAAAAAACCAAACAAAGCCACCACCTGGACTTAACGAAGTTAAACAGGAAAGAGCTTTTCAGTGGATAATGACTGCAGCGGCTAACGAGTTTCACCTGGCAGCAAGTTATTTCAACCAAGTTGATGCAGCGAGCGGCTTCTCATTTCTTTGAACGGCCACATCAGATGGAGCTGAAGCTGCTGACGTGTCTCACAAAGGTCAAACTATCAGCCTGCGTCAAAGTAACAAAACAGCCGAGGGTGTTCAAACCACTAAAACTGGGTTCAGCACATGATTAAATATCAAAAAAAGACCTTTGAAGATCATGATTGGAGGTTATTTAAGTACTTGAAATGAAATAATACAGAAAACATCACTGTTACAATTCATGCTTATGTGTAAATGTCCAGTGTGTAACATTTGGGAAGATTTATTGGCAGAAATGTGGCGTTTGTAGCCTTATGGTCTGTACTAGTAGGAAGTAGGAATTTCTGAATTGTCGGAAAGTCTAAGGAACTAACCAACCCCGACATGACATGGCTGCCACTCGTACAAACACTGCTGCTTTTGCTGTTAATTGCGCTCCTGTTATATTTGTTTCACAGTAAATCAGTCGTACACAGAGTCGCAAAATACTGTATCAAGCCTTATTATCATTGCTAACAATGGCTAACCCGAATTACGGGCAAAGCAGAGGTGACGTCACTCCCAGTTCCGACCTCCGGCGTACATGGAACGCAGCATAAGAACAAACTTTTGTTACGCTACATAAGGGCCTTGCTTTACAGGGACCTCCATCTTGAGCCCCCCCTGTTTCTAATGGACTTATTTGTTCACATTTATTTGCTATGCGCAGGCCACCGTAGTTCCCCAAAACACATGGCGAGTCCTCTATTTGTTGCAATCTGCTTGTCTCACTATACGATGTCACTAATTCTTACACACTGGACCTTTAACACAGTGGTGCACCTCCGTCGTGAATACATGATGTTTGCAAATATATTGAAATAAAGGTGATTTTTACATAAGTTCAATGAAATAATAATACACCGCGTGCCTTTTTTGTTGGCTAGGCAGTTTCTCAAGAGCAACGCACTGACTAATGTCTGCGACTCGACTCCTCTGCTGTGAAATTACGACGTTTAGCACCTCGTGTCGCGAGAATCAGCAGCTGAAATGAAAAACATTTACAGTTTTTATTTTATACAGAAGTGTAGGGCTGGGCAAAAAATTATTTGCGATTCACATCGATTTTGAAAGATCCAATAAGGATTTAACAAATCGTGAACACTTAAATTTCCACTTAAAGACTCGCGTGACCACAAGCTAACGGCTGAGTCCACAGATTTGTTCGTTAATTTTCCGTCTGTGGAGTAGAACCACGGACGATTCCACAGTTTAGGTTGTTTTTGTCCTGCACTGACACCGCAACACAACGTCACATCACTGTGAGTGCTCACAGCACCCTCTGCTGGACAATGTGGTAATTACTTCAAATTGTCTGTGTCTTTTCTAGGACGGGATATTTTGGAGAGGCTTTTAAAGTTTGAGTTAACACCTTTTGAATATTGTGTAGATTTGAAATACAACTACTTTGTGATAACTTGTTTTCAAATGATAAAGAGATCTATATTGTTGGAAAATGAGGGCCTTGTCATGGATTCCCAGCCCTACAGAAACGTGAAATGTGACGCTCGTCAGGCGATACGAAAACACTGCTTCCTTAAATACTCACAAATGTGCCAGGGTTAACACTTTACCGAGTAAAAAGTAAAAATCCCTCACTGTCAAGTTTTACAAAACAGCATTTTTTTTGTTCATCTGAAGAAAAATCTGCTCTCCGCATTAGAAAACGGTAAACAATTAATTCTTTCGTAAACGTTTCAGCTGCCGCTGCAGCTTCAGTGGGCAGTCGGGAGCGTGAGCGAGCGCCTGCCACTCGCCACCGCGGCGCGGTCACGAGCCGAGGAGGGCGTCGGCGCTGGGACCCTTGTAGAGGTATTTCCAGATGGCGTAATAGTGCACGGCGGCGGCTAGCGCCACAAACACGTGCCAGATGGCGTGAGCGAAGGGAATGACGCCGTCACTCTTGAAGAAGAACACACCGAGGCAGTAGATGAGTCCGCCACAGGCCAGTTCCTGAAGCCCCTCGGTGTTGCTCTGCAGACAACAAAAACAAAAAAATACAAAGTCCTTTTTTTTAAATCCTGTTGAACAAAACACTTAATTCTTAACACCGAGCTCCAGGAACAAAAACAAAACTGCGGCAGCTGTGATGATTCAGAGCATGTAAATAAACTGAAAGTGACTGTAAAGGGAAAATTACCATTGACGTCACGACAGATGCCGGGAAAAACCCCATCGTCAAGTAGAAGGCCAGCTCAACGAGTTTATACCTTTAGGGAGGAAACAGAACACGACACGCTCACATTAGTCATGCAAAAACAAAACAAAACAAAAAATCTTAAAAGACATTTGGCAAAAAAAGAGAGAATTAATTTGGGAGGACAAATCCTTATTTACAGACTGGTGTAAACCAGAGCTGCAATATTTAAATATTTAAAATATGTTTTATGATATTTCAGCTACTTAAATGTGACTATTTTCTGGTTTCTTTGCTCAATATAACAAACAAATCATTAAAACTGAATCACTGTGGTTTGTGGACAAAACAAGACATTAGGGAAACATCGTTACGTGGAGGGTTTAGAAACATTTTCTGGCCCAAACAACTCATCAGTTATGACAATAATCATTAGTTGCAGCCCTGTTGTGAACGTTATTTGACTTCACAACTATTTCACAGACACGCGACTGTCCATGCTTCATAAAATCTATTTCGAATGTATTTTCAGCCCGAAATGGTAAACCGTAAAATTTTCCTTCCGATAAAACATAACCGTTAAATGATAACAAACAAACAAACGCTTAACTTCAGTAACCAGTTATTTAGCAACGTTAAAAATGTAACAAACGTCTGACTTAAGGAACAAAACTTCCAAAATTCCCAATTCTTCATGGATATTGGAAGCAAACAACATAGTGATGAACAGACGCGTCGACGAGAACTCACTTCTCATGGTAGTTGAAGACGTAGATGGTTCCAGCAGCGGCCATGAGCCACACAAACCAGCGCATGTGCGCCGCCAGAGGGCCCAGTTCACGCAGGTTTAACCTGTGGAGACGCCACATACGGCCATGTTACGTCTCCGAGAAGAGACAAAGAAAAGAGACAAACTTGCCGGAGACCCTCACCAAGGTGTGTAAGAGGCAGCGATGAAGAAATAGATGACCACTCGGTCACACATGTGGAAACAGTGCTCCATAGACCTGAAACAAACAAGAAACCTCGTTTTAATGTTTATACTGAGTTCAAATCTATGTCAAACAGCTTGATATTCTGACAGTAAATCTACCTTTTCCCGTGTGAGACAACCAAACTCCACAAAGTCATGATCAGCAAAAGCGTGAACGTTACGCCCCAAAGTGTTTTGGTCACAGAATAACGTAATTACCTTAAAGAGAGTTGTTTTTCTGCCGACACCACGTCGGAGTGGCTGAGAGAATAACTTAGAGGGAAAAATATTAACAGTAACACAGATGGTGTGCTTTTTCTATCACTATTACTCTGTGGAATCAGCTTTAACTTCCAAACAAGTTGGACAGAGTGTGTGAGAAAGACATTTTAACCAAATATTGTCCGTCGTGGCGACCCCTAAAAAGGGAGAAGCCGAAAAAGAAGAATATGACAAAGAACTGAGGTACCAGAAAGAAATCAAGACAGGGAAAAAGCCAATACTGAGGTTAGATTACATGTTATAAGCACAATTATAGCACAAAACATTAGACATAAGGTTTTAGGACACGTCAGCCCCTAAAATCTATGGTTAGTCAAAGACAGATGGACCTGTTACTTGTTGATATCAGGCATTATCGTTGGTATCTGCAATATATACTACATATTATATTATTACCAAACATCCATACAAATGACAAGAGAAAATAGAATAAAATGATAATTTAAAGAAACTGTGTCATATACAAATGTACACATTTTGTTTCTGGTCTTCTTTTGACAAAAATTAAACTCCATGGATTCAAAATATAGAACACAAAGATCCATAAATGTCTATGTCCATGTCTCGAGGTGCCCTGTGAACAGTTTTACAGGTGTCTCTTTTACTATTGTGGTCTATGGGAAGATTGCTTTTTGGGCCACATGAGTATTTTTTTTGCTGCAGTCCCATGAACGGCCACTGGAAGAAACTATATCCATGGCCTGTGATTGAGGAATCCACAGTGTATGTAGGGGGCGTGGCCTCAATAGCCCTGCAGTAAGTAGTGTGCTATGTGCCTCTGATTGAGGCATAGCATTGATACTCAACCGTGTTTCCATCAAATCTGACTTATGCGACAATATATTATTTACCAAATATATTCAAGTTCCCAACCTTACATCTTGATTTCATCTTCCAGTTTATTCCTGTTAATTCCCATGGAAAGTTTCCAATTTTGAAAACTCCGCACAGAAACTCCGCAAACCTTAATCTGCTTCTTCCTCACCTCATGTGGCTCTTCTTCCAGGTGATAATGTGAAACACAGTGGAGACCACGAAAAGCGCACAGAGGCCCATCCCGTAGACCCACGCCGTGATCCTCTCCCAGCGGTTGTCCGACATACGGTAGAGTAAGGCCATGCCCACGAAGGCCGGCACGATAAGGAGCTGCGGGGACGACAATCGCAGAATCACAGAGGCGTCAGAAGCCGACGCGTAAAAAAAAACGACACTAAACCCTCAGTTTCACTCGACAGTGTAGTTGCACTCACAGCATGGGTGTAGCAGTTTGCAGCATGCTCATAGCAGGTGGGCTGGTAGCGGCAGTTAGCAGAGGGCCGTCTGTTCATGAACCTGAAACGCACAAACGAAAACATCAGCAACGACACGCACTGGACGTTATAGCTTCTCTGCAACAGAACCTTTGGTCAGATTCAGAACAGATCAAGTGCAGGGCTTGGCGTTGACCTGTTTTCCCACCAAGGAGCCCAATGAAAAGTGATCAAATAATGGATTGTTTTTGTAAAGGGGTACAAGGAAAGAAAACTTGCTTTCTGCTTTATCTTTATCCTCCACACGAGGGTCGTGGGGGAGCTGGAGCCAATCCCTGCTGACCTTTTTGAGTCAATCTTAATTTTAGAGGTGTGACTGAGCACAGGTGTGTATCAGTGGTGTAGTGTGGTCTAGTCTTACCATATGACTAGAATATGGTCAATATTCTTATCGCCCTTCTTCGTGTAATACGATAATTGATACGCCGGGGCGAATATCGCTATTTTAATTAGCAGATGTTTTGTTTTGTTCAGTTACACAGATATCGTGATGTATCACTATATGACTGTCTTGGAATATATTGATTATCACAGAATAGTTGTATCGTGATATTATTGGTATCATGGACCACGTTTCACATATTGTGGACCATGTGTTGCCTTTCTCATGGTGAGGTGCCCCGTGATTCCCAGACCTAATTATGAATAAGTGAATAATCTAAAACACTCACGCCATCCTGTGTATAAAATTAGGTTGATTTTTTTTTTTTTTTTTTCCGAGTACTCGTTTGGTCCATAAAATGTCAGAAAATGTCGATTAAATGTGTTTCCACAATCTCCAAATGATGACGTCCTCAAATGTCTTGTTTCGTCCACAGACCAAAATGTGTTCTTTTTTTAATTATTTCTTTCAAATATGGAGCAAAGAAACCAGAAAATAATCATATTTAAGAGGCCAAAAAAATCAGAGAACTTGGTTTAATAATCGATTAATCAGTTTATTAACAATTAATTCAAGTGACGCCTGTTTGTCTGTCCCTCTATTGTCCAACAGTTTGCTTGACAGGCTTCAAACTTTTGTTTGGACGAGAGATATTGGTGGAAATACGACAGTTAACGCACTTTACACAAATTAAGTCATAAATATTATTTGATAAAACAACGCACTGGTGTGTGCAGTGTCGGCTTCGATGTTGGCTGGGTTAGAATGGAAAGAGAGTTTGGTTGCAATCTCTAAAAAAAAAAAAAAGTACTGCATTAGCTCATCGTGATAAAGCAAATACACGGTAAACAGTGAAGGTTTTGTGATTCTTGTATCTGCTCCAGATAACAATGCTCCGTTTACAACGACAGGGAAATCTATCGATGGACACACAGATAAGCTTTGTTACCGCAGCTGAGCTGCAAACAAGGAAACATGACACGGAAAAACATAATCTTGTGTCATATACTGGATATTTATTACTTTTTATACTTTATTTTTCATCATAAATCCCCAAAAATATATTGATAACAGGGCCGAAACTAAAAATTATTTTCATAATAAGTCACTTCTTTTTTTCATTAATCATTAAATTTGGTCCATAAAATGCTGAAGCTGAACCAGAAAAAAATGTTTTAAATCTTAAATATATGGAAAATATTCACACTGAAGAAGCAAAACAAATCAAAAAAACTCAAACCAATTAATTGATTATCACAACAGTTGACAATTAATTATCTTTTTAAGTCTGATAACTGAGAACAAATCCTTGTATTCACTGATTATAAACATAGGTGTTCCAACATACAGTATGTCATGGGACATTCATAGCTGAAAATAATGTATACCCATAACCAGATAAAGTCTTCATTCAGTGGTAACACAAAAATATTAAATCTTGCATAATATAAAACCTCAACAAGAAATAATACTCTGATAATAAAGCCCCACTCGATTATTACAGTACTTGTTTGGTCCGTAAAGTGTTCAGATCAGTGTTTACCAATCCATGTTCTCAAATGTCTTGTTTTTGTCCACAAACCAAAATTGTTCAGTTATAAAATTATTCAGTTTTAATGATTTCTTTGTTATAAGAGCAAAGAAACCAGAAAATATTCAAATTTAAGAAGCTGAACAATCTAAAAGCTTGTTTTTATTATTGAATAAAGACTCAAACTGACTGATCCTTTTCAAAAGAGTTGACGATTAATTTAGTAATCAGTTAATTTATTAGAGGCTAAAATTGTCTTAAACTCTTACTCTTTGTGGTGAAGACATAGCTAAAGTTTATTTCATAGATTTTTGTGAATCTGTGACAAATTTGTGACAAACAATGTTTAATGTAATGCATTATCATTGCTTTATTATTATTCTTTAATGTTCTTTGTGTGTTCTATACTGGCTTAAGTGTGGAAAAAAAGGACAATAACTTACTTAAATAATAAGGTGAACTATTCATCACATGCTGCAGACATTTTTGCATTAATACAGAGAATGAATGTCAACAAAACTATGATAAATAAGGGTTTTAAAGGCAGATTATCAGATGTCACTCACCTCTGAAAGCTGTTCACTCTCTTCATTTCACTGCCTAGTGAATCACAGGGAGAAAAGGAGCGAACAAAGGAGCCACAAAGCTCGGCTTGTATTAATTCAATTAAGAAAATGAAAAATAAGACAATAACCAAATGCACTGACAAAGCGAGGGAAACGGAAGGCCTAGCATCAACTGGCTAAGCTAACGCCCAGAAGCTAACTTTCATTTAAGGCACCGGCAGTAACACACTCAGTCCCACCACACAGCCTCCATTTTAGCCTTTTTCTTAATACCATTCTGTTGCGAAACGCCGACTCACTGCCTCGTCTTGTAGCTACAGGTATCCATGAGTACCGGGTAGAGAGGGGGAGGCAACCTGAAGTGACCCCCCACAAAGCACACACTAAGCCGGGTACGAGACTCTGCCCACGGAGCCGATGCTCCACTCGCTCCGTTGCCTAAACGCTCCTCCCCCAAAACTGTCGTGAGATGTTGAATGACAGTAATTTCAGCCAATCAGCGACAAGTAAGGCCGGCATGCCGGCAAATCACGTCTCGTAGAGGGCGGAGTCTGTCACACCAACTTGTTAGTGTCATTTTAGATATTCACCATGAATTTATTGATAACATCGCATTATTATTGGATTATTTGTCTTGGTATTGATTTTATTGGATTCAAACATAGTTATAATAATAATAATAATAATAATAATATGAGAAATGTTTATGTAACCTCATCATATTAACATTATATTGTGTTATATCTACCTCTATTAACAGATAGGCATTTAAAAGCACTGCTGACAAGTTAAATACTTTTATTTTGCATGGCTTGATTTTCTGTTTTTTTTTTCTAAATTGAATAATTTTAATTCGTTTTTTAAATTAAAATATATCAGTATTTATTTTAAAGTAATATACATATAGATATTAAAGTCTAGGAATGTGACTATTTATGGGGAGATAATACACAAATAACTATGTTTACATGGATGCCAGTAATTGGACTATTGACCATATTCTGTTTTATATGAGCCGCTAATGGACCCATCATATTATCAATTTAGGTGTAATCGGATTATAATTCTCATTTTAAATAGGATGTTGAAATCCAACCAAAACACATTACAGTACATTAGAATAACTTACATGTCATGTCATTTTAAAGGGATAGTTGAGGTTTGTTTGTTTTTGCATCATTGTACGAGTACTAATACATAGACAGAACTGAGTAATATATTAATAATATGATATCCACTGCTTTATTTAGTCATTTAACAGCCTGAAAAATGCAACAATTCTGAGCCACTGCACTGGTAAAAGGTGTACATTGTATATATTACATAAATATTTCTAAATATGTTTAGATTTCTAATTATTTTCAATTTTTTGCTGCTCTATTTTATCATATTGCTTATTGTACACAAGTACAATATAATATAATAAGTATCCTTATCTCAGGTTCCAACTGACTCATTGCACATTGCCTTGCGTATCCTCTCTCTATTAAGTTTCTATCACTTTATGAACCACCGCTAACTTCCTGCACCAAACCCCATTGAGTAAATGAGTGATTTTATCAGCACAGCACACAGGATTTGTTGATGCACGGCTGCCTCCATTATTTAAGCTCAGAAGTATTATTTTGTGACTTCGGGGTTTGGAATCCTGCATTCACATTCACCTCAGTGACACAAACTGACCACATTAAGCAGCAACTTACCAGCAGCTCCTGTTTCTCCGTGAGCTTAAAGCATTGATTTTTTCCAGTGGACTTTGGTGCAGGAGAGGGAGCAATTTTTAAAGTGGCACAAATTTTAGTTTCCAGTCAGAAAAGCCGGTTTAACAGTGACATTAGTGTGTACCATTGTGCTTTGTATTTTTTACTGTATATATAAAGCTATTCTTGTCGTATCTGTCTACTTTAATGTGTAGAAACCAAATTTTATATGGCTTTGCTCTCATGGTATTCTACAGATGATGGTCCTAACAGTGAGAACAGAACTTAGGAAAAAAATAAATATATATGCTGCTCCTTCAACGTGGGATAACTTACAGTGAGGGATCTGCAATTGTCAAAACTGTGGTTTAGTTTAAGTCGATTTTAAAGGATTGAAAGAGAAACTTCTTTTTTTGAAACTGCACCTGTATCATCAATGGTTTTTCCCTTCTATGAAAAAATAGGTCTTTAACCTCAGTGAGGCTTTTTTTCTGCTTAAATTATGGATATTTATATTTGGGGCAATTATATTCTTAAGCTATATTGTTTTTTTTTCTTCTTTTATTTATTGTTGGTTTTCCAAATTATAACGTCTATTGGCCAGGCTTTATGAATAAACAAATTAATAAATAATGCAAGTGAAATAAAAGAAATCTTGTCAGTCACTGTCATTGTTACAGAAAGGTCAAAACAAACCTGCTGGTCTGGTTTCAGTGGCCTTAACTTTACCTCTCAGCTGCTGTCATTTAATCTCAATCTGAGCAAGCACACATGGACATGCACAACCATCCACAGATAAATATAATAAACTACCGACTGGAGCAAACCTGCTGCCACTGGACCTGTAGGTTGTACCTGCAGTAAACTGTACGTGGGAATGGCTCGCCTTAGATTAAAAGAGGCTTTACAGTGTGTGAACACGTGACACGGTGCTAAACAGCTTTGTAATGGGTTTACTGTTTCAGGCTCGGACGTTTGGAGCACTGTTCGCTCTCTTTAAGCATGTCTGAGTATTTCGACAGGTTTCAAAGAATAACACTGTCTTATTGTCATTAATTTAATGTTCAAATTCGCTAATAAACTAAAGCAGGTCTCTCTCGACAATCTCAACGACATCATCTGTATTAATAAAGGTTAATTGAAATAATGCTGAACCAATTTAATCACTTAATTTATCATCAAATATGAGTGATATGACATGATTCAGTCACAGTTTCTTGTTTCTGTGTTGTTTTTGTTTAGTAATACCAATAAATAAAATAAATTCTATCTTTTAGAAATGTTACCAAATGATATAAAATTAATAATTTGCACATTTACAGCACATAAATGAATACATGCACAATATATCAGTGCACAACATGTGTATGTTGTAAGCATTTAGGTTAAAATAAAAAAGTAAAAAAAAATTTATACTTCCTGATGTTTTACTGCATGTTTATTATTTCTTTTATTTCTTCTTAACTGTCTGTGCTGTTTTAATCCTACAATTTTTCCCTTGATGGGACAAATAAAAGAGTACTTTTGACACATCGTAACAGTATCGTCACCATATATGGCCTTTTTTAATGAACATTTCGATTTTTAACCAATTTAGGTGGAAAAATCAGATTCTGTGTCATAATAAAACATCCAACACCAGCTATAATTTGATTATTTGTTACAATTATTTGACCTTGAGACACGTTTTTCCTCCAATTGTTCATAAATGTCAAAACTTAAATATTTGTAGCAGCAGGTCTGAGATAATATAAGCTATTTATAGTCGTAGCTTTAAAGATAAAGGCTGTTTGACAGGTTCAGGTTGTCATGGAAGCATACAGTGTATACTTACTGAAAGCAGCATTTTCAAAATTTAACAGATGCATTTTCTTTGTATAAAGTAAAATAAATATTCCTAAAAGTTAAACATATTTAAAGAAAAACATTAAAAGAATTCAGGCCTTTTTTTTTTCTCCTGAGAAATTAAAGATAGAATTTTGCCACTAAAATTTCACATGTGGCCCTAATCCTCTTCCATAATCCTCTCCTTCAGATATTCGTTGAAACTAACAAATCTGGATTAAAATATCAAAGCCAAGAAACATTTGTAGTCGTGAGATGGTTTATATTGACTTTGGGATGATTAAAATAGTTTTTATAGAAATGTTCTGTGATGGTGGTGAACAAAGTTTGTCTTTATGTTAAAGTGCCAATCTGTTTTATGTTGTGTTTGATTGTATAGATTTATAATTAAAGCAGCACCCTTACCCAAGCCTATTTTATATTTTATATTTAAAATGAGTGTGTATTCTTGCCATGAACTCATCAGCTCTGGTCTGCCGGAGTATAGGTTACGTTAAAAATATTCAACGTGACCTATACGTTAGGTTACGTTAGGTTAAAAGCCCAGTTGTAGGGCAGCTACATTATCATACATGAACAAAATAGATACAACACGTAGCACAGATTTTACAAAAGAAGTAGCTGCCATACAACCGGGCTTTTTAAAGTTGGAGTTTAGGTTACGTTAAATAAATGGGCTGCTAATCCTGCTCCACACTACAGGATTTTCAAAGCTGACTAGATTTTTTTTTTAAAAATGGGAGACCACAGGCACAATGAACTCTGTGACCAATTTTTAATGTTTTAATCCCAGAGAAAGCGTCGATCCAGTCAGGACAAGTGACCACACACTTTCAGAAAAGAGATTTGAGATCTCACTCGCGAGATTTAACGCATAATGTCGGAATGTCGTTCAGTTGTGATACGTCTTGCGGGACACATTAAAAAAGCAATCGTACTGTTGCCATAAATCCACAGGTTTGTCCTCTTTCTCTACCGTCCACCAGGCTCGGGAGACGGTCTTTACATTCGTCACTGTCGACTCGCTCTCATTGGTTACCGCGAGGTTTCTGCTCACACGCCCAGTTGCTGTTCAAGTCGTAAGTATCAAACATGTTAAATACTTTGAATGCAAAATGGGGAATAGGATAATTTGGCCGGATTATCTCTTCAAAGCAGCCTCAAATCGAAAGGAAGGCGCCCAAGATTGTCGAACGTGTGGGGCAGGATTAAGCTGACTCAACCTTCTCATCATGGACCCCAGAAAGTTACGGTATGTCTCGTCATGATTGCGCTTGTTTTGGTCTGACATGAAAAACTGGATTATCGATCGATTATCGAGTAGATTATCGAGTAGACATACGATTTGTCACGTGGACAGCTTTGAGTCTCATACTGTGCCACGCACAATCGGTCAAAGAGTCGACGTCAGACAAATGGAGATGTGGCAGATGAGGAACTAGATCAAAATTTTAAAGTAAGACCTTCGAGACCTAACCAGGCGTCAGGTCTTAAAACTAATCCTCAACACTACTGGCTGCTGATTGAGAGCAGTGCACCTTTTGATTTGAGTTGAGAAGCTGAAGTAGAGATAAGAGTTTTATCTCCATGTGGCAGAAGAACAAAGTCCAAAGACAACAACGTGCGACCTGGGGCACCGATTTGTTTGTATTAAGGCTTAAGTGAGCAGAGTTTGTCCTCTGTTTCCACTCCTCTGCATCTTTCTCCGAACTCCCTTAAACCCTAAACCGCCTCACAACAGAAATGCCCTCTTTATTCCCTGTGCTTTATCAGCTGTGACATTTCCTCTCCAGAGCAGACGGCAGGCTTTGGCTTGGAACCCTTGAGATCAAGAGGGATTTCAGGAGCACACGCACCACGTAAAGACGAAAACAACCCTTACCTCCCAAGCCTGGTCCTGTGCAGGTCAAATACGAGCATTCTCCAAGTGTAAAAATAGTATGTACAAAAAAATGAAACAACAAAAAAATCAGGTATGTACAAAGGAGAGTCCTCTGAGTGTCCCTCAGACCATCGTGCTCTTCTTCTCCCTGAAGTCCGAATGCGTCGGCTCGTGGTACGTCGTGATCATGTTGGTCGTGTCCCAGCGTCCCACCGAGGCCGGAGAGCTCTGCATCACCACCAGCCTGATCGGAGACTGGGTCGGCTGCGGGTCCGGGGCGTACTCCTTAGTAGGATCTTTGCCCCGGCAGTCGTACATAATACAGGATATCAGGAAGACCAGGAGCAAGATAACGTAGCTGGCGATGAGGATGCAAAGGTTCAAAGTGACGGGATCGATCTCCTGGTAGTTTTCCAGAAAGCCCATGGTTCCCGCTTCATGCCGGGAGGCCTGAAGTCCTCGCAGAACAAGCAGCTTCAGAGGGAACGACGGCTGGGAGACTGAAGAACGTGAAACAAGCCTGGGTGACAGGAGGCTTTTCTCCCTCTCTATCCCCTTCAACCTGTCACTCTCTGCTCTTCTACTGTCCTCCCCTCTCTTCCTCCCTTCATCCTCTCTTCCTCACTCTCGTCTCCCACCTCTCGGTTTCAGAGAAGCGCCGTGGATGCACGACGTTGAGGTAAAAATACTTTAATCCGGGACGCTCACGCTGGCCTTGAATTTCTGCGATCGGCGGATCGTTTTAATAACTTGAGCTTCAGCTGTAACTCGGCAACTCTGACCAGCTCCGTGTCATGTCATCCGTGAACATTAATTACTGTGCGCTTTGACGTATTTGAGTGCATGACTCTCTCTCTGTGTGTGTGTGTGTGTTAGTGCCTGCATGTGTAGAGTAATCCTAATCTTGATTGTGAGCGGGGATTGACGGGGGGAAGCCATCTGGCTAAATAAAGGCCATGGAGCACGGCTGAAAATGTTAACATGCGTTGTTATCAGAGGTCTGTGAGTTGCTTTTGTGGATTTTATATTACAATTACACTTTTTCTAAGGTGACGCTTAAAGAAGCGTAGATGTTAAGAGTGCTCAAGACTAGTTAACGTTAGCAACAGATAAGAAAATGTTCTGAACACGTTGAGTTTCTTGAATAAAGAGAGACTTTGTCACTCTGAAAAAAGTACAGAGCATCGGGGGAACCACAAAATTGTTGTTGTTTGTTGCGTCCAGGCTCGGTCAAGCAAAACTATCAGTCCTGACCGAGGGAGCGTTTGTGTGTAAACCGCAGGAGAGCACGGCGGGTGGAGACAAGAGGCGTTTAATCTTGTGAAACTGCTGAATGACTGAAACAGTTTTTCAGTTACACGCCAAACCTCAGCATAAAATGAATCACTTCCTGTGTGCAGGCCCCCTCTCGCTGGTTGACACAAGATCTGGACACTCAAATGAGTTCACAGCATAGTGAACTCATTTGAATCTAAAATTTTCTTATGTATAAAAGTTATGTACTACACTTTTTTCCCAAATCTTTTTTTCCAAGCAGATTTTTACTTTTTCCTCTGTACACCAGAATCTAATTGTGTTCTTCCGGCGGAATCAGAGACGAGATTATCACAGAAGATGACCAGCTCCTCAGGTTTATCATCTCATGCTGGCTGATGCGTGCTGGTTCACTTGAGTGCTTGTGTGTTATTGTGAGAGATGAACAGCAGAGGGCGGCAGTTAGCAATGGTGGAGAGCAAAGCTGGAGGCTGAACTGAACACTAAGATACTCATAATGATTTACTCATTTATAAGTTTTGTTATAAATGACTTCAGATAAATTAAAGCAGAGGCTTTTAACTTTACATTTTTAGTAAATGTAAACCTTTATTTATTTGTGTGTTTTTCATCAGTGCTTTTAAAGAACATGGGATTTTTGTCACTTGACTATAGGCTGGATATTAGCATTCTTGCTATAATCCAGCATGTTGTTTACATCCTGATCTTGCACTAACATGTGCTGTCTCTTATCCACTAAAATTAAATGAATTAAAAGTATTTCAGTATGATCTATGTGTATTTGTGAAGTGTGATTGTTTTCCCATTTCCCCCATTTTCTAAAATTTAAAAACACCCTGATTCCACAACTTTACTTTGACTTCCATTCATTTCCTGGAGACTTACTCAAACCTTAACCATAATTACTAGTGCCCTAATCCTAACCCTAACCTTAACCTAACCCTAACCTCAGCCTAATTTTAAAACATGTCTTCACCTTAAAATGGAGTCATTTACGTTATAGAGACTTGATTTTTGTCCCCATAAGGAAGACAAGTCCCCATAATGTGAGTGTGGAGACACATTTAGGTCCCCACAACATAAGGAAGACCAGCCACACACACACACATACACACACACACTTCCAGCCTCCTGAGCTGCAGATTTTCAGCATTACATCTGGGAACCACAGAGTGACCTCACTCCAGTCCTGATGTTCAGGCCTCTAATCCCTCTGTGTGTTCAGGAAACTGATGTCAGGAGGAAAAAGGCTTGACCTCTGACCCCGCCCGACCTCCACAAACATCAGAGACTGAATCACGTGACCATGAGAAACGATGACGTCCATGTGTGCGTCGTCACCGATCCTGGTCCGACATAATAAGATAACATGAACACTATGGTTGGAAATACTGGATCAACATTCCCAACTTAGGAAAACAGGAACGTTACAGATGGAAGTGCCATTTACAACTAATAATAAATTAAATAGGAAAACAGTATTTGTAAATGCTAAATCATCATTCCAAACTCTCATTAAATTAAACAGGAAAAACATATTTATGTAAATGCTGACTCAACATAACTAATTATGGATAAAACAGAAACGCTACTTAATAAACTGGAACATAGCAGTTGGAGGTGCTGGCTCACTATTTTCAAATAATAATGATAAATAAAAAAGGAAAACACTATTTGTAAATGCTGATTTAGCATTCCCGACTAATTATACATAAAACAAGAACAATACGCTGACTTAGCATTCCCAACTAATGACAAATAAGATGGGAACATTATAGCTGGAGGTCTGAATGCTGAATCAGCATTCCCAACTTAGGAAAAGAGGAACATTACAGTTGGAAATGCTCCAGTCACCATTTACAACTAATAATAAATTAAACAGGTAAACAATATTTGGAATTACTGACTCAAAATACTGAATTAATAACAAATAAAACAGAAACACTAAGGTTGGGAATGCCACTTCAACATTCCCAAATTAATAAAACAGGAAAGTAACAGTTGGAACTGCCGACTCACCATTTTCAACTTACAATAAATAAAACAGGAAAACCATGTTTGGAAATGCTGACTCAACATGCTGAACTAATTATGAATAAAACAGGAACACTATGGTTGGGAATGCTGACTCAGCATTCCCAACTTAAGAAAATGGGAACATAGCAGTTGGAAGTGCTGACTCATCATTCCCAACTAATAATAAATGAGCAGTGGAAAAACAATAGTTCAAAAGGTTTCAAAATTAATATTCCGTACATCACAGTTTATCCATCTATCAGTTTAAAATAATAATAATAATCATTTTACACCAAAAAGGATCAGAATCTTATTGTTTTGTGTATTTTTATAATGTTTCATCACATGATCAGAGAAAACAATGAGATTTTGTTTTGTTCAGCGTCAGTTTTTGCAGATATAAAGCTCCAAAAACAGAAGCAGGCTGAAGGAAGAGAGTGATGTCTCCGTCCTGGGAATGTTTGTGTTGTTGTGGCGTCGGGGAATGATTAGGTTTGTCAGTGCATGGGTGGGGTTTCTCCTGCTCTTGTCTTGGAGATAGAGATCTTCCCCACAGGCCGGACTCTGGTGCCAGTGAGTCCGGCACAGAGACAGAGAGATAGGTCAGGATGTTTTTCAGATCTTTGTGGACGAGGATGTTGAGAGTTTGCTTCTTGTTTTGTGTTCATCGTCCTCTGTCTCTCGGGACTCGAGGGCCCCAACCTGCTGTTTGTTCATTTAAACGGTATGAAGCTCAGAGTCTGACTCTCCGTCACAAACGTCCTGAAGTCCATTAATCAAACATCCCCAAGACAAATGTGGAGCTTTCATACACAGTTTACTTTGGCTTATTTCTCTAGAGTTAGGCTTTACAGTTAAGTGGAGAACTTAGCTTGTGCAGGAAATGTTGACTCAGCATTCCCAACATAATTTCCAAAATTAAATTAAGCAGAAAACCAGTAATTGAAAATGCTGAGTCTCATAGTAAATGAAACAGGAAAATGGTAGTTGAAAATAAAATGTTGACTCAGCATTCCCAACACATAATTAAATTAAGCAGAAAAACAGCCATTGAAAATGCTGAGTCAGCATTCCCGACTCATAATAAATTAAGCAGGAAATTGATAGTTGGATATGTTGACTCAGCATTCCCAACTCATAGTAAATGAAACAGGAAAACGGTAGTTGAAAATAAAATGTTGACTCAGCATTCCCAACACATAATTAAATTAAGCAGAAAACCAGTAATTGAAAATGCTGAGTCAGCATTCCCAACTCATAATAAATTAAGCAGGAAATTGATAGTTGGATATGTTGACTCAGCATTGCCAACTCACAGTAAATGAAATAGGAAACAGTAGTTGAAAATGCTGAGTCAGCATTCCATAACTCATAGTAAATTAAATAGGAAAATGACTCAGCATTCCCAAGTCAAAATGAATTTTAACAGAAAAATGACAGTTGAAAATGCTGACTCAGCATTCCCAACTCATAATAAATGAATTAGGAAAGCGATAGTTGGACTAAGCTTGCGCAGAAATGATTATCGTTGTAGTTTTTCAGTTTTAAAAATACCCAACTACACATACACATGTGGACTAAGCCTTACATGTAGACCAGTGGTGGCGCCCCCTCATGGCCATTTGAAATTATTGCGTATTTGACTCTAAATGTGACCCTGATTTGCCATTTTTGAAAAAGAGAATATAAAATCCTCGGGAAAATGTTTAGTGATGTTACAAGTAAACTCATAAACATGCGTACAAACTAGTGGAGTCGCCCCCTAATGGCCATTCTAGAGAATACAAGTTTAGCACACTTCCACCTTGGCTTCATTTTATGGACCCAGAGACTAAAAATCCTTTGATTACAGGAGGAAATAGAAAACAAACATAATATATTTTTTTTAAATATTCATTAATTATGGAAGTCAAATGAAGTAAAGAGCAGAGTCCTGTTGTTTTAATGGACAGAATATGTAGTTGAGTGCAGTACAGATCCAGAGGGTGGTGGCGAGAGGGAGGGAGGGAAGGAAGGGGGGGGGGGGGCGATGTGGTTAACGTGATCCTCCGTCACCTTTGTGTCTTCAGGCTGTTTGAGTTACAGTGGAGATGTTCCATGAGGTCAGCAAAGGAGGTGCAGTTACGCAACCAGGAGACAGCTGAAGGAAGCTCCTGCTGCGGCGGCTGTTCCCTGCACAGGCGCAGCGTGTGAATGCTGCACACGCCTGTCTCCGTGGGAAACAGGCGTGTGCAGCATTCAGTCACATTTTTGCCACCGTTTGTTACAAGATACTGGTTGGATTTGTTTTATCAACAACAACGATTAAACCCAGGCTGTGAACGGCATTTTGAAGTATTCTTAAGCCTTTTTTTTCCCCCAATCTTTATTTATAAAGCACTTTTCATACAAAGAAATGAAACCTAGTTTGTGCTTGACAATATAAAAACAAAACTGCACCTCCCACAACAAAAGCAACAGGAACAGAACTGAGAAAAAATAAAAATAAATGAGGAAAAATAAGTAATGGTCGCAAATTAAAAAGAGATGTTCAATAAAAATGCAAATTATGAAAAATAGATAGTAATGCTATTTATTATTAATGAAATTCACTTTAGCCATAAAATAATAATAATAATAATAATAAATTTTATTTATAGGCACCTTTCAGGACACAAAATCGTACAAAATCCCACTACAAATACATAGAGGAATGAATAAATAAACTCAATTAAAAGCTGTTTATTCATTTATTAGACAGCAATGAAAGAGTTTTCTAATCAAGGCAGAAAAACACAACATTCATCAGGTTCCTTCTTCTTATTAATTTAATACTAAGTAATTTCTCTTCTGCCGGGATTTCGGCACAAAACTTGTCCAGTAGTTTTCTTCGTATTGACGAAGAGACGGAACTTGAATATAAAGTCCTTGGGAAAATGTGAAGTGACGTTGAAATCAGTTTAGACTAGATTTTCTCAATGAACATTGCATGCAACCTAGCGGAGAGAATTTGAGAGAATCTAGAGAATACAGAGAGAGAGAGAGAGAGAGAGAGACCTTCCCTTCCTGAGTACTGGACTGTTTATGTTAGAGTCATCAGCGTCTCTTCTTCTGGGCGTAGGAATCCACAGTTTCCTCTTCTCAAGGATTCATCTCTCAAATATCTATCTATCTATCTATCTATCTATCTATCTATCTATCTATCTATCTAAAGACAAAGGAAACAAGGATGTAAATACACGCACACTGCAGCTGACTTAAGGTCAAAAGGTCACATAAGGCCCAGCTTTGGGAGGGGCGAATTAGATACGCTCATGAGCTAATCTGCGGGTTAGGGTTAGGGTTTTTTTTATTTCCTAGATTCATGAAATCATTTTCTGGTTTTCCCCACATTAATTTCAGCAAAATATACAAGTTAATAATGTTTTAACAGTGCAAGACCCGTGAAAGATTACGTTCCCAACAATTAAACAACATTTTCAGTTAAGTTGCACAGGGAAAGCTGTTATGTATGTCATTAAATGTCTGCAGACATGCGTATAAACTATAGGGCTGCAACAATTATTAGATTAATCAGTTACTTAATACATTTTCCATATTCTTAAATGTGAATATTTTCTGGTTTCTTTGCCCCATGTCATGAAAAAATCATTAAAACTGAATTATTTTGGTTTGTGGACAAAACGAAACATTTGAGAATGTTATTTTGTGAGGTTTGGTAAACACTGGTAAACATTTTGTGACCGATTAATAGATTATAAAAGGAATGGCTACTGTGACGTCTTCTGTCACACGTCACTATCACCACTTTGAAAAACTGACGTAAACCACAGTGATGTTGTTTCTAAATTTTCACATGGATTACTTTGCGCTTTTTCAGTGCCATTAAAAGTGCCATTAAAATCTGTTTTTTTTTTCATGCAGCACAAATGTTTTTAAGCACTGCAAATGTGTCCTAATGTGCGTCACTTTTCAGCCGAGTTGACCTGCCATATGGAGGGAAAACGAAGACGAGAGTCGCCCTTAAACCCGAGTGAAGGTATTAACGGGAGCGTCAGCTTCTAGTTTATGGCTCGGCATCAGATTTCCATCTTTGACATCATTCGATGAAATCACCACTGCAACACTAGAAGGATGTTGCCGTCCGTCCTGCAGGTCGCACATGCAGGACATCAGATTTAGGTTGGATTTGTTTTTCACTTGTAACAGCAGCAAAGGAAGATCAGTGGTTTGTCAAGTGACAAAACCAAAAAAAAGTAATCAAATAAGATAAAAAAAAAATATGACCATAATTCATGCGATGTATCATGGTGGATATACATCGTGCATAATTTAGCAACTCATTTACAGCCATACGATAACACTCTTAAAATATAAAAGTACTTTTGACTGTCTTTGCTGCTGCAACATTGTATATTTTGCACTTGTGGGACTAATCAAGGACAGTCTTGTCTTATCTTATCTTATCTTATCTTATCTTATCTTATCTTGTCTTGTCTTGTCTTGTCTTGTCTTGTCTTGTCTTGTCTTGTCTTGTCTTGTCTTGTCTTGTCTTGTCTTATCTTATCTTATCTTATTTTGAACATAATTTGTCACATAATTTGTCTTGGCAGGTGACTTTCTAAAGGCACCAGCGTGTGCAGTTCCAACTTAAATGTTGTTTGGATAAGAAATGCAAGAAACATCGGTAGATATATCACTAAATTATTCTCCAATTGTTTCAATCTGTCAGCATTTCACATTGTCATTATCATTTAAAAAATCTCTGTGCATGTTCAGTGTAGAATTCAATGGAGTGGGATTAGGAATGACTTTCAGGGGTTTATGTGACTCGAAAATCGGGTTGGGGGGGGGAGCTTCAGCTCAACAGTTTGAACACATGAAAAGGAAACCACGTGCTGTGAAGAAGAAGCTACTTCCCGTGACATCATTGTGTTTGTTAAATGACCTCGGCGGCAGCGTGTCAGTCAGACACACCTTCTTATTTCCTCCCTGACGGAGACACTCATACCTCTCTACTTAATTCACTGAGACAATGTGTGGTCGCCGAGAACGTTCCCCTTCACACGGCAAACGCGACTCAGTCACAAGAATCAACCACAGTTCACTTACTTCATCTTAATTATGTATATGTATATCACATTACCCATGTTTTACACTATAAAATGTGTAAAAAAATAATGTTCAAAACATGCCATTATGAAGAATTGCGCATCCTGTAAATACTTTTAATAAATGTAAACGAGAAAATACAAGGTCAACCAAATACACTGATTATGTTACATGTTTTTTTTGTTTTAATATATGTATTTCCCTCTTTATTTAATGTTTTAAAAAGCATTCCTGAGCATATCTAGCTAAACGCTAACATAGCTAAATAGTTGTACGGCTAGTTAGCTATTTGCTGATGTAGAAAACCCTTTTTTTTTTTAGCTAAAACAGCTAAATTTACTCTTTTTTATAATTAAAAAATATGTAAAGCATTGAGCATAATTTAAATACAAGAATATAATACAGTCAGCCAAACATACTGTACATGTTAGATGTTTATCTTCTCTAATGTCTTTATTTTTCTTTCCTTTTGGGGTTTTAACGTGTTTTAAAAAACATTCACAATCACCGTCCTCGCTCTTTATATGTTTATGCACTTTATCTTTTCTAAATCGGCTTGAAAACAACTGGGCAGTTCCATTAAGTAGCCGTTAGCGATTAGCTA
Organism: Brachirus orientalis; assembly: GCA_016785285.1. NCBI lineage: Eukaryota > Metazoa > Chordata > Actinopteri > Pleuronectiformes > Soleidae > Brachirus > Brachirus orientalis. Next base: position 1,185,539 of record JAFBJR010018220.1, read on the forward strand.
CCTAGCATATGTAGCACTGGCTAATTTTTAGCTAACACAGCTGAATTTTCCTTATTGTACTTACTCTGTAAAACTGCATCAGATTAGAAAAAAGTTAAATGTAGGCGGAGATTACTCATCGTCCGCACAGTTGATTTAACGCTGACTAACACTCAGTGACGCAGTTTTCAGTTGCTTAACGCTGCTTTTGTCAGATCAGATTAATGAAAGTGCGCAGTGGCGACATAATTCCACCACATAGGAGCAAATCTTTGCCTAACAAATACTCCTGTATGTCTGTTTCTCAACTCCTTTGAGTGAATGCTGTAGCTTTTCCAGGAATGATTTCAAAAGAGCAGGGTCAAAATAGCAAATGATTTTTTGGTCCACGCTGACCAATTTTACAGCTTCCCTCAAGCACGACTATTGTGTTTTTCATCTAAACGCCTCAGAACTTGAGAATATCCTCCGCACTAAGTCGCCAAGTTGGTCTCGATCCAATATGTCTGTCATACTCACTGAAAAAGAAAAATGGTAGACAAACAATTCACTCGATAACACCTTAATTGCTCTAGTTCAATCATTCTAAAATAAGAAAATGTCATATAATTTTTAGTGTGAATGAAATCAATAAATATTAGTCTAATCAGCTAGCACAATTTTGAAAAAAAAAATGTTGAAAAACTTAAAAAACAATACAACATAACAATTTAATCCGAACTTATAAAATTGATGATCAGGTTTATTCTTCTAACTCTATTAACTGGAAATCATGCCCCAGTTTAGTTTATTTTATTTTACAGTAAATTTTATCCTATGTTTAAATTTATTCTACTGTATTTTATAGTTGTTGTTTTTTTTTTTTTACTACTTATTTGTTTCATATTTTGTTATATTTTATATACTTTATTTTCGTACAATTGAACAATTCCGTTGCTGGTAATAATGTTGCGTTGTCACATTATTACACGACGATAACAATTCTTGCATCTTTGTTGAGAAACTGCAAGAGAATTCCTTCAACTGGTAAATCTCAAATGACTTAAGTTAGCATGTTGCATCCGAACAAAGCTTTCTTTATTCCCTGGAGTTACACCCGTTAACCACTAGATGGTACACTACGTCGTTTCATAAAATGGCATAAAAAACAAAACAAAAAAACTGTACTGTTAGTCTCAAACTTGCAGCCCATTGGCCACATGAACCCCCAAAAGTAATTTTATGTACCCCACCACTCACTATCTTCTAAATTCTACACATTTAATTTTTTCCTTTTGCATCAAATATGTCTTTTTATTGTGAACTTTGTATCAATGTGTATCACTACGCACACTTTTAACGTTGAAATTCTGTTAAATATCATCACAAATAGTGTTACTGCCGCACCCGCTGTGATGGTTCTCATCCATCGCTTCGGCATCATGTCACTCTTCAGTTTGGACAATGTGGAGTAAAAAGTCCGTCTCTTTCGTGAAGCATGTGCGTCAGAGGTGGGCGACACTCGGTACATTCCTGAGGAAAATCTAAACAAATGCAGGGGTTTTCCCTCGCACACATGGACCCAATCATTCCCGATGCATGATGGGACCTACCGTACAGCAGGGTGTGAGCTTTACTACTGTGCTCTTTTCCTCTTCTTTCTCTTAAGTCACAAGCTTGAAAGCTTGTGAAATTTGCTTTTTTTTTAATGGGCTAATTGAAAAATGACTTTGGAGTAGGGCTATGAGGCAAATTTTTCACAGAAGGGGATTACAAAGAAAGCCCGATGTGAAACAAATCCTACTTCAAAATGTGAAAATGTTTTAACTTGAGTGAAAAAATGACAAATTGTCACAAAAGCTCGTTTGGTTGGCGTTGAGATTCTTTCAATGTCTGGATGCTGGCGTAAGAGAGGAAGTCGTACTACCTGGTAACTTCTGAACATCTGTGAAACTCAATTCACTTCAAGCCGTTGAATTGCACTTTACTTTGAGCAGTTAGCTTAGCTTTTAGCCTCAGAGACGTACCCTGTTAATACAAATGATCCCGTGACCACAGTTGCATGCGTAACTTGAAGTACACACGGCAACACAAGAAGATTTTTTTTTTTTTTTTTGCGGGCTGAAAAAAAAATCGCGTACACACCGACAACGGATCAAAAACACGTCGCGTAAAGACACGGTGAAATCGATGTAATACATATGCCACACCTACATGTGGCGCTGTAAACAGACTCGGACGGAGCCACCGGACACGCCAAAACAATTGTTGCGTGAGGTTACTTCTTGTTCTGGTCACGTGACGGTGAAGGTAAAGTGACGTCGTCGTTTTCAAAAAGTATCGGTTTCCTTGTCTGCATGACAACGCGAAGGCGGCGTTGGCAGATTTTTCCACTCTGGAGCCCGTTCTCAAAAAGTATCGTTGCAGGGCAGCCAGAACGCCGGTCCCATGTGCACGAGAGGCCGAATCGATAAAAAACTTTATCCAATCAACCTAAATCCGTTCCCGTGTGGATGACGCTTTAAATTCAGTTTGCGTTTGGTGTGACTAGACCACAGTGGTCCAGTGTAAGTATTGGTGACATCTAGTGGTGAAACTGCAGGTGGAAGAGTCACTGCTCTTTCTTAAGCTCGTCATAGAAACTTCTTTGCTTGTATTTGCATCAGGTTTTTGTAGTTTTTGTATATGTAACAGATTTAAAAATTGACTTTGTTTATTATTTTTTACAGTGTGCACTATTGCAGTTTATTTTGCTGCCCTTTAATTATGTTGTGACAGTTGTGCTGGTAGAGTGTGTATAATTATGAAATTTAAAAACAGCTTTGGGTCTCCATCAAGACTAGAACGCTAACGCGAGTAAAACCAGCATTTAATTCAACTGTATTTTTGTTTTCTCAGAGAGTGATCATCATATGTTTCATAAGAAAAGGGAGGAGCTGGTCCGGAAAAGCTGTCTCTTTATGACGGAATGAGAAATGAGGGCGAACCGAGCCGCCTGCTCCTCTGAGACCGTGGTCAGCCAACACTTGAATCCCTCCAACAACCGCTGGCAGCACATGAAAGAGTCAAAGACAGAGGCTGTCGTGCAGAGTCACTGTCACACTGTAAAACACTGTTGTGTTAGGAGGGCAGTTTCTGCGGCTTTTTTGGGTCAAAGCCATAAATGCTGTTGTTCTGCACTTTGATATGAACTTCTTTTGGGAGAGGTTTCCCGAAAAGAAGAAGAAGAAAAAAAAAAAAAAAAGGCGACAACATAAAAGAAATGATGAAATGTCGAAATATCAAATTTGAAGTGTGTCTTATGTCCTTGCCTGCCTTTGAAAATAAGGCAGAAAATGTCAGATATTTTAAGGAAAAAATTATACAAACCAGGCAACAATCACGTCGCACGGATGTCCCGAAACGAGCCGAATCTGCTGACAACGGAGATGGAGGTTTGAACATGGTGCCCAATCCCCATTGCTCCCCATTGATTGGGTTCATTCATTTGACCCTCGGAGGGTTGCGTCAGGACGGGCATCGGGCATAAAAATTCTCTGCCAAATGAAATACAGTATGTGGATCATTGGAGAAAAAGAAGCAGGTGATCGGCTTTGGCGAACGAAAGAATGTTTTCTCATGTAAACAACGTAAACAATGAAATCATGTAAACAATGAAAACCCATCTTTTATTTGAAAAAAAAACAAATTGGTCGCGTGCAGGTCCTGTCAAAAACTGGTGTTGTTAGTATCCTTGCACATTTTTAAGTGGTTATTAGCAAATCCTGGGTCTTTAGTAGTGGGTCTATCACAAAGCGTATCACAAAGATGACACTGCTGCTCATCTGAGTATTAACAGAACCGCAGGCTTTTACGGACGTATAAAACTCCTAATGGTGCCTTTACACAATACAGTTCCAGCTCAACTCGACTCGGTTTGAGTTGATGAGATTTTTAAGTGGTTATTAGCAAATCCTGGGTCTTTAGTAGTGGGTCTATCACAAAGCGTATCACAAAGATGACACTGCTGCTCATCTGAGTATTAACAGAACCGCAGGCTTTTACGGACGTATAAAACTCCTAATGGTGCCTTTACACAATACAGTTCCAGCTCAACTCGACTCGGTTTGGTATCAGGCACGTCGTTCTCCATTACTACTCACTAGTTCCTCGTCAACGTGAGCGGGGTCGTCATAGCACAACTGCGCGAAAAACTGCCGTGATGTTGTTTTATACGTGACACAGACACACAAACTAGTGACGGTCAAAGCAGTTGTTTTCTTTGTAGTGAGTCATTTTCCTCAGTTTTCTAAACAGATGAGTTCACTGAATGGTTCAGTACTTCCTGCATGAGCGGAGCACAGACTCCGTCTGACACAGTCACTGAAGTGAAATACGGCTGAACGGCTTGTGATTGGGCTCACCATCTCCGTCTTTCAGCAGTGCTGTTGCTAAATACACCAGACTCCTCTGTTAAATATGGACATTTTACAAATGTCCTTGTTAAATGTTGCAGATTAACGCATGTTTTCAGGATTTTTAAGTCTTTTTAACTGATCTACAGTTCAACATCGTTCGCTTTGATTCTTGTGTCGGACGTCGCGGCTCGCGACTCTTCCAGTGACGACGCTCTCTGACCAATCAGTGGCCAGCAGTCTGTCCACGTCACATTTAAGCATCGGCTCATCTCGACTGGAACCTCGACAGAGCAGGGACTTAAAAAAACAATCTAAATAAGCCAAGGAGAGTCAGGCCGAGCCATGCTAGACCTCTATAGTGGAAAAGCACCAAAGCTGTGATTTCAGCCGGGCTGTGTCAGTCCAGCCTCCTCTGAGAATCACAAACAAAGTGGAAATGAGAAATGTTGATTTAACCAGCAAAATAAAACATTATTTAGGAAGAACATGCCAAAACGTAACAAATCAAATGAAAACATTTCCACGAAGTCTCCAGAGTTTTGTTTTGATACGTCAGCGTCGTCTCCCGAGACCTTAAAACACTTTGTCTCTTGTTTTCCTTAGAACTGATCTAATCACCGCAGTGTTTGTCTCTTTCTCCAGAAACAGAGTAGGACAATGAATAAGTTTTGCAGCAGTTCCGTGTGTGCTGGGTCGGTCGGGTCCAGCCGAGCTGTCGTCTCGGATCTCTTTCACTGAGGTGAAGCTCATTATGTGGACTTGTGTTGGATCTGGAACAGTGTTGCACTCACTCGAGCTGAAGTCTGGAATTTCACACTCGTGTTTCTTCACTGTTTTCATTCCCGATTAAAGAAAAACATTCATCAAACTGGGTTTTTCATCATCTGTAAAAGTATGTTTTTAAATCATTTCCTTCAAACTATTTCAGCATTTCTCTTGAATCTTTTTGTTTGTTTGCCTCTTCGCCTTGAGGACTTTTCCTTTGCTCAGCCTCTTTCATCCCTTCAACTCTTTATTCCTTCATTTCCGTCTTTACCTCAGACGTTTTGATTTGCTGTCTTCCCTCCAGCCATCTTTGTATTTACCTCTGCCTTTCCTTCATTATCTCTCATCTCTTTTCTTTCTTCCTTGGCCTATTTTACCCCTCCATGTCATTTCCTCCTTCCTTTGCTTCTTTTGTCCCTCCATCGTATGATCTTTCTTTCTTTCCTTTTCAATTTTTTAACCCTAAAGTCCCCATCTTAGTCTTTCCTCCTCTTAATCCTTTTCCCTCTTCCTCTTTACTCATTTTCTCCTTCCTCATATCCTCCTCAACTTCCCCTGTTTAGTGGACAAACAAACCTGAAAACACAGCGCTCCAACACTATTTTTTTGACAGAACAGCTTCCTCCCGTTGCGTGTTTTGTTGTTGTTGTTTATCGGGACACGGAGTGAAATGACACCACGCAAGGCTGGAAAAGTGACGCACACAGTCTGTGCAGCAGGTGCCAGCAGCGTGTGAGGACGCTGGTGGACAGCACCTGTCCAACTCCATATCAAGTCACCACCTCTTTTATTTTTTTGTTTTGGTTTTGTTTTCTTTTCGGCCTGACTCCTTTTAACCTTTACCACGCAGGGAGGTGACGCCTCACCTCATAAGATCTGGTCCTTGAAGTCCACACGGTGCTATAGCACAGAGCTGGCATCGGCTTCTGTGTGTGTTCTTGTACTTGCTGCAGAGTGAGGACCAAAATTCGTATAATTCCTACAAAGTGAGGACATTTTGGCTGGTCCTCACTTTGTGTGCTGGTCCAAACGTGTGTGTGTGTGTGTGTGTGTGGGAGGTGACAAAGTGTGTTGTAGGTTCTCCTCTGACGCAAGGAAGCCGCCGAGTTGTAGTGTCTGGTGTCACACGGACGCATAGCAACGCAAATGCTGCCTATAAATACACTTTCACGTCCAGGCTATTTTAATCCTAACAGGGTCAAACAGGAGAGTTCAGCTTCTTTACAGCGCTCGGAATTTACAGTATATGTCCTGAAGCGTGAGATTAATTCACAAGAGTGACCTGGCCGAAATGGAGAGAGTACAGTTTTAAAGCTGCAGTGCGTGACTTTTTAAATGTAAACAAACGTCTTGTTACATTCAAACCACTGTCAAAAAAGAGTTAATTCTATAAAATTAGAGCAGTGTCTGGACATTCCCTTCCTTTGTTATACGTCCAAACCGACACATATTTAGATTAATTTAGGATTTTATATTTTCACAAATGAGATTTTGCTGAACACAAAGAAGTGTCTACGATAAGATTCGGATGAACGCCCCTTGTTTCAGCCCGTCAGGTCTGATAGTTTTGCTTGTTTTCGGATGAAGGAACGCAGCAAACACATAAAGCTAAATTGTTTCTGTTCATGAAGAACTAGAGGCAGAATAATAACATCACGCACTGCAGCTTTAATGGTCATGGTTGTTATATTATGATGATATCGTTGCGTAGCATATTGTGCTGGTTAAATCCTCGAGGCGGTGAATATTAGTTAAAGGAACATTTATTAGTGAAGTTTCATGTTGCAGCTGAATATCCCTCACTTCCAAGTGAAACTGCGTAGCCTTCAGTTAGCACTAAAACTCAAAGGATGTTTAGTTTGTCCATCATGGGCTACTGTAAAAACATGGTGGTCCAAAAAGCTAATTTTCACCTAAATTTCACACACTGGCCCCAATACAAAATGAATATTTAAATATAATCATTTTTAAATATAATTGTGTTTTACTTGATGTGACGTTCGGGAGCAATCCGATTTTCTTGCTTCGTATGCTAACGTCGAAGCACAGCGGAAGGAAGTGGAACTGTTTTCATCCATTTTTAATATTGTTGTCTGTGCGCTAAGAAAAATTTGTAACAGTTATGCGTGGGATTGTTCTGCAAAGGTTCAACTTGAGCATTAAAAAAAAAATCATGAATGTAAACAGAAAAACGCAGACATTTCGCACTTCGCTGTTGCTAACAGTTGCTAAGAGGAGGAATGCGCGGACAACTATTTAGGTTAAGTCTTGTGCCACCTACTGCTCGTCCTGGTGAACTAACTCCGAATATTCAGCAGTGGATGGAAAAGTACTTCCATTTTTTTTCCCAAATTTTTTTTTGATTATTTGGAAAAAACAATGCAATAAACTTCGAATGGAGGCCAGATCACGGTTACATGTTTGAGTGTTAATGAGTTTATTGAACCTCATGACGTCCCGTTAACAGAAAATACAAGCAAAATGATTACATAAAAGCCACATTTCACGACATGTGGATCACAATGCTACTCAGTATGTTACAGTGAGATGTTGTTTAATACTTAATATGGTGGTTAGGAAGGATCAAAGTGCTTTTAGTGAATACAGAAGGTATTTACGGTTAAATGCATTGAATACACAAGTACCATCTTTCACCAGCAGGTGATTCACAGTCACTTCCTGTGAGAGGAACAAAGACATGAAGAGATTATGTGCAAGTTGAAGTGTAGAAAGTGAGGCATGAATCACTGTTGTGGATTTTACAGTTTCCCTTCTTCTTCACTGGGTTTCTTTACCCAGTCCGTCCCATTAGAATCAAAGTCGCCACATCCAACGGCAGATTAATGGGCGACTTCCTCTCCATGGCTTCGCACAGTGGTAACTCATCTTAATTGGGATACACTCCTTCTGGCCTCTTTCCCAGCTCTCCAGATGTTCAACGTCTATTTGACAAAAACAAAAACCCTTACAAAGCTCAAAGTTCTGGGCCTGGAGAGTCGGAAACGCAACACACGCTGGAGAACATCAGCTTCCAGCTGGTTCTCCCGCTCAGAGATCTTCCCAGACCTCGCCATAAATCAGGATTCAAGTAAAAATACTCCTCTGGTTGGTGACCAGGGTGGTTTGGCTCTCCCGCCGCCTCTCCTTCTTCCTCTCCAGTCTCACCTTCCAGCAGACGGCGCTGGACGCCAGGAGCACCAGCCCGGCCGAGAGGAGCACCAGGCCAAAGTACGAGATGGTGGAGCCGTGCGAGTTGAAGCTGTAAGCCACGGCGGTGACCACGATGCCGGCGATTAGCACCACCACGCCAAAGGGGATGGTGCAGCGGTAGCAGGACAGCTCCGCCCCGCCGGTGGCCGCCGTCAGCTGGACTTCATTGACCAGTGGGATGTTCACGGTCGTCGCTGTCGGACGCTCGTGGTTGTTGTTGTTAGTCTTCTCTGGTGCTGCCGGCGTTCGCATGACGTCCTTGTGAGCTTCTTCTGGCATCACAGGGATGGTTTCCTCACAGCGTTGCCCTTTTACCTCACTAGGGTCTCCCAGTCTGAGTGTGGGGGGGGGAGAGAAAAAACAAATAAACCAAAGAGTCAAACTGGTTGCTCAACCACTGCACACAAAGACCCCACAGATCCCCCCCTTTTTTTTTTTTATTGGAATCCAGCCCCACATTTCACAATTAACGGCCGCTCTCACACATGCTGCTTTAATAAACTGGTGTAACCTCTGCTCACAGTCGCAGCGGCGCGCCTGACCCAGTCAAAGGAGCTGCCTGAATGACGCAGGACCACTCAGCCCAGCACGAGCTGAGACATTCCCAGGAGAACGCGGGATATGACATTACAAACTGCTCTGTGAAATGCGAGGAGCTTCGAAATCACCAGCAATTTCACCAGAAATCCCCCCCCCCCACAGCAAAATCAGAATGGATGGACCCAGTTCTATTTTCTGGATCAAACAAAGACATTTTCAATTGGTAGTTCAGGAGGCGTCATTGTTAATATGGCGTTAGTTGAAAAAAATAATAATAATTTCAACCAAATAACAAAAGAAACACATAACTAAACCCACATCTGCTTATGTCTATTATATCCTCAGACTAATAATGTTTGCTGCTTATTTTGCTGTTAAACAACCGTTCCTGACCACAAACTGAAGCTCGAGTCATTTTGTGAACCCAACACCAAATTCCATAGAGAAAGTCACTGTTTTTAGCTCACAGGGACACAGTAGAATTCATCCACTGCTGCCTCTGCCATTGAGTTCAAATGTGTTACTATATAACTTTGGTGTTTAAAAACCTTCAATCAGATTTACATTAGTGACACAGAGTGACCACATGAGGCAGCAGTAGACCAGCAGCTCCTGTGTCACAGTGAGCTAAAAAACACAGATTTTCTCTATGGATTTTGGTGCGGGAGAGTGAGCGGTTTAAATGTGTGAAATGCTCACTAACTAGGATAATGTAGGCTAAAGCAGGTGTGGGTTTTATGCAGTGAGCCAGGCAAATTTCCTAGTAGTAGTCTCAGAAAACATTTGCATTTTTTATTTATCTATTTTTTTACTTTTTAGAATTTGACACCACAAAAAAATGAAGAGGAAAAAAAAAAACACCTGAAAACATTACCACCTGTCATTTTCTCTCTAATTAACATAAAGTCCAGTATGTGTGGATTCAGACTGAGGGAGGAAACTGGAGCAGCAGGAGGAAAACCCACATGCACACTCTTACTGTGAGGCGACAGTGCTAACCGCTGAACCACAGCTGCAAACGTTTATGATTAAATTCTGCTTCAGAGACACAAAAGATGCACAAACAAATGATTTAAGATGCTTTTTTTCCCCCCCAGTTTATGTGTCACAAGAAAACAAGCAAACTGCTGCAAACAGCTGTTACTAGGTAGAATTGATTATTAACTGTTTATTTCCAACACAATTTTGTATTTTCGCTGTTGTAACAAGTGAATTTACACACTGTGGGATCAAAACACTCTGAACTAAGCTTATCTTGAAATATTAATGAAAGAACATAATTGTAATTACCATGTTTCTTCACAAATGTGGCTTTTACTTTTAAGTTCTGTCTATTGAATCATTATTTTATCACATTAGTGGCTGAAAATTGATCCCTTTCCATTATTCTTTCACCCGCCATTCGATTTATAAGTAACCCTAATTAATGAAAACAACGAAAATCACTTAACATCATGTCTTGTTTTATGGAACTTATCCTTTAACACTAACCATAGTGTTTACAAATAAAACGTTGATCATTTTTTTTATTAATTATTAGTGAAGAAAATTGGCAACATGGTTTTATTTACCTCTGTGTTTTAAAAAAAATGTGTTTAAAGTTATTAATTTATTAAAATAAGTATTTTTTAAAAACAAAAAGGGGACATCATTATTTAATTTAAAGAGAAAGAAGAAAGAAAAGTTATTTACCTCACAGCATTGGTCCATGCCGCACAGTTTCCACAGAGCTGCGGTCAAACCTCTGTCACAATAACAATAATAATAATTGTAATAATAAATGAAAAATAATTGTGTTGAATCAGATTCTTTCAAAATAAAACGTGACAGTTATTCCTTGCCTTCTCTGTCTCTCTATCACTCAGTTTGGCTGTCGCTTCAACGACCAACCCTCCTCCTTCTAACGCCGATGCCAACTGAACTATGAAGCTCATATAGGTGACAAGAAAATCGCAAGATCCGGTCTAGTATGTCAAAATAAAACCAACAACTATCGCGTTTCTTCTATAGATTTTCACTTTAAGTTATTGATTTATTTTGAAGTTGGAATTTACGCATTTCCGCTTCTTTTGTTTCATTCAGTGGAACTTAACAAAGTGTTAAAGAATTCAAATTTGTGGAGGATTCAAAAGGAAAAATAAAAGATTTTCGTAGATTTGAGTGAAATGTACGGAAGCCTAAAATGGTCACGTCCAATGAAATTATATAAGTTGAAAAATGTAATGCAATCAAATAACAATTATTTCACAAGCTGCCATTTTAAAGGGACAGTTTTTTTTTTTTTAAATCAAAAGTGTGGTTGTACAAGATTCTCATGCTGCGTTCCAGTTGTATTTGGAAGTCGGACTTTCTTTTTCCCAGTTGGAAAACTGTCTCAGGTCAGATTTCCAAACCCAACTGTAAAAAACAAAACAAACAAAAAAAACTCTCTGCTAAATACACTTCTGTCTTATTTGTTTCACATTAAATCATTTATACACAGGACTTTTCAATTATTTATTTATTTATGAGTCCCTCTCCCAAACCAAACTTCATAAAGAAAATCATCATTTTTATATTACAGCACACAGGAGTTGTTGTTCCACCAATGGCTGTATTAGTAAGTTAAGATGTGTTATTTTGTGATTTCTTTTGTTTGGATTATTCTAAGTGACCTAAAGTATAAGGTTTATTTTTATTATTATTATTATTATTATTATTATTATTATTATTATTATTATTATTATTACAACGGAAAAAACGGACAAATGTACCGAATTTATCAAACTGAGAAAAACGTCTTTTATTTTGAAGGCAGGGGCCGGAAGCACGGCGCTGTTCTCGCCGCTGCCACTGTTCGGAGACGTCATGTCGCTTGGCTTCACAGATGAAGAGTTCGAGGGAGCGTGGAAGGAACTGGACGAGCCGCAGCTGGACGGAGGATGGGAGTTTTTCACCGAGACCGCGGGGATCAAGATCTACCGCCTCTTCGATAAGGTGAAGAAAACAAACACACCTCACACCAGGAGGGGGACAAGCCAGCCGTCAGTGACTCAGTGACTCAGTGAAGGAATGAATGAATGAACCCATGAGCTAATGTCGCTACTTCCTGGAAAAATAGCACTCAGTTTCCCCTGTTTGTGTCTCTAAACGTGACGTTACTTTTCTGTCTGTAATGTAATCAACAATGGCAGCATTATATTATAAACACACCAGCAGTGGCGCCCTAGCGGCAAAAACTGGAATTATACGGAAATTAAAAGAGGTGCCCCCCCCCACACACACAAACAACCAGATGTACCTGTTTGACCAAACTCCATTGAGAAACCTGTCAATTTAACAATTCATCTCGATAGGGCAGCTATGCGTGCTTGGTCAAACAGCGCTGAGCATTTTTAATAGATTTATGGACTCCACTTTTTGATTCGGCATACATGTTAAAGATCTAGTAATTTAAATAAAAGTAAAATAGAACACTGTTGTTAGAATACTGTTCAGAACATTACTTGTGAGCTGAAACCACTTTAGTTTCAGTATTGTTGGAAGACATGAATGCCTTTTACACATTTTTTTTTTTATATGATAAATAAAACAACCGTAGTGCCTGAAGAAACGCAGTAAACATTGGATTGGAAACTTAATATTTTCACCATTATCAATGGAATTACTGCCAACAAGCTTGTGTCTTGAATTAAGATTAAATTAGCATTTCAGATTAACACAATCTATATGATCCAGCCAGTATTCAAATAAATTTTCCCCAAAATTGATTTACATTCATTAAGCAACCGAAACAATTATCGCTGTCTGTTTTGAAAATCAAGTGGTCGTTGTGGTTTTTCCAATGTCGGCTTCTTACGTGTGAATATGCCATGGTTCCCTGAACTGAACATCTTTGGTTTGTCAACAAAAGAAATATATATATATAAACATTTTCACAGATTTTATGAAACAAATACCGTGATAAATTAGTAAAATAATAGCATAAATGAATCCAGAGATGAGCCCAATGGGACACTGTTGGGGAACATTCGCCCCACAGCCCATGTGTTCAGAAGATGATCTGTTAAACAAAGCCACAGTTTGAGAGAAAGCAAATCAACCTCAAAGCAATGTTTTTGTCCGTGCAGTTTGGTCTGACTGCTCAAACTGAGCCATCGGTGACCACACACTGTGTTTATTGCGTTTAAGGGTGTTAACCACATGTGAACTTGAGTCCAATCCAACAGGCTTCCTCGCCCAGGCTCTAATCACAGAACCTCGCACGTGTTGGGATTCGTTACGCGTTGCTGTGGGGTGTGGTCGTGTATTGTATCGCCTGCAGTTGGAAGACGGAACTTTGATGTGCTGTGTTTTCAGGAAACGGGCCTTTATGAGTACAAAGTCTTTGGTGTGCTTGACATCTGCAGCCCAGAGCTGTGTGCAAACGTCTACATGGACTTGACCTATCGGAAACAATGGGATGGATATGTGAAAGGTAAAAATCAAAGCTCATTGTCATTAAATCCCCCTAAAAAATAATCTCCATTTCACAATTTCACATTGGTCACACCGGCTCTTTAATATACATTGATCTAGTTATTGACATTTCTCTTGCTTTTGTTTTGTCTTCATGCATCTCTGAAGTAACAAGGTGACATGCCTTAAACCATAGGTGTCAAACTCGGCTTATTATTGTTATTTTATTTTTACATTTATTATTAGCCTGTGGAAAAAAGGTTACTGTTGAAATTTAATTCAGAAAGCTACAAATAAAAAAGAGGCATACAATTTTTATTTAATTTTTATTTAAGAAACAAATGCCAGTGATGTGTCTTTTAATTTGAATTTCGATTTTGCATGTGTGCAATATTACAGTGCATCCGGAAAGTATTCACAGCGCTTCACTTTTTCCACATTGTGTTATGTTACAGCTTTATTCCAAAATGGATTCAATTCATTTTTTCCCTAAAAATTCTACACACAACACCCCATAATGACAACGTGAAAATTTTTTTTTTGAGATTTTTGCAAATTTATTAAAAATAAAAAAACTAAGAAACCGCATGTACATAAGTATTCACAGCCTTTGCTCAATACTTTGTTGATGCACCTTTGGCAGCAATTACAGCCTCAAGTCTTTTTGAATATGATGCCACAAGCTTGGCACACCTATCTTTGGGCAGTTTTGCCCATTCCTCTTTGCAGCACCTCTCAAGCTCCAGCAAGTTGGATGGGAAGCGTCGGTGCACAGCCATTTTCAGATCTCTCCAGAGATGTTCAATCGGATTCAAGTCTGGGCTCTGGCTGGGCCACTCAAGGACAGTCACAGAGTTGTCCTGAAGCCAGTCCTTTGATATCTTGGCTGTGTGCTTAGGGTCGTTGTCCTGCTGAAAGATGAACCGTCGCCCCAGTCTGAGGTCAAGAGCGCTCTGGAGCAGGTTTTCATCCAGGATGTCTCTGTACATTGCTGCATTCATCTTTCCCTCTATCCTGACTAGTCTCCCAGTTCCTGCCGCTGAAAAACATCCCCACAGCATGATGCTGCCACCACCATGCTTCACTGTAGGGATGGTATTGGCCTGGTGATGAGCGGTGCCTGGTTTCCTCCAAACATGACGCCTGGCATTCACGCCAAAGAGTTCGATCTTTGTCTCATCAGACCAGAGGATTTTGTTACTCATGGTGTGAGAGTCCTTCAGGTGCCTTTTGGCAAACTCCAAACGGGCTGCCATGTGCCTTTTACTAAGGAGTGGCTTCCGTCTGGCCACTCTACCATACAGGCCTGATTGGTGGATTGCTGCAGAGATTGTCCTTCTGGAAGGTTCTCCTCTCTCCACAGAGGAACGCTCGAGCTCTGACAGAGTGACCATCGGGTTCTTAGTCACCTCCCTGACTAAGGCCCTTCTCCCCCGATCGCTCAGTTTAGATGGCCGGCCAGCTCTAGGAAGAGTCCTGGTGGTTCCGAACTTCTTCCATTTACGGATGATGGAGGCCACTGTGCTCATTGGGACCTTCAAAGCAGCAGAAATTTTTCTGTACCCTTCCCCAGATTTGTGCCTAGAGACAATCCTGTGTCGGAGGTCTACAGACAATTCCTTTGCCTTCATGCTTGGTTTGTGCTCTGACATGCACTGTCAACTGTGGGACCTTATATAGACAGGTGTGTGCCTTTCCAAATCATGTCCAATCAACTGCATTTACCACAGGTGGACTCCAATTAAGATGTAGAAACATCTCAAGGATGATCAGTGGAAGCAGGATGCACCTGAGCTCAATTTTGAGCTTCATGGCAAAGGCTGTGAATACTTATGTACATGTGGTTTCTTAGTTTTTTTATTTTTAATAAATTTGCAAAAATCTCCAAAAAAAAATTTTCACGTTGTCATTATGGGGTGTTGTGTGTAGAATTTTTAGGGAAAAAAATGAATTGAATCCATTTTGAAATAAGGCTGTAACATAACACAATGTGGAAAAAGTGAAGTGCTGTGAATACTTTCCGGATGCACTGTAAGTTCTATATTGTATAGTATTAAGCTTTGCTTGATCCATATTCATTTGTTAAGCAAAACTTGTTTGGCTCCATGTGAAAAGGTTCATTGTTATATCTGGAGGAAGATTTTTTTCAATAAATATCAATGTTGGCCCGCGATTTTGTCCCAGTTTTGAATTTTGGCCCACTGGGTATTTGAGTTTGACACCCCTGCCTTAAACTGTAGTAGCTCTAGTTTATAGTTACGTTGTCATATAGATTAAAGTTATTCTTGATTAGTCATATTTTTGTGAGGCTGAAGATATACATGCTGTTTAATAATGTATTCTTACTGCTATAAAATCCCTGACACAGCTGCAAATCCTAACTACAGGAGGACCAACGCAAAGTCAAAATCATACCAAATCCCAAAGAGAAAATTGTCGATTTTACATCAAAGCACACAGGAGTTTTTGGGCCCCTTTGGCTTCTATTGTTAAGTTCAAATGTGTTATTTTGTAAATTCAGTGTTTTAAATACTTTCATTCAAATTCACCCCAGTGATACAAACGTCTCTAACAAGGCAGCAGTAGACCAACAGCTTCTTTGTCCTCATGAGCTAAAAACGCTGATTTTCTCTATGGACTTTGGCGTGGAAAAGAGAGAGAGGTTTACAAACTTTGTTTTCTTGCCACAAAAACCTGTCCAGCACTGAGATAAAGGGCCAAACATATTCTGGAGACATAATAGCCTTAAGCAGGCATACCATTTTTTAAGGTGAACTTTTTTTGTTAAGTGATTAATATCTGTTTTTAATGATGATGATGATGATGCGTCCACATAGTTAACAGCAAGTATGTCTTTGGCCATACTTTCATAAAATATATGTATAGCTTAGTGTCGCTGTGAATCCAGTTGAAAACGGCTAGTTTGGTTAGCAGTGAAACTCATCGTAGAAGACACACCGTACTGTGCATAAGTCTTAGGCTTTGTTGTTTCTATGTCAGTTTTGCGATCATTGGCGTTTAGATTGAAAAGATGTGACTAAAAGTCAGTCTTATACTATACTGTCGGCATGAAATAGTAGGAGAAACACAGGTTTGACCAATAACATTAGGGTTCCATTCCAGGTTTTAAAGAGCCATGGTTGTGTTATTGTTCAAGTGGAAATGTAGCTCACGCTAAATATTTGATATTATGGAAGCACTTTTGTTTTTTCTGAAAAAGATGTTATTTTCAAACTGCATATGTGTTTCTCCATATTTTTACGATATTGTTCCAATAAATAATTGAAAAATAATTGTACAGTATGGTCATTATAGCATTGCTAAAACAACAAATCTAATAGTGGCCTAAGACTTATGCACAGTACTGTAAAAGACCACATAATTATGAGAGTCACCACTTTGTAACACCCGATGTCTTCATGTTTTTGTCATTTTCTTTAAACAGAGCTCTATGAGAAAGACTTTGACGGACAGACGGCAATCTACTGGGAAGTCAAATACCCGTTTCCTCTGTCAAACAGAGACGTATCCTTTTTTTTGGAACCGTTCTTTACAGCTCTGAGCGGAGGTGGTCGCGATGTGGAGAGCGGATACTTTGGCACAGTTATTTTCCCTGAAAGTCCAAACTTTAGTATGTTTACATTCGGGAGAGGAGAGACCTGGAAGTGGACGGCAGGAAGATCTGGGTGATCCTGGCCAGAAGCTCTCCGGAGACGCCATGTGCAGAGGAGAGCGGCGTGCTGCGGGTCAAGGACTACAAGCAGAGTGTCGCACTGGAGAGCGACGGAGCTGGTGGAACTAAAGGTAACAAAAAAAAAGCACTCTTGGTCTCCAAGATCCTCCAAGGATTTCTTAATCACGTTCATGATAATCACAATAATCATAAAACAGAGCTGAATAGCCTCATTGTAATTTTATTTAGATGCCAAATTCATAATTTATTGGGGGAAAATGTAAGCTTTCTTCCACTTTTTTTTAATAAATCTTGAATATATTTTTACATGTTGAACTACTTTTTTGCTAATTACTTGTTAAAAGAGCTGCCAACTTCATGTCATAAAACCTGTGGAAGAAAACAGATCACGATCTGAAAATAATCACAAGCTACAGGCTTATTAACGCACAAAAACCTGTGCTTTTGTTTTTAGTTTTCCTGAATTACTTCGACAATCCCGGTGGAATGATCCCTACCTGGCTGGTGAACTGGGCAGCTAAGGTGAGTACATGCATTTTTGTTATACTTAAAGAGAAAAGGTTTAAATTTATCTCTTCTGATGAGGCACTAAAATGTCCTGGACATTGACTGGAGGCATGTGATCATTGGAAACATGGCTGCCAGCAAGAATACAAGGAAAAGCAAATGTTAGCTGCCTAACAAAATGCTCAACTAACAAATCAATGCCAGGTTAAGTCTACAGTATCATAAGAATATGTTCTCTGCTTAACTGTTCTGCTAGACAGCCTTTTTTTGCCTGTAACAAAGCCCATTGAGAAAACCTCAATTTTTAGCCCACAGGGACAGGCAGCTGCTGCTCTGCTGCTGCCATATTTTTGTTAGTCCCTGCTACTTGTGTAAATCCAAACAAAAGATTTTGAATGCCGAAAGTCATAAATAAACACATCTGAACTCAATGATGAAGGCAGAAGTTGATCAAAAACCCCTGTCTTCTGCGATGTAAAATTGTTGATTTTCTGTATGGAGTTTGGTTCAGGAGAGTGTGTGCTTTAGTTTCCTGTCAGAAAATGGCTGTCCTAAAGTGAGAAAAAGTGGCAAACACACGCCTAAGATACTGTAGACATAAATAGGTTTTAATAGTAGTAATATAAAAAATATATAAAATCTAATAACAGTAGATTTGAATAGGTCAGCCTTTTGTTAAGTGGCTAAATTCAGTTTTTCCCGGTGTCTCAGGCCCGTTCTCATTGCAGTAGAAGAGTGTGTTAGTTCTCACTACAACCACACTGTTACAAACAAAAACTTATATAACCCTTCAAGTTACAGAATACAGAATAACAGTGCAAGAACACAGAAAACAACGAAGAAAACCTCTTAAACCATGAAGCCGCTTAAGGCCCACTGGCCTCACTGAACAGTTACAGATGGGTCACATGCAGAGAATTTCCTCACTGGGATAAATGAAGTGAAACAGAACGTGGCTGGTTTGAATCAAGGCCTCATGACAAACATTATTAGTTGAGTGTGTGGTTTGTTTGATTCTCATGTTATGAATATAAACTAAAAGGAAAGTTGCCAGTAAATATGTAACAAGTAACATTTTCCCTGATTTACTGTTGAAAGAAATTGGCTGTGTTCATGTAAACAGCCTCATGCGGAGATATTTCTCAACAAAGAGGATGATGCTCAGTTGTTTTATTATTTTATTTCAAAGTGCCCATGTTTTGAACATTTACCAGTTCTTGATTTAGTTTTGGGGCTCCCTTTGAAAAGGTTTACGTGATGTAATGTTTAAAATATACATCATTTTTCTCCCCTTCTCACTGCACTCATATGCATGAAGTTGGGGCAACTGTAACCAGGGCTGGGTATCGCTGCTGAATTCCTGAAAAGATTTTAATTCCAATTCAATTAGATTCAATATTGATTTAGAGAGAAATCAGTTTCCACACCAATTTGCCTGGTTATAAAAGATTTTCCTTGAACTAATGCTGCAAATTGTATAAAATATGGGCCACTGTAACCTGGTGCATCATGAGAAATTTTAATGTTTATTTACACAAAATAAATTACCCCACAATACTTACATCGATGCACTTGTAGGTTAATATGGTTAATATGACCACACAATGTAATTCTACAGTGCGGTCAAGTCCAACAATATCCATCTTACAATCACCGCTATACATTTTAAAGCAATTAACAAGTTGTCCAACAGGGGGCAGTGCGTCAACCATGTCCAGTGATGTCATGTTGCTTCAAGGTGACTCTGGTGGAAACAAAACAAGCAAACAAAACTGTCTTCCTGAGCAACAGTCACGACACCAAAGCATCATTTTTCCTTTTTTAAGTAATGATGATGATGATGTGTGCAGAATTAGCTTAGCTCTTAGCTTCACCAAAGCTCAAAGCTCGCGGTCACCCGAGACGATTGCAGTCAAGTCTTGAAACATTCTAGTATCACAAAATGGCATATTAAAGATAGTTTGAAGGATTTAAAGAATAAACAATATCAAGCGTCCGAATAAAAACCCATACGAATTGGCAAATGAATTTTTTTTCCAACCCTGCCTGTTCATGTTATTCATTCATTTTTACATTAGCGACAAGCGTTGCCGTCCTCCCTTGTGGGTTAATTTCAAATGATCGCCTGGACCTGAAGTGAAAGCGAGCAGAGATTGTAGCGACCTCCATATCTGCGCTAATACGATCACGATGGGAGTTTTAGGAGCGATTCACGTGCGGCGTCTTTTACGTGCGCAGATGCATCATTTTCCGCGGAGCCAGAAACAAGAGCAACATGGTTGTGACATGCCTGTGTTTCTGGGCGTCGCAGCCTCATACAGCGATTAAGGTCATATCCAAACGGAAACAAAACAAAATTTGGCTGTTTTTGAAAAAGTTTTCTTTTAACACATTTAAGGAAATGTCTTCATCCACACACCCCCCCCCCAAACTGTTGTAGTACATATACCAGACCTGCATGTGGTGCTGTAATGCTCCTATTCCAAAAACGGGGGAGGAAGAAGCCATTTATAAAGCATTATTACATTACAGTGTATACAATCACAGAAGCAGAGAGTGAATGAAGAAAGCCTGGACGACGAAGGAAAGAAAATCAAAGATGTCATTAAGCGGGAAAATTGAACAAACTCAAAACACAATAAGATGACAAGGGAGAGTAGTGTATTAGTTTTCTACGCAAGGGTGACTTTTGAGATTTTCCCAAAAAATAACATGTCACAGCTCTGTTTCTGTGTGGATTCGTTGCCAGTGTGAGGGAAAAACCTCACCCAGACTGATTTTTGTGTCACCGAGACACAGAAACAAATCATTTTTGCCACCAGCTCATCACAGTCTTGTCGTTCCTGCACTCCGACCATCGCGTTGATTCGCCTGCTTTGCCAAAGTTCAGTCTCAGGCCGCGGACGGCGTCATTGTTAGCAGATGAGTGGCAGGTTGATGTCACCGGCTCCTCGAACCGCTGCCCCTCCTGCGCTCACTGGCGGATGCTGTTGGTGTGTTTTTGTTGAACAGAGCGGCGTTCCGGCTTTCCTCAAAGACATGCAGAAGGCCTGCAACAATTACAGCTGCTACTGCCAGAAGAAATGAAAGCAGCAGCAGCAGCAGCAGCAGCAGCAGCAGCAGTGGATTGTACTCACACTCACAATCAAGGGCTTTGATCCTTTCTTTTATTATTTTAGTTTTGGGAGATGTTTTTCATGTTGTACGTTTTTAAATCTTTTGTGCGGGGTGAATGTGGCATGATGTGGGCTGCTAACTTTGACCCTGGCATGAGAACCTCATTTTCATGTGCTACTGTCATAATCAACACTGCATTCCCTTTTCTTTGGAATCACTGTAAGCTGGAAATTGAGTCTTTGCTGGGTCTTCACCATAATTTAACAGCTTCAGAGTCACTGTGGGGGGTAAATGTTATGTTGCAGGGAGATTCGGGGCTGTCTCTACTGCCCCCTACTGTCTGTTTAAAAAAACCAGCCTTGCAAGATCAGGGCCGCCGACCTCGATTTTTACTCGATAATTGCTACACACACCCTAGCCACATTTGGCTATAAGATTAAGGCAGTGATAGCTTTATGTTAGAAGTTTATCATGGCAGAGCTAGCGAAAAACAAAGCATGCAAGAAATGGGCATGGACATGGGCATGGGCATGGGCATGGGCATGGCCATGGCCATGGGCATGGACATGGGCATGGGCATGGACATGGGCATGGGCATGGGCATGGGCATGGGCATGGACATGAAGATGGGCATGGACATGGACATGGACATGGACATGGACATGGACATGGGCATGGACATGGACATGGACATGGAGATGGGCATGGAGATGGGCATGGAGATGGGCATGGACATGGACATGGACATGGACATGGGCATGGGCATGGACATGGGCATGGACATGGACATGGGCATGGGCATGGACATGGACATGGACATGGACATGGGCATGGACATGGGCATGGACATGGGCATGGGCATGGACATGGACATGGACATGGGCATGGACACGGACATGGGCATGGGCATGGGCATGGGCATGGGCATGGACATGGACATGGACATGGACATGGACAGGGCTCAATGGCTTGTGTTTGAGGGCTCCGTTGAAAACAAACGCACATGTCCAGGGAAGGAGGGAGCATCAGCAGTGAGCTTTTACAACAGTGAGGATAAAGAGGTAGACAATGATGCGCTGTTTACAAAGGTGTTGTAAAAATATGTACTCCCAAACTGTAGGGGGAGCTCCATCGAGGAAAAAAAAGGGAAAAAAAGCGACCAGACTTGCAGTGTTCCACTTTAAGTCACACGAAACCCTGTGGTTCGCGTGTGCGATTGAATTTGAACAATCCAACAACAATCGTGGCGAGAATTGTTTTTTTCTACCTTAAATTGCATCGTTTGTTCCAGTTTGAAATATCTGAAATTAGCTTGATGCTACGCTGCAAAAGCCAATCGGTCAAGACTCTTCCAGTGTTGCGATGCATTAAATGACACAAAAATATATAGTGTGTTCCAGTTGTAGTCGAAAGTTGGAATTTCCGAATTCCTCCCCCTCAAAAATGGGCATGGGCATGGACATGGACATGGACATGGACATGGGCATGGGCATGGACATGGAGATGGGCATGGACATGGGTATGGACATGGGCATGGACATGGACATGGATGGCGAAACCCTGTGGTTCGCGTGTGCGATTGAATTTGAACAATCCAACAACAATCGTGGCGAGAATTGTTTTTTTCTACCTTAAATTGCATCGTTTGTTCCAGTTTGAAATATCTGAAATTAGCTTGATGCTACGCTGCAAAAGCCAATCGGTCAAGACTCTTCCAGTGTTGCGATGCATTAAATGACACAAAAATATATAGTGTGTTCCAGTTGTAGTCGAAAGTTGGAATTTCCGAATTCCTCCCCCTCAAAAAACAAACAAACTAGGATTTCCAATTCAGAAAGACGTAGCATCCTCGCTAACCCCGACGGACAAACGCCGCTACTTTTACCGATAATTGCTTTTTACTGTTAAACGTTTGTTTGCGCAAAATCCTGTAATCTTATAACTGACGCTGTTTGGAGGTGACGTCACTCCCAGTTCCCATGAAAATGGAACGTACCATGTCACTACTTAGTAGATTCTGTAAATAAATGCGTCACTGTTTACTGTTTCATAGTTACCATTAGCATTAGCCTCCGGCGGGGGTCGCTGATTGGTTTTACACACTGGAATCTCCTCATCGTCCACTTTCTAACAAAGTGAAAATAACAAATCTGCACTTTACTCTTTCACTGATTCTTTTTTGTTGGGTTTCCATTATTTATGCACAACGAATAAATAAATCATGTTATGTGTGCACATGAATAACGATGCAGTTTGTGAGATAAAACTGTATTTAGGATCCTTTTACCTCAGCATGACCGTTCAAACAAAAGAATATGGTTTAATCTGATCATGAAATCCTATTACTGTGTAATACTGCTGTTCAGTTGTAATGAATAAACTTTAATTTGCCATTCAGATTTATAATCTGCCTTGTGCGTTTTTTCCCCCAGCATGAATTTACAGTTAAAATAACGTGTTGAAAGTCTGGAACTACCTTTTATAATGTTTCTATGTTTTTGTTTTATCTCATACCCATTACAATAACAGGTTTTCATGCTATTTTGTGAATATTTAGGCTATTGTGAGTACATGATTCACCGTTTTTGGATGTTACTACTACTACAACTATAGCATAAGCAATACATTCATAATCAGTCTATTACTTGTTTACATCTCGTTTAAATATGCATACCCTCATCTACATATGAAATTAAATATTGTAATGTTTTTTGAATATGCAAACACAGTTGTGCATGATAACAAAGGAAGAACCACAAGGAAATGTACACAACAAATAAAGTTTCTCTCAGTTACTATTTGTCAAGTAAATGTAAATGTACCATACTATATTAATGTACTTATGTATTTTTCAAAGTAAGAGCCCCGATGACACCTGGTAACTTGGAGCATTCACAGTATACCTATTCACACCCAGTGACATTAAATGATGAGATGGTAGATAAATAAAAACAAATTGCTAAAAAAAGTGATAAAAATAAATAAAAATGTTTATTTTAGACACTTTGTTGCAGAAATATTACATATTATGTCTTTAAAGTGATTGTGTGGCAATAAATTTGAGTCAGAGTTGCTCTCCTTACAGAGTTCCTAATGGAAACAATGAATTAAAGGGTCATTTCCCTCTTTTCTTTTCTACTTTTTGCCTCATTTCTTCCCTTCTTTGCTGCTTTGACACGTCGCCCCTCCCCCACCCTGAGAAACTGTAGCCCAGATGTTTCCAATGCTGTTGTTTCCAATGATGTCACTCTGCTGGTGGTGAGTACAGGGACGAGCTCAAGTCTGTCTGCGATCACATGACTCGCATCTGCTTCTCTGACTCGGTAAAAATAATCACAGCATAAGTGACGACAAGTACGGCTGGATGGAAGAAGGGATTTATTTGTAGACCATTTTAGTCCGTAAAATGTGAGAAAATTTCGATTTTTGTTTCCCAAACTTTAAAATGATGATGTTCTCCAATGTCTTTTTTTGTCCTCAAACCAAAATGATACAGTTTTAATGACTTTTTTTGTTCCATGGTGCAAAAAACTACAAAATATTCACATTTAAGAAGCTGAAAAATCTGAGAATTTGTTTTACTCATTTCAAAAACACAATCAAACCACTGACTTGGTTGATTTCTCATGATCAGTGAAAGGAAACTGTTCATCAGCTGCTCAGCTCAGTCATCTGTGATGTTTTTACTCCCTCTGGTGGTGAAAGGTGAGCATTGACCCGAGTCTCTCATCATCATCATCATCATCATCGTCATTCTCCTCCTCCTCCTACAGCGTCTCCATCTTACTTTATCCTTCTTCCTCCTGCTCCTCATCATATTTACATACATTGTTCTTTTTATTATTATTATTAGTAGTAGTTGCAGTTAAACATCTGCTCTATAAAAACAATAACAAAAATTAAAGATACAGCACATAGAGGCCCATAGAGAAGTTTAAAATCTTAACATTAACTGCTTTTCTCTTGACGTTGAGATTATCTGACAGTTATTGCACTAATGATCATTATTAGCTGGTTTGAAACTGATAATATTTCACTCCTTTACTGTGGCTGATCTTCCCTTCTGTGTAAAACAACCAGTGTAAAATATCTCAAAATACCAAAATTATTTTTGTATATTCAGTATTCTGGTATTCAGTGTTTCCTACTGGATATATTGTATTTTATTTATGGCGTCATAGTGTTTATGTAGATGTGAAATGCATGTTTATTATTTGTTACCTTTACCTTGACTTGTCTTTGCTACTGTAACACTGTTCAATTTCCCTTATTGGGACTTATAGAGGATTATCTTATATCTTATATCTTATTTGACCTAATTATTATTCTTCTTTCGGCTTCTCCCTTTAGAGGTCGCCATTTGAAGAACATTCAAAGAAGTTTTTATTTTAAATAAACCCAGCTATTCACATCTAAACCCGTTCCATTGGACTGAACCATATTGAATTTAAATTGTAGCCAAATCCTTAATCTGATTATCTATTGGTAGACTGTCTGGTCCTGCGCACACACACATAAAATTTTATTGAAATCCGATGAGTTTTGTCAGAGAGTTATTTTTTTTTTTACAGTTTTTCCCATTATAAGAAATGGGGATTTCTTGAAAATTTTATAATTTTTGTGATGTCATTAGTGTGTGGATTCTTACCAAAATTGAATGGGAACATACCTGGGTGATCATCAACTCATCACAAAAAAATTCTTATTGTTATAGTGCAAACAGGAAGTTGGTAAAGAAAAAAAAAAATCAAACCAAAAAAATGGTGTCTCCATTTTAGGTTGCAGGGTCAAACCAGGTTTGTAGGTCAGCGACAGTGAGCTGGTCTTTAATGTGACACTATTTTTGTGTTAGAAAAACTTTTAATGTGAAGTGTGACACTGATGAGATTTGAAAGTCTGAGCGGATCACGTGTCTCAAAGTGACAGAACTGGTGGACGTTCAGATCCAGAACTTTATTCCCTTGGAATGTCCTGCTGCTGCTGCTGCTGCTGCTGCTGCTGCTGCTGGACGCTGTCCCACTGGCAGTCCCTCACATATGGAAGACAAATATGTTTCTTGGCCGGCCATTGTGTTTCAGAGCGAGGTTCTTTTGATTACTAATGTACGAGACTAATTAGCTTAAGAGAGTGATCTAGTTTTTCTGCTGGACCGCTGCTCCCCCTTCACGTCAGCTCAGATTTCCCAGGTGCCTCTCTGTCTGCCAGAGGTAACAAAATAATGGCTCCACTTGGAAGCTTATTTTTCAAAGTCGTTTGTGTGTGTGTGTGTGATTTTTAATAGATTACTATGAGAGATATTAATGTACTCTGGGGAATCCTTTGTCCTGAATAGGCTTTTATGTGTTTTCTTCATGCTGCTGTGCAAAGCTGTAATATTTTAGTTGAAGGCACTTTTGCTCCATTAAACATGTGAAGCCGATTCACATCAGTGTAAGATATATACTGTACATTTTCTGCCACAGAATCAAATGAATTGCTGCTGAATCTGCACTAATCCAAATACATCAGTTTCAAATAACAGGGTATGTGTATAAATTTTATTTTATTAAGACTTGAGACACTTCATAAAAGGCTCACTTAATAGAATCGATGCCTGCTTTAGTCTACAATATCATAAAATTATAGTCACAACTTATTAAATGACCATTTTCCACTTTGTAATCCACTCACTCACTCTCCCACACCAAAGTCCATAGAGAAAATCAGTGTTTTTAGTTCACGGAAACACATTAGCTGCTGCTCTACTGCCGTCTCATTTGATGCGTTTGTTTCACTGAGGTAAATCTGAACAAAGGATTTCAAATGCCAAAGTCGCAAAATAACATATCTGAACATACTAATGGAGGCAGCGGTGGATTAACAACTTCCTGCATGCTGTGGCACTAAAATTGATGACTTTCACTATGGACTTTGGTGTGGGAGAGTGAGCGGTTTAATAAGTGACACAGACTTCAGCTCCCAGTCAGAAAAGGCATTCAAGAAAGTATCCACAGCAACACCATAACCTTCACCATAATGTTACAGGGATCACTATTTTGCATCATTTACTTCAGTCTCTCTTTGAATCAATCATAAAATGATGTGATGCATGAAAAAAACGGATATTTAGTGCTGTCGGAAGTGAGGATAAATACAAAAATAAGGCGCAAATGGCTTATATTGAGCAAAAGTACAGCGCACACGATATTGACTAACTTTTGAGTTGGTAAATTAATCATTTCCAAGAGACGTTTGGTAAACGTCGGTCTTCACTGCATGTTATTTAAAATATATACGCATAAATGCAAATGCAATTTCATGACGCAAAAAAAAAAAAAAAACATTCCTCGTGACCCACGTAAGGGTCTCGACCCAGTGTTTGAGACTCTAAACAGAACTATAATTTATGCTGTATTTAAAAAGACCTGAGACATTTATTCTTTTTTCTTCCAGGTCAATTTTATTTATTGAAGACGACAAGGACGTGAGGGTGAAATTACATACTGCAGCTTTAATGTCTCCAACTGTTTAGCATTTCTATTTCTTTTCTTTTTTTTAGAAATCATGAATCGATCCAGATTCCAGACAGCATTTTTTTTTTTTTTTTTTTTGCTCCAACCCTCCATTTTCTGCTCAGTGTATGTAAATGAGAAGAGTGGGACTTCATGAACCAGGCATGTTTGTGACGGAGCTCAGCTCAAAGAGGAGATTTTTGTTGTTCGTACCAATGAAACGTGCAGTGCACATGGTAACGAGATGCATAAGTCGTGGCCTTAATAACACGTGTTCTTATCGTTTCCTGGTGATTGTTGTGGCTCACGTAAGCTAAAACCTTGCTTCCGTCTAAACGAGTCGTCCTCTTTGAACACTTGGCTCTGATACGGGCGCGATTCAGGCCCCGCATTCTATTATGGTGATGATTTTAGGTAATATTCAGAATAAAAATTCCCAGAAATGATGAAAAAGTATGTTTTTTTTTTTCACTCTAGAGTGGGCAACCTAAGGCCAAGAGGAAAGGAACTGGGCTCGTAACTGGAAGTTTGTCACCAGTTCAAATGCCAGTTAGGTCCCGAGGTTGATGTGCCCTTGAGCAAAGCACACAACCCCCCTGTTGCTCCCTGGATGCACATAAGGTAAAAAAGAGTGGATTAAATGCAGGTAAAAATTCATTATCACTAATTATCAGAGTGTGGCCACGTGATAATCTTTTCCACAGATGTCACCTCCCAGTCTCCGTAATATATGAATAGTATAGGGCCATGGTTCTCACACTGTGGTGCGTGCACCACCAGTGGTACACGAGTGTCCTCTGGTGGTACTTGGAGGAAAATCAGAAATAATGTTCTACTTTATAAACCAGGGTATGTGATCATAGTGGAGCTGAGAAGTTTTCTCCTGTTTATAATTAATTAGGGACGTAATTTTCTGTAATTTGCTGTATGATCAGAGTGGAGCTGAGGAATTTTGACAGCAGTGCGTAGTTCTAGCATGATTTGGCTCAACTCTACTCGGTTCGGTATCCTTTTTCCATGACTTCATAGTTCCTCCTCAACGTGGGTGGGGTCGACATTACACCAGACTCCTCTGTTAAATATGGACATTTTACAAATGTCCTTGTTAAATGTTGGTTAAATTTTTACGTCTTTTTCAACTGATCTACAGTTCGCCATTGTTCGCTTTGATTCTCGTGTCAGACGAGTGACGACGCTCTCTGACCAATCAGTGGCCGGCAGCCTGTCCACGTCACATTTTGGTATCAACTCAGCTCGACTGGAACCTCGACAGAGCAGGTGCTAAAAAGAAGGACCAGGTACTTTGGCTAATTTAAAAGCGCAATACTTTGTCGAGTCGACCCGAGTAGTGCTAGAACTGTGAGGAAGAGGAGGATGATGGGAGAGCAAATGATCATACTGGAAAAAAATCTGTAGCTGACTTTGCTCAAACAATTTAACATTGGTATAAAAATGTTGAGAGCCGCTGGAGCAGCTGATAGAGATGATGTTGGGTTTGTAGAGAGGAAATTCATTAACCAGGTACGATGCTGGAAAAACAGTTAAAAAGTCAAATCTAAGAGGGTTTCATTTTAGTGAGTAATGTCGTACTGAGCTGGTAAAAGCATTAAAACCGTCGTTATAAATGTGGAAACTGCTTCGCTCCGAAAGGTTAAGTAGAAATAAAGTCAAATTTAAAGTCGACTCGACTTCTCTGAATGCACACATACAGGAGTAGATCATATCTAAACTGCGCACAGGAAACCAGTCATCTGAAGAAGCGCTTAGGCCTCGAAAACCGTTTTGACGAATCATCAATTACCGAGCTTGGATTTCCTCTACGCGTCCGCCGTGTGATTTACTTGACGGACGACTGGCGGCAGAAGAAATACGACGGTGCTGAAGCAAAGGATTCTGGATTATATAAAAAGAAATACAGGGCAGTGTAACATTAGTCGGACATCTGAACATTATCAGCAAGTGTCCGTCCACTAAGTATTTCTAATGGTAAAAGCGAGTTTTATTTGGAGTGGTGTGTAAGTGTGTATCTAAGGACGGGCTGTGTTTATGACTTAGTTTCATGGAGACAGCTCTGCAGCGCAACATGCAAGAAAAAATACGGTTAAAAAAAAGCTGAGCATTGGTGAAATTTAAAACCAAAACAGTCGTACTTTGCCTTGAATTTGTTTGTTGAATGATGTTAAAACTGATTAAAAGAGCGTAACCGTAGGAGTGCTTTCAGTCAGATGTGCGGACATTAACTGGTGACGAATGTGAGAACACAAAAAGTCTGCAAGAGTCAACAAAACAGCACAGAAAATACAATAATTTGATAAAATGTATCAATAAAGAGTGAAAACCTAAACATTAGTGCACGAAAAAATTCTTAAATTAGCTAAAAATCCCAAATTGTTTAAGTTAATTTAATCTGAATTTAACACGTTAACTGGAAGCGTGTTTGTGTACCTTGTTAAATTTAGATTAAGTTAACTTCATTTATTTGTAACTAGTGGAAAAAACATTTTTTTAGTTAACCTAGTTAACTAAGTTTAACTAGTTAACCTAAATTTAACAGGTTTAACAGTTAAGTAAATTTGCATATCTTGATAAATTGCAAAACGTTAACAAATTAACTTGAATGTAACACGTTGTACAGAAGTGTTTCTGTACCTTGTTAAAATTAGTTTATATTAACTTAATTTGTTTGTGTTACAAATAAAAAAGGTTATTAAATTAGTGAAAAAAAAAGAAAGTTAAAAAAGTCCATTTAACATGAATTTAACAAGTTATATGGAAGTCTTTGTGTGTCCTGTTAAATTAAATTGAAATTAGCTTACTTTATTTGTTACAGTTGAAAAAGTTATTAAATTAGTAAAAATCTAATTGGTTAAGGTTAGTTAACCTAAATTTAATAGTTATACAGAAGTGAATTTGCATATCTTGTTAAATTTAGTTTAAATTAAGTTAATTAATTGTTAATTATAGTTAATTATACTCTTAAAATTTTGAAAAAGTTATCAAATTAGTAAAAATCTCTATGATAAAGTTCAGTTACCCTAAATTTAGCATGTTAAATTCTTTATTAATTTGCTTAAAAGGTATTAAATGTGCTAAAAATTGAACTGATTATATGACCAGTTATATGACACGTGCTTGTATTAATTGTTAAATTTAGTTGAATTTAACTTCTTTCTTTTTTGTCACAATTTAGAAAATGAACATGTGTTTGTATACCTTGTCAAATTTTAATTTGTGAATTTTTGCTCCAAACTTAAATCATTTTAGTTTGTACGTTTGTCTAACATTTACATTTTTGTCAGTGTTCTTTTATTTTCCTTTATTGCACAGGTTTTACATCCTTGATATTTCATAAACCGATGTTTCAAATTGAATCCTCCTGACACTGATATTTAAATTACTTCCATAAATTCATAATTTCTTACGTAGCACCTCGGATGGACGATTCTCTCCGGACAACAGAGCCGGAGGAAGTTCTCGCTCGAGTGACTTTCTGCTGAATTATGGAAAAGTGCTGTCAGATGTTGCTCTGGCTGATTGACAGCGCAGCTACGTAAGACACGAATGATTTAAATAAACAACACAGACACACACACACGCACACACGCGTGTTCTTGTCAGTGGTTGTAGGTCGAAGGGTTTGGACGCTGTTGTGTTGGACGATCCACCAAAGTGTCAAACCTCCTCTTCAGCCACGTTTTCCTGAATCCGTGTCCGGTGATCTTTGCCGTTTCGAGCAAAAACCAACAGTCGGACGAGGAAAGTTTGGAGAATCTAAAGGAGACCGGTTTGACCTTTGAACTCTCTCCTTCATTCTTGGCAGTAATGGAGTAACGCCGCAAGAAGGTCATGAAATGTGACCAAATAGTTGGAACTTGTGATATTTCAAGTCAAGGAAGGGATTAAAGGAATAGCTCCGATGTTTTGAGATGTGGTTGTGTGAGCGACTAAGAGCTACGACCAGATTAAGGAACCGTCCACATAAAAGCCAAATGTAGCTTAATCCACTTATCGTAACAGCATTTTTATCCACATGGAATTTTTTTGAAAACCAGTCCCAGAGTATTGGTTGTGTTTGTTTCCTTTGGGAAAACGGTGTTGTCATAATCCCACATAATCTCCCCTGTCCTTGCATTCGCTCTCACTTATCTTCATCGCTGTCGTCGTCTCCTTCCTTCTTTTTTGTTTCTGCTTCGTAATAACTTGAATTTTCTTCCCCGTCCTGACTTTCTTCATTCTGTTTCTGTGATTGAATACACTGTAATGTATCCTTATTCAAACAAAGCTTTATTTAAAAAAAAAAAAAATTTGTACACAGCGTCTTCTGCGATTTTGGTGCCACAGCGTGGATGTAGGCATTTTCTATACCGACGCCCTGTTTAGAGAAAACCTTTTCAAACTGCCAAATAAAATGATTATTTAAATTTTGTTCCATTTCCATGTGGATTGAGCCTAAAACAGGCATAATCTCTGACACAAGGACAAAGTGATTTAACAAAAGAATCACCTGATAAAATCAGGATAAAAGAGGATAAAGGCATAAACATATTCTTAGACAGTGCAAAGGAAGATAGTATAGAACATTCTACATAGAGTTAAGCAGACAATCTACAAAAATTGACTCTCAAAAAAATTCTCTAAATTAAAGTACAGCAAATTACATCCCTAATTAATTATAAACAGGAGAAAACTGAGTCATTCCCCCTTTGTTGTAGCCTGAAATGCTTGTTATTTATTTCATTTTCTTCACACTCTAGTCAAAATTCCTCAGCTCCACTCTGATCACATACCCTGGTTTATAAAGTAGAACAGTATTCTGATTTTCCTCCAAGTACCACCAGAGGAAGCTCGCGTACCACTGGTGGTACACGTCCCACAGTTTGAGAACAATTGCACAAGAGAAATAATCTCATTTTAAATTAAAAAAGAAAAAAAAATCCCACCTGTTCCTGTTTATTAAGTATGTGTTAAATAAAGAAGTCCAACAGATTGGTGTGTGCGCAAGTAGAAACATTTTTAAGGTTTAATCATGTAAAGGAAAACAGTGTTTCTTACATGAAAGAATATTTGGTTCTGAAAAATACAACTGTCTTTGATCTAGTTTTCGTTCTGTTTTGTCTCATTTTACGGCACATTACAGACCCCGAACGTAGCTGCAGCTCGTTTTGATTATTGCAGCTAATTACGTCATGGGCAGAGACTTTGTCTCATAACAGGAAAATTCAACAACATTTTGGCACTTTTTATTTGTTGAGACTTGTTTTGTGGCTAAAATCTTTTTTTTAATTTTTTTTTACCCCCCCCTCCTCTTCACAGTGAACACACGCGTCTAAATTTAAAAGGCTAAACTCTGCTGCTTGTCTGTGCTTGTTTGGATTTGATTGCATAACGGTAATGCTCTTACGCTGCAGACTACACGGCTAATGCCAGCTATTTGTTTTCCTGAGTTAGTGTGTGTGTGTGTGTGTGTGTGTGTGTGTGCTTTTTTTTTTTCTTCTGCGTTCATTAAAAATAATTGTGTTTTCTGCGGAGCAGACCACAGACTGGCACCTCCTCGGAGTCGCTGCTCCTCTCTGGGCCAACATAAGCCCTGCATACCAAAGAGGGACGACCTGTGTTTACCTCAGCCTGTACGACAGCAGACTTGAGGGTCCTCTCCTGTTTCTTTCTGCGGTTTCTGGCAGCCAGCGCCAGATTCCTCCGCGTCTATCACTGCAATCAGCAGGCCAGGCCTGCAGTCAGCCAAGCGGCCTGAAACTAAGCAGCACGAACGGTGGAAGGTAAAGTAGGTGAAGCGTTCCTTCTGCAGATACTGAGACGAGAAGAGTCTGCTTTCCCTCTCGGCGCATCGCGGCGTGATGCGTTTCCGGGCCTTTGCGGTCCTTTCAGAGCGTCGCTGCACTTCCATCCGATGAAAGCGCCACAGCTAATTGGACACTTAGCAGATTTGTCACTCTGACTAAGCGAAATGTTCGGGATCCAACCCTTGGAATTAAACCATTACCCTCCTTGCCATGCCCGTAAAACTCAAGTATGTGCTGTAAACGTTTTATATAAATGGTAGGAGGAGTAAAACATCCAGAAAATCAGGGTGTTGCTTTGAAAAAAGAAAACGCTTGTAATGCAGAGACATGTTTACCGAGGAATGATAAATGGCATGATTTGCGCTGGCACCATCCAAATGCTTTTCTTGGAGCGGCGCTTCACCTTCGCTGATTATTTGGATTAGAGTAAATCATATTAATACCAGCGGAGAGGCGGCGGGTGAAAAACAGAAGACCTGCAGAAAAGAAAGAAAAGTCTTTGAAAAATGAAACAGAGTTTCGACCTCGACTGGAAGAATATTTTAAAACTGAAAAGCTTTTGAATATTGAGAGATTTAGTTGGCAGTCTTAACTGTGTCACGCTGTTCCAGACCCATTTACATTAATGTATGTATTCAAAGACCCAGTGTGTAACATTTAGGAGGTTTTATTGGCGAAAATTGATTATACTACCTGTTAGCATGTTTCTAAAAGAGAATAATCACTATTAAATAAAAACAGCTTGTTTTCGCGGCTTTAAAAACTCACTTTTATATGTACAGTAATCAAGGGTCTTGCTTCTGGGAGGCGGCCATCTTAAGGACAAATCATTCAGAGCGAATTGTTTTACATGTTGAAACAGAATCGCAGTTCCCCGACACATCAGCAAGGGGTCAGCGGAGGAGTCCACTGTTTCTTACAATCTGCACTATCACCAGTAGATGTCACTATTTCTTACACGCTGGACCTTTAAAGCTGTAGTACGCAAGATTGTTCTCGTCTCAAGGTCAGTAAAAGTTAAGTCTATTTTCCATGTCCAGATAACTTAACAAGATGGTCGAGTTGATTGAAACAAGGTTTGCTAACTGGCACGCTAATTGAGCCCATGTGATATACATGAAATTGTGTATATAAACAAACAGACCGCAGACACCAGGGGCAGTTCTGTGTGTCACTCAGAACAAAAACAGTAAAACTTCAGCTTTCAGGTTGTTGATGCTCAAGGAGGCCATCTTGAATTGTGAACTTGGGCCATGAGGAGTTTCATGGCGTTCCACTTTAGCTTTATTCTCGTAACTGGGAAATGACAGCCATCAAACACAAACCGGAAAACATGCTAACGTTTTGTGACGAGTGCTCACTGTCCTGAGCTCCTCCCACCAGAAAAACACAAGGCCCCGCCCATATTGACAAGAGTCTGTTCGACTCCTTTTTGGTTTTCATGAGGAATGTGCAGAGTTCTGGAAATTGCCAGAGCTGTTTGTAGGGTCTCTCGGGGCCCGTGGCAAAGATAGGACATTGGGGCCCTCTTTGAAACGTCATATCTCGCACAGAAACTATTTGGGGCCCCTTTAGATTGTATCCTGACATTGCGTTGTTCTATGCAGTTTACAGATGATCTGGTGTCATTGGTGTGGTCGTGTCAGTTCTCCATTCGGGGCCCCCTACCAACTTAGGGCCCAAGGCAACTACCTAGCTTGCCTACCCCCTTACAACGGCTGTGGAAATGGCAAACTTTCCGC
Source organism: Brachirus orientalis (assembly GCA_016785285.1). Classification (NCBI taxonomy): domain Eukaryota; kingdom Metazoa; phylum Chordata; class Actinopteri; order Pleuronectiformes; family Soleidae; genus Brachirus; species Brachirus orientalis. The sequence goes on from JAFBJR010018220.1 coordinate 1,220,198, forward strand.
CAAAGGCACCTCCATGCAGGGCTAATGCAGTAGTACAGCCAGTAGGAGGCGCACTCCCTCTCTCTTTCTGCGAACTGTTCCGTGATTGGGTTATAGTCTCCCATCCTGAGCCAGATTTCTCCAAGGCTGAAAACAGATTCTTGAGGAGGAGCAGAACTCTAATTTGCTCCCAGATAACTTGATGTTACATTATGTTGAAAGATTATTGTGGAACTTTTGCTCAAAGAACAACAAAAAATATGTTGCCTACCATAGCTTTAAGGCAGCTACATACAAAACTTTGACAGGAATTTATGGAGGGAATCTTTCAAAAATATTCTGATGTAATTGTTTGAGATAAGAGACCACCCCCATGTATCCTCTAGTTTCCATTTCCCTAACTCGGCTGTCTCTACAGATCCTGTCCTTCATGCAATCAGCTCATTCCCTTCACCGTCTCCTCACCTGCAGCTCGTCATCTCATCAGTTCCTCAGTCTATAAATTGGTTCAGATTCACTTTACCTCTGTCTGATTGTCTTGTGTCGTTTTCACGCTCTCATAAAATGAGAAAATAGTCAAATAATGAGATTAAGGCAACAAGATAAACTGGAATATCCACGCTGCCAGATGAGTTCATCAAACACAACAAACTGCAGCTAAATGCTGAATGTGACTGAAGCTAAAGAGCCTCAGTGTTCCTCTCAGAAATGTCTCGGCCAGAAGAGAAGAAAAATGAGGGTTTGCAGTGGAGACGAGTTTAAATGTAGACTTCTAAAAGAAGACAGTTACCAGTGTGGATACTTTCCTCCTGAACTCCATCCAAGTTATCTGAACGTGTCCTGAAACCGTATCTCCTTTTGTGATGGTTTTGGGTTCTTTTTGTGCCAGTGGATATCACAAGTAGAGTTTTATACAATCCAGTGGAGTGGAGTTGCCCCCTGGTGACTATTGAAGAGAATACAGGCTTCAGGTAGTTTCACATTGGCTTCACTTTCCATCTACATTTATTATTTTTATATGTTTTATTATTATTTCCATTGTAGATTAATAAAACTAGTAAATCTAATCACTTAAGTTACAGTGTGTAAAATTTCCTTCTTCACCTCACCCTTCCCATCCAAGTGTGTTAGCATCAAAACTGAAAGCGTGTTCAGTTTGTCCATTGTGGGCTACTGTATAAACATGGTGGCCCAAAATGGCTGCCCCTGCAGAGATCACTTAACCTCTTCAAAAGTAACATCTTTTATAATTTGCCAGATTGACAGATTTTCTTGATTCAGATTTAGGCAGCACTGAGGTCAGCAGTATTAAATGAAGGTAAATTGTGGTTGAAATCGCGAGCAGATTTGACCGAATCTCTGTCTCCACTCTTGTTTAGATTTGAGTTTCCACACAACTTTCTATTGAGCAGTGAAACCGTTTTAAGAAAAAAATGTTTGTTGTTTCACACCAAGTGCACGGAGCCAGCAGTAAACCCGTCTGTGAACTTAAGTGCTCTTCTATAAACTTGCTAGCAGTGTATTCCCCAGTAAAAGAAAAGAAAAAAAAACTGTGTTGGTGTGAGATGAATGGGGGCATTTTGGGACCAATAAACCTAAAATACACAAATACCTCAAATGAGATGTCTCTCATTGTGGCCTGCAGACTGATTTACTGATGCAAAGACCAGTCACCCTCATACCGTCGCCTTTCACAAACAAAGTGGGAGCCGGGGGAGGACACACAATGGCGGCGACAATATTACTGTTATTATCATTCTGCTGCTGCTTTAAATCACTGGTAATAGATAAATAATCCATGTCATGCTGAAGGAATGTTTTTGTGAAATTCCTGTGTTAGTTAGATGTTTTATGTATAAAACTAAGAGGGGAAATGTCCAAAACTCTCATCTTAAAGGGACAGTACTGTGTGTATGAGGTACGGATGCATGCGCCGTGTCGGCATAGGAAAAGTAGTTATGCTATCATGGAGCACAAGGAAATGCTAACTCAACTAAACTAAGTAAAACTAACTAATGAGATCTGTACCAGCTGAAGTCTATGTTTACAGCTTGTTCTCACTGTTAGGCAGCATTTTATGACTGGAAAGTGAACTTAATGTGGCTTTTTTAAAAGTATCCACTCTCCTGCACCAAATTCCACAGAGAAAATGAATGTTTTTACCTCACAGGGACACAGCAGCTGCTGGTCTACCACTGCCTCATTTGGTCAGTTTGTGTCACTGAGATACATCTGAACAACACATTTCAAACACTGAGGTCACAAAATTACACATTCAATCTTAGCGATGGGAGGCAGCAGTGGATCAAAAAGTGCCTATTGTAGTCATGTAAAATCGTAGATTTTCTCTATGGAGTTTGGTGTGGGCGGGAGTGAGCGGTTTACAAAACTACAAACTTCACTTCCCGACGTAATAATGAGATAAAGTGGCATATTCATGTTCTGAAAACACTGACTTAAACAGAACTATCCTTTTTCAAAATAAATGAATAAAGGGACCTTGACTGATCAGGTCTGCCGGTGTGACAGCAGTAAAACAAACAGAATCACGGCTGCACATCCTCTCCCTGCTCTACCGTAACGAGCTTAGAGATGATGGAATCCTGCTCTTCGTCTGAGCTTTTCAAACACGTGTGTGGAAACAAAAAAACAAAAAAAACAAAATAAAACCCCCGCCCCATTACGAACACGGTTAACTGCAGTCATGCTCACTGTGGCAGGAGCACATCTTGCAGTGTCATTAATGCCACTGCTCATTACGCCTCTGCCCTTGAATCCGCACATACCAGGAGGAATCGAACGTGTTTCATGACTGCAGCCGCGGCAACAGAAATTCTGGCTCTTTCCTTTTTTTGCCCGAGTGAAAGAGTTACATTTAAATGAGCCGCAGGGAAGACGCCGTGTTCGGTTCTTCACTGTCAGTCACAGAGAAGAACATTTTCTTCTTCATTTAACGTCGGCTCAGCACCAGCCTGCATCCGCAGCGAAATGCGACTCGTGTACATGAATTATTCAATCTGCCTCAATTAAATCCACTTATTTTCCTTCTTCTCTGGCATGTTTTTGGAGTCAGGAGATAGGCCGAGGTCCAGACTCTCAGGATTCCCCCGAGCTTGGCTCGTATCCGCCCTGCCGCCGCTAACTTTGTGTTTGTAATTAGTTTAATTCTACAGTTATTAAGCCGTCTAACAAATACTGGGAGGAATCCAAGAGGCTGACTCGCAGGTTCTCACAGAGCTCGCCATCCAGGCTCGTCTGGATGAGTCTGGTGCCGCCGTTCTTATGTGGGCTGATTCCACATGTTATACACACACACACACACACACAGGTTCACGCGACTATCCTTTTAAGGCCTCTCATTGACTTCCAGCTTAGTGCTTCTCAAGCTTTTTACTTTGGGGTTTCCTTTTGAATCAGTAAACAAATCCTTTCCGAGAGATGATAAATGATTTTTATTTTTTTTAACATTTTATGCATGTTATTTATAGAGGAACTTTTGCCTCTTTCTAATTCAAATAATGCAAATTCAATCACACATGGAACGCAGATCTGGAGTACATATTTTTTTACGACACCACTTTCCTCACTGTTGTAAAAACTCATCGCTGACACTCCCACTCCCTTCCCCTCTCCTGGCACAAGCCTTGGAACCATGTTCACGTTAGTTGGCATTTGTTTCTCATGCTTCGGTATTTATTAACTCGTGTGTGGCCTCTCACTCCGTCAGTTGTTTCCTCTTCCTCGCTTCCTCCGATAACTGCTTATTTCTGCTTCTTTTTCACCAACTCTGCCATGGTGAACATCTAAAATAATGCTATCGCTGCCTTGATCTTGTAGCCGGTACCTGGCTGAGGACTCCAGGTCGGCGGCCCCGATCTTCCAAGGCTGGTTTTCCACTAACAGACAGTAGGGGGCAGTGGAGACAGCCCCCAATCTACCCAAACGCCATTTTTGCCTGCCAAAATGGCGTTGGTTTGGTTGTGTGACATCAGTTACTGGAGTTGTTTATGCTTAAATCTTAGTTTGCCCCCCAAAAAAAAAAAATCTCCTGTGACCCATCTGTGGGTCTCGACCCTGTCTTTTAGAACCACGGTTCATCAAACAAAGCCTTATCACTAGTTAATGCAGTACCTCTATTTTAACCTAACCATTATTTAAATCAGTCCCTCAACAATAAAGTTTTACCTCATTAGAACCAGGTTTTGGTCTCCATGAGAACTTACTGGTCCTAACAAGTTCAGTGTTCGTGCCTGAAAAGGTCTTAAAGAGGTAACAGATACAAACACACACACACACTCAAAGCAAAAATATTGATGTCGCCACTCACTCAATACTGTGGGAGGAAAATGTTTGACCCTGAAATACCAGCCTTCCCAGATATGAGATGATCTTCAAAATCGGAGCTACTTTCAACAACATTTATATCAAGTCCACATTCGCTGCTGTATCGTACATCAAACCCCCATTATCTCCACGTGCATATTTCTTTCTCTCTATTAATTTTGATTTATAGAAAACCGTCTGGCTCCTTTTTCCTACACAGTAATTATGTTGATTAATTTGAAATCAGAGGAGGAAATGGTTTCTAGTGTATGATCTATGTATGTAGTGAATATCATGGGACATGATGCGATTTTAGTACAGCAAAAAACAAATAACTGTAGTTTTAAATGCCCCAGCATTGTTTTATCCGCAAAGCCCCTACACTGTATGTGTACATTCATAAAATTACATGTAAATGTGATTCTGTTTTATGCCGTGTCTTGTTATTTTAAGGTTTTAGGAATATTTTCTATAATTTACAGCCTTTTTTTGGACCAAACAACTGAATAATTAACCCAGAAACCAGAGATTATTTAAGTTTTTTAGTTTTTTAAAAATAATTGTCACTTGCAGATTTAATATGTTACTACAAGGTTTCTATACATATTGTATATGTATAAAAATGATATATTATGGCTGCCATACTGTACTACAGCCCAAAAAAAAATCATGACAGAAAATGTTCTCATGGTGAATTTGGCCCATTAATTTCAACATTTTTCATTTTCCTTTAAATTTAAAGTTATTAATTCAGTCATTTTCACTTTCTTGCCCAGTTTTTTAATTGATTAAAAAAGGAAGAAATCTTTCAAAATTTCAAAAACTGCATTTCAAAAAGTTCAAATTGTAATTTTTTTTTTTGTTGCCATATTTGTGTAGAAACTGATCAAATTTCTAAATCAACATCCAAAACCATAAACCTCTCGAACTTGTGTAGCGTCTGACTCAGGAAAGATGCAGTTGCTCCAAAAGGTCAGAAAGTGTAAGAAAATGACCTCGTTAAAATTAATGCCCTGATTAAAATTAATTATCATTTTCTCTGTCGTCCATTTCCTTTTATTATTCTAACCTTTTTTTGTGAGTGTGCCTGCAGAAGTTGATTGTAATCGAGCACAGACCGGAGAGATAAGTCCATCTTTGAAGTGACCGGGGCGTTAATCGCTGCCTTGACGAATACACGGCCCTGATTGCTGGTATCACGCGATCTCTTGAAGCGGTTTCACTGCCGCCTGCTCGGATTGTAGCTCTGGATTCAGAGAGTCTTTGTAGTCGTACGTGAGGTCGGAGTGGACGGACCTTTGTTTAGTCTCCTCTCTGCTCCTAAAGCCTGTGGAGATGCCAATCTCACCAGTCTTTGAATGTTTTTGACTGTCATGGATTAAGATCACTGTCGCGGAGAAATCAGCCTCTAAATCTGTCACACAAGCTTTTTTTTCATTGGGCGAATTCAAAGGATATATATATTAATATTATGAGACACAAAGAAGAGCTGCAGAAGATAAAAAGACGCCAGAAATAGTCTCTCTCTCTCTGTGTGTGTTTCATTCCAGTGCTGCAAACAGGAAGTGACTCATTAATGTCAACACAGACAAAGGTAAATGGTCTGTACGTTGTATTTGTATAGCATTTTCCAGCCTTGGTGACCATTTAAAGCTGCTTTACACTACAGCTTTTGCCATTCACCCATTCACTCATGCAGTGCTTCATTCATACACTGATGGCATAGCCATTGGGAGCAACGTGGGGTTAAGTGTCTTACCCTTATGGAGCTGGGAGTCAGACCCACGACCTTCAAGTTGAAAGACGGTTCAGTCTACCACTTAACCGCATCCACTTCTCAATTCACTGCAATAGTGAATTGAGAAGTGGATTCTACTTCTCGAAAAACTGCAATTTGACAGGAAAAATACCCGTTGTCTTCGTCCTCCACAGGTTTGCTTGACATAAACAACAACAAATCAAAAAAAAATTTAAGCACTGCACCTTTAAATAACACTTTATTAGCTTGCCTACTGCAGCTTTAAATGATTAATTTTACTCTCCACCTCTAATTCTGACCTGCTTTAAACCCAGACACAATCTTTATCAGTGTCATATCATGTAAAAATATTACTTTTTAAAACCTTGTTTATAAAACAATCTTCCTTTTTTTTATATAATTCTACTCAGTACGAACTAAACTTTGACCAGATACGTTTTCCTCTTCTCATACAGTACATCCAGCGTATTTTTTACGTATCCTCTGTTTCAGCTCAGACTCTTGTCTAAACCCTCTAAGTGACTCCCACAGCGGTCAGACTGAAGCCGGCCGAGCTAAACAGAGCGCAGCAGGTTAGAAGGTACAGAAGCTGGGCTCCCCGCCAGGCAGAATCAGAACAGCCCGACCACAGACTGCTCAGCTTTCACTGTCAACATTTTCATATCTCTCCCCACCATCTCGGCCTGTTTGTTGCCGTAGAGGTTTCTGTGAAATGGCTTATGATATTAAATAAATCGGAGCGCGTCAGGAGAACGGGGCTAGCGAAAAACTGGCCGTCGGGTTCCCGCTGACCTGAAAAAAACATCGCATTTTTGCTTTGTAAATATATAGTGACAGTTCATCGCTGGTTTGATTAAAAAATAGGAGGAGAGGAAGAAATATAGCATGAAATCATGATTGTTAAATGTACAAACAAGCATCTATTCTATTCTATGTTAGAAGAAATATTCTGTAAAGAGCTGAAATTTGGTTTTGATATGTGGATTCCATTTGAAATAAAAAAGAACATTTATTCAAAGGAAAAAAGGAAAAAGGAAAAATATTCCCTGATTTGTCTGAAACTTTCAGTTGCCATTGGGGGTAATGTTAGCATCGAGCTAACAGCTTACTCCCGTTACATTTAAAGAATATTCAGTATTTGTGGGCTCCAACTGCAAGCTTTAAATATCAATGGGATCAGTGTTAGCATCGAGCTAACATCTTACTGCTGTCACATTTAAAGAATATTCAGTATTTGTGGGCTCCAACTGCAAACTTTAAATATCAGTGGGATTAATGTTAGCATCGAGCTAACATTAACATAAGATGTTAACATTAACATAAGATGTTAACATAAGATGTTAGCATCGAGCTAACATCTTACTGCTGTCACATTTAAAGAATATTCAGTATTTGTAGGCTCCAACTGCAAACTTTAAATATCAGTGGGATCAATGTTAGCATCAAGCTAACATCTTGTGCTCACTGTCCTGCACAGTGACTTAAAGGAACCGATTGTGGAAAAACAGTCAAACACATTTGCCGCTTCTGTTTGTCTATTAAATGTGACACATTAGCATGCAGCGCTAGTAAACTGCTACAGTTAAGCTACATTAGCTGAAGCTGTTAAAGTAATATCTGCTGATTTGTCTGAAAACTTCCAATATCGGTGGGAGGAATGTTAGCAACAGGCTAACCTCTTGTAGCTGCAGTAGCATTTTATTTTTCTGCTGACTCATTGTCCTCTAAACTAGCCTAGCGATAGGCTCAAATATATATACAGCAAACTGTTATATCAAACCCTTATATCTGCTGACTTGTCGACAGTGGGAGTAACGTTAGCATCAGGCTAATGGGGCCACTGTAAAACTAAGTACACAACAACATGCAAATGAATTAAATGTACAAAATCTCTGTTCACAGACAGTAGGTTAGGTTAAAATACATCCATATGCTGACGATTAATTAGTCAAGACAATAAATAATTGTAAGTTTAAGTTTTGATAACTTTATAATTTGTTCGGAAATTGTTGCGATAAAACAAAAATATAAATTTCACATAACTTATACAGTGGATGGATCATCGTTCCAGTTCCAAAATGCAACAGGTAATTAAATAAATAAATAACAAAGTGGTCAGTATGCAATAACAACAGTGCGCTGTCAGTCCAACCAGTAAATTATACATTTACATTTCCCTCACTGGGTCAAAAAGTGACCTTTTCAGTTCACACACGTCTTTATTTCCTCCTAAAAGTGTTCATTAGACACAAGTAAAGCACCGTTTCAGCTGCTGCTCTCATCTCTGTCTTCATATGAGAATTCCTCACCAATGTTTTTATTTCATAAAGCACCAGCTCGAGCCACAGGGACTGACCATCCTGGTTTGCAGAGACCAGTTAAGGATCTTAAGCTGGGTGTCTCTGCTCCGCACCCAGTGGCTTTAACCGTATATCACAGTGGCAGTAGGCTGTTTGCTTTCAACCCCTGTCTCCCTCCGTCCATCCCTCCCCCGCCTCCCCCGCTCTCAGCTGGACCGGTCACTGATCTCTCTGCGTTTCTATCTCACAGTGAATCCCTTCTATACTCAGACTCAAAGTGTTGAGTTTTCACAGACAAACAGCACCAACACTGGCTGAGAGCTCCTTTGATCCGGGACAGATTGTCTCCTCTGCCAGGTCAACAACATGTTCTTGGTTTAGATCGTAAAGGGATAGTTCAAAAATTGTCTTTCTTTTAAGTATGGCTGTATGAGGTGCACTGGAAACACACAGAAAGAGAGACAGATTTTTGCCACAGCAAACGACTTGCCTTACAAAATCTACTTTAATTCATGTTTATGGTATCTTATGAATGTGTTTTCATCTCTTTGTAAACCACTGCACCAAAGTCCATAGAAAAACATCTGTGATTTAACATCACAGCTCACAGAAGTTGTTGTTCCACTGCTGCCTCCATCAGTAAAGTCAAAAGTGTTATTTTGTGACTTCAGTGTTTGAAATTCTTTGTTCAGTTTGACCTTTTTGACACAAAAAACTATTGAAGGAGGCAGCTGTAGACCAACACCTCCTGCTTCCCTGTGAGCTAAAACTGCAGAGTTTCACCATGGACTTTGGTGCAGGAGTGAGTGACTTACAAACTTTAATTTCCAGTTGGAAAAGTCCATCTAATGGCAAAAACATATTCTTAAATTATTGTAGACCTTTGTTTATACGAGCCTTTGGTTTAGTGGTTAAAGCCTGTTTTTTCCCTCTGTCCTCACTTTTAGCTACGCTTGTTCTGGACACATGCAAACGTGTGGCTACTTCCTGTTACCACTAATGCTGACTACTAATAGGGAAGACAACATAAAACTGTATATTTTACTTTATATTATCAGAATAACTACTTTAAACTAAGCGCAGTGGCAAAAAGGTGTATACCGGAAGTAGTAAAAACCATGTCAGAAGCTCTTACTTTGAAGGCCAGGGTGAAAGGAAGTGGTGATGTCTCAGTCTGGTCAGCTGATTTATGTTTTTAGCTTGAGGTGTTTAGTTGCACATAACCAGTGTGTTGCACTACTAAAATAAAAGCTTACATTTACAAAGCGTTTGTTTTTGGGGGTTTTTTTGTTTGTTTTTTTAATAAGAATAATTACCAGAATCACAAACTAACATTATTTTACATAAAATCCCTAAAACTAATGTGAATAGTTTTGACAGAGGTAGTGCGGTGGTTCCCAAAGCCTGGGTCGCGACCCACAGATGGGTTGCAGGAGGTAATTTTTTAGTTTCACTTGACTTTTATTTAAAATGTATGTGTATAGGTTTTAATTAATATCCTTTAAGTTAAATTAATTAATTAATTTACCAAACATCTATTGGAGATAATTAATTTTGCAATTCAAAATGATATCATCCATGACATATTGCTGTAAATGAGTCGCTATATTAGTCACCGCACTTTTTGTGTGTGCAAAACAAATGTGGTGTCTGGTACAGACCGGGTAGTGACATGCCTCAAAGTAATATGTCTTATACTAGTTCTTGACACATGAGGGCCAGCAGGGGGCGAGCACAGCTTAGGTATAATTACTTTAAGATTAGGGAATAATCAATATCTTAAAATATGAATGCTCCTTGTGTGTATATATATATCTGTTAGGCTGCTACAGAAACATGCAACAGTGATTTGATGAGTTTCCAGTTCATTAAAGGTTTTATTGTGGTTGTAAATACCAGATGTCCTGGGGGAAAAACACACTAAAAACTGAGCAGTGATATTTAGAAAAGAGCAGCGTTAACAGAACCTCAAACCATATCAACACCGTATACAAAGATGGAGTTATTATGAGGCCCCACTGTTGATCTCGGTTAGTTTTGGGCAAAAAAACCACACGAGAAACGATCGTTTAGGGCCAAGTTAGTGGAGCAGCAGCAGCAGCAGCAGCAGCAGCAGCAGCAGCAGCAGCAGAGCCAAGCGTCAGAGCTCCCGAGTTCACACGGCAGGGGAGGAGATGGAAAAATATGCAGTGATTCTGAAGGAGGGTGGGCGGTGATGATGTGGGTGTGAAGTCTGTGAACTGTCCTGCTGACCCCTGTGACCCCCTTTGATCACTGGACCTTGGTGACAGTGCCCCATTCCATGCCAAATTGCCATGTCACAGCACAGCAGACCATCTATCACCCTGGATTCTCCCCACAGACACAACTTTTATCTGGGGAGGCCGAGACCCTCACAGCGATTTAATCCTGACCTGAACCAGTCGGTCCATCGACTGGTTGACGCAGTGTCAATCGACGAGGATGATTCTCTATGACAGATATTTGTTTAAAGTGCAGCATAATGTTGAAAATTGTCGAAATATAAGTGCAGATAAGTGTGGCACATTAAATGAAAGAAAATATGTTATCCCATTTTAAATGGTCTGTATTTATGTAGCGCTTCTCTAGACTCAAACTTTCTTTACACTCCAGTTTTCACATTCACCCATTCACATTCATCCCATTCTAACAAAACAGCCATCAATAACAACATAGGGGTAAGTGTCTTGCCCAAGGACACGTCGGCATGTTAACAAGCAGGACCAGAGAATTTAACCCACAACCTTCCAGTTAAAAGACAACTCGCCTATTCATACCCATTCACATGCTGTCAGGAGCTACATGGGGTTAGGCGTCTTGCCCAAGGACAAATCAGGCATGTAAGCTAGCAGAATTGGGAATTGAACCTCCAACCTTCCAGTTAAAAGACAACTCGCCCATTCATACGCTGTCAGGAGCTACATGGGGTTAGGCGTTTTACCCAAGGACAAATCAGGCATGTAGGCTAGCAGAATTGGGAATCAAACCTACAACCTTCCAGTTAAAAGACAACTCGCCCATTCATACCCATTCACATGCTGTCAGGAGCTACATGGGGTTAGGCGTCTTGCCCGAGGACAAATCAGGCATGTAGGCTAGCAGAATTGGGAATCGAACCTACAACCTTCCAGTTAAAAGACAACTCGCCCATTGATACCCATTCACTTGCTGCCAGCACCACTTTCAGGAGCAACGTGGGTCGCCAACGCATCGGCACAAAGTTATAAACTGTAGATATCGAGGGATGTAAATTCTTTGTAATTTTGGAACTAATTGACATTTCCCTCACACTTGGCACAAAAAGGTGAACCGTGACCCCATCCTTGATTTGGCGTTTTACCCAAGGACAAATCAGGCATGTAGGCTAGCAGAATTGGGAATCAAACCTACAACCTTCCAGTTAAAAGACAACTCGCCCATTCATACCCATTCACATGCTGTCAGGAGCTACATGGGGTTAGGCGTCTTGCCCAGGGACAAATCAGGCATGTAGGCTAGCAGAATTGGGAATCGAACCTACAACCTTCCAGTTAAAAGACAACTCGCCCATTGGTACCCATTCACATGCTGCCAGCACCACTTTCAGGAGCAACGTGGGTCGCCAACGCATCGGCACAAAGTTATAAACTGTAGATATCGAGGGATGTAAATTCTTTGTAATTTTGGAACTAATTGACATTTCCCTCACACTTGGCACAAAAAGGTGAACCGTGACCCCATCCTTGATTTCAAAGACTTAACGTTTTTCTAGAGTCTTATTTTCATACCTTCCAGTGGAACCAGTTAATCGTGGGACCTCCCAGAACACTTGTACCTGTGTAACCTTTTCAATGCACATCAATGCACAGCGGAAACTGACCGCACTTGTGCCATTTATTGTTTTTAAGACCACTGTATGTTACATTCAGGCCGCGAAACTGAATACTTGGCTTAGACGTGGAGATTAAAAGTGACAAAGTAACAAAGGGGAGAATGAAGGAAAACGTCACAGGCAAGCGAGACAGATGAGTTTTAAAATCCACAGACTCCACGTGGACAAACATTTGGTCCGAGCTGTTTGTTGTTGTCTCTTGTCATTTGGACACTTTACTGACTTGTACACAAAAGGAGCCAAATAGTTTGGTCTCGTAGCTGAGCCTCATACTGGATTCCACATCTAAGTCGACTACTGTACACAACTGCACTCATTACATTGTTTTAATGTTACTGCGGCAGGAGTTTGGAATCAAAGCCCAAGTTTTGTGACAAATTTCCTCCTGGGTTCCGTCAAACCTCAAACAGCCTCCACTTTCAGATGGACGGAGGACAAAATGTCCAAATGTAGTCGGAGACTTTGTCTCCCCGCAGGACAATGTCTTACTGAAATACTTTGTGTTTTAATTTTTTATTGATCTCCATCTTTCTTGTTTCTCGTTCTTGTTTTGCTCTGCCTTTTTAAATGACTGGAAATTGGAAATAACCAGAAATGTAGCCTGGTTTAAGATTTGCTTATTTAGTGCACATTTGCGCATCTGTTCAACTTGCTTACACTTGTTTAATTCAAGTTCAGTATCACCACAGTCAGCGCTTCACTTTGAATATCAAAGAGCAAAATAATACTAAGCCACTTTTGTGATTTTACTGCCCTCTGCTGTTAAAAAAAAAAACAAAAACAAAAAAACAAAAGCGACTCTAGTTTGGTGTAAACAAATCAATTTAAAGTTTTACATTTGTATTAATAATAGTCAAGCACTGGCTTATCTGAGGTGGTGGGAGGGGGGGCTTAGGGCCCCATAAAGGCTTGGGCTGGCCCTGCCTGCAACCAGGCTCCTATTGGACCAGCTGCTGGTGCCCCCGTGTGCATCAACATAGAATTAATTTACTGCTTTTACTTTTGTAATAATTTGTTAGTTACTGTAATTAATTAATGTAGTTTTAGATTCCATTTCATATCACTTTCTTATTTTATTCAACTGTATGTATTCATGTGATCTACAGCACTTTGGTCAACTTGGTTGTTTTTACATGTGCTATAGAAATACATTTGGATTGGATTGGAATTTAATTATTAAAATTGCAATGTTTAGATTTTATTTTTAAAAAATAAACAAATCCAAGTCATCGCAAAAGAGTGGCACCATAGAAATGCAATATAAAAATGTAGTATAAAGCCTCAAGCTTTTATTTGTGCAACCAAAAATGTACAACAAAAAGGCACAATACAAAAACACACATTGCACATACGCTAACAATATAAAGTGCCAACAAAATAAAATTAAATAAACAACTTAAAGGTTGTCAAAAAAATCAAATATAATAAATTACATAAATAGCCCCCCTAACTTAACCCATGCAAATAGCAAATAATGGTGGTACCTGGGGTGGCCAATCAGATTTTAGACACGCCCATGATAATTTATCATCTATTTTCCTCTAAATATGAAAACAATTAAGTGAAAGTTCATATTTTTGGTTAATTTTTATTACAACAGCTCTAAACTTTCCCTTTATGGACTCAAAAAATCCTGCAATTTAAAAAGAAATCAACTTGTATCCGTAAAACGGATACAATTTTGTATCATAATTAAAATATAATACAATGAAATATTGAGTATTTGGCTTTTTTGCACTATTTTTACTTTGATTATTAAGTTGATTATTAAGTGTATTAAGTGTAAATCTGCACTAGTTTCCATTCTGGATTAAAGCAGAGATTTATCTGCAGCGGAGTTGAATTACAGATCAACTCTCGCAACAGGAAAATGTCAATTGATTTCTAATCAATGTAACCGAGTACAACAAAGCTTGGATTTCAGCTAATTCCACAGGTCTGAAAAATGAGGAGTGGCGGAGAGAGGAGACTTTTTAAAAAGGCTGGAGTCAGTCTGATTGCTCCCCAGGGAGACATTTCCACCCAAGTGTCCCACAAATGACATGTTTGTATGTAACGTAATATGCTTTCTTTAAGAGGTGACGCTTTAGTGCGAGACACATTCTTCCCCGGGGCCCAGCAGTCAAACGCTGAAAATGTGTTGCTTGTTCTCCTCCGTCTTTCTCTCGTCAAGCTCACAAACAGCAGTGAGAGAGAGAGAGAGAGAGAGATCGTACCTGCTCAGGTGAATAATTCAGTCTGATTTATGACACACAGGATTCCTGCACTAGTTAACGTGGACGCGAAGCACTCAACAATGGGGATTGTTCTGTTTTTGCTGTTGGGCAAGATTTAAAGCTGCGCTACGTTCTGTAGGTTTGGCCCTCGTCAAGCGAAAACGATGATGCGTTTGCTTCGTCGTTCATCTGAAAACAGGCCTGGCCGAGGGAGCGCTTTGTGTGCATACAGCGGCCGAGCAGGGGCGGGTGGGGAAGGGAAACGTTTGTGCCATTTGCGAAACAAGATGGCGCAGTCGGTGTGGACAGAGGAAGGGAGTTTTTTTCTGAATCTAAATCATGGGAAAAACATTACGACTGTTGTTCCAAAAACCATGGGAATGTGAAATGTTTTGGCCGTCCTCCTGAAAACATCACTGTTTACTGCGGCCTTTTCCCTTAAATTCTTAAATAATCGTCTTAGTTATCGATTCATTCTTGTATTTTAAATGCACTTCCACTGGCAAATATCACTTTCATCACTTATTTCTCTTTTAATTTTTATTCTGGGATTTCCATGCCTTTGTAAAGCACCTTGAGTCGCCCTGTGTATGGATAGTGCTGTACAAATAAACTTGCCTTGCCTCAAAATGGAGTCCAACGGGACGAGATTTTATAAGCAAAGTGAAAGAATTATGGCTCATATACGAAACACCTCTCAATGGAAACACTGCTGCTGTTGCCTTGTCTGTCTTGACATTAGGGCTAAAAAACAAATAATCGATTACTAAAAGAATAAATTAATCTGTATTAGTGTTTTTTTTTAATAATTAAATTAGGATTTTGGATTTTCCGGCTTCTTAAATGTGAATATTGTCTGGTTTCTTTGCTTTGTATAACAAAGAAATGATTCTAACGTAATCGTTTTGGTTTGTGGACAAAACAAGACATTTGGGAACATCATCTTTTTGAGGTTTGGGAAACACCAATCAACATTTTATATATATATTTTTTCTTTTTTTTTGATATTTCATGATAATGAAGATATTTATTAGTTACGGCCCTACTCTTCCTGTGTGCAGCAGGGACACTGCTATACCGTGAAACACAGAGTCGTGCTGAGCTGATGGACATAATCGTTTATTACTCATTTCACAGTGACTCTTATTTCTTTATATTTAAGAGTTACATACTACAGCTTTAAGTAAATATTTGATTTAGAAAATTAGATTTGGATGAGATGAGTTGAGTTGAGATGAGGTAAAGAAATGTCTGCTTCTAATATTGATTATTGATTGATTATGACAGGTAATTGTCAATTATGACTATAATGACAGGATAAAATGTCTCAATTATCAATTACAGACATTAAGCTTGACTGGATTATGGTGCAGAATTAAATTAAAGAAGTAAACCTTTAATACAGCGCCGAGCTCCAGATGTCACATGACTCGGTTTGTTTATGTCGCCATGTTGGCAGGAAAAGCTTGTGCAACAACCAATGTTGCAAAGTGCAAAGTCCAATTTGTCAAGAGTTCACTGTCCACTTTAAATCCACGGAGATCAAGCAATTTATCTCAGGGTCTGACGGAATGAATAACACAGACGCTTATACTGCCCCCTGGTGCTTTTCACCAGCGTGGAACCAGCAGGCGTTATTCCAGATGTGCAGTATTCCTAGTCCGAGGAATGCCTAAACATCGCGATAAAAGCATGTAAAATTGACAAGATATTAAAATTAGTTAGCATTGCAGTCTCTACCTCAGTGGTTCAGTGTTTTTTATAGCAATATTGAGCTCTTGAAGTAACTACATTATCATTAGGCCGGGCAGATTTATTCCCATCATCCTCCTCTTCCTCACCTATAATTAACCTATTTATTATTATTTTGGTATTTGTTTCATTTTCCAGTCAAAATCCCTCAGCTCCACTCTGATCACATACCCCGGTTTATACAGCAGAACAATATTTCAGATTTTCCTCCCAGTGCCACCAGAGGAAGCTCGTACCACAGTTTGAGAACCATGGCTCTACCTGTTATGACGTGACCAAAGCTTACAGTCTTCTACGTTTGCTTTAAACAAGTTTTATGGCAGCGATCCACATCTTTCCATCTTTGAGGATCCGGTAAAATTCTCTCCCGTTTGCTTGACCCTGACAGGCGAAAAAAGATAATTTTCCTGACATATTGTCTGGCAAATATGTTGCCTATTAGATACATCTATATACTTAAACAGCGTAGTAGCTTCCTGTCAAAATGGCGTCGTTTTGGTTCGGAGTGTTGTATGACGGGATTGCGTGACGTCAGCTGCCATCGCTCCGCAGGAATCCCACTTTAAATTTTAGCTTTTCAATGCCCCACCTCCCCCCCAAGTGTTAGTGCATTAGTTTATTTGGATCCTTTACTCCGGCAACAGAAAGTGCATCTTGCTCAGAGGAGCTGACGGTGGCCGTGTGAGGCTGCACTCTAACATTCACGCACATTTGGCAGCGGCAACAAAGCAGCCATTCCTCTGGAAACCACCGCCGGTCATTAAGCATAATTTGTCTGGTATCCCAGTGTTGAAAGTGCACAAAGGAGGGTGGGTAAAGCCAGCGTGAGGTTGTCTTCTGAGCTGTCATGTGGAGAGGGATGGTGGGGGCCCCATGCCGGGCCATGGTGGTGGTGGTGGTGGTGGTGGGGCAGACAGCGACAGAGAGGCTGGCTGGAGCAGCTCCCACAGGACTGCTCGGGGACAGCAGCAACCCGAGAGGGGACACCTCCCACCCAGCCACTCACCCACCACCCGTCCCCTCCAAACCCAACCTACAGCCAACTGCACCACCTCCCTCCCTCCCTCCCTCCCTCCCTCCCCGCAGCCGGGCTTCTGATGCTTAAAACAACAGCCCCCATGGTCAGCGAGGCTCCATCTACCCCGCTGGATTTTCGCTTGTTTCTCAGTTCCCACCACCCTCCTCTACACCCTCTGTCTCCTCCTCCATCAGCCAGGAAACCTCTCCTCTTCTTGACTTTGGCTCTTCTCTGCTTCTCTTATAAACTGTAAAATTTAAGCTGCACTGCGTAACTTTTTTTTTTTTTTTTTACGTCATTATTCCACCTCTTTTCTTCTTCTTCAAACTATCAGACTTGACTGAGGGAGTGTTTGTGTGTATGTAGTAGCAGAGCGGGGGTGGGCGGAGTCAAGGCTTTATTTATCCTGACAATAAATAAAGCCTTGACTTTTGCCTTTTTTTTTTTTTTTGAGCAATAAAATTCACTTGTGGACTTTTCGTGGGCTTTTCTTTGTGTTTTCAGTCAAACTCAAACCTGGTTGAAGAAGAGAAAACACAGAGTCGTCTTTTTTGACAATGGTTTTAATGGAACAGGCTTTAGTTTGAATTTAAAAGTTACACACTACAGTGGCCTGGGTGTACTTATAATGCCTGTATGTGTATGGGAGAAGCAGACACTTTATTAAAAGGTTCACCTAATAAAATCTATGCCTGCGTAAGTCCACGATATCATATTATTAGAATTTATTCACTGCTTTATCTCACCATTAGTCGGCCTTTTCCACCCGGAAACTGGACTTTGTAAATCAGTCCCTCTCCCACACCAAAGTCCATAGAGAAAATCTGTGATTTTTAGCTCAGAAGAACACAAAACCTGCTTGGTCTACTGCTGCCTTTTATGATATATTTATGTCAATGAGGTAAATGTGAATGAAGGATTTCAAACACTGAAGTCACAAAATAACTAATTTCAACTTGGTGATGGACGCAGTAGTAGATCAACACCGGCTGTGTGCTGTGATCTAAAAATCTGTGATTTTCACTATGGACTTTTTGTGCAGAAGAGTAAGAAAAATAAACTTAATTTTCTGGTTAGAAAGATTAATCAGCAATGATAATAAGCTGTGTCTCAAACGGCAACAGAGTCAGTGAAATATCACTTTTTAGCTACATTTTCTCATTATCTTGTTTTGTTTTTCAGAAGTATATATCTAGGTTTTGCTCTAATGGTCTGTGTTATAATAGCTAAATGATTAATTAAATGTATATAATAAGATCATAATAAGTAGCAACAATAAATGAATAAAAGGAATAACATGATGGGATTTAATGATTTAGAAAAAGAAAATAATCAGGTTATATTAAATTAAATTACAGAGGTCTCGTGTGGCCAGTCTGTGGTGTGAGAAAAAAATAAAAAGAATTAACATGTTTGTTTAACGCCACTGACCTGTCATGCCGTCAGCTCTGTGGCCTCGATAGGAAAGAACCTATAATCACTTTATTGGCTCTATAAGCTCCTCGCACCTCCTCCAGTTCACACCTCAGTGGGTTCAACATGGGACCGTGTTGTTGCTGTGAAATCAAACAGAGCTGGAGACAGACAGACAGACAGAGAGACAGACAGACAGGATTTCACAGGTTTTTTGTTTTCAAAATCTCATTTTCTCCCCCCGTGACTTGAGTTTCTGTGTTTGGACTTTCTTAAACACTGAGAGTTCAGTTCAGTTTACCCAACTTAATGGGAAGAAACATGGAAGACTGTTTTAATGCAACATTAAAGAGAGGATTTAATCCAAAAAATTGATTGTCCTGCAGGAAAAAAACCAAACTTTTTTCGACTTTATTGTTGGACACACTTAAATTTAACTCAGTGCCCATACACACGAGAATGAGTTTAAAAGAATATGCAAGTGTTTAGTATTGTATCTGCTTTAAATCCACGTGGAGCTGGCTACTTTTGTGTTATTGAAAACAACCAATACACAACTTTGGGAAAAAACACTGATGTCCTAGCCCCACCTTCACGTCATGTAACAACAAGTTCTATGCACATGCTTCTTTTCCATTTTTGGTGTATATCTGTGGTAGTGTTATACATTCAGGCCTGGCATACTTTATATATACATTTGAGGACAAAATTATTAGCCTCCCCTATGAAAATGTCACTGTTTTTAAGTATTTACTTTGGATGCTTCCATTATTCGACTTTGCACACAGAAATGAAATAATTCCACAAAAACCAAAAAACTACCAGGGTCAACATGATTGTCCCCCTGATGCTAACAGTCACTTGTGTCTCCTTGTTGCTGGATAACAGCCTGCAGTGGTTTGTTGTAGTTTTCAACAAGTCTCTGACTTGTCTCCTGAGGAATCCCAGCCCATTCTTCTTTGGCAAATCTCTCCAGCTCCTCCAGATTTGATGGCCTTCTCTCATGGAACTTGGTCTTCACTTCAATGGGATTTAAGTCAGGACTTTGTGCAGGCCAGTCAATAACGTTCACTCTGGTCTTCTGGAGGCACTTCTTCACCAGGAGCCACGTATGTTTTGGGTCAAAACATACGTGGGTCAAGACAAAGCGACGACCCAGACCCAGTTTTGCTGCCGACTGCTTCAGGTTTTCTTTCCAAATCTTCACATCTCCTTCTTTCTTCATGATTCCTTCCACCTTGACGAGATTCCCAGTTCCAGACTCACTGAAGCATCACCACAGCATAATCCTCACACCACCGTGTTTCACTGTGGGGACGCTGTTCTCTGGGTTATTCGCCTCTGTCTTCTGTCTCCAAACATAAACAATGTCTCTGTGGACAAAGAGCTCTAGTTTGGTCTCATCTGACCAAAGGACATGCTTTTGTCAGATCCTTAAAATGTGGAACAGGACTTGGGAAATACCTTTAAAACAATGACATTTTCATAGGGGGCTAATAATTTTGTCCTCAACCGTATATACACTACAACAATTACAGCCGTTTCTTGGAATTTCGTGCAGGAGAAGACATTTCTTGAAATTTTAAGAAGGAAACTGAAAAGGACTAATTGAGATAAAGAGTGAAGAATGCCCCCCCCACCTCTGTGGACAAAGAGCTCTAGTTTGGTCTCATCTGACCAAAGGACATGCTTTTGTCAGATCCTTAAAATGTGGAACAGGACTTGGGAAATACCTTTAAAACAATGACATTTTCATAGGGGGCTAATAATTTTGTCCTCAACCGTATATACACTACAACAATTACAGCCGTTTCTTGGAATTTCATGCAGGAGAAGACATTTCTTGAAATTTTAAGAAGGAAACTGAAAAGGACTAATTGAGATAAAGAGTGAAGAATGCCCCCCCCACCACACCCCACCCACCCGTCGCTGTGTCCACTGCCAGCGACAGCGTCTGCCTGTTTGTTTGATGCGCTGCAGCCACGTGGAGGCTCGCTGACGGTGGTTTATCTGCTGCTGCTGTGGAGGTGAGCTGGGAAGCGCCTGGGTGGCAGGGCAGCACACGGGGCCTCCCTGGCTGGCGCCTGTAATTTTACCTTCCCATTCATCAGACAGAGATATTAATAATAACAGCACATCTGGATTCACTTTACTGTCTCGTATTAACCCTTTCCACTGCAGTGCCGACTGCTGCTGCTGCAGCGGTGGCGGTCCAACCAGGCCTAAACCTCAACCCCCTCCTCCCAGCTCAAATCCCACTCCTCTAACTGTCTGTCTTCATTACAGTGTCTCATCTTGTGCTGCAGTGTTTCCCCTTTTTCAGACTCACAGAGAGACCTCACCTGAAAAACTCATTCTCAATCATAACCAATCACAATGTCATTAATGTTCTCAATCAAGTAATTATATAGTTGTTTGGTCCATAAAAGAAAATGGTGGAAAATGTCAGACCAGTGTTTCCCGAAAAAACCTCAAAAAGTTGGTGTCCTTTTTGTACAAATACCAAAGATATTCAGTGTACTTTTTAAAAAGAAAGCGTAAAATAACTGCACAAAAACAAAACACACACCTTCACACAGTGATCAAAGTAGATGATGATGATGACGGTGATGACATCTTTGTGATGATGGCATAAAAATGTGCGACTCTGTTGTTTGTTTGTTTAAAAGTGAAGACACAAAAGTAGACAGTTCTTGAATGCACAAATTACTTTAACACTCCTAGGTAATGTCCTTAATTTGAGGGAAACTTATAGTATCTATAGTAGCAGCTTGTCTAGTCGCTTCTGGGCCTGCTAGCTATTTACTACTGCTGCTGCTAACCTGTACTGTAGTTTCTTGCTGCTAGCCTCTACTGTTTCTGTAGCCACTGTAGCTGCTAATTGCTGCTAACATTTACTGTAGTTTCTGGTTGCTACTGTAGTTTGCACTATAGCTACTACCTGCTACTAAAGCTGTTTAATGTTATCTGCTGGTAGCTGCTACTGTTGCTGCTAACCTGTACTGTGGTTTCTTGCTGCTAGCCTCTACTGTTTCTTCTAACTGCTACTGTAGCTGCTAATTGCTGCTAACATTTACTGTAGTTTCTGGTTGCTACTGTAGTTTGCACTATAGCTACTACCTGCTACTGTAGCTGCTAATTGCTGCTAACATTTACTGTCGTTTCTGGTTGCTACTGTAGTTTGCACTATAGCTACTACCTGCTACTGAAGCTGTTTAATGTTACCTGCTGTTAGCTGCTACTGTTGCCGCTAACCTGTACTGTGGTTTCTGGCCGCTACTGCATCTGCTAACTGCCATTGTAGCTGCTCACTGTTGCTAAATCTTGCTCAGATTTGGGGAAAAATCAGATTTTAGAATTGGAAAACAATATATGTACACACTCTTGCGTCACTCTTAATGTGACTCAATGAAAATGCAATTAAGTAATGGAGGAGAATTAACCTGTTAATGATCTTTTTTCTTATGTGGTGGAAGTGGTTGCGGTCCACTAGGACACTGGCCGTCCTCTGCGGACATCCTTACGCGTTAGAGTACGACCCATGGGCCTAAATGCTGACGTCGGTTTTCTGTTCCGTCGTTGCTTTTAGATTCGGGTGTAAAATATAGCCCCTTTACATGAGGCCAGACAAGTTTACACTGAGCTCAAACTGGCCATGTTCAGTTTGTCCACACCGAGGCTGCCTGCAACCCGGCGATGAAAGAACCAATTAGCCGTGTCGTCCATTTCATTTTTAAACCAAAATAATCCTAAATGCCTCCATGAGACGGGGTGTAAAAAGTCAGACACCGGCCTGGCTGCGTGCCGCCGCCGCCGCCGCTGCTGCAGCTACACGAGTGTCCGTCGACACCTCCGCGTGGAGTAAATCACCCCGCTGAGCTGTCTGTAGGTGGAGCCAGGGCCTCTGCTACTGGCTGCCACGCTTGGCTCCGTGCCTGTCTCCCCGAGACTCCCGCTGGTGGCAACAGGTGACAGAGGTCTGCTGTGTGTGGAGCTGACAGCCCCCCACTCACAACACACAGAATCACTTGCTTCATTACCAGACCTCCCCCCCCTCTCCCCCGCCGACTCTGAGCTGCAGAGCAAGAGACAGCGAGACAGACAGAAGAGGGAAACAGAGAGGAGGTGGGAGGCTTTACTACTTCTCTGTGGCACTAAAGTTTTGAGAGGAGGCAAAAAGCTCAGTGTGCATCACTCATCTGCTCATGAGTCAACACTCATGATGTCACACGCCGCCTTGCCAGCCTCACACACAACTATACTGTATTACCAATTTTCGTATAAAAGGCCTTATTTATTAAAAAAAAAAAAAAGGGGGGAGAGTCGGCTCTTTTTCCATGCAGTGAACCGAGTCGTACCTCCCAGAGAGCCTGACTGTTAAGCCATTGTGCCACAAACAACCTGCTAAAAACACTTAGAGTATTTCTCCCGTACAGAAATAAACACTGGCCAATTAGTGTTCTTATTTTTGGAACTATTTTAGCTGCCAGAGGAGTTGAAAATATAACCGAGCAGACACGGCATGACACGGGCGGACTGCAATTTCACTCCTTTAACGTCTCCGCGTGGACGTCTCCAGGAGCTGCCGGAGCTATCAAGGCCGCGCGCGGCGGCCTGCGCGAGGAGAGTTTATGTCTGCGAAAGTAGTATCCTCGCAGGGTGGAACAATAATGCCACTATTACCAGGTGCAGAGAGAGAGAGAGAGATGAATTCACATGAGGACGGGGCCATCTTGATTTATGAAGTGTGAATTAGGAGCTGAGAGTTTCAGACCAAGGTGGGGTCGGTGGGGGAGTCGCATGGCACAAACAGCCGTCTGTGTTGTAGGGGCTGTAGACACTGCGACCTCCCGTCATCCCCCCCCCCCCCCCCCCCCCCCCCCCCCCCCCCCCCCCCCCCCCCCCCCCCCCCCCCCCCCCTGTAGGGGCTGTAGACACTGCGACCTCCCGTCATCCCCCCCCCCCCACCTCACCCCTGCTCCACCACCACCCATGGCTACGCTCTCACTCCTGGCCTGTTCCCTCTTTCACAGGAGCATCTGGCGCGGCCACAGATGATCTATCTGCTCAGGGTCCGGCCAGTTCGCCATGTGGGGATCAACGCCTCAGCTCTGGCATGATGAGGTAGAAATGTACTAAATTCCCCTGCTGGCAGCAGGAGACGCCTGCTGTGTGTCTGTGCTGGTCGTCAGGCTTCATTTACATCACATGGCGCGTTGGTAGGGCGCTGAGACATCCATCAAGAGTGCAAGCATTTACCTTGATACCAGTAAAATAAAAGTTGACGTGAAACTGCTGACTCTCTCTCTGTCACCGAGTCGGCCCGGCGAAGACTGAGCACTTGCGTAAATGTTGAATGTTAGTCTTTCTGTGGTGTTAATATTGGATTTTAAATAGTGACATTAACTGCCATCAACTGAGGCATTAACGGCCGACAGTTTGTTGACGTGTCAGAAGTTCCCTCTTGTCGCCAAATGAGAGATATCATCCGTGTTGGACAGATTTTTTTCCAGCCTGGAATTAAAAGTTAGAGGCTGACGATTTTTCCTCACTCAGCTGCTCGTAATCACAGCATACGCCGTTAAAAGCGAAAGCTGCGTAAACGGCGCGACAACTTTCGTGTCCCGGGCAGCTCCTGTTTGGTCGGTGAGGATGGAGCTGTTGTTGTGTTATGATCAGCCTCCCTGCTGAGACAAATTAGAAGACATCAGGTGATAACACCTCCCTCTTAACTGGGTTGTCATTTTTCCTTTGAAAACCCCAACATGGTGGCCGTAACAGTAACAAAGCAGAAGCAATTAAGGCTCTTGGAGAATCAATGTAAATGCAGATGATGGTGTTGTTTCTCTATCACTGTTCAAACCCCGTCTCACACGTACTTCCTCACACAACTCAATTGCTTTTAATTTACATTGTGCTACAGCCGAGTTTTGAATCTTATCAACCATCTTAATTTTTAACTTGTGTGCTCTTTCCTATGGTACTTACTGTGTCTGATTTGGAGCAATTGTAACAACAATTTCCTTCGGGATAATAAAAGTATTCGGATTCTGATTCTGATTCACCTGATTACTGCGGGACTTAAAAGTGACAGTTGAGCATTTCAGGTTTAATAGCATTGTTGCCCAGCCAGTTGTGACCCACATACCACTAACAAAGGTCTGGCCTGTTTTTATCTTGCAGTTTGACAGCATTTCCTGACTGGAAACATGCTCGTTCGCCACACCAAAGTCAATTGAAGAAACTAGCGATTTTTACATCATGGCACACAGGAGTTGTTGATCCGCTGCCGCCTCCATCACTAAGTCCAAACGTGTTATATTGTTGCTTCGGTGTTTGAAATTCTTTGTTTAGAATCGCCTCAGTGGCACAAAGTTACCAAAGCAGGCACCAGTACAGCAGGATCTCCCATGTCCCCACAGTCTAAAATCAACAATTTTCTCTATGGAATTTGGTGTGGGAGAGTGAGAAGTTCAAAACACCAGTTTCTAGACATAAGGAGACAAATAAAGAAGTAATATTCTTACAACTTTGTGAACTTCAGTAGGTTTAGATTTTCCTTCTTGTTACGTAGCTTAAATCTGTTTTTCCATGTTTCCCACTGCCTCCACGTCTCAGGGCTGGTTGTCAAAACTGTGCAGCATACAAACAAACTTCAAGAACCATTCCTCAAAATTTAAAGTTAATTAGAAATGTTAGTTCAGGTTTCATCTGGAAAAATCTGAACTAACAAAGAGCAGTTCTTCCATGTTTTCATGTCTGAGATACCGGTGAACTCAGTTTGTCTCTCTCGTTCTTCTGGGTGATCACTGAGAACTTTTGTTCTCATTTTTTGCTCGAGTGACTTTGTTTGGATGCAGACTCTGAGTCTGTGAAACTTTATGGAGGAATGGAAGGAACACATGCTCCCACTGAGACTCGGCTGCTTTGAGTATTAACTCTTAAACCTGTGGGGAAAAATTAGCTACATGTGCTAATTATAGTCCTTGTAAAAAAAGAAAAAAAAGAGAGAAATGAGG
Organism: Brachirus orientalis; assembly: GCA_016785285.1. Taxonomy (NCBI): domain Eukaryota; kingdom Metazoa; phylum Chordata; class Actinopteri; order Pleuronectiformes; family Soleidae; genus Brachirus; species Brachirus orientalis. Next base: position 1,245,869 of record JAFBJR010018220.1, read on the forward strand.
GGTGGTGCCTGGCTTGAGAACTCGTTTTGGTCATGCAGAGTTTCTTCTGCTGTGTCGTCACATGAGCTCGCTCAGACATTATCTGGAGATTTGTGAGCTGGTGGGAGAATTTCCAGAGTGACTTCTGAGGACATTTACATTCTCACATACTACAGTCCCTTTGGACAGTCTCTGGAGAATCTCCAGATTATAGTGCATGGTTCAAAGAAGTTCTACCACTTTGGACGGGTCACCAGTTCATCTGAGGGCAAAGACATAGAAACAAAGAACCTGCAAAGCAACAGGGCTAACCACTACTTCTTCCTCTTCTCTCAGTTCACCACAGTGGATTCTTTCTTGTCCAGATGTTGATTTGGTTTAGATTTTACACCGGATGTCCGTCCTGAACCCAACCCACTCCATTTATCCATTCTTGGGACCAACATAAAGAAATTCACATTGCATTCTTTAGACTCCATTAAGACCTGACTTTGTCCAAATCGAGTTCAGGTCAGGTCTGACCACAAGAACCGCGTTTAGAGTTGATGTGAGGATGTGCTGTATGTGCCACAGAATTAACGCGGATCATCACTTGGTTTCTTTTCATAAGGCTCAAAATGTTATTTCATGATGCGGCGGTGTGGGTAGAGCTTTGGTTCATCTGGTTTTTATCTCACTCGAGCAGAAACACACACGTGCAGACAACAGTCAGAGTTCAAAACATCGGTTGCAGGACGCATTTTAATGCCAGGTGTGGACGCTCGTACTTACCACTACCTATCACTGAGGATGGATGTTAAAACCAAGTCTGAACAGGGCTAGATGTCATGAGCTGAACCAAACAGGACTGAATTTTCTTGTACGGGTCGATGCAAAAGGCGATTAAATTGAAGGTTTTTATCAAAGAAAATAAAAATAGTGTGGACGCAGAGCAATTAATTTTAATTAAGACTCTCAGCAGGAATGATTATTGTGATTGTGTGCTCTTGGCTGAAAAGAGGAATGATGAAGGTGTGTGTGTGTGTGTGTGGTGTTGGAGGGGGGGGACTAAACAAACTAGCAAATTGCACACCTCCCCAAGTGCCAGAGTAAACAGCAGCAGCAGCAGCAGCAGCAGCAGCAGCAGCAGCCACTTCATGTCTGTGTGTATTCAGCTTGGCAGTGTAGCCTCAATTAGCTCCAGGTGTGAAACAACGTAGCGATGGAGATAAAGAAGCTTGTGAAAGGTACTTTGTGTTTGCTGAGATAATGGAGACGCCGAGCCTCGAGAGTCGACAACAAGGATGTGGCTTGAAAAAGTGGCTTTTAATTGTTTTCAAATCTAAATTGCAATTTGACACTTCGGGATGTCTCACAAGCACTTTTTCCTTATCAAAATCATCATCACCTTCTGTATGTAACAGTCCCAATATCAGTCCAATACAGTTATTTCTACATTCTCGTCAACTACTAAGCTGTTAGAAAACACTTTGTGCCGATGCATTTGCCTCCCATGGTGCATATGGGCAGCGAACCAGTTTTATCTGGTCCACGATGTCCTCACCTCAACACTGACTCTCGCTCGGGTCACGTGACAGATCAACGTTGTGATAATAGCAGTTGTGATGAAACAAAAGATGAGAAACGGCGTCAGAAAAAGAAACGTCGCCTCAGGATATCGCGTTTTTAAGCGGACTATTAAATACAAGAGTCAGTTCAAAGTCTGATATAGTGCGACATATGAGGAGACACTACAAATACAGACCAAACGTTAGTATTTAAGTACTGAAACACAGCCAGACTTTTGTTTTGAAAGAGTCTTAGGAAAGCGAGGTAATGTCACGGTGAAAAAATAATTGTATTTTTACAGAATTTTCACATGTATAATGTAAATGTTGGATATAAAGATGGATTTAATGATTATTCCTTCTTTAAAATATTCGTAAACCAACATTTTCAAAAACATGTTCCAACTGTTTCACACACAAAAAAAAGAGCGTACATTTTTTACGTTTCGACTAGTTTCAGGATGATACTGGTTCATTTCTCATTTGAAATAATGCAACTACCAATTACTCACAGTTTCAGTGTCAGAGACTGTTTACAGCAAAGATCTATTATTGTCTTTTGGGACTTTATTTCCCTACAGTAATTAATTACATTTTGTGATAACTGTTCAATTTTTTATGATTGTTCTATGTTATTCTGCCAATTTTAAAAGGAAATGTCATATTTTGTGTAGCAGGAGTGACGTTGCTAGCCATTGTCGATAACAAAGTATTACATGGTTATTTTGCACACGCAAAACAGCGTCCACGATGTAAAACGTCCACAGATACAGACTGATTTTCTGTGAAACAAATAAAACAGAAGGGCTATTAATAAAAGTAGCTGTCGTTATGGAATTCTATGTCATGGTTAACACTTCAGGCTGCACCAAATTTCCAGTTTGTAAATTAAAAATTGAGAGTACAGCACATAGTTAGCAGCTACAGTGGTCGAGCCAAGTCAACTTTATTTCTGGAGTGCATTTAAAAACAACCATGGTTGACCAAAGTGCTTTGCACAGCAACAAGGTATAAAACAGAAAAGTAAAATAGTGCAAGTGAAGAGGTGGGTCTTTAAACGTGATTTAAACTAAGGGCAGATTTAATTTACATAGTTAAATTGTTCCAAAGTTGGGGGTCAGCTCCAGAAAAGGCTCATCTAACAGCAGCCTGTCGTTAGACTTCAGATGGAGTTCAGACAGGTAAGATGGTGTCAAAACATTAAGAGCATTAAAGAAAATAACAATACAAATTTAAAATCAGTCCTAAAACAAATGGGAAGCCAGAAGTGGAAGCCTGTGTGGAGTGTGAAGAAAATGAAGCAAATACCAAAATAATAATTAGAGTCACCTTATCTCTCGCTCGCTACATGTGACGAAGAGGAGGATGATGAGAGCAGATTATCTTGCTGGGATTAAATCTGCCTCCTGTGAAAAACTGACTTTGCTCAAACTATTTACACCACTGTGTTTTAACGTTGGTGATGTATTTTCTCAGATGGAGGTTGATATATAGGAGTTTTCTTTTCCTGGCTCACTTTGCAGTTTGGGAACTGATAAATCCTTACTTTAGAGCATTTTTGTTTTGCAGTTGCACAGTGGAGTAAATGTAGCAATGGAGTGAAATAAAGACTGTGATACATTTATTTACAAGACTCTACAAAAACAAAAAATGTCAACTGCACTATGTCAACTGTACAATCTGTGCAATAATAACACAGACAAATCACAATAAGATGTTTTTCTCAGCCCTAGTGTGTGTGTGTGTGTGTGTGTTTCTACCTGAGCATGTCTGTTCTTGGTACCAGCACTGATGCTGTCTGCCAAGAGAAAAGTCTGCTTTTCTTCAATAAATGAGAAATCAGCAGGGAAGGCCACAGTGACCTGTGCGCGGCTCCAACAAGGAGATTCGTTCTGAGTGCATGTCCTTAAGCGCGGGCTTTTAAAAGTCTTTAAGAACCAGACCTCAGTGAAAAAAGGGTCATTATGTCGGGGCAGTTTATTGGCCAAAGAGAATTGTTTGGTTAAGTTAAGAATAAGGGAGGGAAAAAAAAAAAAAAAAAAACTCAATTAAGCAGGCGTCTGTCTCAAGCAGCCCGTCTTTTTCAGGAGGAATATTTCACTATCAGAATGTTCCTGTGGTAAAACAGTAGGAAGGGATTAGGAGAAACGAAAACAACTCGGCGTTAAATGAGCCTGGCAATCCAGATGACCCTTAATGAGAACCATATTTGGACTTCACCCGTGCAGCCACATCAGAGATGAAATATTCCACTGAATGAAATATGATTTCTTTAAAAAGAAAAAAAGGAAAAACACGCCAATTTCATTTTTTTATTGATTTCTTTTTTTTTTTTTTTTTTTGAATGAAAAGTGAAACCCAGCTGCTTCATTTGAGGTGCTGAAAACCAAAATAATTGCTTTTATGTTGCCTGAAAATCCCGCGTACATGCAGAGACACGTGTCGTTTCCTCCGCAGCGCCTGAATGCACGCGATTGATCTGCGATAGTTTATGATACGTGCTGCCCGGATGAAAAATATAAGGGTGACATTTTCCAGACTTTTCACCATCGTTTCGACCGTAAACTAAATGAGTCGTGCGCTCAAGTGCTTGAGTGAATTAGCTCATTCAAAATGAAACAGAGATGCATTTATCTAAAGCGAATGGTTTATGGCTGATGTAGCAGCTGGCTAAGTTCTTCCATTAAATTATTATTATTTTTTTTTTTTCAGAGAATGATTCTCTGAGCATGAGTTTAGACAGGTTTGCAAATTGTGATACTTTCCATGGCCGCCGCTTAGCGAGCGTTGTTTATTTGGGAGCTAATTTGGCCCGGCTTTATTGAGAGGCTCGCTGTGGCAGAGCTTACAGGCAGGAATCTTGTCCCACTGGAGGCCGACACGAGCTGTGAATACAGAAAAGTGTGTGTCGTGGTCACATATTTGAGCTGTTTGCTGCACATTTGTGAGATATTTCATGATTAATTCATCTTTATTTGTTGCACCATGAAGGCCACTTGAGCTACGGTCAAAATAAAACCACAGGAACACAGAAACAAAAGAGGAAATGCAGGAGCTGTGATCAAAACAAGCGCCATTTTGGCAGGAAGATTTCTGTGTGTGGCAGGCAACCTGAAGATGGTGGATAAATGTACTGACCAAAACAGTCAAGGACAAGAAAACACAAACATTTTACCAGAAAGTGATGTGATCACTTGTGGGCAGCAGTGGTTAGAGAAGGTTGTCTTTTAACTTGGGAGGTTGTGGGTGTGATTCCCTGGCTCTTCTTCTTCTCCACAAGTCTACTCCCTATAGGCAGGACACGTGATCCCTGATGTCCCAAATGTTAATTGTGTCACAACCCGCCATGTGTCTTTTGCATTGGTGTGGACGTTCCTTCCTCTAGAGGGCAGCGTCGAGTACCAAGTTGAAGGCATCAACAACGACAGTGACCACCGAAGAGGTTATTTCAATGTGTTTGATCCAAAATAGACTGAAACGTGAGCGGATTCCATTGAAGGTAAGTCGTCCCATGAATGGGGAATATTACTCACTGGTGTGCAGCAGCATTGTCACTGTTTCCGACTTACGTTGCCAGAGAGCCCCTCGAATCGAACCATAGTGCACCAGTTTTCAGGCAGATAAACTAGTAAACTCTGGCAGCACGATACAGTTGTTTCACTGCAACTGTAGGTTGATTCTTCGTTGTTTTCCTGTTGACTCTATGCTGCCCCCCCATGATTTCCTGCTGTATTGCTCCCTTTTGTCCATCGTCGTGAGCTCCACTACAGACAGACAAAATGAACGCAAAGTATGGACAGAAGGCTCCGTCCATCTCCGTCTTTTGCGTACAGTATAAATGGGCCTACAGTACATAATGACATTTTATGACAGTTTATTTTCCATTCATATATTGTTTGTTGGTTTTGTTTGTTCTCCAGGTTCTCTAGGATGAGAAACTTGAAGATGTCAGAATACTGCAAATCCAGAATAATGTTATTTTTATACTTTAGAAAAGTTGTGTTTTCAAAACTGAGGGGTTAATTCACTATCACTACTTGTGTGTCTCTGTACACACTTTTTCATCCCTGTGGAGACCAAGACACACACAAACCTATCTCTGTGGGGACATTTTGCCTGGTCCCCATGAGGTTAAATGGCTTTTGTAGGGTTTTAGGGTTAGGTTTAGAATTAGGTTCAGGTTAGGGTTAATGTAAGGACTATGAAGAAAAATTCAGTTTGATAAACTGATTCTATGCCAGAATTAATATTTAAAATAACAAGTTAGTGATACCAAGGTGCAACAAATAACAGGGTGCATGCATAAAAGTGGCAATTTATTACACACACACACAGGTTTCCATGACTTCAGAGGACATTACATTGAGGACATTAATTTCCTGGAGACTTACTCTAACTTTAACCATAATTACTAGTGCCCTATCCCTAACCCTGACCTCTAACCTTAACCTAACCCTAACCTCAGCCTAACTTTAAAACATGTCTTCACCTTAAAATGGAGTCATTTATGGGGACTTGATTTTTGTCCCCATAAGGAAGACAAGTCCCCATAATGTGAGTGTGGAGACACATTTGGGTCCCCACAACATAAGAAAAACCAGCTACACACACACACACACACAGCCCTCAATGAAAATGCTCTTTAACCTTTGTTACGGCCCACACAGCAGCAGTGAGGAGCCGGAGGAGGAGCCGGCACACACATACAGGTAAATACACATAAAGGACCCTGTAGCCCCTTAACTACCACAACTAAATACCCCATAAAAGCCCTTTAACCTTGTGGGGACAGGTTTGGACATTTTTTTGGTCCCCACAAGGAAGACATGTATATAGACACACACACACACTGGTTTGCTCAGCTATTCTTCTTAGGACACTAAATTTAATCAGTGTATTATATCATTAACCTTAAGCATAACTGGCTGATGCCTATCACTAACCGTCACTTCAGGTCTTAGACCAGTTCCTCAGAAATTACGTTCTACCTCATTAGGACCAGGTTTTGGTCTCCATGAAAACTATACTGGTCCTGACAAGGTCAGAAAAGGGCCAAATACAAGAGTTTTCAAAGCAGATATAACAGTCCTTTCCATTTCCTCCCTATTTATTGTCTTTTTGTCTTTTTGTAGTTTGTCTCTGTATTTCTGTTATAAAGCACAAAATCAAATAAAAACAACTGTACAAGAAAACAATCTGTGAACAAACTGAAATTTAAAACCAACTTTCGTTTTCAAATAAAAAAAAAATTAATAACAGGTTCATATTTTTTCTTTTTTTCCCTGCCCTTTCTTTTCTGAAGCCTTGTGATATTTACAGTACGATGAAATACTGGCTGACGCATTCCATCTGAAAGAAAAGCGAGACGTGTGACTAAATTAAATAAGTAGGCTCAACTATTTCTGCAGGTTTTGCTTTATTTGAACGATAAACATCTGAACAGACTGAGCTCGGCTCCGTGTCGACCACACACTCACGTCACGTCAGTCCACACTGAACACCGGGGAGGTTTGCAGTCCTGTTGTGGTCAGACGGACACCAACGGTCACCCAGTATCATGAATTCAGAGGTTCAGACAAGATGTTCAGAACATTTACTGTAAAAACTGTTAAAGGGAAAGTACACATTATTTAAAGACTGGTTATATGAGAACCAGGAGACATGCAGGCTCCAAGTGAGGACTCAACCAAAGTCTCACCAAGTCTATGTTACTTTGTTCACACTTTTATCTCACTGTTGAACACCCTACTTTTGCTGGAAACGCAAGTTTGTGTCACTTTGTAAACCGCTTATTTTCCTACACCAAATTCCATAGAGAAAAGTGTCAATTTTACATCACAGTGAGCAGGAGTTGTTGATCCACTGCTGCCTACATTATGAAGTTCAAATGTGTCCTTCTTTAATTTTCGGCATTTGAAATCCTTGGTTGAGATTAACCTCAGTGACACAAACTGACCACACGGGGCAGCAGTAGACCAGCAGCTCCTGTGTTCCCCTGAGCTAAAAGTGTGCATTTTCTACATGGAGTTTGGTGTGTGTACCAAATTCACTTTCACCATTTTCTGACATTTTATGGATAAAACAATTTGAGTAAGTGTGAAAATGAACAACCAATTAATTTATTATGGGGAAACTTATTAGCTGTGAGTGACATTTTTGAATGTTTTGATCTTATCATTCAATTTTTCAGTTTTTCTTCTAATTTTACATTAATTTAGTTAATTATGTTCGTCTTACTGTATGTCATATATGCAAAATTATTATTACAATTAATTATAATAATGAGCTATATATAATTGATCACACCATCTAATCTGCAGTGTATTTGCATAAAACCAAAAAACACTGGGTTAGTGTTTAGTCTTATTTTAACCTTAAAATGAAAAAACTTTAAAACTATGTGATAGTGTGTGTAACTTTACTTCAATGCTGTCCCATATAGTGGATTTGGTCCTACCAACTTTAACGCTGCACATTTTACTAGGTGTTTGGTATATCTGTGGATAAATGAATGTGTCATAAAGTGGAAATCCTTAAATTCGGTACATCTAAATCTGTCAAAATTGAGAGTTAGTTTATTTTGACACTCAGTTTTAAGTCACAAGGATTAAACAGGAGGAAGACTGAAGAAGAAAGTGAACTTCAGCAGTCATTCCCACCGTGAGAGACTGAGGGTTATGGAAGTCTGGAAAACCAACAGGGGGCGTCTCCTCTCCCTGCCCTCAACCCCCACCCCCGCCCCCGCCCCCCGCCTCTCTCTCTCTCGCTCCACTGTGATGGAAGAAGGAGGTATTGGAGAGGAGGAGGAGGAGGAGGAGGAAGGGGGGGGGATCTCCTTGTAGACAACAAACCCACATTCAAAGAGAGGCACACGGATTACATCACGGTCCGTGGCGAGGATATAACTGGAGGTGGCGCGTGACGCTCAGCGCTTTTCTGCAGCGGGAGCATCATCATCAACATCATTATCATCATCATCATCATCATCATCATCATCATGTGGAGTCCGAGGAGGAGACACGCGAGCTTCTTCACGCTCTGTATCCTCATCATCATCATCATCACGAACAGATTCCCCTGATGCTGCTTTTGTTTTTACTTTTCATCGTCGTCATTATTATCATTGTTATCATTATTATTACTATTATTATTATCATCATTATTCCTGTTACGGACTTCCATGATGGGATTTCGCGCTGTTTGAACGCAGCACGCTTGGATACGGCTCGTGCGTAATTGCGCACACGAACGGCAGCGTTTCCCTTCGCCTCGTCTCGTGTGAAGTTGTGCGCCGTGTGACATGGATCAGGCTCGGCAGCGCGCGCTCATGTGTCTGCCGCTGCTGCTGCTCTCCCTCGGACTTCTCACGGACACGGGGTCTTGTCAGCACTACTACCTTCTCCGCCCGATCCCGAGCGACAGCCTGCCGCTGGTGGAGCTAAAAGAAGACCCGGATCCCGTCTTCGACCCCAAGGAGCGGGACCTGAACGAGACGGAGCTGAAGAGCGTGCTGGGAGACTTTGACAGCCACTTTTTGTCCGTGTCTCCGCCCGTGGAGGACAGATACACCGGGAACGACGAGCTCGACGACCTGGACATCCAGAAACCCGGTGGAGTTCTGCCCAAGGAGATCCGGGCTTTGGACTTCGACGTGCAGTTCGGCAAGAAGCACAAGCCGAGTAAGAAACTGAAGCGGCGGCTGCAGCAGTGGCTGTGGGCGTACTCCTTCTGCCCCGTGGTTTACACCTGGACCGACCTGGGCAACAGGTTCTGGCCGCGGTTCGTGCGCGTGGGCAGCTGCCTCAGCAAGAGGTCGTGTTCGGTTCCGGAGGGGATGGTGTGTAAACCCGCGAACTCCACCCACCTGACGATACTGAGGTGGAGGTGCGTGCAGAGGAAAGGTGGACTGAAGTGCGCGTGGATACCGGTGCAGTACCCGATCATCACAGACTGCAAATGCTCCTGTTCCAGTTAAAACAAACAAAACAAACAAACAGAAAACTAATAAATTATAAGCTCAAGTTTTGTGATTTTCTCTCACGTGCACTACCGAGTGTAGGAATGTATTTTCTGTAAATGCGGTGCCGCGCAGTTATATATATAAAAATATATAACTCCCTGTACAAAGTCAGTATTATGTGTAACCAGAGTCTACTTTATTTGTGGAGAATGTTGGTTATAAATGTATATGTATATTGTATTTATGAACCACGCCAGGACTCGCTGTTTCCCACATTTTGGACGAACCTCAAGAGCTTGAAACGTGGATTTATTGGTTATTTTTGAACCTGTTTCTATCCTGTAAATTAAGGAAAATTTTACTATTTATTCTTTATATTCGTACAATAAAACGACACTGACATCATTGTAAAATGCTGTAAATTTTTTTAACCCCTTTTTAAGTCACCTGCTGCTGCGTAAAATGTGTTTCCCACCATTCCTACGCATCACAGTCACTCAGTCACCTCTAATTAACCATTTACCACATATTAGTCCTTGTTTAAGTTGCTTGATAGTTGGTATATACTTTACTTTTAGCAAAAAAAAAATTGTGAAGTGAGTCCACTTTTATTTAAACTAAAATGATCAGAGTCGAACTGCAGAACTGCGCAAAATAAAATAATCCATCCTGTGTTCTGCATATAAAAGTCACCATAAGGACAAAGATTGTTACTTTGCTTAATAATGTAATTAACTGCCATAAAATATGGTAATATTTAATTGTATAAAATGTTACATTAATATATTAGTGAGTAACATGTTACTGTCCATTTTCCATTTTACACTTTCATCCCAAAACTGTGTAGTTTAAGAAAGTAAAGAGTGTTTTAATGATGACATTTGAAAGAATATGTTGGTTTGGAAAATGTTTCATAGAATATAATGATAATAATAAGAGCACATTTTATTTTTGGTGCCTTGTAAGACACTCAAGGTCACCTTGCAGGTGGAGCTTAAAAGAATACAACAGTGCAACAGCAAAATGAATGAAAAGTGGTTAAATATTTGTGTAAATGGAATGGATGGTTAAAACAAGTCAAAGTCAGAGTCACATCAAGTCTGCTCATTAAAAATAGGTCAGTTATTGTTGAGAAAATGAACAAAGACACATTTATTCTGTCTGAAAGTTTTAAGTCCAGAAGGGATGAAACAGTTTGGCTACAGATCTTCATCGTCTGCCTGATGGTGACGATGGTGAGAGTTCATACAGAGGGTGAGGAGTCCTCGCTGATGTCATCCCGGGAGGGCAGAGGGCAGATGATGATGTTTTTGAGCTGACGTAATGACCTTCCTGCGTGCAGCCGAGCATCCCGCGCTCCACGCTGATGTCTTCTCACCTTCGATAATCACATTTTAGGGACATTAGGTTAAGGTTTTGACATTGTACACTTCGTTTGGGGGGGGGGGGGGGGGTCGTTTTAATGGTGTTGTCGGGGGGGGGGGGGGATCGTTTTAATGGTGTTGTCAGTAGGTACAATAGGCCGTTACTGGGCCCTACATGAGATAATAACGGTATAATGGTGCCTAATCCCAGCTGACATGAAAGGTGAAAGGTGAGGTCACACCCCTGGACAGGTCACCAGTCCACAACAGAGTTAGAGTTTTTTTTGGACTGTGGGAGGGAAAACCCGCGCACACACGGGGAGAGAACATGCAAACTCCATGCGGAAGGGCCCTTGTTCTGACTGGGTCGTGACCTGGGTCTTCTTGGTGCATAGGCAAAGGTGCTAACCACTAGACCCACCGCGTGGCCCCACATGGTTGTACAGACTTTGAAATTTGACTTTTCTCCCCACCACAGATCAGCCCGCAAAGAGATGCAGATTTAAATCTATTTTAACGTCTCACTTTTCCAAATGTAGAAGTCTTTAAGTGAGTTCACGGAGAAAAGAGAAGAAGGGAAAACGATAAAGACCAATTTAGAATTCTACAAAAGTTATTGAATCAGTAGCAACTGGACTTACTAATCATTTAGTGATTTTTTAGAAAACAATGGATAAATAATAATCTACACAGTCAAATGCAGGTTGACTTTCTTTTATGAGTTCATACAAGTTTCATGTAAAATCTGAATTTTGTGGATAGAATAGAATAGAATCCTCCATCTGCAGACTGAAGATGATGATATGATGCTGAAGATGATGATGATGATCTATATTTAACATTTAAGTAATATTTGCAAAACATCAAACACATTAGATTAGATTAGATTAGATTAGATTAGATTAGATTAGATTAGATTAGATTAGATTAGATTAGATTAGATAACTGGGGGTGTTATCTTGTTTCAGAAACACAAGGGTCAGAGGTCATCATGTGACAAAGTGTTAGAAAAGCACATATCATTTGCGTTTTGATGATCACTCACTATTACAGATCCAACCCATTCACACCCATTCAATCAGCACATTTTCCTCCTGGCACAGTCATCAGATCATACCTTACAGGTGAAAGACAACTTGCTCTCCCACTGATCCACTATCATCCTAGTTGATATATATATATATATATAATAGAAGAAAACAAATACAATATTAAGATTACAAGCTTCAGAATATGCTATATATACTTATATTAACTGCAGAGTTGAGCAAAAAGCACACAAAATTGTTGCAGGGAAACTATTAAATAGATTATGGCTGACTTTTCTACATTAGATACATTGTTGTGTAAAATGACACGTGTTAATTGCTCAAATTACTGGAAACTGAAACCGCCACACTCAGTGGGCCCTTTTAACAGGTCACAGTGGGAAAATCACAGGTGTAAATAATCACATTAATGATGGTTGACGGTCAGTTTTTGGGGTGACATCGTTAAAGGGATCAGCGACAGCCGGTGACACAATCAGATCGGAGATTTGTCACCAGGAACAGGAGTCATTGTGCAGTTTTGGAGAAACGAATAAGAGATGAAGAAAAGAATAAGAGGAAGAAGAGGAGGATAATTCAGGACAAACCTCACAGGTAAGAGATCATATCATTTTTATTTTATATGATAGTATGTTAATGTCGTTTTCATTCAGTGTGTTCCCTTTTTTTTTGTGCTGAGTGAAAAACACTCAGTATTGCAGCTTCTACACTCTGCATAAAATTATTGAAAGAGTGAGAATGTGAAAAATGTTTTCAGATTTAGCACAGTCAGTAATAATACAGTCAATAGTTTGGAAGCTTAAGTATCATTTCGTGTTCATGGTTTTTTTAGCTTTGACAAACCTGGACCCTGATGTCAGGAAGTGTGTTTTGGTTATTGAATTATAAGCAGATCAGCATATAAAGTCTGCAACATAACCACCAACTGCACGTAAATGGACATAAAGGTAAATGCAGATGAGGACCAAATTCCATAGAGAAAATCTGCGTTTTTAGCTTGCAGGGACTCGGGGGCTGCTTGTCTACTGCTGCCCCATGTGGTCAGTTTGTGTCACTAAGATAAGTCTGAAATAAGCTTTTCAAATACCGAAGCCAAAATTTAACACATTTGAACTTACCGATGGAGGAAGCAGTGGATCAACAACTCCTGTGTGCCATGGTTTAAAATCACCGATTTTCTCTATAGACTTTGGTGTGAGAGAGTGATTGGCGTATGAAAAGTGACACAAACTTCACTTTCCAGGCAAAAAAATTATAATAAATTGGGCACAAATTATGCTTTTTTGTCTTTTTTAAGTGCTTTTAAAGCTGTAGTGCGTAACTTGAAAATACAAACAAACTCTTGTCAAATGGGTTTTCCCACAATGTTGTTCTCTCTCTGTGTCTCTCAGTACATTTGCATGACATTAAAAACTATATAAACAAATGTGAGCACAACTAGAACTGGACTTTCAAAATAAAAGCGTCAGTAATGGCAACATCAAGCTAGTAAAGTGAGACGACTGCAAACAGGTCATCCAGCAGTTTCGTCTCCGCCCGCCCCGCTCTGCTGCTGTATGCACACAGCCGCTCCCTTACTTAGGTCTGATAGTTTTGCGTGACAGAGTCTGTTTTGAGACAAAGGACGCAGCAAACAGACGTTTCTGCTCATGAAATCTGAGCAGAGGCAGACGAACAACACCCACATTATTTCACATCTTAATTTAGAATAGAATAGAACGCCTTGTACTGAAAGCAACTCGCTCTTCAGTGCAGACATGTATGGTATTTACAACATAGGATAAAAAAAAAAATGAATAAATGTTAGTGCAATTACAGAGAGTCTGTCCATGCTGCTCCAGCCTGAGCTGCATGGACAGACCGTGGGGCACCAGAGAGCCTGTGTTTTGTTTTAGTTGCTTCACTTTAGTCCATAATGATGCTCCTCAGCCTCAGAGTCGTCCTCTGAAAACGGACACATGGCAACGCAGGACAAATCCCCCCCCGGTCCTTGTTGCCGCATAGCGGACACATTTGGCATCAAAGAATCTCACAATACGGCTTTAAACAACCCAATCTATAGCCTCCTGATGTATGTGCAGCATCTGACAGTGATCCCCTCGTCTTTTACATGATGCCATTTTGTCCCCTTCCCCTGCATGGCGGTCGCAGCTCTGTGGACGTCCACCTATTTCAGGTTGCGTGTGTCAGAGTCAGACGTTTGAGCTTTTCCAGGGATCAGAGAACGGCCTGTTCACAGCTGCCACGGAAAATATATCAGATAATAGTTTGTTATAAACAGGGGCGTTGCAATTAGGTGGACACGGGTGCCCCAAACTGGGGGATTGGGGCGCCCATGACCCATCTCCTGTTGTAATCGAGACAAATTTCTGTGTTTTGGACATTCACGTATCAGACTCGCACTAAATTTATATTTTCCCAACATAAATATGTCAGAAAAGGTCTTCAGTCCAAAGAAATAACAAATTCTGAGCCCCTGCTTTGAATTGAATGCAGCACATTTATTGTGGAGGCAGGGGACACAAAGGAAAAAGAAACGGTCACTTAAAAAACTATCCCAGCTTAAGTCTACAGTGTGTTGGGAATGTGTTTGCAGCTTTATCTCACTGTTAAACAGCTTAATATCTGACTGGAAACTGAAGTTTGTAAACCACTAAATCTCCTGCACCAAATTCCATTGAGAAAATCAGTGTTTTTAGCTCACAGGAACGTGACACCCGCTGGTCTACTGCTGCCTTTGTTTAGCAAATTTCAGTCATTTTTACGTCAATCTGGACATTTCAAACACAAAAATTACAAATTAAGACATTTAAACCTATTAGTGGAGACAGAAGTGGCTCAAGAATTCTTGTGTGGTGTGATGTAAAATGGTTTATTTTCTCTATGGAATTTGGTGCAGGAGAATAAGTGGGTCACAACGCAACACAAACTTTGGTTTCCAGTTAGATACGTAGTATCGCAGATAAAAATCGACCCAGATCTTGTCAGATGAGACTTTTATTGAGCAGCTAAATTTTAACTATTTCTTTAATGTAACCCTTAAAAAAAACCTTTATTGTAAGAAAATGACTCTGTAATAATATTTCAAACAGGTTTTGAAGTTAAATTTCTTGTACTTTTGTGATTTATAGCCACACTCGGATGTTTGTTTTCCCATCTTAGGAAGTTTGCCATGATTCTATGGCCGCAGTCTTTCGTACTGTAGCTCATTCGAGGGGTTGTTTTCGGGTGTAATGGTCTGCTCGGTGTCTGCAGGACGCTGTGCTGCTAAAACCCGCCGTCCCTCGCGGGTCTCGACGTGGTTGCCCGCCGTGCAGCGGCGTTCCTCAGCTCACAGATCTTTTACTCAGCACTGTAATGCTTTTAGCCACCAGCAATCCATTAACTTAATGATCTCTTTGAGTATGTGCTGGCTTTATTGCTTTCTTTACTCCCTCATCAACTTTCCCCCCCCCCCCTCCCATCTCTCTTGATGCAGATATTCTCAAGTCCAAACATTGCTGCTGCTGATTAAAATTCTCCTACAGGCCTCAGATATTTCCCTGATCAAAGCAAACCTCTCCTTAGTTAGTCGTGCCAAAAATATCAAACACCGGTCATTCTTTTTTTATTTATTTTTATTTTTTTTTTCGTTAACAATGATTAAATTAGTTTTAATAACCTTCACCGGTTCATTATTAGCCTGGAGCCACAGCTTTTGTGGCACCTTCATTACCAATACAATAACGTCTGAGTGAATACGACTGTTTATTTAGTGAAAATGACATACTCTCTTCCTCTGCCTCTCTGTTAAACAGGGGTTAGGGGTATTGAGGGGTATTAAAGGATGTGCTTTAATGATGACGCTTGAAACGAACACGCACGGATAAATTGACACACACACAGGTTTTGTGCTTTTATGCAGTGATGAAAGCTGACAAAAAAAATAAAAAACATCTTTTGATCTTCACCTCTCTGCATGCAAGTTTTGACTGGAGATGATCTGAGACACGTTTTCTTTTAAATAAAATATTATTTTAAACTTTAAAAAAAAAACACACTGAGGCTATTTCAAAGAATAATTAGAAAGAAAAAGAAATGAGGAAAATATGATGGCAACTGACATTTGTGTGTACGTTATTTAGCTTATGAAATTATCAATTAATTTTTTTGTTAGTTTTACATTCTTTTAATAGCCTTATTGTCCCAAGTAATATTTCATTTTTGTTCCAAAGAGAAATAATAAAGTTTAGAAACTGCTTATTCTCCTGCACCAAAGTCCATAGAGAAAATCAGCAATTTAAGCTCCCAGGGACACAGGAGCTGCTGGTCTTCTGCCACCTTATTTGATAAATTTTGGTCACTTAGGTCAATCTAAACAAAGGATTTTACACACAGAAGTCGCAAGATAAACGTTTTGAACTTAATGATGGAGGCAGCAGTGGATCAAGAGCTCCTGTGTGCTGTGATGTAAAATCCATGATTTTCTCAATGGACTCTGGTGTAGGACAGTGTGTAGTTTACAAAGCAAAACAAACTTTGCATTCCAATTGCAAAGCTTTGACTTGTAGCAAGATAAGGCAGAAATCATATTCCGAACATGTCACAGACAAGCAGGTGTGGCCAGAATCACATGACCAGAAAATGGTGGCGCCTCATGCAGTTAATGAAGACTGAGATGTGGCTTAAAGCTAAACTTGTCTGCAAAGATTTATTTACAGGAATAATTAACTTTTCATGGTGTTTACTTGGTGCTAATTTCTCAGTGTTTCATGCATGCCATCCCAGATTTAAACTGTGGAAAAAAGTGGAAATAAGCAATTGAATCCATAGTTCATTTAGCATTGTAGTGTAATTTTTGCAACTGTTTACACTCTTGATTCAGTTTCAGACAAGTGACATTAACGTTTAAAACGGTCTCTTTTATTGACAGTATACAAAAGGACATTGACCAAAAAAAAATTAAAGATTAAATTCTGCTTTCTTTGTACTTACTTCAAATCCATACAGTGAACTTTTGTGCCTGCGTCGTTGTTTCACAGTTTCTCTTTGTGGACAAGTTCGGCTTCTTAATGAGCTGAGGGATTTTTGTCCGCGTACATCTGTCAATATGATCAAATATAAAGACGTTTCATTCATTGGCCAGATGTCCCACACGTCCAGCTGTGGCGGCAGTGGAGGCCTCGGGGAAAACGTGGCTGAATGAAGGCAGGTGTTCACTCCCAGTGGAACAGGGAGCTGCTGTTTCTCATGTTCACACGTCTCCGAAATGAACCTGTCGCCAGGTTAAAGTCTCGTGTGTGTGTGTGTGTTTTTTTAATTTTCCACATTTATTCTCATAGTGGGGTTTTCATGCTTGTACATACTTGTAGCCAGAGCGCGTTGAGATGAGAGTTACGACAGTGAAGGCTGAAAAACATGTGACTCATGAAGCTTTCAAATACTTTCCAAAGGGGCTGATTCACATCCAGCGATTTCAAGAGGCAACAGCAGGATTTACCGCAACATAACGAAATCTAACAATCCATCTGCAATATTTGTGCTTTCCACAGAAATAATTTGTGCGTTTTCTGTCGCCACGTGGCAGCATTTCACCAGTTTCTTCTTCTTCGACTTAACATGATGTCACTTTTGTAAATTACGTTCCCATTTAGAGGAGAATGGATGATGAAGTGCAGCACACATGACAGCTGGTTCAGAGCTCCAGACGTCACGTGACTTTGGCTTCTCTGAACCGACATGTTGGCAGGCAAAAATGAGCGGGGGACGGTGATGGATCCAATCTGTCACTTTAAATCCACCGAGGTCGACCGAGAAATCCCAAATCCTGACAGAGTGAATAAATCAGAGGACGTTATTCCAGACCTGCAGTGTCCTGACATCATCTTCCTGATAAACTTCGTCTTACTCCAGAGAGTCTCTGAAGGTTTTCAAGAGCCTGGAAGGAAACAATCAAGAATCATCTCTGCAGATCTGTGAGGATCCTGTAAAATGTTCTCCAGTTAGCTTGTCACCGACATTTTCGGCACAACATCTATGAGTTGACCAGGATATATACAGCTATAGAGGTCAGAGAGGATTTCTTTGGATGTTTGACGTGTGTGCAGCCTTGGATGAACTACCTAAAAGGGATAATGAGTAAATGGAGAAGTAACTTACCCAGAAAATGACGCTGGTTGAAGTTGAAAATCAAATGTCTGATGTTTTTTTGGTGTGTCTCAGTGTCCTTCCCGTATCTAAACATCACTAAAGTGTCACAATAAACACTTCAGCCACTTCTGACAAAGAAGGGCTTCTCTGTTTACCTGAGCTCGAGCAAGCGGTTTTGAAAAGTCCAGTTTAGTTACGTAACTAGCACATTTGCCGTGCAGCGAACCCTCCCCCCAACATATTCTCATTGTCATGGACGTGAACATTCAACCTGAAGAAGAAGAAGAAGAAGAAGAAGAAGAAGCACCGTGGAGCAGTCAGTCAGCTGGTAGCTGGCCAATCACAAGAGACTCAGTGTTCTGGGGGGCGGGGCATTAGCTCAGAAACAGAGTGACTGTTCAGAGGCTGGCAGAGAGCAGCAATAATCTGGCTTAATCTGAAGAGACTATGAGGTTTTTGACCATAAATATGATTTAATTTATCTAAGTAGACATAAGTAATCTGGATTTTTGGTTAGAACTGAGTGACGGTAGCTCAGTGGTAGTGAGTTGTCTTTCGACTGGAAGGTTGTGAGTTTGATTTCCGACCTCGGTAAGTCTATATGCCGATGTGTCCTTGGGCATGACACTTAACCCCATGTTGCTCCTGTCCACTGTACCAGCAACATGTGGATGGGTATGAAACATGACAGAAGATGTGCTGAGTGAATGGGTGAACGGCAAAACTATAGTGGAATGCAGTTTTGAATGGACATCAAGACAAAAAAATAATAAATTCTTCTTCTGATTTAATTTGGTAGTAACAAAGATAGTTAGGGGGATATGCATTGGAGTGAAAGTAAACAGTTTATTTAATAAATGTAGGAGAGTAAAAAGTTGCTTGAAAAATAAATAAAGTCAAGTACAGATATGTGAATTTTGTGCTTTGTTATGTCTGCCTCTGTAAAACTTGATAAAAGCTTGATTTAAAAACAACATGATAAAAGCATTTAAATACAGGGAAAATGAATAATGGAATATTACACTGTTTCACACTCCTCCGTTTGTTGCAATGTGATACCTCACCATTAGATGTCACCAAATCTTACACACTGGGCCTTTTAAGAAGTCCAGAAGAAAAAGTCCACTTCTCGAGAAAAAGTCCACATGACTTCAACGAAATGTCATGTATGCAGATTTTAATGTATTTCATCTTTGTTTCTTATTTCCACTCTGGAACTTTTATTTCATCATAACAATTCAGCCTAATTCAGTCCCAAGAAATCTGTGAAACGCTAAACACCAGGAGAAGAGCTTGTCCTCTGAAAGACAGATGCGTGCCGTCAAGTGCTTCGTTTGTTTGGTAAAGGATGCCGTTTGGAACGCGGCCCACTTCACTGTGCTCTCCCACACATCAGATAATTGGGCTGCTTTTGAAATATCCTCTGCTGCTGCGGCCGCTCCCCGTCCTGGTCACGATGTTCAAACGGCAGGGATGTACCCAGAGGCTGATGTCGGTTTTTCCAAGCATTTATTTAATTTTTATTTATTTTGTTATTATTATTTATTTTATTTTTTTTGCTCGAACCGAGGTTTGATGACTTGTGGGCGGGGATCCTGCTGTTTGATGTCCAGAGCTCGTTAATCCAAACCTCATACGGTATGCAAGGTCAGGCACTTCTTTGATGTGAACGGGCCGCTTCTGCCAAGTCTGGAGAGTCGAGGGGGCACCGTTCATTTGCGGGAGATCAGGAACCGTAGCAACCCTGACACCTTTTGGCTTTTATCCATCAACTACCGTGAGGACGAGGTCTGGTGTGGTTTCTCTCTGTCTGTCTCTCTCCTGCTGCTGCAAACGCGCACACACCAACATTTCCTCAGAGGCTGAATCGAACACAAATAATTTCCCAAACACGCAGGGTAATTGGAGGAATGTGTGGAACTTTCATGTTTTCCTCAGGGAGCCTCCGATGCAGCTTACGCTGAGAAGGTGCCACGACGACATAGAATATATCAACTTAATGTCACTCAAGTATTTACCCTTTGATTCCTGCTCATTTTTATACTTTAAAGGAATAGTCCGGGGGTTAGCGGTTGCATGTCTTGTTTGCCAAGAACCAGCCATGAAAAACCTGTTTCGTGCCGCACAACAAAAGGCTCACCTTGTGAAATCGAAACCGTGTCAAGTCTAGAAAATATGTTTGACACTTTATATCACCATTAATCAGTGTTTTCTCGCTGGAAGTGAAGGTTTGTCGCTTTGTGCCAAAGTCCGTTGAGAAAATGAGCTATTTTTAAATCATAGCACAACAGGAGTTTTTGATCCACGGCTGCTTTTGTCTTTAAGGTCAAATGTGTTATTTTGTGACTCTGGTGTTTAAATCCATCATTGTGATTTACATAAATGATACAAACATGCCAAGTGAGGCCAAGTGTGTCCCCGTGAGCTTAAAACACACATTTCCTGTATGGACTTTGGTGTGGGAAAGTAAGCGTTGATGTTTTTTTAAAAAAAGAAAACCCTCCAGTTTCCAGTTGTGAGCGGCGAGACAACATAGCAGATGTATTCCTCACACTTACTCTGGTTTTCATTTCATCAGCTTAATCTTTTGCCAAACGCACGGCATGTATTTTCTGCCGCTGGCAGTTTCTCAGTCGAAGCGGCAACAAAAGCCTTAGTTTAATGGTGTCAGGAAGGAGCGTGGAATCATGGGATGTGTTGTCGTGTTTGGTCCACCTGGGCGTTTGAGCTCAAACAATACATAGCAGAGATGATGAGTGAAAGCGGAGAAGATTATAAAGCAGTGTGAAATGAACTGTAGAAACACAGATTTCTATGGATCTAAAGGGTGTTGGAAGCGTTGAGGCTCAGTGAAACATTAAAATCAGGTTTTGTCTGTTTGCCCGTTGGCAGCCATGTTTTTCGGTGAGAGCGAGCTTCCGTGTCTCCGCCTGGTTCCCTGGTTGAAAAAAAAAAACACACCTTAGAAGAACCTGAACTGTCCTGTGAAGATGATGAAATGTCTCATATTCCCCCGCGATCCCTTCAGGACATGAAAACGAAAGCCACAGATAAATCATTTGCTCATTTGGAGTGACGCGCTCGGCCCGAAGAGAACAAGACTTCGGTTCGAGTTCCCTGGAAACAAGAAGGAATGAGTCGAAACAGTGTTTTTGTTATGTAAAGCAAAGCAACAACGGCCCCCCCACTTTGCACCCAGTGCAGGAATTCAATGCAATTAACTCTTGAGCGTTGCATGTAAATATGAAGGTTTGGGCTCTGCAGGCACACACACACACACACACACACGTGCGCGCGCACACACACACACACACACACAGACAGAGGGAGAGAAATTGTGGGATCCTGGCTCTTTGTTTTCCCGGGGCTTTGGCTGGTCTCCACGCTGCCTCACTTGGCAGCACTTAGCTATAATTTTCCTCACAATGACTGGCGTGTGAGCCGTCCATCATTCCTTCCCTCGTGTCTCCCCGTCTCTTCCCCTGCACCACCATCCCCCCATCAATACCAAGTTCTCGAGCCTCAAGCGAAGTCGGGTTTGCTCCAGAGTCTTGCCTATCAGCCTGTCATCTCAAAACCAAACACACCGCCTCAGGATATTTATTAACTTACACACCTCACACTGTCTGTGATCACATCTAAAGTGTCTGGCGGGATGATTTTGGACACGTTGGGAGATTCTCAGAGCAACAGTAGGTTTTCTCCAAATTGTTTCCAGGCCCGCCTCCTTCTCATTCAACCTCTCACCTACCATGATTTCAGTAAGTGATACTAAGCAGTCCTACAACATGACACTGGGGGGGGGGGGGGGGGAAGATATGACTGTATATAATAATTGGAGACACCCAGTGCTTCAAGATTTACAGTAAAATTATTCCGCTCATTCTCCTGCACCAAACCCCATTAAGAAAATTGACGTTTTAAGCTTGCGGTGATACAGGACCTGCTGACATTTGGTAAGTTTGTGTCACTGAGGTAAATCTGAACAAAAGGTTTCAAACACTGAAGTCCTACAAAAAAAAAAAAAAAAAAAAAAAAAAAAAAAAATGCTTGAACAAAAAAAAAAAAAAAAAAAACATGCTTGAACTCACTGATCAATGACTCCTATGGGCTGCGATGTAAAATTGTTAATTTTCTCTATGGAATTTGGTGCAGGGAGAGATGGCAGTTTACAAAGTGACACAAACTTCAATTTTCAGTCGGAAAAAGGCTTTAAGGTCCAGATTATTGTAGTCTTGAGTCTAGAATAAGCCTGTTCTTTGCTTTACAAAGACAACCATCTTGTGACACCATGTTTCTACAGTAGCCTGGATGGACCAACTCTTTGTGACTCAATCATACTTTCCCATAATCACGCCATTGAAATTTCAAAATGGTAGGAAACCTGTCATGATTATTCACTGTATTCAAATGTTCAATCCCATTCATGCTATGCAATGAAGGACCAGGGCTGGTTTCGTACCTTTAAGCCCCGCCCACACTAGAGGAGAATTGGCCAGATTTTGGTCCCGATCCCACATTTTCAACAATCGTGGGTGCTTTACAGTTTTTAAACTGATTTCAACAGATTATCTGACCAGATTATCCTGCAGAGTGAGGGATTAACGGACACGATTTCAATGTTGGAGTCTTCCAGATTTCAAATCCTAAGTATTAAACATGTCAGATATTTATTGATTGACCAGAACCCCGGAATAACCACTGAGAACAAGTTGACGGGGAAACAGATGTTGCATACTTTCGAGTTTCTGTAAGATCCCAAATCCCTGGAATCTCCTTCCTGAAATCATCTGATGAAAACCCAAGTGGGTGGTCCCGCATGTAATCTGTGCTTTCTTGGGATTAAAACACTGAAAATCAGTTACAAAGTTTGTTGTGCCCTTGGGTCTCCAGCGCGTTTAAAATCAAGTCAAGATCTGAAAATCCCTTAGTGTGGGGCAGGATGAAGCGTTTAGCGTGAGGATTTTTGAATTTCAAAATAAAAGAAAAACCAGTAGCCAAACCCACCTAATAGACCTGTTTAAAAATCCGGTACCAACTCTCTAATGAAGAGAAGGCAACTTTAATGAAGATAAACCTTCAGGAGCCTAAAGCTTTGTTTCCTTTTATTTAGAAACGTCTGTTACGTCAGAAGAGCTTGAGCAGAAGTTCAGTGTTAAAGGTTAGCGGGATCAAACGCCCTCTGGCTCCTGAAACGGAGACAAAATCAGCTCCATGTCTCCAGCATGATGAAGGAGCACCATCATTAACACGCCTGTGGCTTACTGATATACAATAATTGAGTTCAGTGGAGGTGCTGCACAAACACGCCGCACAAATATTGAATGTTTTCTGACGAGAACGAGCCCCTACTTCAGGCATAATCCCGCAGGTCACCGCCGAGACCTAATTTAACGTGTCAGTGATAAATTTCTCGATGTTATCTGACGCTTGCTCGACACGGTTTTTGGTTTTTGAGAACACGTCTTAAGTTATTGTTTGTCACGAAACGGCTCCAGTGGTTTTACATTTAGTTTGTAGGTGAAAAAAGGTCGTACAAGATGTAACACGGTATTTAGTGAAGGTGTAGCAGACATTCTTCTTCTTTACTGGAGAGATTCAGGCGTCGGATTTTCCTCCCGTGAGCTGTTTTATTGCTCTCGTTGTTTGTCTCTTTCCCCCCCCCAAATATAATAATAATAATAATAATGATTATAATAATAATAATAATTTTATTTAAAGAACACTTTTAAAGGGTGATCAAAGACACTTTACATGCATTAAAATGTCATAAAACAAGCATAGGCAAGAAAATAAACAGAATAGTATAAAGTGACCAATATAAACTAAATTAAAAATGCACATGATAAAAATTGCTGCTTTTTTAGGGTTTTTTTTTTTTTTGCAGTATAGACACCGAGCACACAAAAAAAAAAAACAGATTTTTCAGTGTCATTTTTTCATCCAGACAACTGAAATGCTATTTATTTGTATTTTGTATAGGGACAACTCATTGGCGACTTAGGGGAAGCGATGATGTCATGACCCCGCCTCTTTTTTCCCCGTGCTTGCTTTTGCTGCTGCTTATTTACTTTGTCGTCGTCGTCATCTTCTCGTGTTTGGAGTTTGTTTGGTTCGTTCACTTTATGCTAAATTTACCTTCTTTCTTCAGTCATCCCGGCTTTTTTCACTAAGTCTCTGTTTCTGTGAATGTGTACAATGCGATGTATACTTATTCGAATAAAGCTTTATTTTAAAGATCGTACAAGGGAACTGTTTGTTTCCGAGTGGACAAGACTTCAGCTCCGGAGAATCGTAGCGGCCTTTTAGCAACGCGTGTGTTTTGTGCTGAAAACAGGTAGCGCGGTGAAGAAATCACCAAGGGGGAAAACGTCTTCTTCTCTATTTTTGGTGTGTTTTTGTGGCAGCATTACAGCGCCACATACAGGCCTGACATATGTACTACAGCACTTAGTCATTTTGGCAGGTAAGTTTCTTGAAATGGTGCCGTGTTTGTGAAAACCCGATGCTAGCTCAGTTTCTTTATTTGCGTGATGATGAAATAGCATTATGGAGTAACTGTATTACAGCAATATTACCTACTCCGGCTTTACCACAAAGTGAAGGAGTTCTTGGACTGAATTTTTCCACCGTTGTTCAGAAGCGAAACATTCACACCTGTTTACAAATATGATGCATCTGCGCGATGTTGAAAGTTGATGTCCTCACAAAACCCTCTTGCCTGGGTTTCTTTTTCCCGCTGTTCTGTGAGATAATCAGTCTGCTGCTGCCTGAACGACGACGACGACGATGAGAGTCTACAACAGAGAAACAAGTGAAGCTGGTGGCAGCGAAGGAGGGAGGACTGAAGATTTATCATCCTGCCCTGGAGTGGAAAGCAACGCTTGGAGTCTGGGGAGAGTGGGTTTCCACTTCACTTTAATTTGGTGTGAAGTGTTTAAAACACGCGAGTGTGGTTTGGGGAGATAAACGGAAAAATTTCTCAGGCTCTTTTTTCCCCCCCTGGTCAAGTCTGACACCTCAGTGTGTTCTGATCCATAACTCACTCCCTCAGTAGGATTTGTTGACAGGTTTTAGTAGTGATTTGCTGCATGTGGACTCAGTATTTGAAGCGTGTCTTGTTGTTTTTGGGAATCTCACTTAACATAAATGTCCATGTTTATTAAGCAGCCAGTGAAAGATTCTTCTATTTTTCTTTTTCTTTTTTTCTTTTTTTTCCCGCCTGACACGACTTGGAGGCGTCACACTTAATGGGATTTTAACGACAGCTGCTGTTTTCTGTGCAGCAGGGCGACGTCTGCCATCTAGTGGCAAACATGCGCGCAGATGTTGTCCACAGCTGCACCGTGCAGTGTTGGAATTCACTCCCGTCGTCCTGCGGTGTGACAGTGGACACGGAGGGCGAAACCGCCGCGCCACTGTGGCTCGTGGTTAAACAGCACAAGTGTACAGCGCGGTGACTCCTGGACTAATATTAGCACCGGATGAGCTCAGCTTTTCTCTGATATTTTTAGATCGAAGCGAAACACTGAGGAATCCGTTTGAACTCGGCACAGTCAGTAAATCAAATCAAGAGCTCAACATGTTACCTCCAAATGCAAACTAAAAAGTAGAAGCTTTCATTTATTCACCAATAAAAGTACAAAAATGGCATTTTCACTTTTAAAAATTACATTTTGCAAATGCAATAAAGCAAAGAAGTTGTTCTACACTTAATATCTTTAGCATCAGGTGATGAAGGTATCAGGACTTGATCCATCAGTCATTTTATTTTACCTAATCAATATTTGTACCTTATCCTTTACATTTGGTAATGGTAATTGCCAACAATTATCATTACATCCAGGAGGAAGCAATTTTAAAAACTGCATTCAAAATTACCTAATTTCCCTTTGTACTTCACTGCAGAACTTGTACTGTATGTGGATATTTTTATTCTCTACCCTTGGGGCGAAAATGGCACAAATTTGTTCCTTAATTCACTTTGTGCCGTTTCTGATTGTAATTTTAGAAATGTTCTTGTCTTGTACTCCTATTTTTGAGCGTGTAGAAGGAGCGTCTGCCAAAAGCTGGGATGGGTTAGTACCAAACTGCTTTGTCCAAAAACCTTGTGACAGAACTGTCGGTCAGCTGAAAGAAAACGCTTCTCAGCACAAGATGACAAACTCTTTAGGTCTTTCATCTTCAGTGCTTAATATTGTGAGAAGATTTAGGCCAGAATCACAAACTGCTGCTGAATGTGCGTGAATGTCCAGTCCCCAGGATGAGAAACCCATCGTGCTACTGTGATGGACGTCGACGCATGAGTTCAGGAGTACGTTGGACAATCATTTTACCGGGCCCAACTCTTCTGAGACGGACTGAATGACAGTAACAACATGTTCTAGTCCAACTTTCATCTTCGTCATCAAATGGACGTTGGACAGTCTTCATGCCAAAGAAGGAAAAGACCATCTGCACTGTTCAGTGAAAGGTGCACAACCCAGCATGTGAGATGTTCTGGCTGAGCATCAGGGCTCACAGAATGGGTGACCTGCATTCACGTGAAGGCACCAAACTGCAATTTTGGAGAAACATATGATCCTGAAAAGCCAAACAACGTGAGGTCTAATTCTATGTGTTTGACTGGTCTGTCTGAAGTCCAGCTCTGTCTCCTACTGTTGACACTGTTGAGCAGCTCTAGGCTTGTTTACAGCAGGAATGGGCGTGGAACCTGCAAACAGCAATGGTTCCCAAATGATTTGAAAAGAAAAATTGATGTGCCACAGTGGTAAACTTTCCTCTATCCTGATAAACACTGACCTTGTCAGGACCAGTAGTTGTCATGGAGACCAAAACCTGGTCCTAATAAGGCAGAACCTCATTTCTGAGGAACTGGTTAGGTTTTGGATTAAGTTTTGAATTGTGGTCATTTTTAAAGTAAGGGATAATATCCAAATGAATGGAAGTCAATATAGGGTCCTCAGAATAGCTGCATAAACCAGTGTGGTCTTGAATTTGTTACCTCTTCGGGACATTTTCTGTCAAACGTCTCCTCATGGAGACCAAAACCTGGTCCTAATGAGGCAGAACCTCATTTCTGAGGAAGTGCTTAGGTTTAGAATTAAAATTTGAAGTGGTTATGGTTCAAGTTAGGGAAAAGGCCTTGGTTCATCTGTCCAAATGAATGGAAGTCCGTGCAGAGTCATGAAGGGAATAGCTGTGTAAACCTGCTTAGCTTCACATGCTGGAGTCATTGTCACATTAATGGCTGTTTCACGACTTTCACACGTAAAACCCGAAGAGCTGCTGCAAAGTGTCTACCAAGAAATAAAAAAAGGACGACTCTGAAATGACACAAGCCACTTTGTGGCGACTCTTCAACCGTCCATCTGTCTGAGTCCCGCCGCCAAGAGCTGGATTAGTTTCGCCGCTCCTCTAATAACTGACAAGCCCCAATAAGTGAAATAAAGATAAAGGTGGTGGAGGGATAGAAATAGATTGTCAGACTGTGGTGCTCGTGCTGAAAACGCCGGGTAGAAGCAAAAGGGAGATGGTTGTTATCTGTGAAGATCTTTGAGCAGCCAGAAGACTCTCACTCTCCCAGGACAGCAGCAGCAGCAGCAGCAGCAGCAGCAGCAGCAGCAGCAGCAGCAGCACAGAAGAGAGGGAGAGTGTGTCTTGTACAACCCAGGCGGTCGTAAAACTCAGGCAGACCGTGTTGGTCCTGTAAACGTAATCTGCAAAAGCGTTAATTACAACCTGGCGCCTCTGTGAAGCTGTGTGTGCTGGAAGTCAGCTGAGTCGTCAGCGGCGTCCCTCATCTCCTTCCTGAACAACAACAGCTCGAGCCATGGCGACAGCCTTGGAAACGAGATTTTCTCTCTGTTGGGGATCCTGTTTGAATTGGCTGCTTTAAACAAATTAAAGAGGCAGTCAGATGCTGTGTGTGTGTGTGTGTGAGACCCTCTCTCCTCAGGAGGGGGCACAGCCAGAGACCCTGTGTTGTTTACTGTCATTCATGTGAAAGGGCCGAGGGGTTTTGTGTGTGTTTAGCTCACACACACACACACACACATGCTTCTATCAAAGTGAGGGCCCTCATAGACATAATACATTCCCTACCTAAACCCAATTCTAACCCTAACCCTAAAACCAGGTCTTAACCCTGACAAAACCCTTTTAAGGGGGAAAAAAAGTGAGGACCAGCCAAAATGTCCTCACTTTGTAGGTGTTTATACAATTTTTGGTCCTCACTCTGCAACAAATACAAGAACACACACACACACACGTTTCCATGACTTCAGAGGACATTTGCATTGACTTCCATTCATTTCCTGCAGACTTACTCTAACCTTAACCATAATTACTAGTGTCCTAACCCTAACCCTGACCCTAACCTCAGCCTAAGTTTAAAACATGTCTTCACCTTAAAATGGAGTCATTTACGTTATGGGGACTTGATTTTTGTCCCCATAATGTGAGTGTGGAGACAGATTTAGGTCCCCACAACATAAGGAAGACCAGCTACACACACACACACACACAGCCCTCAATGAAAATGCTCTTTAACCTTTGTTACGGCCCACACAGCAGCAGTGAGGAGCCGGAGCTGCAACCGATTAATTGATTAGTCAAATTGACCAGAAACGATTCAAACAGTCCTTTTCCTCATGTTTCATTTACTACTTATATTTTTCCCTTTTTAATCTTGTCTCTTTTTCGCCTCAAGACATGAATAAATCACCCCAAAAAGTAGAAATGGCAACAAAGTAAAGTGTAAAAGCCTCAAAATTGAAAAACCACAGCATAATTAAATGACTTTACTTAGTTTTATTCATGAGCGAACATCAAATTTCACTTGTGGCTTCCTCACGTTCAAACATCTCCATTGTGGACGTCAGAAAGCCACGAGCAAAACAAGTTAATAAAGCCTAAGCCAAGGCATTTCAGCATGTTTCTGTTTTCTGTTTTTTGTTTTTGGATGACCTGTTTATATGTTATTTTTTTGCTAAAACAGGTACATGTACTGCAAAAATGCAGATTGGAGGTTTGTTGTTCGTTCATTTTATTCTTACACGGTGTGTATTATACACTGGCTACTGTCTTCGGTGTTGACCTTCAATTCCGTTTTATCTGGTTATTAGTATTATCGTGGAAATTACTTGCGACAATGTGCGTGTTTTTCCAAATAAAAAAATGAAATGAGTTAGTCAGAATGACAAATGTTCAACGTTAACATCATCAGAGACCGGCTCTCCTTTAACGCACTCACTCTGGTTTATCAGAAAACTCTTTTTTTTTGTCTTTTGGTAAGACTCTATTCAGAAACACCTCCGTCTGTCTGTCTGTCTGTCCGTCTGTCTGTCTGTCTACCTTCCTCCGTCTCTTTGTAGCCGCAGAAGACAGGCTTCAGTCAATGAGCCCCTCACTCTCTGAGATTTTTGTTATTGTGTTATTGTGTAATGGCTTGCAGAGGTTGATGGATGGCTCCTCCACAGGTCTCCCCGAGGAGCAAACCTTCTATCTGGACATTAATCTACTGCTGTGAGACAGACACGCTTGTTTAGCCAGCACAAAGCCCAGTAAGCTGTTGTCTCTGAGAAAAAGCTGGCCGTCTCCAGAGCCACTGGAGGCTGCGATGGCTGGAGCCAGAGTAATGACCTGTGAAATTCAGCGATAGAGTTGTCCTGTTGCACACACAGCGCCGCCAGCGCCGGGCCTTGTTCGCGGCCTGTTGCTGATTTATCAGTGCGCGTCTCCTGGTGCCGTCGCCTTTCTTGGAGCTTTGACCCTGGAACCCCAGTTTTCACACAATTAATGCAGCACATGTGAATATTAAGACTCAGTAAAATCTCTGTGACATGTTTTCTAACGTAAAGTATATAAAAAACAGGTTATTTATCACTACTAAATTAACTGTCAACTATTTTTTTATCAATAAATTTGTCTGAGAGTTGTTTCTCTGTTTATTTTTGGCATCTCCTGCAGTTTTGGAAAAAGCTCAACATTTGTACACCGTTGTTTGCATTTTATAAACAAAACGACTCATCAGTGAATCTCTTAAATAACAAAATAATGAGTACAATCAGTTGTCGCAGCCGTAGCTGTAATTGCGATGATATTTTTTAAAAAGTTGTCGTGAAATTCCTCTAAAACACTGACTTCACTTTACATTTGGGTGAGGAAATTGAGGTTTTTAATCTTACAAAATAAGGTTCTGGAAAAATGTAGCCATCTCTGAGTAGTTTACTTCTTGTAAATTTCATGTCTTGTGAAATTTTAACTCCCATAATGGAAACTCATCACAATCAGTGTATTCTGATGCGTGATAAAAATTGTATATTGTCCCAGCGATCATTACTCATAACCAAGCTAGTGAAATAAGGCTTGATTTGGGTGTAGATGTAATAACTTTATAATACAAATAAAGACTAGTTCCCTCCCTAGTAATTGTTATCACAGATTAGTTCACCAGCAGCAGATCGAAGGTTCCGACACCTGCCTGGAGCTGATAATGTCGCAAAACGGAGAATCTACCTCAGTCGAGATCTAATACAGGCAGGAATTTAAGTGTTTTATTGTGAGATAACCGAATGAATTGTCTTGTCATCACAGGGAGGAGGAGATTTGTTATCTGGTGATAACGCGTTCATTTATCTCATCACCACGAGAAAACGAGCCCCGTTATCTCCTGATAA
The DNA here is from genome assembly GCA_016785285.1 of Brachirus orientalis. Lineage (NCBI taxonomy): Eukaryota > Metazoa > Chordata > Actinopteri > Pleuronectiformes > Soleidae > Brachirus > Brachirus orientalis. Next base: position 1,276,577 of record JAFBJR010018220.1, read on the forward strand.
AGCCTTATCATTGTCCTGTGAAAATTCGATCAGCTTCCTTAGATACGAGCAAAAATTATATTAAAAGCTGAAAAATCAAAAATCATTCAGCGCCCCCTGCAGTATCTCCTGTATCATTTTTGTTGCACACTTCTCCTCGAGTTGTTTGGCGTGAGAGTGGGGGGGGGGGGAAGTGAAATTGACCCTGGCTCGCCTTAAGCGTGGAAAAATCCAAATTAAAAAATAGAGTTAAATGGTGTGTGGACAGATTTATTCGCTTTCACTGCCGATGATACTCATGAGAAATTAGCAAACGACAAATGTCATGTCACGCTGACAGACGTTTTCACAACAAGCACACGAGGTAAAGAACTGCCCAACAGTCCAAAACTCTTTTGAAAAAGTAAAAGTCTCCAAACTCAACTAGATAATCAAGGCCTATAATTTAGGGCTATTTTGACTATTTTTGCAAATGTTTACCATGCCATTATTTGGTCTAATTTTTTCCAGCACAACTTCATCCAGTTAATAAAATAATTATTTAATCCCTGTAGTGCTGTCGTGTATTGAACACGCTGGACTTATATTTTTTTACCTGTAATAACCACAAACCTGCTCAAAGATCCACTCCTAGCGTCCTGTTGACCTATTGACCTGTTTTATTTTATGCTGTGATAATTAATGCTTTATCGCCCTTAACTGTCTGTATTTGAGTCCCATTTCCACAAGTGTATTACGACAATGGTTTCAAATATTTGCCCTGCTTTGTCCTGTGAAACGGTCTGTTTTCTCTCCTCCTCAATCAGATTAGGAGGTGAGTCTGAGAGTTGGGGTGAGGAGCCTTTGAAGGTGGTAAGGAGAGGAGCTCTGTCCTCCCCAGAGCCAGATTATACAAAGGAGGGCAAACTTCCTGCTGGCACCTTCTGTCTGCTGGATACACTTTGACTTTGTTTCCTTTAGATTCACAGCAGAGAGGAGATTCCTCCTCGTTCCCTGAAAGAAAAACGGCCTCACTGGGAGACAAATGTGGGGATTTTGTGTAAAAAACTGCAGTTGCACAGTAACAAATATTCCTTAAATTTGTATTTAATCACAACCCCACTCAAAAGAATCCCTTAAAATGATGCACTATGATGAAATTCAAATCAGTTTGGCTGATAGCCTTTACTGTTAACTAATGTTATGTTTAAAGGAAAAAGTATTTTATACTCTTATCTTTGAATCACCACAAACAACTACAATAATTATACAAATATATAAAATAGCCGTCTACTGCTTTGTTTTAGACCCTTTCTACTTCCTTATTAAACTATTTATTGACTCAGAAGTTAAATCTTTTGATGAAACAAACTTAGTAACGCCACAATATATGTGAAATAACCAACCAAGTATCTCATCTTCTTTGCCCTTGTGATGAATATCAATAATCATCCCATAATCTGTGCTTTTCCATTACTATTTGTGTTATTTGGCAGCAAAAAATGTAAAAACATTACTTTGAAAATGTCTTTCCCACACAATTTAACTACGTTTTCAATTCCTTTTGCTACAGAATATTGATTTTCTGAACAAAAATTGCGTGACTTATTTCCATATGTACAGACAAGCGTATCAGTATGGTATGTTTAAATAAGGAATTGGGGGAGCTGACAGTCTGCAGTATTAGCATGCTAACTCACTGGAAGAAAACTGCAGATAAAAGTTTTCATGCTTTATATAAATGACAAAATCTGTCACAATATCTTCACTGTTTTAATCCATAGCCATAGGCTGCTCTACTTACTAGCTCACATGCTAGTACAAGCATGCTAAATCACCAGAAAGTATATCACATTATATCTTCACAGATTAATACACAGTCTAGCTAGGCTGCCCTGTTTTTAGCTCAATATGCTAATGCAAGTATGCTAAGTCTGTCAAGTTAGGCTGTTTTTAGTGCAATATGCTAACAAAAACATGCTAACTCACTGGAAGAAAGGTGCAGATCAAACTTCCTTTTCTGTATCACCTCGCAGCAAAATATCTACATTAGCTAATCTGTTCTGTTAAGTTAGGCAGCTCTGTATAGAGCTGTTTTAGCAAAATATGCTAACAAAAACATGCTAACTCACTGGAAGAAAGGTGCAGATCAAACTTCCTTTTCTGTATCACCTCGCAGCAAAATATCTACATTAGCTAATCTGTTAAGTTAGGCAGCTCTGTATAGAGCTGTTTTAGCAAAATATGCTAACAAAAACATGCTAACTCACTGGAAGACAGGTGCAGATCAAACTTCCTTTTCTGTATCACCTCGCAGCAAAATATCTACATTAGCTAATCTGTTAAGTTAGGCAGCTCTGTATAGAGCTGTTTTAGCAAAATATGCTAACAAATACATGCTAAATCAGTGGAGAAATAAACCTAAAAGGTTTCAGTCTTCTGCGTCTGCTTCAAATTGTATTAAATAATCAATTTTTGCTCGCGTTGCTTATACATTTCTGACTTTAACGATGTTAAGTTGTCGTTTGCAGCAAATTCAGTGTGCACATAAACGGCTCTGACACATTTTGCAGGTAGCCGAGTGGCGATTGAAAAGTGTTTATGGAGCCGAGGTGACATCAGACACCGTGACTAATCAATCGGTTTCTCCCTGCCTGCTTGCTCTTCAGGTGTCTGTGAATTCGGAAAGGGAGGAGGCGGCGCTCATGCGGTGCAATAAAAGTAAGCTTGGAGGAAAATGTGACAGATGTTGGAGGCCTGTGCCAGCGAGGAAAGCGAGAGTGGGACTGTCAGACATGTCGACTCCGGCGTAGTGATGGATGGAGAGTGAGGTAAGACGGATGACTTCGTCTGTCTGAGGCCATGTTGTCATAGCGGAGGATTGCCGCTTGTCTTAACCTCTCAATATCAGAGAGCAAACTGAAGTTTGTTTACACTGCTCCAGTGGAGTGATTTAGAATGAGGGGCGAGGGAGACGTGGGTGTAGAAGGTATGCTTGCTGGAGGGTCGGATCAGGTTTCTAAACATTCCCTTTGAAATCGAATAGCAACCGTCCCAGGCGTTTTGAACTCAACCGGCCCCTTTTGGTTACAGTCCTCGAGGTAGTGAGGAGTCCAAACACAAACACAAACACAAACAGAGAGAATGGAATATCAATCGCAGTGTTGGCCTTTTACGTCCCCACATGAGTCGACATCCAGCCTGGATTCTGGCCAATGAAAGAGCAGAAAATGAAACCCACGAGTGACTTGTTGCCTCTTGTCTGTTCAAACTGGATAAGATGACTTTTTTTTTTTTTTGGCTTAAACTTGTCATTATGATGTTAAAATAGCAGTGGTGAGAGGAAAAATTACACCATCCATGTTGATACTGATCCCTTGAAAGTGCATGCTCTCACTATGTTGTCCTTTAAGCCACTGGCTTGGGGTTATCGCGGAAGAATCACATCTCCATCTACGGCATAAAGGAACTGCATGTAAAAAAAAAAAATAAAATAAAAATACTGACATCAGTGCAACTCTGGCTTTGAGGGAAAGTAACTGTGACACTACTAGAGATGCACAAAATTGTTTGGCACTGTATTATTATCGTCCAATATTGGCTTTAAAATAGAAAAACACCCCAAGATTCCTGATATGACTCAAGCTGTGGGCAGAATAGGCTGCTACCTTCTTGTGCCCTCTACAGTAATTATTTTTCCTGTGTTCATTTATTTTGCTCAATGAAGACATGTTACACATATGAAAAATACTATGTTGAATTCACAACAAAATGACCGCAGAGAAAAACACAGCTTTCAGCCAAAGCAATCTGGATATACCGGCATAGTGGCAAAAAGTCCATTACTGGATTCATGACTGCTATGTCTTTACATCAGGGACCTAACAGTTACCATTAAAGCCAGGGCCAATTTTTGGCTTAGGGTTAAAAATAATAAAATAATAGAATAAAATAAGAACAACACAAAACACCACCACCACAGTAATTTATTCTTGTATCCAATGGGATGGGATTTGCATGGAAAAACATAACAACTGTGACCCAGAGTTGTATGTTCAAGGATCCATTGTGTGGGAGTTAGTGACATCTAATGGTGGGACTGCAGATTGCGACAAATAGACTTACATTTATGGCAACCACATTGTAAAATGCGATTGTCTTGGTTTAATGTTGCATATTGGATACTTAACTGATGTATATTCTCTTGCGGCCATGATTAAAGGTTATTGTTTATTGTTAGGATTGTCCACTTTCACCTTAACGTCGTAGAAGCACGGCTTTTAAACCCGAGTTTGGCAAAGAGCCGAGTGATTTATGGCGTCTTTGTGTTGCTAAAACAATAAAAACAAACAAAAAGTATAACGTCCCCGGAGATGAACTCGCTGAACACTGCTCGTAACAACATAGTTTGGGGGGTGAGTGTTATTGCGATGGAAGATGGATTGGAGTCTGGCATATTTTGCCACAAGTCAGGTGTGTGTGTGTGGGGGGGGGTGTCGGGGGTTGGTGCATTGGTGCTGGGGGGGGGGGGGTTCTGGTGGGTGACGTGGGGGTCTCGGCTCGTGTCCAAACCCGGTCTGAAGTCAGTGCTGGGCTGGGTTGTTGGCTACATGTATATATGTACATATATATATATGTATGTGTGTGTGTGTTGGATGGGTGGGGGTGTCGGGGGGGTGTAGGGGGGTCGTGGGGTGCAGGGATTACACTGTCACACTGTTCATACTGTTTATGCATACCAGGCCACTGTGAGTGCCTCTTTGTCGCATAAGTGTTTACTTGAATTTATTTTGGGAGAATTCCACATGACTGGGACGGGGATCTCTATAAATTATGGAATCGAGTGCTTTGTGTAATGATAACTTCTGTCAGTTGGTCGGGCCGCGTGACAGTGTTTTTAAGAGCGTGTAAATACAGCGGTGGTGAAAGAGGGAGAGGGGCGTCTGTGTGCTTCCTTGTTCATTTAGTCTGTTCAGCAGAACAATAACAATGTGTTAAATCGAGGCTCCTCGCACGTCGCTGCCTCTCCTCCTCTACACGACTGCACACTGCATTTGCTATATTACTACTGTATAATTTAATCACCTTATTTATCGTTATATTTCAAATATTCCTAATATTTTTTTCCCCCCTGAAAAAATATCGCTGGGTACCGTTCCAGTTTGAATCGACACTGGTAACGGTAGCTAAAATGTGTTTGGTATCTTTTCTTTGTAACTGCCCAAATTTTAATTAGCTTGTGGATTCAGGTAATGATATTTGCTATTGACTGATTTAACAAGAATCTGTGCTTGTTCATATCCATAAAATTTGGCTGGTTCCATTAAAAAGTTTGGTATCTAAACCTACCAAGGATCCCCACATTTATTTCCCTGAGAATAACTGGATAAATTGTTAGATTGGAAAGTTATCTATGAACTATATCAGATTAAGAAGGTGAAAATTCATTCAGGGTTATTCTTAGTGCTTGTTAGAATCCATACAATTTCATTGGTGCCATTAAAATTCTAGAGTTTGGCATTATAAATCGTTCAGTTAGAAAGTCTAACTGACAGAATAAAACGGTCAGAATAAAAGAAAATTCACTCACTATTTATTATTCTCGAAAGGCTTTTGTTATAGCACCATATCATATTTAAATTACTCATGCATTACAGCACTGTCATCTGCATAGCCACATCACCAGGGTTGCAGTGTAACCTCAATTTTTTTTTACTTTTTGTCTTCAATTAATAGTCAAGAGTCTTCACGATCATGTGCACAGTCAAAACAGCTTGTTGTTAAACTGTAAAATGAGATTTTTATTTTTTTAAACCTTCTTGCCATACCTTAACATCTAGAACAAAGGATGTTACATTGTTAAAGAAGGATATTTAATATTTTATATGCTCAACTTTGAAGTTACTTCTTATTTTTATTTTTTTCTTTGCAATTTATTAATTGCTGTCAATATCTAATTTTGCATAATACGTGTAGGTAAAATATGTGTTTTGCCAGCATTTGTGAATGTGAAACTGTAGAAATAGTCAAAGTACTCTCCAAGTAGAAAGTCTCTCTGCTTTTATTGACATATTATTAGATTTTAATGATTCTGTGCCATTAATGATTCTGTGCCATTGCAAACTGTAGTCCAGAAATTGATATTTTCATTGAATACTATAGGTTTACATGTATTCATGTACTGTACACCTGAGGGAGGTTGAATAGAATCTGTGGCAGAAATAAAGTTCAAGTGTTGGCACATCAAAAGTGTGCACAGGTTGTCATCGTTTGTGGGATTATTAGATTTAGACGTTGTAAAAAACAAGAGGAGACATATATTTCTGTTGGAAGTTCTGGATCAGTTAAAGGCAAAAATACTGTTGTTTAATTTTGTCTCTCAGAGTAAAAGAAATGTAAATGTGTGTTGTTGTACAGGGGAAATACTAATACTGTGATGAAAATCTCAAAATTGGTTTTCAAAGACATGCCATGTTTGAGGATTTCAGTCTGGAGTGTGTAATTAATACATGTGGTCTAATTAGGGACCAGCTCAAGTGTTACTATCATCAAGTGCAATAGCACCATCTAGTGGCGTCTATATGTCATGCACACAAAAGTCATGGAGTGTAGATGTCCTGTTGTTTTCAATTTAAATAATATTTCTTTTAATCATAGCAAAGTGACTAGTTTCTGTAGTGAAATTCAAAGTAAAATAAAGAAAAATATTGGGTGTGTATAAAAGGACAGTGTAAAAATCTGGCAACATTTATTAGTTTCGTCTTCCAAGTGTGTTGTTGATATGTAGCATCAAAGCTAAACATGTCTGAATTTGTCCGTCGTGGGAAACTTTACACACTGGATCTTTTAGGAAACATTGTTTTACTATATCCTTGTTTATTTAAAAATTCGCGTATTTCATTTTTGAAAACTATTTCTTAGCTAATGGATTGTTTTATTGAAAGGGCTTGGCCTTGCTATGTAAAGTGCCTAGAGATGAGGTTTGCGGTGATTCAATGCTATACGCAAATAAAACAGGTTTGGTAGTTGTGCCTTACAGATGCAAAATTGGTAGAAAAACTGATAAAATTGACTAGTTTTATTGTCGTTTGTTATAATTGCTGAGCTCTGTCATGAACAGACGCTTGACAGTATCTGTCAAGTAGGTTGGGAGGGACGTCGGCTCACGTAACGTATTGTGTCACTTCCTGTTTCCACTGGTGTTACGCTGCGTGTTTTCTCCTGCTCTCTACTGCTGGAAAACTTAATCTAAATTCACAGTCTAGTCTTTGTATTAGCATTTGTTCTGTTAATCGTTTTTTGCCTTAAGCTTCTGTTAGCGATGTAAAGGTTTTGGCCTTATTATGTACAGTGCCTTGAGATAATGTATGTTGTGATTTGGCGCTATACAAATAAAATTGAATTGAATTGAATCTGCTGTGACAAAATTACGCGGCTTATAAATATTATCTTGGTATTATATCTCGAAATGTCCCACTATATGAGATACATCGTGATAAATCTAGATATAAAGCTGGACACAGGCTGTTTCATTGAGTCGTTCAGTAACAATACAGTAATTTCTAAATTCTAGTTATTTGTTGTCTGTATTACCTACATACATTTTACCTTTTATTTAGATTTCTGGTATACTTCAAGTTTATCTACATGCATAAGAAACAATGAAGTCAATTTTTATGGCAACACAAATCAAACTGAAAATAACCATGTTTTTGGACATAATTTGTCTGGTATTTTTAATCAGTCAATTTGATTTCATATCATCAATATCACTATATCTGACTATATGTTTCCATGCCAGTGCTGCAGTGGCCTTCATAAACTTTAATAGTACAATATACAATGTATAATCTGGCAATATTTTGTCACAATACTTATAAATAGCACCAATACTGCCATATTTTTGAAACACCAAACATGGTGTATTAACATTCCAAAATTTTACAGTGCTGATGGTAGGTGATCCAAAATTTGCTAAAATCAGCACATTTTTGGTCTTTTACATTTAAAGAAACCCAGGTGAGACTTAAAAGGTTGTACCATTTATTAGTCAGTTTGACAAGCGGCACAGTACAAGGATTGATGACACTGTCGCTACCCTGAAAGGCTCTTATTTTGAAATAAATAGAGAACAACATTCCTTTGAAATGGTTAGTACATCTAGAAAAATAACCACCATAACTGAAAAAATATATATATAAAAAAAAAAATCTCTTTTCAATTGACAAAAGCAGGTGCGTTACCCCAACATCTATTACACGGTAGTGAAAAGAACCCTGATGTGTCACTCTGAAGTAAACGACGAACTGTTGTGGAGCTAAACTGACAAAAAAAATGATTCTAACATTTTTTTCACGTCTAAAACATGTATTATAAGAACGTGTGTTATTCTGCTTATCGTGAACAAAACATACTTCTATATGTTGAACCTAAACCACTCGTATTGCTTCGATAAGGCATCAAAAATGTGTCTGTTCCAGCAACAATGTAGCAAAGAAAAACAACGGTACAGTCTCCGTGCTGTGCTCTGGGGATACTCCTTTATTGACCGACCTGAAATTCTAGCTATCTTTGGGGTAACGCCTTTTGTGTTTAGTCTGTGAGGGAAAGAAAGGCACGGTCTGCAGAGCAGGATTACACAGAAGAGTTCAGTCGAAGTGCTTTGTTTCTGAACTCCTCTCAAGGGAGCAAAGAGTAGCGCACATTGTTGTGGTTTCTTTTCCGTTACATCAGATAAGGACCTGTTTTATTTTTTTCCTCTCTCTTTCTCTCGGAGGCTGGGCCTGCAGCTCCTGAACCCATGCAGGCGGGTGAAATGAGACGTCTGCAGCTGCAAGGAAGAAAAAAACCCAAAACAAAATGACAAATCAAGCCTGGTATCTCAGCACTGGTATTTTTAGAAACACCAATGCTAAGAGAAACAATGACGTGAGTGGTTGGTAGTCTGCAGTAAACAATGCAGAAAGGTTTATTATCACTTCCAACCTTTTCCCACTTTGAAAGACGTTGCCTTTGGCAATCTCAGAGAAGGAGCTTCGACAGGTACACTGTCCACGAGCATCCAGCCATGTCAGCTCGAGCTCTTATTCTCTGGTTTTTGTCCGTATTAATTACAAGCCCGAGAAGATATAAGCCACACTGCAGAGGCAAAAAATACGATGAAACTACAGTCTTATCTGAGGAAAAAGAGATACTGTATCTGACTCCCGACATGCCTCAGCCCACAGGAAAAACGCCACAGATAAACTGGTAGCACAGTGGAGTAAACTTTGTTCCGCCGAGATAAAGATGCACACAGGACAACACTGCGTGCAACTCCAGTGCTTGTGTATTTTTCACCAAACAAGCTGCTTCCTGGTACGAAAGTGAGTCGTACACCGTGAAAAATTCAACAAGAAACAGGTACGTCGAAATGCTGCGTTCTGATCCAGTTCTGATGCAAGGTTTTTGCCAAACAATGTTGCCAAAGCTGGTTTCTGGTACAAATATTTGTTGTATAGCACAAGAAAAATTCAACAAAAACCAAGTACGTCGAAATGCTGCGTGCCACTCAGGTCCAGTTCTGATGCACGTTTTTCACTAAACAACGTTGTAGAAGGATTTCTGGTACAAAAATGAGTCATACGGCACAAGAAAATGTTAACAAAAACCAAGTACGTAGAGACGGTGATGGTTTTATCCCGGAGAGAACACTTTTCCTCTCCCTGAAGAAATGAATATACATTTACAGTCCAAAAAAACAGAGGTAGCTAATTCACAAAAAAGTAAAATAACACTTCTATATACTATTAAGTAAAAGTGGTTAACATTAACTATTGATTGATATGGATTGACAACATATTATGGACTATGTGTCTGCTGTAAAATAAGATAGCCCCCCCGTTCACGTCTACCATTCATGATCTCATTTTGTTCATCGCGACATTTAACCGCTTAGTTACAGACGAGATAATCTCTTCAACTGAGAAACAAAAGATTTATACCGTAATGTTACTTTGATGCAATTTCGGACTCACTGAGATGAGATTTGTTAAGACATTTCCTCCGCTTCCATTTCTTGCACAATTTGTAGAAAATAAATAACAAACAATAACTGACATCCATCCCTTTTTTGTTTCTTTTTAAATCTAAAATTATAGTCTTCTAAGAAAACACATGGAAACAAATTGACCTCCGTTCCCTGACGTGATCCTCAGGTTTTACCCAGTTCCTTCAAAGCTCCTCTGGTTCGCAGTAGTGTCTTGGATCCTGTCAGTAGTTGTGGATACTGAAGAAGCCCACGCTGGTCGGCGACTCCTTGACCGTGACGGTAACTAGATTAGCCGTGACGTCCGTTACAAACACATGCTCTATCAGACTTCGTGTGGGCTTCCAGTCCTGGTTCTGGCTCACTGAGCGATCCTGCCCGGTGTAGGAAGAATCGTGGTCAGAGTCTGAACTGCTCTCCTCTTCACCTGTGCTCATGTCGTTCATTTTGGCCTTCTTGCCGTCTTTGTGAGCTGATCTCTCTTGTTGGCTCTGGGCCTCTGCGGAGGCTTTGTGCACACCGCTCTTCTCCAGCCTCCCCTGGACTCTCGAGGACTGGATTTCTGTCGCTTCCTTGATTTTGTCTGCCCCGGGCTGGTTCTTTCTGGCCTGCATTCTTCCAGGAGTTGCTGGACTCTTTGGAGGATTGTAATCCTGGTTTTGTGGGATGTTAGTTTTCCTCACAGGGTTGGTTGCGTTTCTCAGGCCTGACATTGGCGTAGTTCCATTTCCCGGAGAGTCTTTGCTTTGTGCTGGTTTGTTCTGAAGGTTGAGGGGCTGAGGGCCAGATCCTTGATTGGAGGAGGAGTTCTTGGATGGAACAGAAGCCACTGCTTTGGGGTTGGGTATCCGCTGCAGTGCTGACACGGGGCCCTGGGGTTTCTTTTGTCCATTGGGGGAGCTCAGCATATGCTGAGTGGTTCCTTGAATGGGGTGTTTGGATGTATTCAAATTCAACGCTGCTACCCCTTTTGATTTCCCAGCAGCTGTGTTTAAATCCAGACCTGTCCCAGTATTCATGCTGGAGATGGACAGTTTGCCTTCAGTGACATTCCTGCTCTGGTTGGATTTGTTCAGAGAGTGGGAGGAAGGTTGGACCGACCTGCCAGACCCCACAGAGCTCATGGAGTTTTTAACAGCCCCACTGTGGGCCAGAGACCCCTTGTTCTGTCCCACCGCATCTCTTGCTGAGCCTCGATGGAAACCCATGAAGGTGAAACTCGCAGGATGAACAGGCTTTTTAATTGCTCCGGGAAGATCGGTATCTTTGGACGTACTGATGATTTTACGGGGGCCCTTGTTCTGTTGGAATTCCTTCACTTCAGGGGTCAGAGGTTTCCTGCTTCGTTTCTTTGGTGGCTCTGGTTTGGCCACAACAATCTGCGCCTTCTTCTGAGGGACAGGATGATGGTCTCGGGTTCTGACAGTCGGGTTCATCTGTTTCACGTCTTCATCGTCGTCATCTGATGAGGACGACGAGGAGGAGCACGAGGAGGAGGAGTCGCAGGACGAGGACGATGAGCCAGATGAAGAGCTGCTTGATTTTGGAGCTTCGGGCACATTTTCCTTAACAAAAAGTAAACATTAGACACTGTGTAATGAGCCTTAAAAAGCCTTAAAAATTACGCTCGCATTCAATTGTACTTACTATGATTTTCCGTGGTCTTCCTCTTGGCCTTTTCCCTTTATTACGCAACAGGAGCTCCTTTTCTTGCTCTCTGTGAAACAACACATTTCAACTAAATGTGGGATTAAGAGAATTTATTATCAGAAGAATTTGACTTTTGTCGACTGTTCTGGACTAAAGTCATTCATCTGTGTGCAGATTTTAATGTGCAAGAACATTTAAATTAGCTTGCTAATTTCACTTAAAACTACAACACTATTTACACAGTGTTACATACTTTAGTTATTACGAGGATTGTGAATATATCTACTGTGTAATAACGAGGTACTTTCCAAATGTAACATTTTTACTTTACCTCTTTTTATACAGAAATTATCATTGTGTGTAAAAATCAACCCAAATCTAATGCTTTTTTTAGACACATATTCACGGAAAATGGACTTTCTAGGAAAGGGTGGGGTTTGGTAGGAATGCAGATGCTGGCTGTGATTTTATAGATTTTCACAATTTTGACATTTTCCCAAAAATATGACTACAGGGAGTTGACGAGAAATGTGCAACCACTCCAGACAGTACATGTCTGGGAGCAGCTTGTGTTGAGGAAATTTGTCAGATCGCATCACTTGACATGCATTTGAATGTTCACTTTAGAGTAAAGGAGTTGAGCACCCATCTGTGTGCTCGTGGCTCAGTGAGAACACTCACTTCTTGTTGAATGCAGCCAACAGTCTTGGGTCAAGGATGTTTTCTTGCGGCTCCCAGCTGTTGTGTCTGAAACGAATCAACATGAAGAAAAAAACCGATGCGTCACTGCTTGGCAAATTTAAGATAAAAAGGTGGACCTGCGAGTTTAAAGGTATCCTCCAGCTTCAGCAGTGACAGCACGAATTATTTAGGGCTCACTTTGAAAAATAAATATAGGAAAGTTGAAGGAACAGACAATTCTTTGTTATCACTGCCAATGGAAGTCAAAATATCACTAATTGGCTATCATAATATATTTATTGTATCATGAAACCCATTGTAGACAGTTTTCATCTAGTTTTGTTCTGAAAACAGAACACACTGTGATGACTTCACACCCCACAATATGACACTAATGAGACCGTGAGGTACTAAATAACATTTAAAGTTTTAGTTTCTCAAGTTTCCATTTGTGCTGCAGTGTCAGAAACCATTTAATGACCATTTCAAACTAAAACAGTTTAGAAGCACATGGTGAAGCCCCATTCAAAGTGAATGAGCAACATTTCTCCAGTCTGACAGCTCAGAGTTTGGTACCATTCACGCTTGAATCAATACTGATATCAGAAAGTACCTTTTCTGTAGCTATAATGTCTTTGTAATAACAAGAGTGCAGTCGGAGTTGTGAGAAATAACAAGTCCAATTTATTTTTTACACGTTTTCAAGTGCAAAAGTGTCGGAAGAACCCAGCTTATTTTGGCTTATTAATGATATGAAATTATAATTGATTTTGGATTGGGTTCTACGATGATGGCTGGGCTTTTTACTTAACATTTGGGTTTATTAAGAGGGATTTACTCTGCACATGCAGGAAATATGGAAATATATTAATCATTTACTAAATTAAGCGGTTTGAGTCGTTTATTATGTGAAATTTTAATATTTTCTGGTTTACTTGCTCCATATAAACAAAGTAATCATTGAAACTGAATAATTTTGGTCTGTGGGCAAAACAAGACATTTGAGAACATCATCCTTTCCAGGTTTGATAGAACAATAATCACATTTTCTAACAGGCCAATCAAGTACTCCATAAATTGGGAAAATACTCCATAGGTTAATTGAAAATAATCATTAGTTGCAGCCCTAATATCAAATGTCATATCTTATCCACAAGACAAAATAAACCCATTTTAATGGTTTCTTTGTTATATAGAACTAGCAAACACTGGCAAACACAGCAGTTTTTGTTTTCTTTGTTCCCAAATCGGCTTCCACTCGTTCTCTCCTGCAGTTACTAGTCTGTTCACACATGAACAGCTGTGCTCGGCTGAAAAGCTCCGCTGTTCACATGTGTCGTAAAACATGAACAAACCAGGAAGGTAAAACCGTCTGCGGGTTATGGAAGTTCTGTGACGTTCACAGGAAGTCGTGAAAATAGAACGTCGGCTGCGATTGTGTTGCTCAGATTACACAAAACAACTTGTTGCACACCTGTAAATGACAACACGGTACCATTTTTTTTTATTGTTTCCATTGACTTACACGAGTCAGATTTACGTACTGTGTTTTTTAACGGGTCTGAACTTTACACACGTGCATGTGTAATGACCTTTCTCCCCATCACTTGCAACTGAATGGCCTCTTCTGATCAGCAGTCACCAGTGAAATAATCAACCCCCACCCTTTCCCTACACACACACACACACACACACACACACACAAAGGATGTGGTTCGAACAGAAAGCCATGGAGCTGGCAGGCAACCCTGTGCATTGATGGTGGATTACAACAACAATGTAGAGTGAACATAAGAGGGCAACTGACAAGAAATCAAGCCAGAGTGGAGTGGAGACAGATGTTCATTTAAAAAAAAAAAAGTATATTTTAAAAATTAACTGGAAATTTCACAAACGTAACATGACATGAAATAGCTATTACTTCAACATCAAAAAAAAAATATGTATTCGGCATCAATGATTTTAGAGTAGGAATCATAAACATTAAAAGGAAAAGTAGTTAGTGATAAACTCCATTGGGTGTTAAAAAAGTATTTCCCTTTCGCCAACGCTTGACGTTATGAACACAGATGCTCATTTACTGCGTGCGTATTTTAAAATACAACTTGAAATTTGGCGTGTGTAGCAAATGTAACATGTCATTAAGTCGCTATAAATCACACATCAAAGTCGCCCAGAAATGGTCGGCATTACTCTCACACGTCGGAAAAACAAACTTGATTTAGTTCGGCAATGAAACGAGTTTAACTCCACAACTGAAAGGCCAGTGAGATTTTTATTTTATTTTATAAGTATTTTCCCCAAATTTGAACAAAAGAAACCAATATTTTTGGATGTATTTGGACACAAAAGTGAACGAAAGATAGAAAATGTAAGTAACGTGTCGCCGTAGTTGAGGGGAAAAAAAAAGACAAAAATGGACGTTGGAGGCAGGAGTTTGGTTGAAAAGCAACAAGCGACACGCTGTTGTTGTTGTTTTCATTGTTTCGGGCACTTACTTGGATGACCATCCCCTCCACTTCACCAGAAACTCCAACTTTCCCTGAAAGAGAAGCGACACAGGCCGGGTAAGCTTTCGCGGAGGCGCCCGAGAGGCGGGAAAATGGAGGAAATGAATAAAAGTGATGGTGTATATCAAGAGTCTGACCTTTTTCAGGCGTTTGTTTAAGATGCATTCCGCATCAAAAACCTGTTCACCCACCGCGCTCAGCTCCTCCATGTCTGCCTTCGCCACGAATAAGAATCCTCTATCAAAAGAGCGAGAGCAGCGGAGCGGCCAATCACAGTTAGGCACGGGCACGACCGGACGTGTCGAGTCCCGCCTTCAAAGTAAAAGCTACATCCAAAATTCAACATTCTTTACTATAAATGTACTAAGTAACAATGCAACATTTATTACCAGCGACTAAATTATTTGTGTTATGCGAAATAAAGTACAAGAAATTGGTTGTTTGAAATAAAAAAGCAATAAAATACAACATGGGATGAATTAAAGCGTAAAATAAAACCAAGCTGGGGGAAAATTTTCAAGTAGTAAGAAAAAAAAATGTGTGTACAAGATTGAAATAGTGGAAACAAGTGAACCAAAAAAGCAGCACTGCTAATATGTACTGTAGGTGGAGTGTTGTGAATAATAATAATTCTATTGAAACTTACCAAAGTTTCCAAATTTGAGCAAAAAAGTCAAGTAAGTTAAGATCATACTGTATCCTCTACACAATATCACTGTATTTAAAACAAATCTTCTTTTTTTTCAGATTACACTAGACTGTGATATTCACAAAATGTTACTTGTCAGAGACAAGATAGAAATAGAATAACAATGGAAGCAATTTCCAAAAAGTAAGACTCTAAATTGTAAATAGAAAATGGGAAAAGCAATACAATAGCACAAAAAATATTGAAATATACTCACAGTGTGTGAGGGAAAATTTACAAGAAAATAAAATATATAATTAAAAGTGACAATAATTCCTTCTGTCTGTTCTTCTGGTTTTCTTTTTTTTAGGATAAATGTATGACACAAATATCGTCTAGCTATCTATCTCACACCTTTCTGACACTGTATTAACACATTCCTAATTTAAAGTATTATTGAAGATAAAAGAAAATGTAGGTTTACTTAACAGTCAGTAAATAATGACTACCCTAAATAAAATGTATTAATGGTGTGAATTTTTCCCCCCTTTATCTTGATTATGATTAGAATAAAACCTGCCAAAAATCACTATATAAATTATCATATCGAAACAAATATTATCTTAAAGTAACAAATAGATCTTTGGTGTTTTTGTTAATTGGTATTTGTTGTTTCATGTCAACGTGCATCTATTACAGCGTGGGAGTCGCCAAGCATAGCCTTTACTTTGAAAGTCCTAACCGGAAAAGAAGTTTTCCCACATGTAACTTGACGCCATCACACGAAGCAGAGGCGGGCAAATGGGAAAGCGGCTGCCGCCTTTTGTCCCTCGGCAGTCACCGTCGTCCGGTCAAAGTAGATGGTGGTGATAAATTATTGCTTTGTTGTGAAACTGATCCTTAATACCACTTGTTTTTCAAAGTTTTAGTTCAAAGTATCACATCATTTTTACTACTTTCTAGTTTTACTATGTGCATATTAATATGTAATAAGGAGACAAAAGTTGCTCCAGATTTAGGGTTTATTAAGGTTTTAGTCATATCACAGTTTTATAAGTACATGTCTGAGTAAAACTAGACAACAATGTACACGTAAATATTGCATTTAAGGGTTAGAATTAGAGGATTCAACAAAATCCTCACAATAAAATAAACGAAGAACCAGTTTTATTTCAAGGTATTGTGTAATGTTTTTACATTTTGCCTTTTGAAACATTAACAGCGTGTAAAATGGTTAATGTACATTTAGAAAGATTGTCCACAGGGGGCTGTTTTTCCAACTGACACTTGACAATCAAAATGAAGTTTGTGCCGTCCTTTCTTCTTGCGGAGGATGATTCGAACTTCCTGATCTGAAAAAAAAAAAAAGAAAAATAAAGGGTACAATTATATCAACAACAAAACAACCACGTTATCTTAATAAAATACTTTTATTTAATTGAAATATATAGTATAATATTGACATTGTCATTATTACCCTTTGTTGTTGCGTTTTTTCTTGATTATTTGATGGGACGTCGTCACTACAAAAACTACAAGAAGAAATCCGGCCACTGCAGCGAGTCCAACAAAGCCGTTTTCCAGATAATTCACATTTTTAACTGAAAAAAAAAAAAGAAAATGTTCACAATTTTTGTTTGAGTCGGAGGGTTTGACACTGATATTTCTCTTGAGCAAACTTCATAAAACAATCCCGGTGATGTTTTAACCTGTTTGTTTTATCAGAAACCAACCTGCAAAAAAGAGCTAAACCCAGAGAATTTTCTAAAGCAAATAAAATAACCACAGAGTGGCGCTATAACAGCAGCTTCTACATTGGGTTGAAAACCTGCTGATGTAGTCTCACCAGAGTCAAGAGTTTGTTTACTGAGAACTTCAGTGCAAAATAAAACAACCTCGAACAAAAGTGAAGTTTAATTCTCCTTTTTTTTGGAAACAAAAATCAAAAATTTTGGGGAAAATCCAGAAGAAAACAACAAAGATACCTGAGATTTAAAGTAGGTAAAAATAAAATGCTCAACTCTAACTTCTTCTTAAGGTTTTTGAGGTTTAGTTTACAGTTTTTTTTAATTTAGAGTTTTAATAAATCCTGATTTTTTAAAAGAAACTCTTGAACTTAAACAAATATCCACTGCTGTTACGAGAAAGTGTTTGTTCTGACAACTTCCCAACCATAATCCTAACCTTAACCACAACCAGTTAATGCCCAACCCTTACCTTAACTTAACCACAATTCAAACTGTAGTCCTAATCAACCAGGTCCTCAGAAATGAGATTCTGTCTCACTAGGACCAGGTTTTGGACTCCAGGAAAGGTCCTAAAGAGATAACTTTAAGGGGATTACTGAACAAAAACATCCACAAAATTAGATCCAGTGTTGGGAAGCATCAACTACAGGTTAATGATTATGTATTGATTACGCTGTTGACGTTTATTATATTATGATATGATGAGTATGTTATCAGGGTTTACTTTTCAACCAGATTTAGACAGTAGACAACAAGAACATCTGTCTATGACTGTTAATCCCATAACTGTGGAACTGTTAGCAGGTGACTCACTAAGGGCACCAATGTGTGCAGTGCCAACTTTGGTAGTGTTTGGATAAGAAATGCAAAAGGTAGAAGTCAAAACCGCCCAGTGTGCAGTGTTGGCTTTGACTGTTTGCCGCTAATGGCATATCTGTCAAACTGTTTTATTCACTGACTTCAAACTTGGCAGGTGACTTATTAAGGGCACCAGGGTGTGCAAGTCGTTTGAATAAGAAATGCAAGAGAGCAGAATTGGGTACTGCGCCATTGATGAGTCCAGATAATGACAGCGGTTCCCAAACAGGATTTTTTTTTTTTGGGTTCCCATACAAATGTACTGAATTTTCCCAACTTTTTAGTTGAGATTTACAGTATGTGTATATGTTTTAAATAACATGCATATAATGAATTTTACGGGGGGGGGGGGGGAATTCAAAATGAATACAGAAATAGCGGTAAATTAGTCCTGACTCTTTACAATAAACACAAACTTGATTTTGTCACAAAGGATGTTGGGGAAGTTTGAGAAACTTTGTTTGTTTTGGCGGCGTTAATAACCCATTCATTTGAATCAGGTGTGTTGGAGCAAGGCAACGTCTAAAACATGCAGGACAGTGTCCCCAGAGGAACAGGATTGGGAAACACTGTTTTAAACGGTCTTTTCAACACTTTTCTGTCACTGGGTTTACATTTTGACGTATGCTGCTCAGTGACAAACACACACAGTTAAAGCATCATTCTCAGCATGTTCTCAGGTACCGTGTCCTCAGCAGCAGATGACATCTCATCTTTCTCACCTTTATTTCATCAGTACCAGATCTACTTTGTAGTTTTCACCCATAAAACGCTCTGTGTTTGGATTGAACGTGCTGCAAAGTTGGAAGCGGGTGAATAGATGGATGGCCCTGGGTGATGAAGGAGTAGGGGCAGGTGGAGAAGCTCATTAGTCCGGTATAAACTCACCCTCCGCAGTCCTACTTGTCACCAGCAGGTGTCTGGTGGCGTCCAGGTGGCCGTCGTTGACCTCTGGCTGGATACCCAAGATGTGACACATCAGAGGGTAGACGTTGACCGTCTCAAAAGGTCCCACCTCCAGATTCTTGTGAAACGCAGGCCCCACTGCCCTGAAGAAAGGCTTCATGTCCATCTCCTGGTTATCAAAGCCGTGCTCGCCTTTGTTGAACTGAACGGGGAAATACTGCAGGGGCACACAGGCACAGTAAAAGGACTCACATGAGACGTTTTAGATTCAATTACAGTGTGACTCATGAGCCGGTGATTTTAGTGACAGCACTTTATCATCGCTCAAGAGTTTGCACACACCTTGGCTTTATACTCTTGTTTGGCCAGCAGAGGGAGGTGTTGTCCAAGGGAAAAAATGCCTTTCCTTAGTCACAACCATCAACTGATGATCATGGCAACGTGGCAATTTCCACGCATCTCTTGAATTTTCATGTAAAACCCTTAAAAGAGTGACTCCTTTCAATAGTGTAATGTTATATGCTGAGATCTATGAAGCAGAGTGTGATGCAAACATGACTAAGTAAAAACACCCAGTTATCGCTGCTGTTATGTAAGGGCATCCACATGCTTATCCTCCTTTGAGATCAAAATAGAGGGAGTTTAAGGGCCCGTAAAGAGAATGAACTCACAGTGAGATAACGCTGTCGTTATCATGAACAGGCACTATACTTGAGATAACAGATTTCATCAGGAAATGAAGAGGACTGATTACTTTCCTCGTCATTACCATTGTGTGCAGACATGTTACAATTTCAATGATGTTTCTCTTTTAAATGAACTTAGGACTTGATGTTTCTCACTCAGCGCTGACTGTCACGCGCAGCGCAGTGACCGACTCAGTGCGGCGCCAAATGAAAAATGCTAATTTTGAATGCTGAGGCGTGAATAGCCTCGTGAAGCATTCGAGAGCGCTGCATGTCATCAGCCGGGCCTGGATTATCCCAAGGACGTGCAAATTCACTTGATTAAAATTGCAATGTACCCAGATTAGAATTCAACGCCTTGTTTCTCATTTGGAAAAAAGAAAGAGTCCAGTTTTGCCATTTTCTACGAGCTAAACGGAACAAGTGATTGAAGTGTTTCCATTGTCAAGACTTGGGGCTGTTTCTGGAACAAACCAGCTGGTGTGCACAATTTTTCTTTTTTTTTTTTTTTAACCTGGCTATTAATCTGTGTCAGTTTATCACTGTTTGCAGTTTAATTCCCTTACATCCATTTAAGTGGGTCATAATCACAAAATGACTGGCTGTTGTTAATAGGTTACCAGTGCCATTACAAGATGTTAGTTAAGTGTTGTAGCAGCTTGCCTCCTCAGCAGTAAAAGTAATGTATTCACATTCTGTTAGTTAGAACACGAGTGAGTACAAATGACTGGTTCAAAACATCAGCTGATCCTAGCGAACAAACATGTCGATTGTGTGTAGTGATATCAGAGTTTACCAAAAGTGATGGTGATTTGATTTGAGAGGCATTGAAGGAATGAATGGGATTTGATTGTACGAACGTAGCATTTTTTTTGAAAGTTGAACATTTCGCAACTCCAGAAACAGGGTCAACGGAAACTCGGCGATAGAGTGAGTCATCTTTCAACTTGAAGGTTGTGGATTCGATTCAAGGCTCTGCTGGACGACACGCCAGTGTGTCCCTGGGCAAGACACTTGACCCCTGTGCCGGCAGCGTGTGAATGGGTAAGAAAGTCTGAGTGAATGGCAAAACTGTAGTGTAAAACAGCTGTGAATGTATCACATACCAAAACTGCTGTTAACATCAAAAGCCTGGAGTAGGATTTATAGGAAAAGACAAAGAAATTAAAAGTTTGAACCCACCCCATTGATTACGTAACCTGGGTCAGACAATAAAACGATGGGGAGGATGCGATCATTTCTAGAAAAGTGGAGGTGCTCGGGCATCTCCTCCTTCTTGTATACATGAAGGTGTGGATGAGCGCCTTTCAAGGCGTTGTAAACCTTCTCCAGCTTGCCTGGTTTTGGCAAAAGCATCCCAGAGGGTCCAAAGTCCACCAGGTGAAAAGACAGATCACCAAACGAGAAGCCTGGGATCTTTGACAGGGTGATTTCCTCCACCAGACCGTTACGGTACACAGTGGTCATGCCGTGGTCTGCTGTGATGATGATGTTTAGGGTGCTGGCCAGATCGTGTCTTTCGGCCGAGAGTCGAATGTAGCCGATAGTTCTGTCCACTTGCTTGACCATCTCCCGCCGCTCTGGGGAGTCGGGGCCGTATCTGTGGCCTGTGCCATCTGGCTCGCCAAAGTACAGGGACACAAAGTCCACATCCCGGTCTCGGAACCAACCCATCACCTTGTCCACGTTCTTTCTCCACTCAGCCTCGTCCTTGTAGTTGTAAAGCAGTGGCTCGACTTCACGCACCGCGGCAACTTCTCCCTGGTAACTGGATGCTGTGCCAGGAAAATGAAGAGAGCCGGCTTTTAGGCCCTTAAAGATAAGAGAGAGAACAAAAAGGCCACATTAATGTTACTATTAAAAGCACTGTTGAACAACATACAAGGACATTTTTATTATGTTTATTAAAAATTAATGGCTCCTCATAACAATTTTTACACACTGACTACTTGTCATGATGCTTACTACTAATTAATCATGATAGTAAGTTACTACTAATTATAACTAGCAAGAAGGAGCCTTTTGGTTTCCAGTGACAGCGAGCTATTGAAGGCACATTAGGAGCTGGTCTCCTGTGATAATAATCATTAAAGGTCCTGGTTGCATGCTAACATGTCAAGGTAAACACTATATGTATGAATGTGTTAGTTTGATATGATAAATGAAGCTTTGAATGCTAACTTATGCCAATGACACTTAAATGTTTGTAACTTAGTCATAATCTGATTAATCTGACACAAATTTAAATGGACAAGACAAAGCTTATTCTGAGGATTCACAGTACATATCCATGTTATAGTTGAGATCTTTTAGAGACTGGGACTGGGACTGGGAGTCAGGACCAAGAGGAGTCTACTTTCATTGAAGAATATGCAAGGCATATAAGATGCTACTCTCCTGTGATAATGATAAGGAAGGCCACTTGTGGCAGCAGGATGGAAAATATCAATTTAAACAGTATTTAATTTATTTATTTATTCAATTGAAACAAAAATTATTAAAGCTTAAATGTATGAATTTAATAGTTTGGCATTATAAATTAAATATAACTTGCCTTGGTCTTGACTTGGTCTTGCCATGCCTTGGTCTTGAATTGGTTTTGCTCTGCCTCGGTCTTGGTCTTAATACAAGTCTGGTCTTTGTACAAGTTTTGATCAGGTCTTGCCCTGCCTTGATGATCGTACAAGTCTGGTCTTGGTCTTGACTTGGTCTTGCCATGCCTTGGTCTTGAATTGGTTTTGCTCTGCCTCAGTCTTGGTCTTAATACAAGTCTGATCTTTGTACTAATTTTGACTAGGTCTTACCATGCCTTGACATTGGTATACGTCTGGTCTTGGTCTTGAATTGGCATTGCTCTGCCTTGCTTTGGGTTGTGACTTGGTCTCGGCCTGCCTTAGTCTTGATTTAGTATTTCCCTGCCTTGGTCTTGGACTTGGCTTGGTCATGGATTGATCTTGCCCTACCTTGCTCTTGGTTGTGACTTGATCTTGATCAAAAAGATCTTGATCATATTCTTGATTTAGTCTTGCCCTGCCTTGGTCTTGGTCTTGATTTGGCCTCACCCTGCCTTGGTCTTGGTCATGATTTGGTCTTGCCCTACCTTGATCTTGTTTGACATTGCCTTGGTTTTGGTTTTGGCACAAGTCTGGTCTCAGTCTTATTAGTGTGGTCTACTCTAACTAAAATAAATGTGGGCTCATTATTTTGCAAGCAACAAATCGAGGTTGTCTTTTTTTTTATCTCAGTGTGCTGTAGTATCCTTTTAAATAATTCATGGTGTTAATAACCTACTTGTAAACCATTTATAAATACTTTATAAGATACCAGGAAATTAAATCTTCAGATTTTCTTGTATTTTCTTTACCCTGCAGCTGAAGACAATCTCACAGCTGCTGTCATTTGCATATGTTTACACCTTACCCACCTGCATCATAATGTGCATTGTGCAAACTGTGGTAAATATACCTGAAATCATTCAGCACCGTCACTGACTCGCTTTGTGCAGAGACATTTTTTCCTGTGCCATAAACAGCAAAACACTCTCTCGGTGATAAGACGTGGAAACGTGTTGCACAGACCTGCCTCTGCGCCGTGATCCAGATCGGCAGACTGCCGTTGTCCCACCACTCGTTCACAAACTGCGTCTGATAGTACGGCTTCTTCTCCTGCGTGACTGTGTCGAACCACATGTTGTGAATTACCCCGTGATTCTCGATGTAGCGGCCTATAGCAAGAGCAGAATCACAGTCAGTCCACTTGCACTCATTATTCATAGCGCCCTCATTAAAAATTCTATCAACTTAACAGGCTGAGTGGCATGACGCTTTTGGACAAGGTCTTATACGACCAACTTTGGAGATTAGTGGAATTTAATTTCAGGGAAGTTAAATTTCTTTTAGCTGGCACTCGTGATTTGAGAGTCAAAATAAAAAAAGAGAGCAGAGAATTCTTCCCTCAGTCATCCAAACATAATCATCTTACTCAGCTATAAAAGCTGTTGGACTCTAGGACATTCAATTACAACTAATTCCTTTTTCCTGTGGCTTCTTTCTATCCTTGCAAAGTAAACTCAGAATGGCTTCCCTTCTCTGGCATGATATGCAGATCCCCTGCCAACTTGGAAGTGTTGTTGTTTGGTAATGAAAAAAAAGGCTTTACCTGTCAAGAGAGTGAAGTGTGTGGGGCTGGTGATGGTGAGGTACGGAGGGGTGACATATTGGGCCTTGACTCCGTCCTGGGCCATCTTGTCCATGTTTGGCGTGTGGACATCTCGGTCGTAGTCCCAGCGGAAACCGTCAAAGGAGACGAGCAGGACTTTCTGCCTCTGCCTGCTCAGCGGCGCTCCGAGGACGGTCAAAGCCCCGAGGACGGTCAAAGCCCCGGGGAGGCACAGGGTCGCGCTCCACATCATGGCCGATACTTTCAGGTCTCACAACTCGACTGACTCTGTCCTCCAGCCTAAACACTCCTTTACAACTGGTCCCTCCTCTTGGTTTCTCACACGAACAGGTTCTGAGCAAAGTTTCAACAAATTATCTTATCTCTTAGATTAGATGGACTTTATCTCAGCGGTTTAGTGCGTGCAGCCGAGTGGTGTTTATGAGCCGATTTTACGGCCGGGACTTGTGTTCTCAGGGAATTTTCCCCTGATTTCCTCTCGTGTTTTGCCAGTAAAACAGATTAATCTCTGCGGGCATTGTGGCTGTTTGTTTCTCGCTTGTTGATGCTGTCTTTCTGTTTGCCCGCCCAGCCGTCTGTGTGTTGGAGTTTCTTGTGAATCACTGACACGGGTGGGAAAATGACACTTTGATGGGTTTCACCTTGAGTTGAGATGGTGCATGATTGATCTGACACCAGGAAAATGAAGAGGAAAATGAGAGTATATATCTTTTTGTCAGCGACCAGTAGTCTCTGGGGAAGAAAAGACCCTAATAGTCATATTCATTTTAATAACTCTAATGTGTTTATAAGCCCCAGGATATTGTTAAAAAAAAGCCTTTAAAATATACATTGATTTTTTTTTTTCGTAGCAACGGCCGTGACGATGGACAATCTATTAAAAATGAATGTCCATCGCCTGCTCTGTGTTTCAGGCTGGATCACGCTCACTTTTCTTATCCAGATATTATTATATATAACTGCGATGTGATGAAACCTTATCAACGTCCATCAAATTGCTAGACAAGCTCTTCAAATTTGTTCTTTCTTGTGTGTGTCCTTGGCAGAGGTTCAAGGGAATTGTCTAATCTTTATGGAGATAAGGGATAACATTCATCAGCTTTCATTTACCTCATTCATATTCATTAGCTTTCCCTAATATTAACTCTATATGCCCGTCGTCCACTGTCAGCAAGATTTGCGGGAGTGTTTTTGACTGCTGAGGCCGGCACACGTCTCGGATCTCTGCCATGAGAACTTTAGCAAACACACACACAATCTCTCTGGACTTAGCAAACTTCTCCCCCCCCAACCCTCTTTATTCTGGACTGAGTTTCTGCAGGGATTTTCATGTGTTTTTGAAGAAGATAAATGAGGGGCTTAACTTTAGCACTCCCTGCTGCCCAACAACTTGTGCGGTACAAAAAATAGTTTCAGTTAAACTAAGAGCTATTAAGACATAATCTTTGAGTTATCTGTACACTTTTATACCCTGCTAACATCAGAAAATCCCTTTCTGTATCGTCCTTTATTGTCTCAGAAATATTGAAAATTGTCGGTCACTGTTTCTCAGACATCAAAATGGCCTCGTCCTCCAGTGTCTTCGACCACCCACTTTTTTTTGACACTCAAACCAATGAATCAATCATCGAAACAGTTTATGTATAACCCCAGTTCCAAAAAAGTTGGGACTCTGTTACATAAGTAAATAAAAAACAGAATCCAATGATTTGCAAATATATGAACAATATGTTAGTTGAAACTGAGATATTTTACCATTTATTGAAAAATAGTAGCTCATTTTGTATTTGATGACAGCAACATAAATCTCAAAAAGGTTGAAACAGAGGCAAGAAAAGGCTGGGTTTATGAGATTTGCAAATCATTGCATTCTCTTTTTATTCACATTTTACACAGCGTCCCAACCTTTATGGCATTGGGGTTGTATGTTTTTGAATATTAATAATAGTTATAGCTAATTGTTCAGCCTGTCATTCATCCAAGAATGGTTTTCCAAAAGTCTTTGAATCATTTGCCGCTGATTCAATAATGTCACAAAAATTAAATGCAGTTGTCAAAGAAAATTTTAATTAATTGAGTGACAAGACTCTGTTTATACCCTTTCTTTAATTTAAAAGGACATTTCTGTCCACAACAGTTCAACATACTGTCAGGTGAAATACATGAATGCAATGAATCATCCAGTCAGAGAAACACGGTGGTGCCACAAGATGGTGGTCTCACTTACAGGTACATATAACTCTTATTTTGAAGTGATTATACACTTATGTAAACATACATATCCGAATTAGATAAAAAAAAATTTGCCACAAAAACCTCCCTAAAGTTTACACAGTAGACATTTAAATCTACATTTGAGAGGCTCTGATTGGTTATTTGTTCTTTTACAATTAGGTTCATTAGTTTGGATCAAAATAAGCCAGTGTTTTTGAAGAAATACTGTATTTAACTTATGGTAAAATCAAGTTTGCGTTTCTGTAGTGTGTGCTCATAGATGTCAGGATTTATTCTGATCTACAGTATGTTCAACAGAACATCTATGTAGTTACAAAAAATGTTTTTTATTTATAAAATAAAATTATTTTTTTTAAATAAGTCAGTAAAGCCAAATATGCAACATTTCCAAGAGATGTTTGTGGGAATTGTTGGATTTAAAAAAAAAAACAAATACTTGAAAAAACATGAATAATCTGATCTGAAAAACAAGCAAAAGGTTCAATGTTTCATTTTCCGACACTTATGAAGTGCTCAGTCTTAAATCAGAATTTTTGATGAAAGTAAGAGTCTGAACCAAATGTAAAAAAAAAAAAAAAAAAAGAAACAAACACAAGCACTAACGCCTCCGTTTATGGGAGGAAATACATTTTTAACAGCATCAGTATTCTGCTCACTGCGTGTGTGAATGGCAAACTGCTTCTCTCCCCGCTGTGACTGGAAGTAGACCATCAAGTTCATGCCAGCGTGCCGCAATCGATGTGTTTTGAGTTGTGAGCAAACAAACTTTTGATGCATGAGCGGCTTGTTATCAGTTTACATGCGAATAAGTCCATGCGGAAACACAAGAGAACTCCATGGGAAGTGTCATTATTGGCAAATTACATGTACAAATCCAACACAATGTTAAGTGCCAACATTTTTGTTGGCACTTGACAATGATATACATTTATACAATACAATGATATACATTTATATATCACAGTTTTGGGGATATTCCAAGGATTTGCTATGATTAACCAACTTCTACAAGGCTTGGTGTATTGTATAACCTCTGTGAGTGTCAACCTAACATGACGTCACAGTCATGCACAGATAAGACACAAGGTGGCGCTGCTGCCTTTATCCTCACATGACCTGCAGAGAACATGATACCGTATCATTCCTGACAAGGAGCTCCTGACTGGAAAGATATAATTTATTCTCAAGACCAGTGATTCTCAAACTATTCAAACCAAGAACCACCTGAGAAAATACTGAGCTCTTAAAGTAACACCATTATCACCAGTGTTAAAATACAGTGGTGTACTGTAAATGTGGAGGCAGATTTATTCCCAATAAGATAATCTGCTCTCTCATCATCCTCCTCTTCCTCACATATACTTCAGAGACGTGCATGGCTGAATTAGATTAAGCTGGAACAAGAGATAAGGTGACTCTAACTATTATTATTTAATTTATTGTAATTTCTTTTGTCATTTGTTCTATTTTCTATGCATTGCATTCAAAATTCCTCAGCTCCGCTCCGCGATCACATACACTGGTTTAAACAGTAGAACAGTATTTCTGATTTTCCTCCAAGTACCACCAGAGGACGCTCACGTACCACTGGTGGTACGCGTACCACAGTTTGAGAACAATGGCCCTAGACCAGTGTTTCTAAATGGGCACCCACTTTTCAAAGATACTATCATTAAATAGTATCTAAAGCACAATAAAAAAAACTGTGACAAGAGCAAGGTGAATTGTAAAACAAATTATTTCAAATGTTTGGTGACATGAGCCTAAAAGTTTAGGAAAATTCAGCAAATGTTCTTGGGAGGCCCCCAAAAATTCTCTTCTGATCCATTTGAGGGTCCCGACCCTGTCACTGGAAGTCACTGATCCACTTTCAACATTTCACTGGTCTTTACCAGCAAAACATTTAAAATCTTGATCATGGTCAAATATTTTAACCTTTGACCCTATCCAGAAATTCCTGCCAACACATAATCAGACCGACCGCTAGCATGTTAGCAATTATTTAATCTGTTTCATCCACATCTACTTGCATTGCTGCTAGCTAGCTAGCAATATTGTCAAATTCTAATTTGTACAATTCTAGTTCTATACTTTTTTTATTAGCCGATACTATTAGCCGATGCTAAAATGTGACGTGGACAGACTGCCGGCCATTGATTGGTCAGAGAGCGTCGTCACTGGAAGAGTCGCGAGCCGCGACATCCGACACAAGAATCAAAGCGAACGATGTTGAACTGTAGATCAGTTAAAAAGACTTCAAAATCCTGAAAACATGCGTTAATCTGCAACATTTAACAAGGACATTTGTAAAATGTCCATATTTAACAGAGGAGTCTGGTGTATTTAGCGACAGCACTGCTGAAAGACGGAGATGGTGAGCCCAATCACGACCCATTCAGCCGTATTTCATAGTCTGTGCTTCGGTCATGCAGGAAGTACTGAACCATTCAGTGAGCTAATCTTTTAATCAACTGATTCTAATGATTCAGTACAAAGAAAACAACTGATTTGACCGTCACTAGTTTGTGTTTGTGCCTTGTGTCTCTAAAACAATGCAGCCGTGCTGTGACGACCCCACCCACAACGAGGAGGTACTATGAATTGGTGGAAAACGATGTGCCGGATGCCAAACCGAGTAGAGCCGAGCCGAGTCGCGCTACAACTATATGGTGGAAAAGCGCCATTTGTCAGCACTGCATCAAACTGTCCTTGAGTGTCCATCTCTCTGCCTTTGGACAAAGCCTATATGTGAGGGCAACTCCTGTTATTCGATTTTATACCGAGGAGATTAACATTTAGAAAAGGTGGCAGTCAGTTCCGGCTGAGCAGCACGGTGTGCGTAACACACGGGGTTGAAGTCAAACAGCAGGATTTTGACAGCAGATCCCTGTAATGCAGCAGCTCTTCCTCCTGCAGGCCTCTACAGCATGTAATCATTTTCTTTTCAGTGCAGCCGCAGTCGTTAACCAACAGTGTATCATCAGCTTTCCTCTGCACTACGTCTTCACTCGCTCTCTTAACACACTCTGTCAAGTAAATACGACTGCTCTTTCTTTGTTCTCTAGTGTTCGGTCTCCAGCAGTTATTTAGTGGCAAATAAGCACGTCCAAGGAAAAAAAAAGGATGACATTAAGTTAATAATCAGCTAAAGGCTTTGCCGACACCATGTTATTACCATGTCAATAGCAAAATTGACACATGCTGTACGAGCTATAAGAGCGTTTAAAGCGATACAATTTACATAAATGCGTGTATTTAAAATGGAAACCCAGCATTTTGTTTTATTTAGCTGGTTCATGAATATTTCTGATTGACTTATTTCATGAAAAATAAAATACACCCTCGTGCAAATGCTTGAAAAAAGCTTTTGGAAAGTGAAATTAAAAACCAGATCAATCTGTTTAAGGTCAGCAGGTTTCTAACACTGCTTTCCTACTTCAAAATGATCATTTTTGTCCACTAGTGGCACTTGAACCTGTATGAGACAGGCAGACATGCTACCAAAGTGTGGCAACTATGCTTGTTTAAGAAAGTGTTTGCCACTTAAACTAGTTGTCAGACAGCTGTTTTTAGCAGGAAAACTAAAGTTTGTAAACCACACACTCTCCCACACCAAAGTCCATACAGGAAATCATCATTTTTAACACAGGGGCACAGGAGCTGCAATGTTGGGTGAGTTTGTGTCACTGAGATTGAATTTGAAGAAAGGGTTTTAAATGCTTAATTCACAAAAAAAAAAAGAGAGAAAGAGAAACAGGTTTACAACATGACAAAAACGTCCTATTGAAAAAGGCTGTTTCAACAGTGAAACAAAATGGCATACATACCTTTACACCGAAGTAGATTTAACTGGATTATTAAATTAAAATATACATTTAGAGAAATGTACAAGAAATCACCGCCCTTACATTTCAACACCACGGAACGTGTGTGATATACATTTTCTCTAATAAGCAGTTAAAACACTAGATGCACATGTTGTCCTAGCATGCATGAGGTTCATCCCAAGGGACCATGAATACTGGTGGACTTCAAATGAGTTAACATGATGCCGATAAAGTTGAGCTCCACACGACTCTGTGTTTCTCAGTATAACAGTGCTCAGTGTCATTGCCATGCTGCACACAGGAAGTTATTCATTGTATGTCAAGACAGGCGGAGGCTCCAGGTTGGAGTTTGATTGAAAACACAAATAAGCGTCCATGAAATTTAACATGAAAAGTGAATTCTGCTGTTCAAAAAAAACTTGGTTGTTCAGTTTCATGGGATCGAAGCTTCTTGTCTCCGCCCACCTTTGCTGTGCTGCTGTGGTTCCATCATGGTACGGTACGGTTTGGAATGGTAACGGTTAGGATTAGGCTTACTGATAGTTGTGTTTTATAGAGGTATGGCAGGACTTTCCTCCGTGCTGCAGTCAGACTCTACAACCATTCCATTATAACACCTTTATTTCTTTATTTCTACTTTTCCACCTGTTGTGATTGTTGGTTGCTATAACAAGGCATATTTCCCCATGTGGGACAAATAAAGGATTATCTTATCTTATCTTATCTTATCTTATCTTAAAGTCCTGGGTCAGGCTTGTGTTTTCAACCAAGAACAGTACCTTTACTTTGTAGGCGGGGTGTGGGCTGTGCCCAATGGCTGTGTATCGTGAAGTCGTAAAAGTTGCGACGACAAGGAAATAACGACGTCAAACGTGGCACAAGAGACAACGATGGAGGACATCCAGCAGCTCTTTTTTGACAGCTCGGTTTCTGGCTGTTTGTCTCAACAGGACGTCAAGAATAGACTGCCACTCTAGTTCGAGTTGTACCATTTTTCTCTGGTACCCCAAGGAAAAAAAAGTTGGTGCCAAAAAAATGGCATCCAACCATTTCACTCAGTGGAAACACAGCTCTATAAACGCCCCCCCCCCCCAGTCAGGTCTGATAGTTTTGCGTGACAGGGCCTGTTTTCAGGTGATGGACGCAGACAAACCAACAATGTCACATCGTTTCTGTCGACAGAGACCGAACAGAGGCAGAATAATAACATCGGCAACAACAAAGTCAACCAAAGGTTACGTGCCGCAGCTTTAAAATCAGCTCTTACCTGACAACCAGGGCAACAGCATAACAACACGACACCCGGAGAAAAGTGGAAAGAAAACGCTTTTGTATTAAATTGCAGTGCAGTCACCAGAGATCTGACAGCAGCAATGAGGAGCCTATAGGCAATATGCAGTTTATAGTAAATGCCCATTATTATGCAGAATTTCTCTTTAACCTTAGCATATGCTTCTTGTGTGTGCGTGCGTGCGTGCGTGTGTGTGAGACAGAGAAGGTGAGAGGATGAGTAAGCGATGGCAGCACAGTGGAGGAGGGCTCCGGCTTGTGGAGGCAGCTCGGCTGATTTGCGGCTCCATTCCAGCGCGTGGGCCTTTTCAGGCTCTGTTGCCTGTAACAGGTTGACGTGATAAACTGTGTAGCCGAGCCAGTCAGATGTGGCACAGAGGAGGCGCCCTCCTCCTCCACCTCCTCGCTCCTCGCTCCTCTTCAATCCTCTCCCTTTAGCCTAGCATCTCACCGAGGCGCTGTGGGGCTCCCGTGTGCTGGCATTACACTTTCACACCACCGTAATTGATTTCTTTAATTTGCTCCGAGAGAAAGTGTTGTCAGCCAACCAGGCAGCCATTTTTCAGACCACTTTAATTAAATGCCAGGTCTTTAGGTGTGATATGAAATTCGTTTGGCTCCTCTGATCTTCTACTCCTCAGACAATTCGTTAACATTTCGTCCCCTGCCTTTTATGTCTTACACAAAGCTTCAAAAAGGAGCTCATCAGTGACATTTCACTTCCCTGTGCTATACGTTCAATAATTTATTTAAGTGCATTTAAACTCCAGATTAAGTGCAGTGTGGCTGTTTCACTTCTGATAATAAAGAGTCTGTAGTCGGCTGAGGAAAGTCAAAAGAATAAAAAAAGTGTCTTTTATTAGAACCTCTGTTTTATTTTCAGGTGACTTAAATGTACCTGAAGACAAGGATATAACATAATTACCTGCAGTGAATGTTAGACAATGATTCAGGCCACTATCTAGGTTTTCCCCTTAAAATACACAATAGTCCCGTATTTAACAATGCAGGACCATATGAATCAATACGAGTACTTTGTACATGAGGAGGAAGATTTTAAATTGAATTCTAAAGTGTACAGGGAGCCAGTGTAGAGAAGCTAACACTGGACTGGAGTGATGTGGTCTCTCTCTTACTAGTTCCTGTCAGAATTTGTGCTGCAGCATTTTTGATTAAGTGTAGAGTTTTAACAGACTTATTGGAACATCCAGTTAGTAGTGAGTTGCAATAATCTAATCTTGATGTAACAAAAGCATGGACTAGTTTTTCAGCAACTTTTAATGACAAAATGTTTCTAATTTTTGTAATGTTCCACAGGTGGAAGAAGGCTGTACTGGAAATGAGTTGTGTATCAAATAATATATATATTCTGGGCAAAAATAACTTCAAGGTTCCTTATAGTGTCGTCTAAAGTGACATTAGGGCCAAGTATAATAATCTCAGTTTTGTCTGATTTTAAAAGTAGGAAGTTACAGGTCATCCAGGACTTAATGTCTTTAAGACATTCCTGGATTTGAACAACAACTTGTGTGTCATTACAATGAAAGTGTATGTTGTGATTTCTAATAATGTTCCCTCAAGGAAGCATATATAAGTTAAAAAAAGTATAGGCCCAAGCACTGAG
Organism: Brachirus orientalis; assembly: GCA_016785285.1. Taxonomy (NCBI): domain Eukaryota; kingdom Metazoa; phylum Chordata; class Actinopteri; order Pleuronectiformes; family Soleidae; genus Brachirus; species Brachirus orientalis. The sequence continues at coordinate 1,309,384 of JAFBJR010018220.1, forward strand.
CCCTGTGGAACTCCATAATGAACTTTTGTCTGCAATGAGTCATTGTCATTAACATGTACAAACTGGAATCTATCAGGTAAGTATGACTGAAACCAGCAGAGGGCAGTACCTGTGATCCCTAAAGTGTGCTCCAGTCTCTGCAGTAGAATTTTATGATCAGTGGTGTCAAATGCAGCACTAAGATCTAACAGTATAGACTAGACCATTATCTGAGGCCAAGAGGAGGTCGTTGGTAACTTTAACTATGGCTGTTTCTGTGCTATGGTGTCATCTAAATCCTGCCTGGAAATCTTCATACAGCCTGTTACTGTGCAGATATTCACAAGTGCCTTTTCTAGTATTTTAGAAACAAAGGGAAGATTTGATATGGGTCGATAATTGGGTCTAATTATTGGGTAATCTGGGTCGAGGGTAGCTTTTTTTTTGGGAAGGGGCTTAATAACTGCAACATTAAAAGCTTGGGGTACATATCCAGTTAATAAGGAAAGATTAATTTGATTTAATATGGAGCTGTTAATTAATGGAAGAACATCTTTAAACAGTTTGCTGGGGATGGGATCTAACTGACATGGTGACGGTTTGAATAATGATACTGATGATGTTAACTCAGGAAGATCTATATGGGAGAAACTTTGTAACTGTACGTCTGGTGTTTCTAAAGCTTTTGTGCTAAAAATTGACTCAGTACCACTGGAGGGGAGAAGGTGGTTATTTCGTTTTCTGTAATTGATATTATTTTACTCACAAAGAAGTTGCTCAGTAGAGCAGTGGCTCTGTGTCAGTCTACCTACAGTGGTGAACAGAAACTTGGGGTTATTCTTATTTACTTAAATTAAAGAAGAATAATCGGCAGCTAACAAAACATTTCCAGGCTACATGGAATTCTTGTAGATTGATTGAACTTCTTTTCTTTCTCATCTACGTAAAGCCTGTTTAGGAGGGCAAGTATGGGAATTAAACCATGGGGCTACTCACTTTTGATTCACCACTTTCTTTTCTAATGTGGTACACAGTAAAGCTGCTGCATTATCAACAAGATTATCAATGAGAGTGGGTGTAAAATCATGACAGGTAACTTCAGATGGATGAAATAATGGCTGCACTGTCTCTTTGAATATATTAATATTATTATCAGACAGGCATCGACTGTAGTTGTAATTTTTTTTATGTTATTGTAGTTAATTATTGTATAATCAAATGTGAGTAAATAATGATCAGTTATATTTATAATATAATATTTAAAACATTTATAAAATATTTATAATATAACAAGATGGAGGGTGTGGGTGGGTTTTCTCTAAAACTTCTCTAATGAACCTAATCTTACCTCCTGTAAAGAAAACAGAAAAGAAATGACGGAAACTTACCTAAGCTCCTAACTTAAAAAACAGGAGAAAAGAAAGGTGAAACAAAAATGGCTTCTCTCTCTCTTACTACTGCTACCTTTGTTTACATGTAACATAAAAGTAAACAATAACAACAATAACTTTATGATACAAAGTTAACCACATGAATTTTACTTACTATACTTACCTGCACAAATAGAACTTACCTAACTTACAACAAGCAACGACTAATGTTCCACATCATTTTCAACAGTTTGAGAAGGGTTTATATAGTCCAGGCCCCCCATCACGTCATCCAGTCACAGTGTTTCACCTGGTCGATGACATCCACCTGACAGACTGACAGTCACACAGACACACTGTCAAAAGAGCAGAGAACTACAAATAAGGACAAAACATGTGACCACGGGTCGTAACAGTTCATTCACATGTTTGATTCTAACAGTGAATTAAATGCAGAACAATGGCTGTCACTTGTGACATCTACCTGGATGTTGAAATCCCCCCATAATTATGATTTTATCTGTCCTTAGCACTAACTCAGATAAGAGTTCAGAGAACTCTGACAGAAACTCTGAATAAGGTGACGGTTCTGACTAACACCTTCTGACTAACGCAAGCAACGGTGGTACCAAGTTTGACTACACCCTGTTTATTAAATGAAAATAAGAAATCCTCCATATTTTCTTCACCCTTGTCCAAAATAATTATGTTACACTCCTGAGGTTTTCCCACTCCACTCCAGCAAGCTCTGTCGAGCCGTAACTAAGTTATCTGCCAAAGAAATAAGAAATAAATAAAATATTCTGTCAATACACATCAGCCATTGCAATATGAAGTGCAGCAGGCTATTCTTTCGGGGGTTTAGCGAGCCTCGTATATTTTGGCGTTTGAAGGCAGGCAGAGAGGTGCTGATGTGTTTGACGTACGGTGGGAGGAAGGAAGAGGCAGCTGCTGTTCATCTCCACGAGAGGAAGGGCCACTGCGAGAGGATGAGTGGACAGGAGCCTTTCAGAGATCTGAGTCAGAGTGAGTGGGGAGGCATCAGGATATTATTAGGGAGGTGTGCCTGCTGCCCTGCTGTTACTGCAGAGATAAATGCTTCTGTGGCTTCAGACCAAAGATACACCTGCCGCGTGTTGTTTCGTCAGGTGTTTCGTGGGAGATGCTGAAGAGATTTGACATTATCAAACCTATAATTCACATCAGATTACAGGCCTTAATGATGGCAGTTATGATTGTTGAGGAGGGGGGTCAAAGGCCATCAGGATAAAATAGATTAATGTAGCTGCGTCAGACCACGGTGGATGAGTGTGCAGAGCAGCGTGGCCGCTTTGCTGATCTGCTGTGGAGCTGCTGCCTTGTGACAATTTGCGATTTGTCTCGTAATTTATGCGGAGTTTCTCAATGAAAACAATAACAAAAGATCTAGTTTTATAACGGGGAACAACATGGCATCGTGGGATTTGTTGTCCCGTTTGGTTTCCTTGGCTAACTAGCAGTACCGTATATTGTCGGCCACTGATTGGTCAGAGAGCGTCGTCACTGGAAGAATCGTGAGCGCGACGTCCGACACAAGAATCAAAGCGAACGATGGCGAACTGTAGGTCAGTTAAAAAGACTTAAAAATCCTGAAAACATGCGTTAATCTCCAAAATTTAACAAGGACATTTGTAAAATGTCCATATTTAACAGAGGAGCCTGGTGTATTTAGCGACAGCACTGCTGAAAGACGGAGATGGTGAGCCCAGTCACAAGCCGTTCAGCCGTATTTCACTTCAGTGACTGTGTCAGACGGAGTCTGTGCTCCGGTCATGCAGGAAGTACTGAACCATCCACTGATTCTAATGATTCAGTACAAAGAAAACAACTGCTTTGACCGTCACTAGTTTGTGTGTTTGTGTCACGAATAAAACAACGTCATGGCAGTTTCGCGAAGCCCTGCTATGGCGACCCCGTCCACGTTGAGGAGGAACTATAAAGTAAGGGAAAATGACGCGCCTAATACCAAACTGAGTAGAGCCGAGTTGTGCTAAAACTGTATCATGGAAAAGTGCCATAAGGCTCCTGTGTGTCATCAAGCCTTACAGTATTTATAGACACACCTAAAAAATTCTGATCAGAAGATTTTACTGTACTACTTTTCTACCATGTGTGTACCATATCATGTGTAAAGAGGAGAATCTAGTCTATTCAGAGATAAAATCAGCTGACTTTTGAGATCATTCTGGTGTATTTTTTCTGTCCCATTTATCACGTTGACCTCATCACTAATGGTTGGATGATCTAATACAATATCATGTCCATCTAATAAAACTAATTGGATCCATGTCAATCAAATTATGTTAATCTAATAGTAATGAGATGGATTTGATCCAGATGTAAATCATTTTGAGTGGTAGTTTCATACAGGCATTTCCTGATGATGAATCATAATTGGGTCCAGACTATCGAGTGGTTCGAACGCCCCATTGTTATTCATCAGATGTTTTTTTTTTTCTTCTTCTCCTCCTCCTCCTCCTCCTTTCAAAATGGATGCAATTTTAGCTTGCAACTTATTAAATTCAAGGGACCATAACTCCACTCATCTCTATGCATGCATGCGGTTATGCTGTTTGTCGGTGAATAAGTGGACCGTCCTCTCGCCAAATGTCTTCATGAAGTGAGGAAGGAGTGGAATGCTAACGGAAGCTACGGACGGGGAGTTTGCCAGAAGGTGACATCGCTGACAGCAGAAGTAATATGGTGAACATACTCGTACTAAAATGTGTGTGTATATGAAAGACCAAAAGGCAGAGAAAAAGCTAAATGTTCAAAATTACCCACCTACGTGTAGACTGGGCCTTAGAAGCACATTAAAAACCTATTGGTTCCCTCATTGTTTTATTTGTTGTTGTTGTAGCTTTTTTTGGCTTATAATAGATAGATAGATAGCGAACACAAACCGTGTCCATGTAGGTTAACACATTTTTGTATGCCTCTGTGTTTTTCAGTTATTGCCATATGAAAAAATATGGTCCTTCGTTTACTCGTGTGTTTTAATCTTCCTCACTTCCTCTGGCAATGGTTTTCTCTGCTTCTTTCTGATGAACGTCTTTTGTCATTTCATGACACAATTTGTGATTCTCATGGGACCCAAGAGTTTGTGATACCTCCTGGTTCTGTGGACTCTAAGTCGGCGGCCCGAATCTTGCAAGGCTAGATTTCAACAAACAGACAGAAGATGTTAAATTAGAGTAAACATCCTGGATTGTTCTGCCTTAATGCCACTAGATTGGTCTATATTACCCAAATAGTTACTGAATGTTCAAAAAAGTTGTCCACACCAACCGTATTGTTTCTGAAAAACTGAAGAAGCACACTGCACACAATACCAGGGCCTCATCCTAAATTCATTTATAGAAAAAAGGTTTTTATCTGGCAATTGAGCGGGAGGCATTGTAAATGGGACATTAAAAGGAATCCCACATCAATTTCCCACACCAAATGCTGCATAACAGGAGTCATTTTGACAAAGTAGCCGTGTGATTATTTTTTATTTCCATTTGAAAGCAATTAGCTGAAAGGTCCTTCCCCTGAGTTTCTGTGGCAGAATGTGTGGAATGACTCAGGATAATTGCTGTGAAATGAACAGAGTGCCAAGTTGAGAGAAGCACGGAAAAACCGCAAGGGTTCCCTCTCCATGGAAACGCCCTCTGCCTTTGTCAGTGCACCAGGAAATTAGGCAGCAAGTGATAACGGGGCTTGAATGAGTAACAAATGCAGGGGGGCGAGTGATATTTACTCCATTTCAAGCCATTACAGAAATTGAGTGTTTCCCCACGTCTCATGCTGCGCCGACTGAGTGCTGGATACAGGAGGAGGAGGGTCATTAAACATGGCAGCCACCAGCAACGTGCTGGAGAAAGGCAGCTGAACAACACAGTGTTTGCAGCACTGATGGGCAGCACCGATATAATGAAGCCCAGCACTGTCAGTGTATGGCACCAACTGATGATACTGATGCCTGAAAGGAGGACAAGGTGTTAGACGAAACACAAGGCTGGGACACTGTTTGCGGCTCATCTTGTGTCTTTGCCACAAGCTGCCTCCTCGGCTTCTGCACTAATTGCTGCCTTGCTTGGAGGCAGCGCTCCCTCGGTGTGCCTTTCATGACCCCCTTAATTACGTCAGCTGGAAAGGAACGTGATTGTTATTGTCATTACTCTCGTTACCAATTAAGCAGCTATTGACGCCTTCGCAACATTCAGTCTGTTTGATTAAGCGCGAGGTCTGGAGTTACGGATTAAACTCTCGCCACGTCTTTTGTCATCCGGGAGCCACGTGGCCGTTCATACCGCAGACTGGGAAAGAGGAGAAGAACTTAGCTGTTGCTTACTATTTCTGTCAGTGAGGCAGGCAACCGTCAGCTCCTTACCATGGAGGAGTTAGAGCACCTTCACCCTTCACGCTACCTCACAGCTGGTGACATCGGGTGCTCACCTCCTCAAGAATCTCCGTGTAAATCACAAATGCAGAACTGTCAAGAACCTGCTGAGTAAAAGCCTCAGCAGGTTGGTTGAGTAGATTTGGATCAGCAGTGACGGAGGAGAAGGAAAGTCGTTTTGTAGACAGTGCTGACAGAGTTCAGGAGACACCCCCCCCAAAAAAAAAAACCAAGACAGCAAGAAATCTTACATTTTCTGGTTTATCATACAGTTCTGTCAGAATATCCACAGTGGCTGAACAGACAAATAAATAGACTCGCACTTCTTCTGTATCAGTTCCTCATTATTGCCTTTTATGAAAAGTGGGAGCGGTCTTTCCTGTTTGTAGGGTAGGAAGTAACAGTTAAATGAATAGCCACCAGGGGGAGATACCACCTGCTGTAAAGAACTTGAATGTCAGTGAAAGTTTTCCTCATGAGAATCACAAGTTTTAGCTCTTCTTCAATAAAGCACAATGTCCATTTTGTAAGTTACGTTCCCATTTAAAGCAAAATAAACACATGACTGGATGTCAGTGTGAGTAAGCCTGGTTCCAGGTTGAATGTCCAGTTTCACAAATGGCTATTGATTCCTTTTATTTTGCCCACTTGGACCATAGTACAATTCTGAGCACATTTCCCTAAATCAGCAAATTCCTTATTAAAGTGTTGTGCTGTCAACCGTAGTAAAAACAACTTTTTTCCCAGTATGAATTGAATGAAAACTAGGTGTTCCACATGTCCAAATTGGTGCAGACAAGATTTGTCATAGAAAACCATTTTTGTCATAGAAAAAAGTATTTTTATCAACCTGTATGCAGATGACACTCAACAATTAACTATCAATCCTGTCGGCTACAGATTTAACCACCATAAATTACCATTATATTTCAAAAGAATTTGCGAGAACTGATTAATATTTCACTCACTCATGTAAACACAGAAATCAATGCTGAAAAAGTACCTTAATGTCCCTGTAAAATAGGGAAATTTTTGCTTCTGACTTTGCCACCCCACAGATAAATGTTACCAAATTTAAATGATCAGAAAATTCAGGTTTCAAATGATGTAATATTTGGCATAATTTTCTGTTGTTTGTGGGGACCAACCTCTGAGAAAGTCACTGTTGGTCAGTGTTTGTCCAAAAAATGCATATAACCTCACTGGTATTCAACGTGCTGTTGAATAAACATGCAGAGAAGCTACATTTACTTGCTTTGGTCGCACCTAAAGCATTTATGCATGAGCCTCATGCTTGATGAATCAGGTCTTATTATCATTGGCTTTTCAAAATCAGAGGAAGTTCTGGAAATTTAACCCCACCATTCTATAATGTTAGTATTTTATCAACCTGTATGCAGATGACACTCAACAATCAACTATCAATGCCGCTACAGCTTTAAGCACCATATACTACTATTTTATGTCAAAGCTATATGTAAGAACTGGTAAATATGCATGTAAATTTCACTCACTCATGTAAACACAGAAATCTATGCAACGACATTTTGTCACCAAGGGTGTCACCGGAATCAAAGAAACTATGATTCGCTGGGTTGTCATTTTGAAATCCCCTGGGGATTCCCTCCCTTTGGGTAAGTGGCAGAGGAGGATGAGAATAATAGTCTGAGTAAAGAGGAGGGAGTTCAATAATCTCGCAAGAGTGACAAGGACCCAAAAGCAATTCCTGACGGAGCACTAATCCCCACTTTTTTTTTTTTAAGAGTGCGAGATAAGCCTGGAGGTTAATGCAGAGGCGTCTCTCCTCTGTCCTCGGCAGTGACAGCCCCTGACAGGTGGACCCCAGCAGCATGCCTTGTTTATGTTAATGTAGGTGGCCTGGGCCAGTGCTCACGCTGAGCCGCACAGATAGAGACGTCACTGGCTCGTCAGAATGGCACTCGCAACCTCTACCCAGGATCTCTGCGTTCACACGCGGGGGGTTGGCAGTGGCGGAGAACCCGGGGTGTGGTGACATGGGCCCTCTGGGACTCCCTCCCACCGAATCGCCCCACGGATGGTTTATATTCTTCTTCACACACTTCACGTTTCAACCACAAATGACATCTTAGAGATGGCAGGAAGAGGATTCTGCTTTTTTTAATGTCTGTGTCTTTTAAAATGTGCATTTTCATACAAGCGTCCGACAGTTACAATTAAAAGTAGATATGCACTGCTAGGTTTTGCCTTTTTATTTGCCTTTTTATGCATGTTTTATGCATAATATGTTATTCATAAAACCTGACATTGCTGATGTACCAAACAGCATACAGGAAACTGATGTTTTTGGGGGTTTTTTTTCTGTTGGAGTCATTCATTTTTCATAATAAAACCACATCTTTAGCTGTTACTGCCATCCATTTCTTTGTGATAAATCAGCACAGGAGCGGTTATTTTTATTTTGATTGATTAACTGGGAATTCATTGGTCACACTTTTGAGCCATTTATCAAATGAAATGCCAAACCTTTCTGGTTCCAGCTTCTCAAATTGCATTATACGTTTCAAATTATTTAAAATGGGCAACATGGTTGCGAGGTGTTTAGCACTCTGGCCTCGTAGCAAGAAGGTTCCTGCTTCAAATCCAGGTTCAAAGAGTCTGTGTGGACTTTACATGTTCTCCTACCCTATATGAGTTGGATAAACAGGGTTCTTGTGAGGACCAGTAGTGGACATGGAGACCAAAACCTGGTCCTAGTGAGGCAGAATCTCATTTCTGGGAAACTGGTTAATGCCGAGACCGGGCGACATGAATTGAGGCTGATTTTCAAGCGGTTTGGTCGTGACCAACCTGAACATCTGGAATGATGAACATAAGTATGGTGTAACATAACTGAAGAACTGATATTTGGTGTCTGGGGTGTTACGTGACACCACGACGAGGAGTCTATTACATTAGAATTGTTTCTATTTTCCAGCCTAGTCTGACATTGGACATTGACCAATAGGATAACAGAGTTCTCTAACATGGAAGAAGAAGAGGGATGCTGCTGCTGTCCAAGACCAGGAGAATCACCCACAACGCTTCGGTAGCCATGACTGACAACTCTTTGCCCCGCCTCCCCGATAACCTATGAACTCGCACGGTGTCATAAACGATGATTGGTCACGGTCATACTTGTAGCTGTTGCCAGTCCATTGAACAAGACATGGCAATAATCCACTTTGATTGATAATCTGACATGGTAACCAACGTGAAAGACAAAAATATTATGTTGTCTGATCCCGGCATAAGTTTAGGGCTAAGATTTGAATTGTGGTCAGGTTAAGGTTAGGGGTAGACATTAACTAGTTTTGGTTAAGGTTAGTGATAATGCTTTGTTTAGGCTGTGTGTGTGTGTATGCATGGGTTTTCTCCAGGTCCGACAGTTTCCCTCTCATAGTCCAAAGACGAGCTGGTATCAGTATCAGTACCGAAAATCCGATAAACCTTAAACATGCTTTTGAAATAGCTGGTTATGGTTAAATGCATCACAGCACACGTGTTGGTAACAGCTACGTTGATGTCTCTCTCTGTCGGTAGAAATCCAAGGTTGTGAATTTGGTGTTGGACACAAAAAAGTGGTGCCTCCTGATGTAACCGAGTGTCTGCTCCTCCTCGTGTTGTTCCCCTGTTTATCTGTTCATGTCACCCCGAGGTATCAGTCTCATCATACCCCTTGTCTCTTACTGATGAATGGCTGTGCCTCAGTGACCTGTGCTACCCCCCCCAAAAAAAAAACAATAACCCATCTCCCCCTTCTCACTTGTTTGTGTTGGTGTGATGCAGGACTGACCTGCGGAGGATGGAGCAAGGTTGTGTGTGTGTGCGTGTGCAGAGAGGCTTCTCCTCTGGGTCTCCTTCACCCTCGTGTGCTTGACCCGCGCCAGCCTTTCATTCTAATCTGATGATAATGATATTTGCTCAGGACGACCTCTGCTTGCACAGTGTAATTACCCCCCCAGCTTTCTATGATCTCAGCTATTGGAAATCGATGGGCCATAAGAGGGGCCCCATCAGAGCTTATTATTATCACGGCTCGCTTTTTCGTTACAGTGCAATCAGATTTAATATGTTGTCCAGTTTTTTTTCTCTTTTCTGTTCATCGACTTATTTACGTCAGTGGCTGGTTGTTTTTTTTTTTGTTTTTTTTAAATAGTCCCTCTGCAATATTGCAGATTCATACTCATTACATTAACTGATCTATGTAAGGTAAACAACCTTATATGCTGTAGATAAACTCCCATGTAGTGTTGTTTTGGCCCACAAATTCATTATTTTAAAAGGAGATGCACACACAGACAGAGAAACAACAAAAGTCCAGCCCAAAGTCCAAACACTTTAATTCAGTGGGCAGGCAAAGTCATACATAGCAAAGCAGTCCACACCAGGCAAACAGATCAGGCAAGGGCACGGCAAAAAAAAAATACCAACCAGGTCAAAGATCAAGAAACAAACACGGGAAACCAGGTGGTGAGTATGTGGCTACATTATCATTTTCAGAAGTCAGAGGTCAGAAGTGACCGAGTGATGTCGCCTCTGAGCTGACAGTGTTCCTGCGAAAAAAACCTCGGATGCAAACGTGTCTCAGGATAGCAATGATCAGCAAGTGACCAGTCGATAGTAATGCTCTCCAATAATGTCCACCGAAAAATATTGAACAGTATAAGTACGACTTACTCTCTGTAAAATTCATCGGACAGAAGTGCAATTAACAGTAAAAGCAGCGGTGGCAGCTTCGCCATGTCAGGTTTGATTTCAACTCCAACTGGAACTCACCATTAATGCACAGGTTGGCTTGGTGAAAACAGCAGGGACAGGAAGTGGGCGTGGCCAGGGAAATGGAGGGAAAACCGAACAAAAACCAGTAACAGGAAGTGGGGAACAAAGGTCTGACACAAACGGGAGTGACGCCAGTGCCACTCTGTAATTTTTTAAAAAAGCCACTTGGCTAAACTGCGAAGATTTTGTCTCTACGTTAAGAAGACAGATTCTCAATCCCAGGTACGAAATGTCATTTGTCTTAGATGCTGTTCACATGTAAGGGCATCCATCACAACAGTCATTAGTAACTTGTAAATGAACCTTTATTATTTTTGTTTTGTTGGTATGCTCTAAGATGTGTTTTGATACTCAGATAAAAAGTAGGTCAAACTGGTCAGACTTTCCTCTGGTCATCGATCAGATGACACTTTTCTATCTGTTCATTAACATTTTATGTGTGTGCACTGTAAACATGAAGCTCAATCCTGGTTAATATCCTGGTTACTGTTTACTGCATAGTCTGTTCTATTTTTACAGTCTTAATAGTCGATATCTTCTATACTGTATATTCACAGACGTAGAAATGCATGCCGATTATTTGTTATCTTTACTTTCTTTTACTGCTGTGATATGTCTTTGGTTTGTGTTTTTTGTGTATTTTGTTTGATTGTTAACAACAACAGTGGCTCAGCCTCGCGTCACCATGGTTTGAAAAGTAAAAAATACAGTTTCTTTCCTTGGGGTTAATTCCACATTTGGTTTTATAATAAAGTATTCTGCTTTAAATTCTGTAAAAAAAAATACCTCTTTTCCCGTGACCTTTTACAACATCCATTCAGTAACAACCAAAACAGATTGTGTAGATTTAGCTGTTAAGTGTTTTTCCCCCCTCTTAATGGTACCTCAGGAGTTCCAGGCATTTTTGAGTGGATGCCTATTTAAATCACTGAGGTTCGTCTGCTCTGGATGACTCCCTCCATTAGCCACTCATCCAGGGTTAAGTACCATTCCAGAACAGACAACATTTGCCCATCAGCTGACCCCAGCCGCTGCTCCGCCTTGACTGAGACACTTCAGTCGCCGCGGTGACCTTCCGGAACCCGCCCACAGATCGACCTCTCTCTTGTACTACCACTGTGTGTGTGTGTGTGTTTGATCCTCTGATCTGGACAGTATTGCCGCTACTTCAGCCTTACGGAACCCAAACTTGTTATTTCAAGAGAAAGGCGGCCGGCCGGCGTCTTTGCCGCGACCTTCGCGTTTGTTATTGTCACTCTTGTCAGAGAGATAAGAGAAGAAGAGCGTCACAGGTGAGATTTCATCAATGAGGGTAAACGCGAGCCGAGTTCAGACACTTTTACGGCTGTTTTACTCGACGATGGACGTTCTGTGTGGGTGGTTGCACGCGTGAGGCTGTGAAGGCCTGTGTTATGTATTTTTGGTTTACATTAGGTCAGACTTTGTGTTTCAAAGCCTTATATATATATATACATACAGTATACATATGTATGTGTATATATATACACTCCAACAACCTCCTCTGTGCAGCAATTTCCTTTTATTGACCCCCTGTAAAGTGCCTGGATGTGTAAACATCTCGAGGCTGTCATGTTTTTATGAGCTACAGGAACCTAATAACACAGCAATCAGCATTTATTTCAGCACTTTGGCGTTTTGTTTTTGCTTCATTTAAATTTTAGCCTTATTTTTCACACTTCCTCTTTAAATATATGTATTTTTTTATTTTTTTATTTTGGTTTTATTTATTTACCTATTTATAGTTTTATATTATATATTTTGTCTCATTTTTAGTTCCCCCTATTTATTTCATCTTTTTTTTTTAATTTTCATGAGGTGTGTTTCTTATTTTGTTTATTTATTTTCTTATTTTCTTCCTTATTTACCTGCGGTGTTTCCTTATTTGCAGACCATTGAGATAGCATTTCCTCCTTCTACATATATATGATCTAATGACTTAATAGTATATAATGACGTGTGTCAATTATCATGCGTGAGTGAATATTTGTTTGAGTGGGGAGGGCAGGGCGGTGTTTTCATGTAAAGCACTTTTTTGTTGCATTTTATTGATATGAAAAGTGATAGATGGATCTCAGAATAAGAATCGGACTTATTGCCATGCTTGGCTGACACAATACAAGGAATTTGTTGTGGTTGTTGCCGCACAGAGAAGTCTGATGAGATTGAGAACTCACAGGAGATCCTCTGACCTCAGAGTGACACCAATGGCATCTTAAGGTCGTAGAGTCTTGAGGAGGTCACATGCAGGATTCGGACCAAACAAGCATTCGAGACAGAAATATAAAAAAAGGATTATAGGCGAGAGCAGAGGGGGTCAAAGGATGGAGGAGAGCGGACAGGAGCTGGGCGCTGGTTGTGAAAATGTATTTTTAGCAAAGGACAGAAAAGGTGACAAAGGAGGGGAGGTGGAAGTGATCGATATGTTTGTGCAAAGGCCAGAGGACTGCCGAGACACAACAATGGAAGTCATGAGTGAAGCGGTCTCTCAAGGGGACGGCAGCCTCGGCCAGTGTGGAGACACAACAAATGAGGAGGCACGGCTGATGAGCCGAGGGTGGTGGTGGGAGAGTGAGGGTGTCGCTCAGTGACAGGAAATATTTGTTATGTACAAACTGTCGGCCATTTCCAGACCAGAGGAAAGTCCAGCTTTCTAGTTACTGGACTGAGAACAAGACGGAATGTGAAGAGAAATGTTGGCAGGGATCAGTTCAGTTCGTCCCGGTCTGTCCTGAGAGAAATAAAAAAAATTGAGAGATAAAAGTGATATAAGATGACAAGCTGCAACATTTAGTCACAGTAAAAGGAAAATGTGATTTTCTTTGTTGTTGTTTTGCTTCTGTCGGGTGTGACGTGGGATTATTGTCATGACGGACGTCGCTCTGATTGTTCAGTAGAGGAATAAGAAGAAGTGTTTTACATCTCCTAGTGGCCACATACTAGAACTACAATCATGCCCTCCATTTCTGAAAAGACGTCGGGGACACTGGCCGTCACGACACACAGTTGGGGCGTTCCTTGAATGCATCTTATAAGTGTTCGTGTATCGTTTACTCACCTCTTATCATTGTTTGTTACCAGCGCTACTATATGTGAGCCATTTTGTCTTACAATTAAGTAAAACTCGTGTTTTTTTAGCTCACATCGACACGAAAGTTGATCATTAAGTTAACGATGCGGCATAAATTTACCAAACAAGCTTATTTGATCTCATCTGGCTCTTGGCTTGAGTTTGACACCACTGGAGTACATATTTTTACGATGCCACCGTAAACATCAACATCCGTCCATGTCCATGTCCATGTCCATCCTGGTCAGCACCTGTTTTGTCGGTCCCTCACTCGGTCAGTCATTTCCTCTTCCTCACTTCCTCTGACAACGGCTTTCTGTGCTTCTCTTTCGCCGATCCTCGCGAGACGTCCTGATTCTGAGGACTTTGGCGGCCCTGATCTGGCAAGGCTGGTTCTCCACTGGTTTTCTAAACGCGACAAGACAGTAAACCATCACAATGATTCTGAAGGTGTTAAAATAGCGTAAAAATCCTTCTTAGTTCTGCTTTGAGAATGATCGTGTTAAAAAATGTCCCAGAGTTGAATGATTTAAAGGAGTTAAACAACAACAACAGAATTACCAACTCAATATATATACATTGCAATATGTGATGGTACACATTTTAATGAAGAAAATGGTTGTAAAAGTAGATTTTTATATTTAAAATCCTGTGTTATTCAATGTGTCATTGCTGTGTTTCCACCTCTAGCTGCCGCTCTGTTGCTTCAACTGATGAGCTTCTTTTTTTTTACATTTGTCAATATCAAGAAAATGTACATTATTAAAATTTTAAGCTCAAGGGAGCAAAAAAAGAAAACAAATTTATTTTAGATGCTCTGTCAGTCTGTGGCTCTTGCTGCTTCATTGTCTTCTGCTTTGTTACTTGAGTAACAAGATTCAAATAAAAGAAAAACTGTTTTCCAAATAAATGTTTCAGTGTAGGGACGCAGCAAACTGTAGGAGGTTTGATTTATTATCTTTAGTTATATATAACCACATTATCGTCCATAAAACAGCCTTTCATTCTAGAAAATGTTCAGTAATTATCACTTTTCTGTTTTAGTGTCAGAGGATTCATTGATCTGAATAACATATTGATTCATTGAGCAAATATATTGAGGCAAAAGTGAAAATATAGATTTTTTTGTATTGTTAATGAGACCTTTTTGGGGGCTAACATGGATTTATCGTCAAGATATTTGTCATGCCGTACCTTAGTTTCTTTTTGAATAATGAGAGCTGTAAAATGATATTGATATTGGTTTATGACATTGATCGTGTTGATCGCAGGCACCTGAATATTATCGAAAACCAAATCTAATCTTGGCAGATTCTGTGACATCGTGATTTTTGAGAAGAGACTGTGTCAAAGGGAGATTTAAACACCTCGTTGAACCTTTACTTGAAATAGTTCCTCTTTAAACTTGAGTGTCGTGAAGTAAATACAGCAGATTATTCTCTATCAGTCAGCATTTTAAACCAAATTCCAGATGCAATCGTCTTAGTCTTAACGTTCCACTATAAACCACAGAAGGTCAACGTCAGTCTCGCGGCCTCTGCAGTAAATCATGGCTCTGACATTTTGTTTCACACAACCTTTGGGTGCCTGATTTCTCAGCACATTCCAGTTAATAGACTTTATTTTCAACGAGACTGTTTTTGCGTGAGAGTTCCGTTTTGGCTTTTCTGGTCAGTCATCGTGCAGCTTCACGCAGCGACAGGACAACAAGGGCTTCTACAAAAACAGTCAGGGGTTGATTTTAAGCAAAAGGTTTTAATGGAGCAGGAATGTTTGGATCGTCAGAGAAGATAAGAATGTGGACGGGAAGTGACGGAAGAACTTGTCCTCCTCTGTGCTACGTTTGTGGCTAAAAAAAAAAAAAAAAAAATTTAAATTTGAAGAAACCACCGCATGTTTTTTTTTTTTTTTTTTGTTAAAAATAATCCTACAAAAGATCAGATGTTTACGCTATAAAATTTCCAAAGCGACGTCAGTAAAATCGCAGCTGCTTATATGATGAAGTGTCGTTAGAGTCTGAGTAGCAGCTGACGTATTTTGTGTCATGAAAACGGGCTTATATTGCCTACTTTTATTAATTAATTATTTAATTTCATTCTTTTATTCATTTAACCAACTGTCCACATAGAATAATGTAAAAAAATAATAATAATGCAAACACTGATTTGCAAGAATATAAGATATAAAATAAGCCTCATTTTCTGGGAAGTTTTGAAAAGTCTCCTTTGGCACTGGGAAAAATTAACTAATTTTAAGAGAAAAAAAAAATATTTACCATTGTCTAAATAAGTCTTTAAATATGAGTAAAATTCACTGTCACGTGTTGGTTTGTGTGGAAATAGGAGAAATTCTGAAGTCAACTTTTTCATGCAACAGAATTTCTTTGCTTGTTTTAAGCACGAGCTTCTTAATTTTGTCGAGTTTTTGACATTATAGTCTGAAAGTGACTACATTTACAAGCTAGTTCTAATCAATATTCTACATTCTACATTTGCTTTCCATTGTTTTGTTTTTTTTTCTTAAAACAAGAACATTTAAATAAATGTAAGTATATTATCTATATATATATGTATATATATATATATATATATATATATATATATACACGTTTTTGCAGTGCATTCACCCAATAGGACGTCGGACTCGTAGTTACTTCCACGTTCAAAAATAAGGCCTTTATATACCAGCGTCTTTTACTCTTTATTGTCCCACTGTTTGTGTGTGTGTATATATATATATATGTGTGTGTGTGTTTCTCAGCTGCGACTGGTTAAATGATTTCTTGAAGGAGTCATGGAGCGGCCATTTCATTTTGGCACCTAATAACAGTCAGGTCACAGTGAGCCCCAGCTGATTCTCTTTGATATGGTCTGTGCACTTGCCCGCGCCGTCTTACACAGGTGCCAATCATTCTGATCCAGCCTCCACCTCCAGCCGTAACACCATCACCTCTTTAACCCCCCGGAGGGAGCGCGCGGTGGCTCCGCGGTGGTTGTGTTGTGACGACGAGGAGAGTTGAATCTGCCCTCTGTTTCCGACCAAAGGGCCACATTCTTTGACCCTTTCCTGAAGCCGGATGACAAGTTTAATTTCCAATGTAAGCGTTCTACAAAATAACAATACAGTTCTTTATCTCGGAAATATTTTTTTTTTCTGAAAACCAAGTGTGTTTGCTGTTAAGGGACATATAAAAATTAAAATTAAAGCGTAACTAAACCCCTAAACCACCTTTGTTTCAGGTGTAAACCTACTTTTTAATCCAAGTACAAATCTTCACAGTTTACACTTACGCTTGATACGATTAATACACGATGATTAAAAACCATCCAAGATGTTGTCATAAGTCAAACATATTTTTCTATTTCCATTTTGAAAACAAATTAAAAACAGCCAGAATTTTGATGTTAAAGTCAGAATAATGTGATTCAAGTCAGAGTTTTTGTGATTTTAAAGTCAGATTTAAGAGAAAAAAGACAATAATTTTGAGATTAAGGTCAGGAAAATGTGATCAAAGTCAAAATTCTGAGGAAGAATGTTAATAATATTATTAAAGTCAGATTTTTTGTGATTTTAAAGAGGAAAAAAAGCCAATAATTTGAGGAAAGTGTGATCAAAGTCTGAATTCTGAGGAAGAATGTTAATAATTATAAGATTAAAGTCAGGGTAATATGATTCATGTCAGAGTTTTTGTGATTTTAAGGCCAAATTTATGAGAAAAAAGTAAATTCTGATATTAAAGTCAGAGTTTTTGTGATTTAAAGTTGGATTTAAGTGTTCATCAGACATTTTGGGAGATTGCAAACCCACACACACACACACACACACATTTCCCAGCTGGCATTGTTCACCTGACAAAGGTTATCCATTTCCACAAAGGCCAAAGGTGAGCGCGGTTTCTTGATCCCATGAATCACGGCAGCACATTATATTTAGCGAGTGGCGGCGCCTGACACTGGCCTTTTCTGAGATGAATTACGGACTTCATTGCTCTCCCCAGTGGGCCGGTCAGTGCTAGGCCAATGACAGCAAGACAGAAATCAAATTGAACTCAGGATCAAATCAGGGCAACAGGCGCCAACGGCAGTCGCACCTTTAAACGAAGGCTTGTCGAGCGGCAGTGGATTCCTGCTCCTCGCTGCTTTGAACGTTCTTTTATTTCCACTCAGAGGCAGAGAAACGGCCGAAATATGGTTCAGTGTCTGGAAAACATCAGCATATCTTTAATGTTTTTATTGTGTCATTGGTTCAAGCTGTGGTTCTCAAACTCTTTATACCAAGAACCACCTGAGGAAACAGAGTTCTCAAAGTCACACCATGATCGCCAGCGTTAAAGTACAGTGGTGTAAAAAGGTCCAATAAAATGAGCTACAGACTTTTCACAGGAGGCAGATTTATTCCCAATAAGGTAATCCGCTCTCTCGTCATCCTCCTCTTCCTCACATATACTTCACACACTGGTATGAGAGATAAAGTGACTCTAATTATTGTTATTATTTTGCTATTTGTTTCATTTTCTACACACTCTGGTCAAACTTCCTCAGCTCCACATACACTGGTTTTTACAGCAGGGCAGTATTTCTGATTTCCCCCCCCACGTACCACAGTTTGAGAACCGCGGGGTGAACGTTGAAGTGCGTGTGAAGCAAATTAAGAGATTTTCCTTCTATGAAATGTCAAATAAGACTGTTCTTATGGAGCAATTGCCAGCTAAAATACACAGACACGACATGAAACCAGTGTGAACCAGGCGTGAAGCTGACTCCATCGTAAAGACCGACTCTACTTTGACAGGCACAGGTAAAACCACAAATAATTTATAAATCCATCATTTATACAACACAAACACCATAAAAACCCAAATAAATCCCCATAATACTAATATACAACTATAATTACATTTATTAATGTGGGCTTAAAATGCCCCCTCTCCCCATTTCCCACTTGGTACATCCCAGATGTGTGAACCTGCATTTACGTGGACGCAAAACTAATCCAAATCCAAATTATTTTCCAAATAGGTTGTATCAGATTACAGTTTTCAGACTGGCATATTTTTTTATTTTACTTGTTTCCATGTAAAGTTTACACAAAAACGATGTCACATTTGCGACACGAGTGCAAAACCCACATTTTAACAAATGATACTTGACTGTAAATGGCCCTGATGTCGTCCCAGCTCCATGTGGCTGCAATTATCCAATCACTCAATTAAAACTATAATAATACGCTTTATAAAAGTGTTAATTTTACCTGTGCGCATTAAATTCACGTTACTTTGTCTCTCAGGGCCGTGAGTTTCCACATCAACAGTCTGTCGGACTGTAAGAAAATTAAAAACATTAATGTTAACGCCGCAGAAGCTCAGACAGGCAAACACACTGTAAACAAAAACCGATAAACACACCAACCAAAACAAAGGCCAGTGTTTGTTTCCTTTTGTGGTATTAAAAGCAGATTCATCACAGCAGAGGATTACCTGTTCTTTATTTATTCATGTATTCATCCTCGCCCACGGCCGAATATCATATGGTTTATGTTTACATTCCAAATGTATCATATGACAGATCATATATACAGTATATGAATAATATACATACTGTCATACAGCGCTTGTTTCCTTTCTTTTCTAACTGCAAATGCAAGAAAACAATTTAGTGCATCCCTTCTGTGACATTTTTTTTTTTTTATCTGTTTTGTCCTTATGACAGAAATAAATATTTGGTTCTGTGAGGATTTAAACGGCACCATTGACAGAAACTTGTCTTTTATTTTGCTTCTCTTTCTCTAACCAGCAGTTTTTCGGTCCGTGTTGGTATATTTAGATCCTCCTCTTGTGATTATGTCATCGTCAAATCCATCACAACACCTTCCTTTAATTACTGGAAATCACCTACTTTCTCACGTCTTTTCCCAGACACTGAATTACTCACAAGACGCAGATTTTTTCCTGGCGCACCCGGGACCGCTCCGTCTCTCGGGACGCCAATTTGCTTAGAATTCTTTTGCCAAGAAAACAAACAAACATGTTGGAAAAGCCTTTTTCCCCCCTCTCAACTATTCCATCCTCCAATTGCTATTATTAGAAACTCAAAAGGACTGAGTTGTTTTTCCTGCCAGCGGAACAACAACCATTTGTTTATGCCTCAGATTGGAAACTGCTATTGCCTAAAAAAAATAGGATCCAGGAACTTTCCGAGCCAAATCTCCAGTCTGGTGGCGTTCCACGCAGTCGAGAGGGGGCTCCGAGTTTTTCCTAGAAGACTGGACGAGGCGACCGACATATTTGTTTATTCAAAAATAAATGTGGTTTTTGTTTCACCAGAACAAAACCCTGTGGATTTTGTCATATGTTTGTCTCTTCATTTACTTTGACAGAAGTGAGAAAAGTTCACTTGGCTGTTTTTAGTCACTTTGTTGGGCGAATAAGAGACAAAGTTTGATTCTTCAGAGAAAAGCACAAGAGTTTAAAAGAGACAAATTGAGGAAATGGTTGTTGTGGGGTTCTTTTATAGAAAACACCCCCAAAATAAAGACTTTTTCACATACACGTCTGTGTCGGTGATCATATCGAACCCCCTTATTTTTGATAAATGGTTGTGATTGGTGCGACCGGTTTCAGAATGGTGGTAAATTGTTCTGAACAAGAGATTAGTCTGACCCAGGTTAGGGGGGGGGCAAGTCTCCTGATTGGACTGGTTTCCAGGTTATAGATTTTGGATTTTGACCAGAAACATTTTAATGATGTTTTCGTCCGCAAAGCGTTGGGTGGTTTGATTGATGATGGTCTGGAGTAACACATTTTTTTACAGTGAGTGACAAGACTTTAAACAACAAGTTCCACTTCTGTTTTTATGTGGGGTAAAGGAACTGCAGTGGTTGGAGGTTTTTAGTCATTTATGTCAAAAATGTCATGAAGCAAGCTTTTGCAAAAACAAGCCATTGTTGAAAACTAACCACTACAATTATTAAATGTGTGTATGAATTAGACTCAGATGTACCTGCCTTCTGTCAAGAAAAGTTTAGCGTGTGTCCTTCCATTTTCACAGCTAACATCATAATATCCCTGTTTAATTAGTCCAATAAGACAAGAATTGGTTTAAAGCTAAGCTTTGCCCACTGTTGGACTATGAAGTTATTATTTTAGACAGTCTGATGCACTTCTAGGTTCTATATTTTGAACTAAAACAAGTTTTTAAGGTTGGAGTGTGAGCCTTTTCCCACCAAGTTTCAGCCCTAGTGCACCCCCTAGTGGACATGGATGGATGACTAGATGTGGTGACAATATATTTGCCTTAAAGGTACTAAAGATAGGACTATTTTTGGCTTTCCTGATCAATAATTCCCAGAAGTAAAGTAGGAAACGTGAAAGGAAAAGAGAGTAGTGAGACTTGCGATGATGTATGGCCTGGAGACAGTGGCACGGTCAAAAAGACTGGGGGGCGCTGTAGCTGGGGATGAGAGTGACCATTCGAGGGACAGGTCAGGTTGAGAGGTTGAGATGGTTTGGACACGTGCCGAGGAGGGACAGTGACTACATTGGACAAAAGAAGACCACATTGGACTAAAGAGAAGGTTCATAGATGCTGTTAAGGAGGACATAAGGACAGTTGGCGTAACAGAAGAGGACACAAGGGAGAGAGGACAAGATGGAGGCAGATGATCCGCTGAGGCAAAAGAAGAAGAACGTCAATAATTCCATACAAACATCTGGACATAATGTAAATGAAATAATCTGACAGAAAACAACAATTCTCCTCATTTGAAGATTTCTACATTGTCCTTTTTACGTATCTTGAATTAAGTTTCAGATAGTCGGAATGGATTTGTAGATATCTCTAGTTTCAGTTTCCGATTTTCTACAAATCCATTCTGACTATCTGAAACTTGGTAGTAATGGTAGCAAGTTTCGAAATGGTAATTCCAAAATTAAAATGGTTTTAAAATGTTAAAAACTGCTTGCTCTAACGGACAGCCTTTCCGATGTGACCTGCCATGGACCAACCAGGCCAGAGAGAGAGAGAGAGAGAGAGAGAGAGAGAGACAGGGATTGACCAGGAGCAGCAAACACAGATAAAAATGAATGGGGGGGTGGTGGTTGGAAAAAAAAAAGGAAAAATCAAACGGATTGACTTTGGTAAGAGGTCACTTCTGAAAGTCCTCCCAAGTGATTGTTTGAAAGTACCATTTTTTCTCAGTTCAGGACACCCCTGAGATGTGAAGTGTAAGGTTATAGTATGGCCCAGTGCTCTATATTAATGGTGACTTTGGCTCACCTAATACGGATTGTCAGGGTTATAGCCCCCGGGTGCCTGCTGAGCAGAATGTGAATGCAAAAAGAGCCAATCCCTGTCCCCCGTCCCCTCCCTGGACACCAGGGCCCCACACCAACCCCCGCTCAAGGTTACAGTCCATACAGCCTGGCAGCGACGAAGCCATCAGCGCTGATTTTAAATGATACCCTGGACAAGCTGGCGCTTAATGTGTTCCGGCTCCTTTTACTTTTTCTTTAAACTCTTGATTATCCCCTTTTCAAGTTGATATTGTAATGTGAGATCAGAGGAGAGGCTGAATGGGTGAGACGCGTCTCTCCTTGAGTTGGTAGCTTGATTTCCTGCTGGGAGAATAAAAGAGGTTATGATCAAGGGCTTGTCACTTGAGCCCTGAGCGATGAACAGGATGCTTTTGAACAGGATTTCAGTGTGTTTCAGTGGCAGCTGTGTCAGGTAGGAGGGGAAAAATGCCGCCGTTACGTCTTGTACAACAGCCGTGTTATTATTACAGTTTGGTCTTCATGAGCAGAGACGACGTCACATTGCTCTGTCAAGCAAAACTATCAGATCTAACTGAGGGAGCATTTGTGTATATATACACACGCACACTACCGTTGAAAAAGTTTGGGGTCACCCAGACAATTTTGTGTTTTCCATGAAAACGCACACTCATTCATCAAATGAGTTGCAAAGTGAATAGAAAATATAGTCGAGACATTGACGAGGTTTCGATGGAACCCACAAATGTGATGCTCCAGATACTCAACCAGCTCAAAGGAAGGTCACTTTTATAGCTTCTCTAAGCAGCTAAACTGTTTTCAGCTGCGCTAACATCATTGCACAAGGGTTTTCTAATCATCCATTAGCCTTCTGACGCAATCAGCAAACACAATGTAGCACAAGAACACTGGAGTGATGGTTGCTGGAAATGGGCCTCTATACACCTCTGTAGATATTGCATTAAAAAACCAGACGTTTGCAGCTAGAATAGTCATTTACCACATTAACAATGTATAGAGTGTATTTCTGATTAGTTTAATGTTATCTTTATTGAAAAACAGTGCTTTTCTATCAAAAATAAGGAAATTTCTAAGTGACCCCAAAGTTTTGAACGGTAGTGTGTATATATATATATATATATATATATATATATATATATATATATATATAGCAGCAAAGTAGGGGTGAGAGGGGACAAGAGGTGATAGTCACGCTGAAAGACCCGTTTTTCTGAGCAGTCGAATTCACTTCTGAAACGTTTCGTGGATGCCTTTTTTAGTGTTTGCAGTCAAACTCCAATCTCTTAATTTATATTAGTAATTTTTACCCTTGTTTAAAAGTTTGTGATTAGAGATGCTCCAAAAAAACCACGCAATTTTTGGCCAAAACCTAAACTGAAACTAAAACTGAAAATGAGGAACACTTGGCCGAAATTTTGTACCATTGCTGTTATGGCTGGGACTGCATGTACTTACCTCACTAAAGTCAAAGCATTGCAGTTGCAGTAGTTAAGGCCCAGGCGTGAACGATAGGGGCCTAAAAGGTGCCTGGCATGAGTTCGTGCAAGGACCATATTGTTATTCTTCAGATTATTTTTACTATTACTTATATCTTTTGCTTTGCACTCACTTTTGTGGGGGTTAACGTTCATAAAAGCTGTGAAAATGTGATATTGGCGTAGTTTCTATAGTCCCCTTTAAGGAAATGAAGATGGAGCAAGCAAAACTTAGTTGCACCAAATTTTACGAAACCTGGTGGGAAGATGTCATAGGTCAAGACGAACAAAAAAGTCCATTGGGACCATGGCTTCAACTCAACAGGAAGTTCAATTTGGCTGCCATTTTGGCGATTTGCATGCTTCGGGGCAGGTTATACATATATATATATATATATATATATATATATATATAGCTGTTAAGTCACTTGAGGGAATATTAAAGGTCCAGTGTTTAAAGGTGTTTAGGCATAAATTGAAGACACAATCATTTTATAGCACCTGCTGTATGAATTGTCATTTTTCATTAACTCCAAAATTAGCCTTTTATATGTATATCAGGAGACCCAGTCATGTCTACAGAGGTGGCCATTTTGGACCACTATAAATTTACAGTAGCCTCCAAGGGACAAACTATTGAGTTTTGATGTGAACCGAAGCCTATATACTGTACATTCTCATATGTACTTGGAAGGGAATATTGCGAGGTGAGGGAAATTTACCTGCAACGTGAAACCAATCAATGTTGCTAAATCTTTACACATTGTACCTTTTGACTAAAAGGGCAATAGAAGCAGGAAGTGGGTTTCTCTAAACACAAAGTCATCCTGGTCCACCAAAATATCAAGTGACACCTTTTTCCTGTCACATTTGAAAGAGTATAAATCAGGATTTACACAATTTTTTTCCAGGGAAACTGCACATCCTCCAGTTATTGCTCTGTAATTACAGCACTGACTGTCCTTCTAAGGGGAAAAAAGTCTCCGTACTATGACTGTGAAATGATAGCTCCAACAGATACCGGCACTTTTTTTGTGTTACTCCCATCTCATTGCTCATGTAGATTCCACTAATGCTCACTGGACGAGTAAAAATGTTATTCTAATGATGGTCGTGGGAGCTGGGGTTTTGCAGGTAGTTGTTATGGAAACTGCAGCTGCAGCTTAACTGTACAATAACCGCCGCCACCACCACCACCACCACCACCCCCGTCTTCTCTTTTCCATCTAGTGAACACAGCATGTCGGAGTCATTACCAGAGTACAAATGGTTAAGGACGGAGTCGAGACATGGGGGGGACAACATTCGCTCAGAAGCCGGGAGAATGTGTGCAAATTGTGGAGCCACAGTCGGACCCAGACGGACGAGGATCATCACGCGTTTTTATATTCGGGTCTCTTGTCAGCATGCCTGCACAGACGTCGTACAAAGAAGCCCAGCTGTAGCATGAAAAGACACGGTCAACATTACACATTTATCACAGCCACTGATCCCCTCTTTATAATAATTAGGGTTTTCTGATTCACATATCAATGGCTTAATAGTTGTTTTACTCACATTAGCACTTGTTATTCATTAACTGCTAATTCATTTTTTTTTTTTTTTTTTAAATTAGCTCATTAGCAGCTTGACACTAATAAAACAAAGCTAAAATTTATTACCTTTAATTAAACATGACTGTTGCCGTGTACGTTTATAAATGCAAGGAAGTTCTGTCTGTTAATCCATAATTGTCCAACTGGTCCGGCTTCAGACGTGACAGGTGACTGAGAATAAAATATTTTTAATTTTATTGGGCTCAAAAATCCGAAATCTACTGCAGGTAAGTTGATTTGAGATTTTGAGTCAAGATTTTTATTTTTACAGTGCACAAACATGAAAACAAAGATTTACGACTCATTTGGCGATGTATATATATATATACATATGTACTGTATGTATGTATGTATGTATGTATGTGTATATATATACATATGTATGTATGTATGTATGTGTGTATATATACATATGTATGTATGTGTGTGTATATATATATTTTTTTACTTAAAATTCATTTGGATACATTAGAAGCTTCATATACATACAGTATGTTGAATAGTTTCTATAGTATAACAGGTCAGCTATTATAACACACATACACATCACACACAGGAAAAAATAATAATTTTAATGGATATCTTGTACATATTACAAAAAAATTCACTATGTACATTAAATGGTACAGCAGCATATAAAAAAATGATCATTACATATGATTTTGGAGATTGTTTCATTATAGGGAGGGAATATTTCCCTACTTTAAAAGTCAAACTTCATTCATGTGTTCCACACACATTTTCCAAAGGTATTACCAAAGAAATACTGAGTAATTACTACAGAAATAAGATGATATTGCCATAAAATATAACCATGTTTTTTACTTAATTGTAATGTAAAGTATTACCTAAACCTTAGTGAAGACACATTTCAGTGTATGAACACTGTATGAAGTTCAGACTGTGGCTATGAATTCATTATTTTTAAACTGTTTTTCCAGAATAATTATGCTGAGTTTGAGTGTCATGGCCGCCTCTGACCCTTTAATTGAGTTATTAATTAACCAGACGTGTATTAATGAAGGCGGCATTATCACATGGGGCTCAGGTGGCGTCGACCTCCCCCCAACTGGAGAATGTTCCGAGGATGCAGCAGGAATTTTGACTTCCTAGCTTCAACACAAGCAGCTCAATTAGTCAGTAATGGGAACCTTTCATTAAAAAGTAGCTGCAGGTATGTTGTGTGAGACAGACCTCCCACTCTCAGCGCAGCTCGTCTTTCAGCAGTTCAGAAAAGGAATTCACATCGGAGATTTTCTCAGACGGCAGAAGGCCAAACAAAATTTAATTACTGTCAATGAAAATGTGGACATTCCAGCCCCCCCCCCCACCAACACGGCTGATACCAAGATTGAACTGTTTGCAGTGACTAATGAGCTCCATGTGAGATCACTCAAGGTTAGAGCCGGCAACTCTGCATGTGACAAGTCCCCGTCCCCACATATCCATCAAGACTCCGTCTTAGTGAACTTCCTCAAACTTGGGCTGGAAAGTGTGGTGATGTCAGTAATGATCTCCGAGTAAACCCAGCTAAAATAGCACAGTGACCTCATTATTGTTTCCATAGTTACAGGGTTACAGTTCCTCTCTGCAGCCGTGTTCACTTCACACAAACTACTGCCTTCCTCCTCAGACGGGCGCTGTGGTTAACCAAACGCCGATCGTGATTAACTGACGCCCCGAAACGAACAGTCAAACGGCTGCAGTGAAAAAAAAGCAGGATATCTGTGGTAAATTGTGGTGACGGCGCTTTGCATCATCATCATCATCATCATCATCATCCCTTTGTGTCTCCTTTATCGGACACTATCTACTATTTGAATTTTTGCACAAACAATGGTATCAATTGCAGACCCTGAAACCGCTCCTCTGCCGCCCACCTACCTATTTCGCTCTCTCTCTGTGCCAGAGGAAGCATCACACACTTAACTGAGCCAGCTGTCTTTGTCAGGCAACGATCCAAAACACAGATCTATATTTACCAGGTTATATCACTGTGCGTGAGTAAACGAAAATAAAATTAAACTTGTGGAATGGTAGAAGACCTTAACGTCTCTCAGGCTTATAACACCTAGACAAGCAAGCTGGTGGTATTTGATCGAAATGAAAATGATATTGTGACACTTTGTTCTTAATTATATTCTTTTTTTTTTTTAAATTTTTGAGCTATTTAGTTTGTTTATTGTTTTCCATTTTCCATGCACAGTCTGGCCTGTTTCCCATCCAGTTTGGTAATTTGATGATTCATTGTAAATTCCACTGTGCTATGTATGAAAGAGGTGGAGGAGAGACACGGCAGGATGTGTGTCAGCAGAACTGGGACGGTTCGGTGTCAAGAATAGATCAAATTGTGTGCTACATCCACACATTGTGTGTGTGTGTGTGTGTGTGTTTTCATTTTAAAATGCTGCGGTTACGCCTGCCTTACGCACCACACTGGAGTTTTGTAAATGTGCTGTCTCTGCTTTAGTTTGAAAACTCCAGTGTAGTGTTTTAGTCTGGACAGGAAATGATGACACGATCGAATTTGAAAAACGATGAAGCGTTTTGTTATATTCATTATATTTTTATAATCTTAATTGTAAAAACTAAAAACGGATTACTTACTTTTGCTAATGTGCACCAGAAGTTGTTTATTCACCTCTTTGTTTGAGTATCTCCATGGTCACTAGTTAATTAGCTGACAACTTTCAGTTCATACTTTTATTTTTTCATTTGCACAAAGTACAAAAAAAAAACCAAACTCTTCATCTAATAAAAAGAAACTCCTGCTCTTTTGTATATAATGCACCGGCAGCGTGGAACGAGAAAACTGAGGTGGATGTCACTGTTTTCAGTTGAACTAGTGATGTGGATTTATAAAATGCTTGTCTGGCCAGGTCTCTGCTGACAAAGAGGTACATGGGCCTCTTAAGACCCGCGTTGACCTGAATTAAATATGACTAATATGTAAAATTTCTGCATAAAATCTAAAAACAGCTGCACAAATGTTTGTATTCTTATGAATAGTGTGCTTACATTAGCCAAAACACTCTTTAAATCCATGGAAACCCATATTTATGTTGTTGGTAACAGACTTTTTGATTCATTTCAGTCGCCTTTTAATGACATTAGAGCTGCTGCTTTGTTTTACACAGGAAAAATTGCCATAAATAAGAGCTGATAGTGTTAAAATTTTGACAACATTGACTGGGGAGGCAGTTTTCTAATCCATCCCAGACCGAGGCTCAGAAATGTTTGTGCATGTGTCGTCAAATCTCTAACCAAATGTGGTTGTACTCAAGGACACTTTTAGGACAGATTTAAAGTGTTCAGAAGTGAACTTTGCACATGATCGGGTCTCTCAGGACACATGTGGACTGGGTCTTCATCTCAGTGGAACTTCTTCCTAGTCAGACACAAGAAAAAGTGATGTATTATGTCTGATACTGAGCTGAATGGCTCATCTGGAGCTCTTCTTCAGGCTGCAGGAGGAAGAAGCAATACCTGGAGAAAACCCACACACACACACACACACACAGGGAGAGCATGCATACTCCACACAGAAAGGCCCCAGTCAAACCAGGATTCAAACCATAAACCTTCTTGCTCTGAGGCACAAAGTAGCAAATCAATGCACACCCACAGCAAAGTCGAACAGACCAAATTTCAAACAAGACAGTATAAATTATCAGTGCCAATTCATCTAAGCAGGCAAACATGTTGCATCTGTAGGCGAGCTTTGAAAGATTGCGACTTTTCCCCAAGCTAATGAGCAGAATCTGAGCAAACACACACAAAACCTGACTAAACCAGCTAGTGGAGTCGAGCACGACTCCATCTTCCCAAAGATCCCAAAATTGTGAATGATCCAACCACGCATTGTTGAGTCGCCGGTTTCAGCCGCAGACAGGTGCTCTTGAATATTCATTGGCAGCGAGCCCTCACAGATTCTAATCACTGTCAATATGTGTACACTTTGCAACTGTCAACTATTCGGAAAACAAAATATGCCCCCTGCTCCAACGGCTTATGAAAATGTATGATGCAGGCAGAAAATGAAGAGTTCCCCGTGAATCTCTCAGAGATTTGCAACAAGCCTGAACAAAAGGGCTTGTTTTTTTGTTTTTTCAGATTTTATGTGGCGTCACATGGAAACAGTAGGTGCTGTTTCTTGTTATGGTTCAAACGTGTGTCAGAGGATCGATCTATAAACGCAAGGGACGTCTGCCTGTCGGTATGTTGATCACGTATTTGTCGAACGGGTCATTTGACAGTAAACATGGAAGGTGAATTCTGACCCAGTCAGAAGGCTCCGTGGATCCCCGCAAGGGTTATATTCAGGTCCTAAGCGGTTTTGTCCGTAGTTAACATGGTGGTCCCAGCCTTGTTCGTGTTACTGAAACCATAAGGGACCTACATCATTTTCCCCACTTGAAGCTCACTAAGGGTACTAAATAGGCATGGGCTTGAAGTGGGTTTCCAGGTTGGACACATATTGTCACCCTGAATATCACCCTTATGGGGTCCACAGTGACATACTGTGTACTGTGCATAAGTCTTAGGCCACCAGCAGCTTTGTTGTTTTCATGTCACTTTTGTGATCGTTGGCGTTCAGATTGAAAAGATGTGACTAAAAGTCAGTCTTCTACTATATGATCAACCTGTCAGTGAGTTGAACTTGTGCAACATGTGTATGTAATGCTCCAACATGTCTGGAGTAAACCAGGTATAATAGACCTTTTTCACAGCAGCTATTTGTTGGCATGAAATAGTAGGAGAAACACAGGTTTGACCAATAACATTAGGGTTCCATTCCAGGTTTTAAAGAGCCATGGTTGTGTTATTGTTCAAGTGGAAATGTAGCTCACACTAAATATTTGATATTATACAAGCATTTTGGTTGAAAAAGATGTTATTTTCAAACTGCATATGTGTAATAATAATAATTATACAGGATGGTCATTATAGCATTGCTAAAACAACAAATCTAATGGTGGCCTAAGACTTTTGCACAGTACTGTACTGGCTAGGTAAGGACGCCAGTGTGTGCAGTGCCAACTTTGACATTATTTAGATAAGAAACGTAAAAGATATTGGTAGAAATGCAACAGAAATGTCTCTTAAAGAGCTACTTCCACCAAGCCTCATACATATTGAACGTGGGTTTATTTTAAACAGTGGTGACAGGACAAGTTTTGACTTGATGGTCAATATTTGTGTCTGTAGCTTCAGATCAGCTTTGCCCTCGTTCAGCTCTGACGCCATTGTTTTTCCCTGCAGAAAGAATGTTTTGGGCGTCCCCCATCTACGATGTCACACTCAGAAGACGGGCCCTTGTCACGGTGACATCCATACAATCCTATCCTGTTTGTTCTGCTAGCTGTTTATTTGAAAAGGTTACTGTCCAGGGAATGTTCATGGACAGGCGTTTGTTATGAGCATTGATTTGACAGGGTCCTGCTGCGGCTTCAGCCGAGGCGACACGTCCGTCTAAAACTTGCAATAAAGCCTCACTCCTCTGCACAAAGCTGATAATTCATTTAAGGAATTAATGAACGGACCATATTTCAATAAAAATGACTTATAACCGCTCGTATAACTGCTGTTATATGAGGTGATTGATAAGTTCATGGCCTGGGTTGGGAGATAAGTTACACAGCTCTCGTTGCGTGCACTTGCATTTCAACTCTTTGAATGATAAAGCAGAAAGTTTAAAGTTAATAGCTTTTGGGATACTTCGGCTTCTGGTCATTGAAAACTGCAAGTCAGCACTGTTTGACTAAAATGGACACCGTCAGCCTTTGTGCAGTCGACCACCGCTTCTGTCTGGACGGCTTATCACCTCGATTTATAGCCCGATGAAGATATGAAGATGTCGGCCGCTGTATTCAGACACAGCAGAGAGAGAGAGAGATTTCAAAGGATGGCCAAATCACATTTGGGAGATCCAAAAGGCCGACCTTTTCAAGATACTCGCATGTTAACCACTGCTGAACTTAGATTCTAAATGTAGGATGAGTTTACATCGGCCTGTTTGACGGACCGTTGAAAAGTCACAAGGGAAAAGTTGGTGTACTGACAAAATATGAATTTGTTTATTTACGATATTAAGTTGCACCTGCTTCGGTGGGGACTCAGACTTTGCTACTGAACTACTGCTCATATAAGAAAACTAACTCCCAACATTCACAAGAAGAAGAAGAAGAAGAAGAATCTTTATTTTCATTATATACCGGAAATTGCACGATGAAATGTCTAAGTCAGATTGAGGGTTGATTAGAGCCACTGTGACGCCTGAGTCACCTGCAAAACTATATAATCACTTATTCACTCATAACATTCTTGTTTTATATTCAAAATCACTTCTTCACTGCTCACATGATTGTTCTGTATGTGTCAGATTTACTCAGCTTCTGTAAAGACTTTTATTTGGAGGGGTATTTGCGTCTAAAATAGAAACTGTTGTCAGTCAGAAGTCTGACAGTTCAGCTCGGTCTGAACCCAATCAAGCCAGAGAGAATATTAACCAAACCTCACCCAAACCCAACATGCATTCTGTTTTTTTTGTTGTCGCAGCCAGACACCTTTAGCTAAAACAGACTCCATGTTCCAATTCCCACACCATTTCTATATTACCATCCACTGTTTTTGACAAAAGTTTGACATTTTTGTGCCTAAACCCAAGATCATTAATAGGCTCTTTTCCACCACATGAACTTTTTACCTGGGTAACTGAAAAACCTTGTTTTGAGGGTAAATATTACCCTGTTAAATGCTTTACCCAGGTAAATTTTAGTACCTACTGTTGACTGGGGACTTTTCAGATTAGCAGGGCTGTGTGGAACATCAACATCTTGCATCTGTTTTCATGTTGCGCATGTTTCATGTTAGCAACTCTGTCGCTATATTTAGCGAGTATTCAGACCCTCTAGAGACTCTTTTTCAAAAAAGCAACTAGTGAAAAAATCTAGCTTCTTTTTCTTGTAATATTAGAGACTTTTGGAGATAGTGAGTGAAAGCACATATCATTCTAAAGGTCTTTACACACCGGACGGAACGAACAAGAGAATGATTCTGATATTCTGCTGCTGTTCTCTGGTTGATGCAGCTCACAGGGATGTCGGTTAAAAACTATTTTGAAGCTTGATTTTCACTCCCACCATCTCACTGAATCACCTTTACAACCCTCCTCCACACGTCTATAACTGTTTTATACTTCATTCTTGTTTATTAACATGAAACAGATTTTGAGAAACGTGTAAAATGTTTTGACTGTACGTCATCAACAACACTCAAGAACTCTGAGGTGCGGTGGAAACGCAACTACACAGATTAACAGGGTATAACACAGGTAAATAAGTTTCTGGTAATAAAAGTTCCCGGTAATTTTGGTGGAATGGACAAATACTGTCTTTTTTAGAAGCAAAATCTTAGAAGCAAAAGTTTTTTTTATGGGTTGTTAAGGATTTAAATATGATTTTTTGTTGTTTAAGTTGGAGGACAGTTAATCTGCAAACACAGGTTTTTCTTTGCTGATTTTAGGTTCTCTGGTTCAGACACTTCAGAAGACAGACATGGACTTTTAGAGACAAGGCAAGTGACTAACCAGAAGACAGATGTTAACAATGGGTGTTTACAAGCTCAGATTTCACTCACTAGAATATTTTCAGCATGGTAATCTGCCCAGCAACAGTTTTTAAAAGTCGCGGCTTATCGTCCTAATTGGCTCAATGTTTTCAGTCACCAAAAAGTACCAGAGATACTTCTCCCTGACAAATCACAGATGCAGATCTCCAGCATGTTGGAAATTTAATCTACTGTAAGTCTGTGACAGCTCAAACCACCCCAGCCAATCAGGAACCTGAACAGGAGGACCCGAACAGGTCACCAGCTCTGGCAGAGACAGAAGGAAAAAAGTACATCAACTAGAAACATGAAATGTCAGACAGACAGCACTGCTACAAAAGCAGTTCAGACCTTGACCTGTCGACCTGAAACTGTGCTAAATTAAACCTGGTTTCACACATCCTGTCCCTCATATAGTCTGAACTTACAGGAACTGCAAAGCTCTCCATCCTGTCATGTGGCCTTGCAGAGTGAACTTGGCTTTAATTGTGAATAACCACATTTTTTTTTTTGTTAATGGGAGGCTTTGCGAACACACATAGTGGTTTAACAAGGTCATGAAGCACCACATGCACAAACTAGAGTGGTTTTTGGAAGGCAAAGACAAATTAACATTTTCAGCATTTAGTTCCAAGAACTTTTTTGAAATCAATCCTGCGTTGGAGCCGGATAGAGGGCCTTTGTGCCGGCGGGGCTTACGGCTCTGTAGCTTTTGTCGAAATCAGCAGGTTTCAAGCGTTGTCCTACAACCAGCTGGCACAGTCCTAAAACTCCAGACTCCACAGAACCAGGATGAGGAATGCGAGGTCAGAGCCAATGCCATTGCCAGGGCTGACTGAGTCATTTTACACTCTGTCATCACTCTTATCACAATTTTACCCCCTCTTTCACTCTGTCTTGATCGGTCACTCCTCCCTGGAACACGTTTGAACCCTGGAGACTTTATCTGTGATTCCTTATCAGGCCCAACTCTGTCTGTCTCTCACTGTCGACCCGCTCGTCTTTCCCTCTCTCACTCTTCCTCCCCATTTGTCTGTTGCTCTGTCATATTTGTCCTTCTCTATCTGCTGTAATAGAGTTGGGATTATATGTTGAAGGTAAATAATGTGGAGGTAAAATAAATGTAGGCTTCAGAAAGGTCCCTCCAGGACTACATGTCTACAACTCCCCACTTAATGATATTATTCTTTCTGGGGTTCATTTTGTGTCTCTATTTGCTGGTTTCTGTCTGTAATCACAGGGATGAATTTATCACTGCTGCACTTTGGTGAAGATAGCTGGACTTTACACTTTGGACACTGTCAACCGGGCTCTAATTGTGAAATTTTTCAAAGTCAGCTAGATTCACAGCAGAGGCACATTTATGCAAAAAAAAAAATCCATTTAAACTTCTTAATTGTGCCTTTCTGTTAAAAAAAAAAAAAAGCGTAGTGTATAGCCTTAGGAGCTGTTTGCCCTTGGCCATTCTTTCATCTTAAGATTTAATAGAAGGAGTCAAACAGTGTTTGGTAAATTTGACTGGGGTACATCAAGTAGCTGGAGTTCCTTGTGCTAATATTAACCTGAGGGAGAGGACGAGGAGGAACGTGCGGGACACAAAGATCCCACCGTGATGGGAAAAGGGACCGGATGCAGCAAACGTCCTCAGAGGACGAGTCTCCTCTGTCTTTGAAAGTCAAACCAACTCAAGACTTTTGTTTGGCGTATGGCTTCCATAATGACGCTGGTGGTTGCTTCTTCGTGGTTTTTTTCCAAACTTTGGCGAGATGTTTCCACACTGGTGTTACTGAGTTCATCCATTTTGCCTCACACTGCATATCAAAGCATGGATAACTAATTAGATCACCATAGATGTGCGGACTTTAGGGGCCAATAACAATAACCATTCAATCTCCTATCTGAGTTGTTATCGCTAAGTTACAGCACAATAAATGTGACTAAAACTA
Source organism: Brachirus orientalis (assembly GCA_016785285.1). NCBI lineage: Eukaryota > Metazoa > Chordata > Actinopteri > Pleuronectiformes > Soleidae > Brachirus > Brachirus orientalis. The sequence continues at coordinate 1,343,958 of JAFBJR010018220.1, forward strand.
GATTGAGATGTCCCTTTTAACCTTTCTTTACTGTCCCTTAAACCCATATTTCAGTGTTGGTGGGGTAGTGATTGTGTTGTAGATGTGCGAATAAGTGTATGAGTGTCAAATCAAATAGATTTTATACCAAACGGAGTCCAAATTCATTCAATACTTTTGTTTGGCAGACATTTTTTTCCTGAAGGCACCAAAGGTATAAATATGTTGAATAAACTCAAAATTGAATCAGGGTTACAATTTTATTTGTTCAAATGCTCAGGGTGGATAGTCATGAGGGACTCAACATGATGGTGTAGCTACAACAAAGACCGACATTGGCATGATTCTACTATTTCATGAAAACAGAAGCATCAAAGCTACTGTAAAAGTCCTTTTACTGCACTTTAAATATGATTGTTTGTTATTCTTGACACTTTATTTGATAAGCTACACTTTATTTGTATGTTGAGCAAAAAAAAAAATCAGTTTTAGGTTTTAGGAACTAGAGATGCTTAAATTCTTATCCATCACACAGGACATCTCTATCATTATAAGTGAAAAAATACTGATTCATTTTTACTCCACTTAGATTAACACACAAGACGGTGAGCAAATTAAAAATGTGTTCATTTTTGTCGTGAGTGTCCGGCGGTTTATTCATAGAATTACAAATTTCTTATACTTGCACACACACCAGCCATTTGACGTCTGTATTAGCCCATCCTTCTTTCACGCCAGTCGTGAGCGCACACGCCAGACACAGCACTTACCTGCAGCCAGGGAGCATTTGGGGTTGGGTACCTTGCTCATGGGCACCTCAGCTCTTGACCCGTCCTGGGGTTTGAGTTTGAGCAACCCTCCGGCTGCAAGCCCAATTCCGCTTCCACTTGGCTGCCCAAATTATCTTCCTTTTCTTGTTTGCGTGATCTGAATTCACAGCAAAGCTGTTTTACATCCCTGTCACTTTTTCTGACAGTGCCCTCTGGTGAATGGGCAGATGCACTTCTAGGCTGTATGTTTGGTAATCAAATTTTGTACGGAGCCTCGTTTCCGTCTTTTTCAATCTTGTGCACACATTATATGGATCTGTTCCTATAGCAACCGTTCGTATTGAGTACTGCACCGTATCTGTCAAGTTGGGAGTTAAACTAACAGCCTGTGCTGTATTAATGTAGCCACTGAATTCATCTGCACCTTTTAATTGCTAGCTAAAATGTGACCACTCTAACTGGTATTCTCCTCACAAATTACACTATTGTGTTACAATTGAGGAAATAAATTAATTCAAGGAACCATATCAGGAACCATATTGGTCAACAAACCGCAGGCATATAATGCTTTTATTATGCTGTTTGACATTTTCCCATATAATAGCTTTTGTGCGCAATATATATTTCCATTAAAAAGAAGTTTGAATAGTTCAGATATCCAAATTTCAGATAAAAAATGAAAGCCTTACTACCAACCCTACTTGTTCCTGAGTATCTGCTCTTGAGTTTTGAATGCTACTTTAGTGTGTGTGTGTGTGTGTGTGTGTGAGAGAGAGAGAGAGAGAGAGAGAGAGAGAGAGAGAGAGAGAGAGAGAGACCCCCCGCCTCAACCTGTCTTTCCCATTTCCCCTAATCCAGCTCATTCTGCAGCACTTTTTTCTGGCACTAAACTCACTTTTGATGATTGTTCTGGCACCAAACTTATTTTTATACTCTTTGAAGTGAATATATTTAATACACAGCTTGAAGTGCTGGCTCCCCGAGTTTAGCAAAGCTGTAATTATCATGGGTTACAGATCTGGAGACTTCCCTCATTTCCCTGTTTATCATTTAATTCTGTCCAAAATGACTCATTGTTATTTTCCCTACATGTCTAATGGAAAGGCATTATCAAGGCTCTGTTTCTATGTGATAATGCCTGGGAAGACACCGCTCACGGTCTGGCATGGTCTACCAGATGTCAGATTGTCACAGGAAAAAAAGGCAGGTAAACACAAGCACAGGCTGCCTTACTGTTGCATATAACGTTCACATGCATTACTGTCTTGAACACGTGAAAAAAACCAATATACAGGCGTCTTACGTGCCGCGAAAACCACCATCACCTTATCCATAAATAAAGAAAGTGAAGCCATTGTACCCAAAAATAAGGACTTGTCCACTCTCCGCCAAAGCCCCATTCCATTTTTATTCTCCTTTTCCAGAGGCGAGTCACAGCCTCCATCGTCTTATGTTTGCTCCATGTTGTCATTCTCAGCACATTTCATAATGGATGAACATATTTCCTTCGTATATACAGGAAAGCGCTGATAATGAGAGTTATCGTTCTTTAGAATTTGCACCACTGATGATAATGGACTTCATTATGTCCCTCTTCCAGTAAGCTGTCACCCTGAACAAATTTAAATTAGCCAGCCCCCGAACAGATCTTACACCGAGATTATTTCCATTCAAGGCCCCATTTGGAGCTGTTTTGATTCCCTTTAACACAGGACTTTTCACTCCAGCGAGCAGCGGCACTGTTTATTTGACTGTCACAACATTATAAATTACTGCCAGCTTTTCTAAGCAATGACAAGAGCGGAGAAAAGTCACCTAGAACCAGCCTCGGCTGAGAGAACGGGCTGACGTGAAGGATGCTGGCTCACTGGCTCTGAACAGGGCAAGGTGGGGTCTTGGACGAGGGACCCTGAGGGAACAATGCGGTGGAAGCCATACTGTGACTCATTCAATAAAGTTAATTAATGATATTTTATACATAATGAGGGTCGGCCTCCCATGTGGTCCCCTCTCAGGTGGAGTTCATGGAGAGACAGCAGTTTTGCTGCGGCTGCAGGGACCACTCTGGAAACAAAACAAGGGTTGTAACATGTCAGGATGTATTAAGGTCGTTTTCTTATGACTTATTACCGCCTGTTTTTTTTTTCCACTTCAATAATTGATATAATGTTCACTTGGTTTATGGATATAAAATGCAATATACTGTAAAAAGATACAATAATGCACAAAAGATTACGATATACAGTATAACATTTCTCTAAATGCAGTTGGAAACCACTGGGATTACCGAAATATTGAATTATATCCAGCATACATAATCTATTTTTTAAGTTTCCTGATTAAAGACATACGTATTCGTTACCACCGTCTCTGGTCGTGTCTTTGTTTTTGATTAATATTTGCGGGTATCATGTTTGATTAAACAACAAGAGTGTGGATGTTCAGGACACAGCGTGATGCAGGAAATGAGTGGTGCAATCGTCTTGGCAGATTTGACCTTGACAGATGAGTGGACAGGCTCACAGAGAAGTAAGTGGGGTTTTATTTATTTATCTATTTATTTAGAAATGGCCAATTACTGAGGAAAAAATAACACATCGAGCTTGGATCCCATTCAGCAGCTTAACTCTGTCTCTTGGAGGAAAAAAAAAAACATGTTCACAGTATGAAGTGTACACGCACCAAAATAAGCAAGCGATTCCACGTTTCCTCTGTATCTGCCTGTTGGCCTCGGATTTGCTGCCAGTTTGTGCCTCTGATTAGCATGTTCTCTGCCGTATTGACTGACGGTGAAACTCCGGGCTGGCTTCCCTGGGAAAGTGTAATAAACAGGAGCAGGGAGACTGGAGCATCTGCATTAACACCTTGCTGAGAATTGTCTCCTCGGGCCCAGGAGTTGAGGACAGTGCCTTCCCTTCACACCTCGTTACACCCGTTCCCTCCCGTGACCTTTCCTTGCAGGCAAACACGCACCCCAGGAGACGGCAACCCAATCACTACCCTTCTTCCATCCAGCCCCACCCTTCACAACCCTTCCTCTCTCCCTATTTCACCCATTTTCTTCTTTCCTTTTCCTCGAATACACTCAGCACATCTGTCTATAAATGCAAGGAATGGCTGCCTGACTTTTAATCGCATAATTGTCCAGTGGTTCACTTGACGGGTTTCAAACTGGGCAGGTGACTAACTATGGACATCAGTGTGGGCAGTGGCAACTTTGACATTGTTTGGATAAGAAATGTAAGAGATATTGTAATATAATGCGACACACATATCGCTAGAACAGATTTCGCCCCTTCAGAAAAACAACCAGTCAACAAGAGGTTAAACTGGTCCAGCTGCAACCAGACTTTTCCATTACACATAAACATGTCAGTGGGACTGAAATTGTACTAGACTAAAAGTCAAAACCACCCAGATCATGGGGCTCTGAGCTGAGCTGCAGTACTTCTGTGCATGTTCCACTGATTCCACACAAACACAAAAGAAGACAACAGCAAGAAAAGCATGGCAAAAATCCAGACATATTATTTTCACATAGACAAGGACACCAAATTTATATTCTGTCGCCTTGAAGAATTTCATACTTTAAAGTTAATGGGTGGTAGAAAGAGAAGGAGTGATGAAGGAGTCGGCATAGTACCAAGAAACACTGTTGGAGCCCAGGAAGCTGGAGTTATAGTTGTTCGAATGGATGTCTGTGTCTCACTTGATTTACAATAACAGTAAACATTTGCTTGAGGAGTTAATGGTTTTCTTTCTCCTTCCACACGGACATGGAACGAAAAGGTTTTCCATAAACGGCCTGTACCTGCTGCTGTAGTGCTGCCATAAGAACGCATTGAGATATTGCAAAAGTGCGCCACGTTGAAACTTTTGCTTAAATAAAGCTTTATTCAGCATAAATTGTATACATTACAACGTATCCAATCACAGAAATGGAGACAGAATGAAGAAAGCCAGGGCGACTAAGGAAAGACCAAACACAAGAGGAAGACAACAATGTCGAAGATAAGTGACAGCGAATGAAAGCACAAGAGAGGTGGGATTATGACATCACGGCTTTCCCAAAGTAGCCTAGTGGTTTTTCTACACAATTACACAAGGGTGACTTTTTAATACATGTCCCACTCCGGAACCCATTACTCCCAAAACTGGTTCTTTGTGGGGGGAAAACACCAATACAATCAAACGAAAGACTTTTCATTTTCCGTTTTCATTTCAAGGAAATTAGACACATACAAAATGAGTGGAAACCAGTGTGACTCGCTGCTGGAGCCCGGTCACAGGTGGCATCTATGAACTTCCTGTTTGAAAACCCAACATGGCAGCAATGGTCGTTTGCAGGTACAAAGTAGCCATTGGCTAAAGTTGATCTGGTCTGTGATAGAGAAGGTCAACAGGAAAACCAGCTGTCACCAAGCGGTATGGTGGTGTATACGGGGACACGGACAGCAGAACAGTGAAGCAGTGTAGTTAAGCTACAACCTAACAGTGCATGTAAATGTTCTGTTGAACTGAGTGTTGCTGCAACTGTCACAGACTCCTTCCCCCCCCCCCCGTCATTGTCCTCCACTCCATCAGTCAACGCTGTTTACGTTCAGGTGATTTTAACTTTGAATCACTCCACTGGAAACTGATGTGACCTTGAAGAGGATGTCTGTCTCTTTCAGACCTGAAGAGGATTGTGAATGCTCTTTGAAAGTCTTGTCTTTCATGTCGCTAATAGACAGGAGGCTCTCTGAATGACTTTTTTTTTTTTCCTCCCTTTTTTCGACCAATCATCGCAGCGATCAGGACGGGCTTGAATGCACCGGGCCTTGGAGAGTGAAAAAGGAGTTCTGCGGGTGAAAGGAAAGCGGGCCCTTTGGCAAGGTTGCGTGGTTTGTCTTTGATGCTCGTGGCCTGACACGGCGAGCTCACCTTGACTGGGTCATTTATTCAGACACACACTAATTCACCTGGTACTGGGGGGCGGAGAAACAATCACATTTAGCCTTGATGGAGCAGCGACGGCAGTGCATCAGGAAATATCTCAACATTTCAACGGTCTGTTGGAGTTTGAGTGCTTAGCCGCAATTAATAAACAGAGTCGCTTGTGCCGTGATTATGAATGGTTTTGCTTTCAAGTTTTAATTAAGTCAAAGTTAATGTTCCTTCCCAAAGCTTTGAAAAGTCACTCACGATTTTATTTTCCATAAACATAAAAAGCTACCGGAGGCACGAAAAAAAAAAAATACAGAAGCAGTAGCTGCCCTCATCCTTTAGCCCTTCTAGCTTCTGAACAAACCATCCCAACCTGACCTCGGACGTCTTGTCTGCAAGTCTCTAAACCACAGATGAGTTGCAAACTGCAGCGTGGCAAGTCAGAGCACAGAAAAACCCTGTTAATTGGTCCAGTCTGGCTGGCCCCTGTCAGACGAAGCCTTTCATGGCCTTTTCATGAGTTTCTCCTGGGAGAAGTGAAGAAGCTGCCTGTAATGAGGCTCCGTACCTGGTTGCAGTGGGGGGAATCAGGAGGGTCACTCGTGGACAATTAGGGAGAAATAATGAGCGCTTTCTCTTTTTCTCTGTGTCTGTTTCTACACCACCTCCTTCTCCCCCCCTCCTCCTGTTCCCTGTGAGGACACTGGGTCATCAGGTAACTTTTTAGGAAGGAAGGGAGCGTTGGGGGTGGTTCCCCTGAGAGGCAGCCAAAACTAGCACTGCCAGGAACGAGGCAGAGCAATGTAGATGTTCAGCAAACAAGCACAAGATGGAATTCACCACACAGGCTGCGGCACTGTTGACCAACGGTGGCAACGAGTGGGATTGCAAAGAGGTTTTTGACCCTCATTCAGACGTGGTGTTAAGTTCCGGTCTAAACCATAAACTGTGTGTAAAAGGTGGATGTTCTGTAGATTTACAGGAAGAAGTAGGACAGAAGTAGAAAGTATCCACCAGGGGGCGACTCTGTTGGTTGTCAGTGACGTCTTTGACGCCAGTAAAATCACAAATCTCCAGGAGTTTGTCTTTATCAATTCCCCATGGACAGTAGTCCCATTAAAAAGCTTAGAGTATTAAATATTTAGATTGACACAGAAAGGTGCTCAACATAGACTGCTCATACAAATGTACATTGTACTCCAAATCAAAAACCCTGAAGCTTAAAAAGTTGTACCAGTTGACCACCAGGGGGTGTTGAATGGAAGTCTATGGGAAGATGAACTTCTACTTCTCACTGATTCATATACTCAGTGAACATTTTCCTGAAAAGTTAATGATCTCAATCTGTAGTCGGAGCTCTTCTTCAATAGAACATGAGATCAGTTATGTAAATTATGTTCCCATTTAAAGGAAAACAGATGATAATTCACAGCACATATGAGTGAGCGCCTGCAGCCAGATCTGAACTCACAGGGTCAAAGGAGATGCACACATGCCAGCTGTGAGCAGCCAAACTTAATGTTATCTAGGGTTGCAAAAGGGTGGAAAATTTCCGGTAAATTTCCATGGGAAGTTAAGCTGGGAAAGTTTGGAAATATTCTAAATTGAAACCTTCCATGGGAATGATGAGAATTTAGGGGAATTAATGGGAAGTAACTGGGAATCGAGGGTAATTTAATGGAAAGGTGTCATATCCAAGCATAAATATTTGTTTTGTTATAAGCAGACATCCATCCAAAATAACAAAATTAAAACAGATTTATTTGTAAGTAGTGTTAAATATTTTATTGAACATTTCATTAAAGAACAAAAACATGAATGTTGAGTTAAAAATTACTTTGGTTGTTTTAGTCCGGATTATGCTGAAATATATTTTCCCCAACTAAATTTAAGTTCCCTGTTGAGAACATACCATCAATTTAGTAAATTCCTGGTTTATTCCCTTTTATTGCCATAAATTCCTGTTAATTCCCAGGGAAATTTGCAACCCTAATGCTATCCACATGCAATCACATCACTGAGGCTGGATCCTAACACCAGGTCTGAACAGGCCTTTAGAAATCCGTGTTTCTGTAGTTGCATCTCATCTGCTCCTGTCTGCAGGCAGGTTTCCACTTCTCTGACAGTGATTGATGCGCTGCCTGTCCCCGGCTGTAATAGCACTCAATATCCACTGCACTTAATATCCAAATGGCACCAAATCAAAATCTGCGCCAGCCTGACATCGGGGGTGAAACACCTCGGCTGAGCGCGGCACATTACTTACATGCACTGATCCTGATACTTTCTACTTCCATGGTTTGAAAACAGATCAATAATTCACATGCAGGTGAGTGACTATGAGGAAAAATTGCCCACACGCACCTAAGAAGAACGAGGAAGGGCTGCAACTAATGATTGCTTTTATTATTGATTACGCTCGTGATAATTTTCTCGCCCAAGTTGTTTTGTCGATAGAGTGTCGGGAAAAGGTGAGAAATGTTGATCTATGTTGTCCAGGCCTCAAAACGACAACCTCAAATTAAGTCCAAGAAAGAAAGAAACCTGTATATTGTCTTGGGTATTTCAGTGATGATACAGATGGTTATGCGGAGCTAAAATGAGCCACAGAAACTGACTGATAATCAAATTATAACTGCTCAGGCCAATGAGGGCTTCATATTTAAGGAAGGAAATATATTTAAAGAGGTGGCCTAAAAGGACAAAAATGATCACATTCGTGTTTCTGCAGCAAACGGAGGCTAGGAAAGTATAATCAGTCTGAAGCTGCTCCTCCCATGTCTCTGCTTTAATGATAATCTCACATCCCCTCTCTAGAGGCTGCTCTGGTCTCACTTTTGCCTTTGCTCTTCTTTAGCCTTCACTTTTGCTTTTGCACATGAAGGAAAAAAAAATGAAAAGAAAAACCGTCTGAATATAATTTATTGTTGAGGAAAACAAAGTCAAGGTGGGTTGAAATGTAGCTGCTGCTTAAGACTTTGAGCTGAAAGGATAAAGAATGGGCGCAGAATCGGAGCGGTGCTGAAGGCTGCAGGGGCTGTTTTTTTGTGTTCAGAGTTTTGAAGTTATACAACAACACTGATTCCATGACAGATTTGGGTTAGAAATCCAGACCTCATTGCTGTTTTTGCCCTGGAGAACGTTGCCATAAAGCAGTCGTGGAAATCCCTTCGCTGATGAAAGCTCCATATGTGCACATGCGTGTGCACACGGATGCAGGAGGGAGTTAAAAAAAAAAAATGCAATGTGAGGATTGTGAGATGGCACAGGGAGCCTGTTACGCTGATGGAAAATGTAAAGTGCTATAGTCATGGATGTAATGCAGAATGATTGTCTGTCTCCCGTGTTTATTTGCCAGTGTTAGAGCCGTAATGGAGACAAATGCTCGTCTGAGCCTGTGAACCCACTGCTTTGGCAATCGAACTCCTCGGTTTATGGGGCCGTTGAGGCAGCCTGTGCTGAAACAACTGTATGAAGGCAGGGGAAAGGTCCTCAGCTGAGAAACCTCTTTTATTTATTTATTTATTTATTGCCTTAATGACCCCTTGTTACTCCAAAAGCTACTGTATTTCTCAATTTCCACCAGCAACTTCGCCCTGTGTGTCTGTTATTGTTGAATATATGATGTCGTTTCCCTGGGGAATAAGTCAGGTCTCTTCAGGGAGCCCCCTTTTTTTTACTCAACCCTGTCACTGACCAATTTAGTTTGTCCAAACTGTGGCTGTCACTTGTTCCAAAAATCAACTTTAAATGGAAATTACACAACATGTTAGGCCTTCAGAGATCTTTGGATATTCCCCCAAGGCCTGGGTCTGGTTTTCTGTGTGCGCAGAGGTTCAGTGCTGGCATCTGCTCATGTCTGCGTCCAGTTGGTGGCGCACTCTTGTTAAGGTCAAAAGAGACAATGAAGAAGGTGGTAACCATGGAATCTTGACACACACACTTGTACAACCCATCGGTCAAAGAAAACAAGGACAAACAAATATACGGCATTATTTCTGTGCCACACTGTTGAGTGCACTCGTCCCCTCTCAGACTCCACACTGCCCCCCCCTGTGCACACACAACACTGTCTGTCCATCGACTCAACACAGCATAAAATACAGTATGTGCCACAATTCCAACCATTGTGACTGCCGCGTATTATCCAATCGGGTCACTAGATAGAACTGCTAGAGGATGTACTGTGGTACTGCTGTGAAAAATATTGACTAAATCAAGTGGATTTCGACACATTTTTTTGGATTAGTATTTGCTTTTATTGTTGAAATTATGTTACATAGGTGACTTAAAAATCACCTTCAATCCAAACTAATGAATAACTAATTCATTTTTTTCTTTTATTTTAGCTTCTCCCTCACTAGATAGTACACTTGATGTGGGCAATGAGACAATGAGCAAAGAGGATTGGGTACCATTGCTCAGGGTCACTCCAGCCCTTGACCTGGCAAGGACTCAAACGGCAACCTTCTGGTTGTCAGTGGGCCGTCCAGAAACTCACTCTCACTCATTTTCTCCCGCTTTATGGTACCTAACTCCAGCTGACATCCAGGTACACCCTGGACAGGTTGCCAGTCCATTGCAGGGCCACATAAAGACACTCTTACATTCACACCTAAAGGCAATTTAGAGTGTCCATTTGGCCTGTTCCCCAAATCTGCATGCTTCTGGACTGTGGGAGGTAGCCAGTGAAAACTCACGCACACAGGGAGAAGATGCAAACTCCATGCAGACCAGGTCGTGAAACCCGGGATCTCGTGCTGCAAAGGCAGAATCATGTGGCACCGTCTAGAAATGTGTCAAAATCCAGTTTGGATCAATATTTCTTACAGTTTTCCGGGCCATAGCATGTCTGTTTTGCAATCCGATTGGATAACACCACGGCAGTTGAGTGTGCAGACAGACAGGCAGACAGACAGGCAGGCAGGAAGCTCATCCCTGGTTTTGAACATTTTGTTCTTATACTTAATTTCATTCTACTTTTCCCTCTTTTGCTCATCTCTCGCCTCTCTCTCCTCATTTACAAACCAGGCTGTGTCAAAGTCAGGTGGGCGTCGGAAAAAGACAGAAGCAGATTTTGCTCAATCATTTATCTAAATTGAGTAAGAATTCAGCGACGCCAGGAGACACTTTGGTTACAGCAGCTAAAACAGAAACTTGTCGCCCAGGTCTCTGTCTTTCTCTCCGTCTCTGTCTCTAAAGCACATGAAGAATGAGTCATCAGCGGTCCAACGCCCACCCAGGAGCGAGGCTGCCACTCTGCATGCCAGCAACATCATCTGCCTTACAGCGGATGCTGCCCAGCTATTATCTTTGAACAATGAGACGTGGTTTGCTAGTATTTGATTCTGCAAAGGTCAACATCATTTTGCCACTGGAGTAAAGTGTTGTTTTCATAATGAACCTGCCTGAGATTATGCACAGACACAACATAGCCTATGGAGTCTGCAGTGCATTGTAGCAAAAGCACATTAAAAAGCAATTATATATAAAAAATATAGTTTTTTTTCCTGTTCAAATTATACTTTTGCATCACAATATTTTAACTGCACTCTGAATTATTCACTTGGTCACAATAAAGCTGAATTATAATTAAAGCGGTGCGTTTTAGAGGCTGTTTCATGCACCTTGACCCTCTTTACTTGATATGTCAAGGCTTCACATGTATTGCTGACTTGTGTTTCCATGACAACTTTACTCAGGTTCTTATTTTGAATAGCCCAGTCTGGGGACTTGATTTTCAACCGTGATGAACATCAAGATAATTACAACAAAAATACCCAGTGCTGTTGAGTTTTCACTCGTTTCCGTTGTTTACGATGCTCGAGAACAAATGTGAAACACAGACATTGTCACTGAAACACGGGGGAAAAAGCCCACAGGTCATCTGCTAAAATTCATTTATTCCTTTTTTTCCACTCCCTGACCTTTATTTATACCCGAGAACCTCGCAGAGGTGTCCCTCGTTTTGCATAAGCATCAAATGAGCAAACACTGTAAAATAGGTGGACAATCTTTTCTTTTGAAAGCCTACAAATACAATATAATTCTGAATCATTGATGCCCCCATCAGAATAACAATAGCTTACCCTGCTACTTTTCCTAAAGTGATGAACACTGCTGATCAACATAAACTTGGACTGAGACGCTTTTCGGTCACTGTACCATCAGTCTTAATGTCAGAACTGGACTTCTCTGATTTTCTTTTTATTGCACATTTACCTGTGTGTAAGGCTGAATCTGGACAGTCTTAAAGTGACTGTTGGTGCAAATTGGTGCCAAGTTGCTGGGCATTGGGTTTGAAATCAGTTAGTAAAAATAACAATGGCTAATGTGGGAAAGTTATTTATTATTTAAGATGGGATTAAATAGTCACAAGTGGTGTGTAAAGCAGGATTGAATATCATAGAAACGTAAATTTTATGTTGGGATTTTGCACATCAGGGTGTGGCAGAAAACAGTCGAGTTAAAATATTAGTTTAAAATACAATAAATAGCTCAAGACTCTTCTTTGAGATAAAACAAAGATAAAAGTAAGTAATTTATTTTTAACAAGTGAAAATGTATGACTAAAATCAAAGATTAAATCAATATATTGCTGATTTGCATATTTTGATTATTGAAAAGCTGCTTTTTGTTTGCATGAAGCAATTAGAATTTTTTATTTTCCATTTCAAAGGTTTTTCACCTGAGCAGCTAAACACAACTAAAAAGTTAAGTTTTTGAGTGGATTCCAGTTATTCTTTGGTTTTCAAGTGGAATCTGGTACAACACAGAACTTAGACACACTAAGTTTCAGAAGTGTTTTCTTTTACTCAAGTGATTGTTGAACCCCAGAAAATGTCCAGAAGTTTGTGTCTGGCAGTTTTCTGGAGTTTTCCATTTACTTATATTAGGAACGCAGTGGGAGAAAGTCTGGGGTAAGACGTGTTCACGGCAGCAGGAGAATGTCAGGAACGTTCCACCGAGGCTTGAGCGTGCAGGAGGAAGGACGCTTGACTAATCGCTATAAATTATCTGGAGCTTTACTTTGCTGGACGTCTGAGTTTTCACATACAGCCTGTCTGGACAATTTCAGGAACCAGTCCGCAGCTCTGAAAACAGCTTAAATGTTATTTGGGCTATTGACAGTGGAGGCATAAGCACGGTGAGGTCTTATGCTGAAGTTTGTATAGTTTTGCACAATCAATTTCTCAATTTTCCTCTCAGAGTTACAGTCGCCAGGCGTTGTGCAAACAAATTTGATTCATTTGGTTTGTTTGGTGGAGTCCTTGTAATAAAGGCGAATATGGAGTGCTGCATTTGAATTTGCCAAAAAGGTGGAAGCTTGCAGCCTTCCCCAAGGTTAATTTTTTTCATGACAATGAATTGTAAATGCAAAAATGTGGCGTTCACAAAGCAATGGAGCATATTTCTTTTTCCTCCAGTCTGCACTGTCATGGGTCAGTGATTTCCTGAGGGCTTTAGTTTTTTCTTTTTTTTTTTTTTTTGTAGTTAGCGCCCTGTTGCAGTTGAAGGATGTGCATTGTGCTGCGGGTGATCAGAAATCCTGAAATTGGCCCGGGGAGAGCCAGCGCTGACAGAAAAAGACCACAACATTGAGCGTGAAGAAATGGAAAATGCCATACCCTGCTGAGTGAATGAATACATGAGTTTCTCAGTGAACTTTTGGTCGCACTGCTCGGATCACAGCATCAGCAAAAAGCACTCTTAACAGTCTACAGGTTTCTAAAGGGTATAATAAAACAGGACGGGTTCTATATTTCAAAATGCAAAGAACGGGGCGAGGGGGGGGGGGGGGGGGGGGGGGGGGGTCGGCGCGTCCTCTCCTCAGAAAGAACAAACGGTTAACATTTCCACTTGTGCCACTGTCACATTTGTAAACGGGGGGATATTTCTGTCTCAGTCCTTTGTTGACTCAGAGGGATCTTGCAGGTATCTCCCTCATGTCTTTAATCAACACACAATGTTATCTTGCACCAGCCGTGGCCCTACATCTGTTTCTGTGACAGTTTCACAACTCCTGCCTCGGCCACTGAAAGGCACCATTTAATGAGAGGAATTAAATGTCGGAGGGGGAAAAAACTCAAGAAGAAAAGGGCCAAGGAGACAAAAGCAACATGAAGAAGTCCTCTAGTTCAGGATCTGAGGAGACATCAGTATGTGTGTGCAGTGTTAAATAATTTACTCCCCCCTGATCAGGACTTATTTAATTAGCCCTTGTTCCTCCGGGTTTAATCAGGCTCTCTTGACTGGGGTGTTGGGCTATGAACTGTGAGGGGCACAGAAGCTACATACGCTCACCTGCTGTGTGATCACAGCGGGGGACCTCAGGTAGAGGACATGGGGACACGTCCTGCTGGCTGACTACTGTTATTGTGAACAGCACTAACAGGGCACGGCAGCAGCAGCAGCAGCAGCAGCAGCAGCAGCAGCAGCAGCAGCAGCAGCAGCAGATCCAAAGACTCCTGTTAACAGGCTGGATTCTAACACCATCCCTGGTTCCACCTAAGTTTGTCTTTAATATCATGCTGCTCCTCTAAACATATTATACAAGTGTCTTTGTTTGTGTGATTGTTCTGGGGGGAAATGATGGAATTGGATATAACTGATATTTGTCAGGTTTTGTGGAAAAAAAAAACTGAACCAAATTTTCAAATATTTGCGAAAAATAAAATGTGTTTCCATCAACTGCTGTACAGCAATTGTTCAGAGTTAGTTCACCAAGATAAGCAGTAGGTGGCACCAAAGTCCAAATCACGTGAGGACAACAAGGCCTAGCTTTTATTTGGCTAATAAAAGCCAAATGCATTTAGTTGCATTTGGCTTTTATTAATATGCCAGTGTATTAAAAACCTTTGTAAGACTTTGTTGTGTGTTTAGGTAAATACTGCAACATAAAAAATACAGTAATCTTTACCAGATAATTGGAATAACTTTATTTTAAGTCTACTACAGTAATTTACTGTGGTTTTACTTAAACATTTCTTTTACCACATGCATGATTTGTATAAAAATCATGAATTTTAATCAGTCTAGAATGATCCTTTTTAGTCTGTCATCTGCATAGAGAAGAACATTGATGATAAAGAGCTAAAAATAAATGTGAACTATTCTTTTTTTGAACTTAACAATGGAAATCTGTCAGTGCTCTCAATGCCTCCTCTATGTATTTCTATCTGTAGCTAGCCATTGGTATCAATAATAATAATAATGATTATTATTATTTATTTGATTAATAAAGCACTTTACATTTGAAAGACAACGCTCTCCGTGGTATTTTGCACACACAAACAGTGTAGCAACATGTTCATGGATAAAAATTGAGCAGTATTGTATGTGCAACTGATTTACTGCGAAACAAATGACAGAAGTACAATTAACAGTAAAAGTGGCAGAGTGGTTATACAGTACCATTGATACAAGTGACGGCTGTCTTATGTCGGGGTTTCCGACGCTCCAATAAATATGTATGCACTGTGCTTACCTGTTGCAGTTCAAGTCAGCATATGTCCATCATCTTGGCAGCATGTCCACCATCAAGTCCACCCAGTAAACCCATGCAAGTAGGTGTGGAAATGGTGGTTTTTCAGAATAAAACATACATATGTTTAATAGACAAAAGTACCCTCTAGAGTAGCAAAAATATGCCTGGCTGCCATTCATATGTGGCCTCTAAAGCAAAATATACATCTAAAAAACGCATAGTTTATAAAGGAGTGCCTTTCTAGAAATTCATTGGAATATCAATAATCAGCAACATACCAAGGCTTTCTTGCAAATCTTCAAAGACACAGTTTTTAAAGCGTGACAAACTATGAACACTTGAACTTGCTGATTTAAACAATAATGTGTGGAGGTGCATATACAGCTCCACAAAAAATTCAGTGGCCATGGCTGGACTGCTTTTGGCCCCAGGTCACACTTTGGACACATTTGTCTTAGGTGTTCTTTTGTGCTGCCTTCACATGCTATTGGAATTATGGTAAACACAAGTTCCCCATGTGCAAAATGCACATGAACGCCCCTCATTTCCAGTGGGAAATTTGACATATGACATTTCAAGATGGTGGAGAGTAAAACCAGATTTCTCACAAATGGTATATAATTCCTTTATTATAATTAATAAAATTCCTTTTTTGTTAAAAAAAAAAACACTTAACTTGTTACAAAAAATGCCATTACTGCTTGGTTTTACCCAAGAAGCAGGTAAGGGTAAACAGCATGTCAGTCATTTTTCATTCCCCTCCAACAACTTAAATACATTGATTTCCGATTTTTACTTTTTTCCGCAGTAGGTTCCCCTTTTAATTTTTGCCCACCAAATGTCTGTGCACACTACTGTCTGTAACCCAGTTAAAACACGTATAATTAAGGAATTGTTTGTGATAAATACTTTCATTTCATTATATTTAGCTTTTTTTTTTTGACATCAGATAATTTTGATAAAAAATGTGTCGCGTGACTTTTCCGGGAGGGGCGTGTCCTGTTCAGAGAGGTAACGTGGTTGTGAAGTGGTGGAGGTGCGTAGAGAAGAAAGAGTAAAGAGAGAAGAAAACAGTGACAAGACACACAGTTAGTTAAATGTGAAAAGTTTTAATTTATCAGCTAGATCATCCTCAAGGGTTTTGTGGTGACGATTATCACCGCGCGACCTTAATTAGCCGCTCGTTAGTCACGCGAGAGCCTCATTAGCATTGCTAACGGACTGTAGCTGCGGCTAACTGACTCGGCGCCGCTTCGTTTACGAACCGGAAACGGGAGACGACGACAAGATAACACCTGCGGCCTCCGGCTCACCAACACCTGTCCGTGGATGCTAACTCCCTCCGGAAGACGCCACAATTCCTCCAAGAAAAGCAAAGGTACTGCTGGGGTTTATTTTGTTTTCGCTCTGTATTTAGCAGTGTGAAGTGGTGGGCGAAAAAGATGATCGCCATTATTCCCCTTGTCCATGCCGCGGGGCTGTAACGATTAATCAGCTACTTTGATATCGGAGTCGATCGATTTCAGTGGCTTTTCAGATAATTAAAACAAGCTTTCTGGGTTTTCAGCCCCTTAAATGTGAATATTTTCTGGTTTCTTTGCTCCATATAACAGAGAAGTCATTAAAACGGAATCATTTTGATTCGTGGACAACATTAGATATGTGAGAATATCATGTCCAGGTTTTGGAAACACATTTTATGGATGAACAAGAATCGACAGAGCAATCGATTATGAAAATAATCGTTACATACAGCTCTAATTTGATGTGTGTATGTCTGTCAGTCCCGAAATCCCGAAATTTTCCAGTAAATATAAGATGCCAGCTCTCTGTGCTATTTATTAATGTATTTAAATGTGTCATGAGTCAACCTTGTCTTTATTGTCAGTGTTCAATCGCCTAAATAACGGAATTATTAAAAACTAACTTCTGTAAAGTCCAGGAAATAAATGAGAACCATATACATTATTGCACATCATGTTAAAATGGGAAAAAAGTAATTTCTCTGTTGTCTGTTGGTTTTAAATTAGAAGCACTCGGAGAGCGCGGACCTCTGCCAAGCAATGATAAAGAGTCCTACAAAAAAAGTCCTTGATCCAGAAGGTGATCCGGATCACCACCAGAACCTGTTCCTTGTCCCATTACACACCTTTCCTAAAAATCTGTCCATATCTTTTTGAGTTATTTTGTTAACAGACAGACAGACAAATCAAAACAGGCAAAAATATAACCTTACTTTGAGTAGGTAATTACTTTCGAGTTGATCGGTTTGGTGTTTCTTTTTCCAATTATAAAATCATTAAAATAAGTTTAAGAGATTTCTGCTCCTTAAATGTGAAATCCGGTTTCTTTGCTCCGTGTAACAAAGACATCATTAAAACTGAACAATTTTGGTTAGTGGACAGCATACGATATTTGAGAAAATGATCATTTCCATCAAAATATTCAACCTTTTTGGACGTTTTGTGGATCCAACAAGTACCCAATTAATCGAGAAAATTAGTGATTTTGTGTAATTGTTAATTACAGCTCTCATATGTCTGTTGGGAATTACTAAATCTTTAAGTATCAAATTTTCAGTAAATATAAGATACCAAAAGATGCTAGTGATGTTCATGAAATCTATTTATTAAAATATTTTAATAATATTTATATTAATAACAGGTTAAATGAATAATCATTGCAGCCCTAATTGTATCCGTAAACCTGAAGTCTTTGTTTTCTGCTACACTGTGATGATTCAGGTCTAAGTGGCTATGCCAAATCAAACCTGAAACCTTTTAAAATTAATTTTAAATTGATTTTGAAGTTTTGAATATAAGAATGTTTGAGGATAAGAATTACTATTTTTTTTTACACACATTTTTTTGTACACGTCTATTGGTTCTCTTTGTTTCCTGACGTCTCTTAAGGCTGAACGTTGCTTTGGACCTTCAAATGAGAGAGTGCATAGCTCTATTACTGGGCATCAGAACCAGAATCTCCCCATCACTACCCTTCCTTCCTTTTCGATTAGAGGCAGCGTCTGCACAACTTGGATCTTTCTGGAAATGACAGTGGTGCCTCTAAGTATTGTGTCACCCAATGCTATTTTAGAGGAACTACAAGCTGCCAGAGGATCCAATTTCAGGCCATTTCCCCTCCTGAAAAAATTGTCTGAAGTGGAAAATCACACCTGATGGGCCACTAGCATGGCTTTCAAGCCGCTAGATGGTAGTGTGGAAGTCTTTGTACAAATCAATTTTCTAAAGAAAAAAAAGGTGGATATGTTTAAAAAAAAAAAGAAAAAAAAAAAGGACAGGTTGGTCAAAAGTGACCGTCTGTGTATTTTAGTAAAGGGCTGTCTTCACTCTTTTCCCACATGAAGTGAAGAAATGGACTCGAGCAGCAGTTTTTCTTTCTCCCTCTCACTTTGGGACAACCATGAATGTGGCAGCAGAGGACGTCGAATTTTGTTCTGAGCTGCACTCCCGCGACGTGCAGCCATCACTGAGGTGCACACTTTGATTTGTGACATTCAGGGAAAAAAGTGTGGAAAGAGGAGACGATGAGGGAAGAAGGAGGCAAAGTGAGGGGGAGAGAGAGAAGCTTGGCGTCCCGCTGAGGTAATTTGCCTTGGGTCTTACAGAGCTTTACTCGCACTGCTGGCAGAGTCGCAGGCAGGCTGATACGGGAAAAGGAGAAGGTGTGGGAACAGTGTGAGAAGCCAGCAGAATCACAAGTGTTGTGGCTTTACGTTGTAGCTGGAGAGGAAATGACAAAGATTGAGAGCAGAGGAAGGCTGCCAGTGGAGTAGAGTTTTAACTAATACTCAAACAAAGGTAACCGAGAATTTGTGCACTGGCACGTTGGTTCGCGCATGCGGCCGTCATCTAGTGCGCCTGGGAAAGCAAAGGCCAATTTCCATGGGAGCGTAGCAGCTTTGAGCTCACCTTAAGTGCCTGTGGCACCTTTGGCGGTGCCAAGAGCCCACACATCATCTGGTGTTGACAGCATTGCTGGCACATGCCTGAGGGGTTGGGAATCTTCCCCTCTATAATTGCATCCCATGTCAACCTCTGACAAGTTGGGCTCAACCGGCACGGGAGATCACTAATCACCCAACCAGACCTCCTGCACTTCCTTTACCCTCTTGTCCCTCCCACCCGCCTCTACATTTACCCCCCGCCACTCCTGCTTATCCGTCTCTCGTCTTTATTTTCACATCTGCCGGGGCAGCTCCCTTTGAGCAAGCTGTTACATCTTTATCCCAGCACCTGATGCCTTCAGCGTGACTCGCCAGTCACAGCAGCTCTGTCTCGTTAGCCCTCTTCTTTATATGTGTCCGTTAATGTAGCCAGTTGCTATTTCTACCACCTGCTATTCTCACTGGCATTCCATTTCATCTTACTTACATAAAAGTTGTTAAAAAGTGGTACACGGATGAAAATGACAAGAGGCTGTGGATTCACAAGCGTCTTCACACCTACGTGCTACGTTCACTGAAACAAGTTTTCGTCTCACTGGCAATTTCCGTTTGTCTAAGATTTTCTTCGATTGCTTAGTTTCTGTACAGGAGAAATGGCAGCGTTGAAATTTAAAAACAAATATTTCTTTTGTTGACAGCGAGGAGAAAAACAAGTCCAGGTGAATCCATTAAAGTTGTTTTGTTTTTTTCTTGTGCTGGCGTTTAAGCCGCATGGAAACAGCTTTTTGGGAGCATGCTATTTTTCGACAAAGGGTCCCACAAAGGGTCCCACCCTAACTTTTTCTGTGGAAAACTAATTTACTTTGAGAAAACAAAAGTCCCACCTCTCTCTTATTCTGGCTTTCACTATAGCTATCTTTGTCGTATTTTTCCTTAGTCGTTCTGGCTTTCTTCATTCTGTCGCTGTTCCTGTGATTGTATACTGTTTGAATAAAGCAGCATATGCCAAAGCCACGTACAGGCTTCGCATATGTGCTACAGCGTTTAGAGCCATTCGAGGCGTTTCGTGTGGATGAAGACGATTATGTGTTTCTATAAAAGGTTTTCAAAAGATTCTTTAGAGAAAGTCCTGTTTCTGTGTGGATAAGGCCATAAACTGAAAAACAAACCTTTCAAACCCAGTCAATCATGGAGTCAGCACTCATAAGAGCCAGTCAGAAAGCCATGCCTGAGGCATTTAGATGTTCCAAAACTCTGGTGTAGCATGTATGGAGGACATAAAAGCAGCAGATATGAGACGTTTTAAAAAGAAAGTATAAACTAGAGATAGACTAAGGAATCTGTTGAGCCAAATAATTGCCATTACTTTCCATAATTGGCTGAATTGTATGCATTATCTGTATTTAATATTTAGTTTACATTATTTTTATTGAAAAGTCCTCATACTTTATGTCACATTACATAAAATGGAGATTGGAGAGACCACCCATTAGTATTGTTCAGTAACTGGTTACTGAAGACTAAAAGACAGGAGGTGGACTTGACGATGCTGAGATTTTCGTTGAGATGCTTTGGTCAGGTGCAGAGGAGGGACAGTGATTATACTGGGCAAGGGAAGTAGAATATGGAACTGCCAGGCAGGAGGAAAAGAGGAAGACCACAGAGAGAGAGATCATGGATGCTGTTACGTAGGACATGAGGACAGTTGGTGTAACAGAAGAGGACACAAGGGATAGGACAAGATGGAGGCAGATGATCTAATGTGGTGTCCCCCTAAGGAGGAGAAGCTGAAAAAAGGCTAAATCGAAATCGGCTAAATACTGTATATGGGCTAAAATAATTGGCCACAGGCTGCCCCGATTTTTAAAAAATGCCACTGGCATCGACCAGAGGAAGAAAAATAACTTACCGGTGGAACTCTCACAGGGATGTAGGGACTGTTGGTGTTCATATTCTCTTACTTTACTTTTGAGTTTCGTGGTCTTGCCTAATTTTCAAGCATGACGCGCAAAAAAAAGAGACAAGAATATGTTGATAATGATATTGACATTTTACCACCATTACATAAGACCTGACACCTCTCACAGTAGCTTTAGTGTCCGGGCTAAATCTGAAAACATTGTCTTTTAAACTATTTAAGCACCTGCAAGTTCTCTCTCTCTCCCTCTCTCCCTCTGAGAAACCAAAAATTCTGTGACGTTTTCTGTCCGAGATGAAAAGCAAGAGCGCGCGTGAGACGCCGCAGACATGCGGCCGGTGAGAACCAGGCGTAACGAGTTAACGCGTGTGACGAGAAGTTTGTGAAAGTCTGTACTGCAGCAATTCGTGATCTTTGATAAGAGGGATCAGCGCATCAGTGCTGGTGTATGTGTGTGCGTGTGACCAAATCTTTGATGTATGGATGTGTGTGAGGTTGTGAGAAAGCGAGCGACACGGTGCTAGTGGCTCCTGCCTCCCTCAGATTGAGGTGAGAGCAGCCAGGTGGGCCCTGGGTCGTGTCTGTGTGCCACAGTAACTGGATGTGATGTGTGGCCTCTGGGGGATCTTTGCCTTAGAAGTGCTAAACGAGCGAAGCAGAGCAATCACACCATTTTTGTGTGTGCATATGCCTCCTCCACGCGTGTGTGTGTGTGTGTGTGTCACAAGCCCACACAGACCTATATACTGAACGATCACTTGGTTTCCTCCCCCCGTTGCCACTGGTTCGGTCTCTGTGTGGGCATGTGTGTGTGTATCTGCTGTAAAGGACACTGCATTTATTCTGGGACTAAATATAAACACAGCGAGATGGATACGGATAATACTAAAAAAAGAAACCTTTTAATGTATTAAATGTTGCCTGGTAACAGGCCCTTTTAAATAACAAATACACAAACACGGCTGCTGCATGATGATGCTTAGCGCTGCAGACGGTCCACATATGGCGGAGCATGACTTGAGTCAGTAAGGTGGTGACAAGACACTGGTTCCCGTATAAAGACTGTGACCTCACCCTCCTCCCACCCCCATGTCTGAGTGTGACTGTTAGCCTGGAGCTGCTGAAAGGGCAAACTGCCCCTCATCCCTTTATTAACCAAATGGAATTAATTTAATTCAATTAAGGAGTTAAATTTTATCTCCCACTAGGGGGGAGGGAAATGCACATTTGTGTATATTCTCTGCTTCATGCACCTTGGCTGCCCCCCCCCGATGCATACCCACACATTCATTACACGTGCAACCTGCAAAATGAGCTCTCATGCATATGAAAACAAAACAAATGAGCGAGTGCCACAGGTCGCGTTCTTGCCGCGGGCCAGCCGAGGCTGCGGCACCGACACCGTAGAGACCCGCGGTTGTACCGGCGTCCCACGGCTCCACCTGTGCCCGTGTGCACCACCCGAGCTGAGGTGAATGCCAAGGAGTCTCCGAGCTACTCCATCAAGAACCAGCGTGCCCCCCCCCCCCCCCCCCCCCCCCCCCCCCCCCCAACCCACCGTGCCCCCCCCCCCCCACCACCACCACCACCACCACCAACCCACAGCCCTGGGGAACAGCAGCCAATGAATTACAGATTAGATCATTGTTACAGTGATCTAATTGCCAATTTCTCTTTTTAATTGAATTTGGTGGAGGGAAGAGGACGGAGATATAGGATTCATGGGACTCGAATGTGGAGTTGGTCCACTGTTGACCAGGTGCAGTGGTTAATGAGGCTAAAAAAATACCAGAGCTTGACATTCGACTGCAAACTGGGCATCGACTGTAGAAACGTGAGGAATGCAATTGCTGGATACATGGCTGCCAGCAGGGACACAAGGACATGCCGGTTTTAGTCACTTAACAACAATCTCCGCTCTAATGCTACACCTGCCTTTATGTTAATATGTTTATGATTTGATCTCTCTCTTAGACAGCCTTTTCTGCCTGGAAATGAAAGTTTGAATGGTTTAGAATGTGTCACAATCTGCAGCACCAAAGTCCATAGAGAAAATTCAGCGATTTTTACCTCAAGTGGCTCAACAGACACGCTGTTGAGCCACTTGTGTGTGCTGTGAGTTAAAAATCCAAATGTGTTGCTTTGTTAATTCAGTGTTTGAAAACCTTTACATTAATTTTACTTCAATGACACAAACTTATCAAAGGAGGCAGCAGTAGGTACAGCAGCAGCAGCAGCTCCTGTGTCCATGCGTGCTAAAATCGCTGATTTTCTCTATGGAGTTTGGTGCAGGAGATTAAGTTATTTGTAAAGTTTAGTTTCTAGTCTTTTTCATATTTCTTATGGCAAGGTAAAGCTGCAAACATATTCTTGAGATATAATTTAGGCTTAGATTTTATTATGTTAAGAGGTTTTTTTGAAGTGTCTCTCATCAGTTTTTTCTTCTACCCTTTTAATACCACAGTAAGTGCTTCTTGTTGCACCTGAGTCTCTTTTGGACCCATTCCTGTTATCTCTATCTTTTTTTTTGTCAAATTTCCATTTCTCTTCTGTTTTGCCTGTTCACAGTGCTCCACTTTTGCTTTGTTGTTTTTGCTTGGTTTGTGTTCTCCACTGCACATGGGCTTTAATCTGAGCCTTTAGGCTGCTGTAGCTCTGACCTGGATCGAGCTAATTGCAGTTTGTCTGTGTCTCGTCTGCCAACGCGATACCCCCCCCCCCCCCCCCCCCCCCCCCCCCCCCCCCCCCCCCCCCCCCCCCCCCCCCTCGTCTGCCAACGCGCCCCCCCCCCCCCCCCCCAAAACACCACCACCTCCACATCGGAACCATCCCTCCTTCTATCCGGTCTAACCGTAAACGAGCTCCACAGTGTTGTCTGATTATAGCTTGGTTAAATTGGATGAGATAAGTTACCTCCCCACATCTCCTGCACAGCCTTTGCCTGAAAGCTTGACAAGCCCAATACATCTGCTGCTGCCACGGCGGCGGCTATGGTAATTGAGATGGTGGAGAGGGAGATGAAGGAGGGACTGATTTGTGTGTGTGCGTGTGTGCGTGCCTCCCTCAGCCTCTTGTTCCTCAGTACCTGTCATTGATGAGGAGCCAAGGAGAAGCTTCAGCTTGAAGCTGTCATCGTCCCTCTGAATCTGTCTGCCTCACTCTATCATCCCTCCCTTCTCCTCTCTCTCTCCCTCTCTCTCTCTCTCTCTCTCTCTCTCTCTCTCTCTCTCTCTCTTCTCCCCCCCCCCCCCCGTGTGATGTGGATGCAGAGTGTGTGAGTCGTGAGGCAGCCACAGAGTGTGTGCATCGTAGAAATCCGTGCAGCCGGCTCTTGAGTGAGGCGTTTTTTTGAACTGGAAACACCGGCAGACCTGCTGGGTCGCTCGCAACCCGCCGCCCTGACACTGCCGACACCGGCGCTCCCTTTCCCCGGACTGACAGGCCAATCGCAGGCCACCGCTCGCCCTCCCTCCCTCCACTCATCCACACAGCTCACTCACTCTCTCTCTCTCCCTGTGTCTCTTTCTCACTCACACTCCCCCCTCCCCTTCCTCCTTTCACTCTCTCTCGCTCAGATTGCCATTCCTTTGCGCTCAACCTGAGCATCATCCTCCTCCTCCACCTCCACCTCCTCCTCTTCACACCTTTTGGACAGAAGAGGAAGAGAAAGCCCAGCCCATGGAAAGAGACGCTGTGAAGATGACACTCTGACACGCCGGCAGACCACAGCAAAACAAAACTGTGAGTACGACAAGTCTTTTCACTCAGGCTTATAACGCCGTCACACACGCATGCACACACACACCTGGTCTCTCGCACACGTGTGTGACTTGACTCTGCACACCCATCTTCACCGGTTCAGCCTCTGCTCAAATGTCTTTGTCATTTCCCGGCAGGAAGAATGTCCATTTTTTTTGTTAAGTACCTTCCGTGTGTTTCGTCACATTATTGTTTGGCTCGACCTTTGTTGTTGTTGTTGTTGTTGTTGTGTATTTAGCACGGTGCATGGAGAGCAAACCAACAACAACAATCCAGCTGAAAGTGTGATTCATACTTTTTGCAATGACATTTACTTTCTTCTGCTTCTCGCCAAAAGTCGATGGTACCTTTTTTTTTTTTTTCTCACGTCTTTGTTTTGCTTGGTTGAAAAATCACCCCAGTGAAATTGCAAGGTCAACTGAATAATGTTTCACACGCTCTGCCTTGTGTTGTGAGCGTCTTTTGTCTGTGAAGGTCCTCTTTTTTTTTTATTACTGGCAGTATAGGCATGCTGCATCTTTCCATATGAGGTGAAGCGTCCCTGTTCTTATCTCCCATCTTAAACATATAAGCTGTTATAAGCCAATAGTTGCCTGCGGGGTGACAAAAATGGGGGGGGGGGGTCATACATTTCTTCTCATGAGAATTGCTTAGAAAATCCCCTCTGCTTATTGTTTAGCGCTCAGCCGGGGGAAGTCTGAGCGCCGGGGCTGATGTACCGCTGTTTGCGCCACACACACTATTTTTTGATTATGTTCCTGGTTCATCTCTGGCTGAGGCGATTTCCTATTTCCGTCTCCCATTTCGAGAGCGGGGAGGATAATGTGATAGTGGCTCACATGCGTACAAGTGCAGACAGTGGATCTGTGCAGAGGACACAGATTGCATTTCCCCTGGAGAATGCTCCCGCTGTATTAAAGGCACTAGAGGGCTGCTCGGCACTTGTCATCAGCGCCGCCGGTGATGCCGGCGAAGAGGAAGAAAGTAGACATGGTGTTTACGGCCCACTCTCTCATTTAAAGAGGTCCCATTGGCCCTAAAGCCACAGCTGCATCACACTGGCCCGTCGTAATCCACGTTATATTACATTTGTGAGGCCCGGGATATAACTTAGCTTTGACAATCTCACGAGCAAATGTGGGAAATGAAAAAGATGTTTATGTTAAACACCACACGGTACATTAGACTTGTTGTTGGAACATAAAGACTCCAGAAGTGACAAGTACAGGATTTGCATTTTTATGATGTGCTTCAAGTTGGATCAGAGACATTGCTTCACCTGTTCATCCTCATCTCTCAAAAAAAAAACAAACAAAAACAAAACAAAATCATGTTCCCACACAACTAGGGCTACAATGATGAATCTGTTAATCAATTACTTTATTCATTGTCAACTATTCTGATAAGCAGTTCATTGGTTTCAGTGCTTTTTTAAATAATTAGGCTTCTTAAATGTGGATATTTTCTGGTTCCGTTGCTCCATATAACAAAGAAATCATTTGAAAATGTCATAATATCCCAGTTTGGGAAACCCCGATCATCATTTTTCAACAATTTCTGACATTGTATGGAGCAAACAACTCATTGATGAACCAAGAAAATAATCAACAGATTAAATTATTGTGAGTTGCAACACTACACATGATTAAACTTCTCAATTATTACCAGGACCAAGTTTCATCACTGTCGTTAATGTGGTAGCATTTCACTCACTTGTGGTTTTGACTGTAGTTAAGTTTAAGCATGAACAGCACTTGGAGAAAGCCAGGCAAGGTCATGTTTCATTGGGTTAAAGAAATGGATGTAGCCTTCTGGTCAGCCAACAAAGAGGCAACTCTGCTTGTTGCTAAAACAGTCTGTTTGAATGGAAGTAGACTGGAAAATGAGTGACATCTTAATGGATTTTTAACATTGTTGAACATTTTTCTGAGGAGTTTATGGACCCAATTACTAGTGTGAGCTCCTCTTCAATAGAACATGTCAGTTTGGGAAGTTATGTTCCCATTTAGTGGAAAACAGATGATAAAATTTAGTAAATACGAGTGGACACCAGTGTGAATATTGACATTGACACTGAAAATAAGATGGACATCTCAAAGCCTCGGAGTGGTACACTATACTCTATACATTTTTATATACAGTCTATGATAGTAGCACTGCAACTCATGATTATTTTCATAATTAATCAGTTGATCATTTTCTCAATTAATCAAGTACTTGATTAGTCCGGTAAATATCAGAAAATGTTCATAATTGTTTCCAAAACCTCGAAATTATGTTCTCAAGTTTTGTCTACAAGCCAAAATATGTCAGTTCTTTTCTATAGGGATTAAAGAAACCAGAAAATATTTGCATTTAAGAAGGTAAACGCTTGCAGTAATGTAATGAACACTCAAAACAATCGATTCATTTATCAATTTGCAACTTGACTTGAATGCAACAATATCAAGTTGCATTCAAGTCAAGTTGTGTTGGAACGCAATTTAAAGGTTGACCTAAATTCACATGACTGCTGCACTTTTCAACAGTTTTCATTATTAATAAATCTGTCAATTGTTTTCATGAAATGTGATTTGACACATTAGTGGCTCTCGAGGCCCAACGAGCCTCTGGTTGTCAGTGTATCAGCAAAAGTGAATGAAAAGCCCGACACTCTCCGGCCTTGGCAAATTTACTGAACCCTTGTGGTTTAACACACAAACACACAATGTTTCAGCAAGGTAAACAAGACAATTATCTTCCCTCTCCTCCTCTGTAGCCAATCCCCCACCCCCTTTTTTTTTCCCAGGCAAGGATTATTGGAAAAAAGCTGATGAGGTGAGAGTTAAGAGGCAAAGTGATTCAGTCAATGTCCTACATAAGTAATACGAAGCTTCACCATCAAATATGGGATTTTTGGTTTCTCAAGAAGATTACAAAAGCTACAGGACACACGCAAGAAAAAGTAATTTAAACTGTCTCAATTAATGCAACTTTCATTTTGGATTTGCTTTAGGCCTTTATAGAAAATTCATTCCAATTTAAATGCAGGAAGCCGGTTCTGTTTTTGCCTCGGTTGCGACCATCAGCTTAAATCCATCTTCTCCATGTGGTGTTTTACATTGTTGAGAAATATATTCAGTAATTCAAGTTAATAGACTTTTATATTCGGAAACATATTTAATTACATATATCTTTCACCGCCAAACGTTTACCCCAGAGGTGCTGTTAATGTAAATGGAAGTTAATATATGTCTGTGGTCTTTGCAGTTATTGAAAAAGCTTGTGAAGAAAGCATAAATTATACCACATTCCCACTGGTCCAAAACACCCTTTTAAACTGAGAATAAATGGATTTTTGCTAGCTATGAGCCAATATGATATTCAGTATTGTATCGGTCAGATTGTGGTTGAAATCACTGGATTGGGTATCGGCAAAATGAAAAATCCAAAAAACCCTAAATATAATTAAAATGGTTCATAAAGCACAGAATGCAAAGATCCATGACTGGTGTATATTTATGAAAAGAATATATCAGACTGATATCAGGATTGTTAGATAGTCAGGACTTTGATATTGGTATTGTATTGGATACGAAAAAATAGCATGGAGCCAACTCGAGGTTTTGACCAGTGGAAATGTGCTAAATGGCATTTGCTCTCTGGTCAAATGAAGTGAATTTGCATCAACTTAGTGTAAACGCAAGATTCAGGAATTGACTTGGGCAATTTCTTCTTCATCTGTGTCATTAATGTCAGCAATTCGAATTCCAGCATAATTTGTGGCACAAAGCTACCGCACACTTTCACCTACAACTTGGAACAACACTCTTTGTTTTTTGATTTCATATTAATTAGTGACTTAAAATTGTTCACTCACCGTTTCAACTGTTTCAGCTGAAGGGACCAAAGTAAAAGTTACTAAGTTGGTTGGGTCAATCGGGCCGATATTTGGCATTTTTTAACAACAAAACAGTTATTTTGTTCTCAGAAACTTAAATGTTGCAGAGTGTTGCAAGACTTTGAAAAACTCTTATTGGTCGAGCGCTGGTTGTTATTGTTGTTGTTTTCTTTCCTTACGACTCGTTTGTGTTTGAATAGTGTTAATCAACTTTATTTTAATTGCTTTATTTGGCAGGTTCACTCAAGTTCACTAATCACAGGTGTACCTGCTAATTTTAGTGTGAAATAGGCTTTAACTTCACACCAAATTTTTTGTTCTTAATTATCTCCTTGTTTTTCCTGCCCTCATCGATTACATAATTGTTGACCAATCCTGATCATCAATACAGATCTTTACAAGGCGAAGGCCGGATAGTGTTTCCACTCTCCCTGAAGGCTCAATTACACGGCACACACAAGGAAATGTGGGGGGTGGGAGCGGGGGGGTGGAGATCAGCGTCTGACAAGGTCACATTATACATGTCGGCATCAAATCATTTTATTCAGCCATGATGTCGTGGACATATAAAGAGAGACATATTCAGAGAGAGATGATAAATGTTGTATGGTGAAGTGCTTTAAATATTCAGATACTTTGCTGATTAAATTATGTCGACTGGAGGAGATGGTACGTCTCCGTCCTCTTCGGGCTCTTTTCATTCATTTACAGTTCATTTAGAGTTTTTCCACCTTTTACTTTGGAGGGGAGGGGTGGCACTGGGACATTGGATGTCGGTAATTGCACCTTTTGAATAAATGAGTGACTGAATTCACTCATTTGCTGAACTTAACTTGCTTAACTTGTCGCTTGATGCTGACTACAGCTACAAGCCAATCATATGCTACTTTACAGTCAGTTTTCACACAAATGCAGAGCTACTTGTGCTTCGGTGCGGAGGGAAGTTGATGCTGTAATTGGTGCTTTGTGGGGCTGTTTGCTCTCGCTCATAAACGTAGACAATGGCATACAAAACCTATTCAGAACTGATGAATACCCTGCTTCAGCGATGAAGGGCGTGTGTAGCAAATATTGAAGATATTCTTTTTATTTTGCTATTGGTGGAAAGCCAAAAGGCAGAATTGGTTTGTTGAATGAGCCTGGGAAGGACAAGCCTCTCCTCAAAATGCCTTTGTGAGAAATATGGTAATTGCAGGGGAAAGTGCCGCTGACAGAATACAGGGGGATTACCACATGACTCCAATTACAAGGTGTTGGAACATATATGCATCAACAAAGTTGTATGTTTAATCTCATAATGTGATGTCTACGGCGGCCACACATTTTCTTATCTCTCATCAACACATAAAATTGTGGTCACCAATAAAACACAGTGGAAGGAAATTGAATTTAGTTGAATATCCCACAATTTTTTGTGCAATTAATCTATGTAGAAAGTCAGTTCAAGGACAGATAGTTCAATTCAGTCTTTTGTTGGACCCTGAAAATTGCACAACTGTTTCCCAAAATGTAAGAGTCGACCCTTTTTCAATACAGATGTTTGTGCAAAATGTGCTTAATTCACCTCACATGACACAAATCCCACAAAGATGGAAGATTTTCTACGTTCATGATGTCAGGTTGCAAATCACAAGCACTTGTTTGGTCCATAAAATGTTGATTGTTGTTTTTCGGAAATGATGATGTTCTCCAATGTCTTGTTTAAATGATTGAAACGCTCAAGCCAATTAATCGATTGTCAAAAGAGTTGACGATTGCTTCAGGTGTTTTCTGTCGCCCAGTAAGGCGTATGATATGAATTCATATCAATCAAAATCCTCTGAAATGTGTAAAAAATCAAAGGTTTTGTGGCCAATTTGATGATACTGGCTCTAATAAGGCACAGAGGACTATTTTCCAGAAATGTTCACACATTATTTTTTGCCATGTTAGTGTTTTTTTTTAGGTATAACGTGCTAAAAGGATGGCAGATAGGCCATAAACACTGGGTTTTCTAGATAGTGTTGACAAAACGATAAGAACTGTGTGCACACCAATAGTTACTCCCAGAGAAATCTCTTCATTATCAACCCATAAAATAAGGAGATCTTGGTCAGTAACGAAGAGATTTTTCTGGGAGCAACATCTGGTGTGGTGATACTTTTTATCATTTTGTCAATCCTGCCAAGCACCCGGTGTTTATTAAAACTGCATGTGCTTGAATTTAAGCACATTTTGCCTAAAAAAACCCAATAATGTTCAATTAGTAGCTGAGAGTCTGAGTATCATTTGCTCACTAGTAGCAGCCAGGGAAAATGGATTTAAAAAAACAAAAAAAAAAAAAAAAAAAATGTCCAATTATGTTCACACATTGAATCTCATTCACCTCATTTCTTTATTTATTTTTATTCTTAACAAATAATTCAAAACCTTTCGTAAAGGATCCACCACAAGGGAAGAACAGAATGTGTATGTTTAAATTGCCTTGTTAATGTTCAGTCCTGTAGCTTAATTGAGTTTATTTATTTAGTCCACTTTATTAGAAACTTAATGGTGGCTGCCCAGTGTCACTCAGTCACCATGTAATCAGTCCGTACCCTCAGCGTTAACCTTCATTTACCTCTGTGTCATTCTCCACAGGGTCACGCAAAGTATCATCAAATATTTATGATATTAATAACTGCTGTTAGGAGGGGGGAGAGCATAAATAATCTGCTCTGCACGATGGAGTCCATTCTGTTTAATGAATGGGTGCAGGGGAAGTTAAAGGGCAGCGCTGGAGCAAAGAAGGGACAAGAAGTTTCCAAACCAGGGACTTCAGATTTAGGTGGCATGAAGATGAAGCTGCAGATAGCTAAATTTCTTCTAAATTTATGTTGCCATTTTGTTTGTCTGCAAATTCAGAAAATGGCATCATTTATTTACACATATATTTACAAATATACATGGTGTTTTGACGGCTTCTGATGGTTTTTTTGGCAAAAATCTGCTTGTCACCTACGCACACTGCTGCCCTTAAAGATCCACACCAGTGCTGTTGCCTTTGTTTCTATCTAAATCAGTCTGACTATAAGTAGGAATAACACATTACAATCCTCTGTATCAATATCAGTCTAATATGTTACCCTAAATGATTGAATGAATAAATGATTGAATGAATAAATGAATGGTTTATTGGGGGGGAAACGGGGAAAAAGAATGCTTCTCCTAACACAGGTAACCTATACAATATTTGTATTGTGGTAAAAAAAAAGATACAAAACAAATGTTTTATCAATTATTGCATTTATACGGACATTTTTCCGCTCTAGTGACTAGTTATTTTGCGGTGCATTTATTACCACAAGGGGCAGCGGCAGCAGGCATTTAGTTTGTGGACTTCATGGGTGTTTACAAAAAATAATGAAATTTATGAGGTTTCTTGAAAGCATCTTAATTGTCTCCTCCAAGCTCAACACGCTGTAAATCCTGTGTAAGTGGTGACATTTACTGGGGTCTTTAAATGAATCTTGTTAGCTCATTAGCTAGTTTCACTAGCTCTCATGTGCTGAAGTTTTGAATATTCCAATATTTGACAAATAATACCATTTCCCTATGAATATCCGTATAGCTTTTTTGCTAGATATGCTCATCCCAAACTGCTAGGTGGTAAATGCATTAGCACAAAAGTCTTATCATCAGCTAATTTGTTTAAAATAGTTAAACTGTATTAAACTAATATCACAGGTTTTGTTATCAGTATAATATCAAACTGAAAACAGTGATGAAGATCCAGGTCATTTTGTCGCAGTTACTAAATATCTTATAATGGTGTTTTATTTTTGTGGTTACAGCACTAGCCCGAACATGACATGCATGAAATATAAAGCTAGGTATTGGCAATAACCTGTCAATTTGATGTATCCCCTATAAGTAAGATGATGTGGTGGGAATCACACAATACCTCATGACATGATACACATAATCATTATATTGCGAGACAATCATGGAGCGATACATCACAATATCTGTCTAACTGAAGAAAACAAAATGTTTGTGAAAAGTTAAAAGTGCAGGATTTCTCTTCTTATTCACAACGATAGCCCTTTTCCACCAAAATTACCAGGAAATTATTTACCTGGGTAAATTAGTTCCTCATAGTCTGTGTAGTTTTGTTTCCCCTGCACCTCAAAGTTCCCGATTGTTGTTGACGTATAGTCAAAACATTTAACACGCAGGTGGATCGCTTGATTGTGTTTGTCAAAACCTGTTTCATATAAACAAGAATAAAGCATAAAATAATTACCGACGTGTGGAGGGGGGTTGTAAAGGTGCTTCAGTGAGATGGTGGGAGTGAAAATCAAGCTTCAAAATAGTTTTCAACCGACAGCACTGTGAGCTGCATCAACCAGAGAACAGCAGCAGTGTGTGTGAAACCCGCTCCGTTTGCAGACAGTTGCGATTTTTTTCTCCTCCTCATAGTTTATTAGTTTCATCATCATCAGATTCATTCCCTCGTTCGTTCCATCCAGTGTTACGTGTTTTCACGTCAGTGTCTCCAAAAGTCTCAAACAACCCAAGCAAAAGATGCTAGATTGGTCGCTAGTCACTTGTTTGAAAAAGAGTCACTAGAGGGTCTGAAAACTCGCTAAATATAGAGACAAAGTTGCTACGTTAGCAACATGAAAACAGCTGCAAGATGTGTTCCACACAGCGCCACCCTTCCAAAGTTCCTGCTCATCTGAAAAGTCCCTAGCCGCGAATAGGTACTAAATTTACCCGGGTAAAGCGTATATAATGTATATATGTAAAGCAATAAAGGTTTTTCAATTACCCGGTTAAATGAGAAAAGTTTCTATGGTGGAAAATGGCCTATAGAAAACAAAGTGCATAAAGTATTCATTTGAGCAGCGGTACCCAGAGGAGACGTGATGTAGCGATGCCTTGCGAGTGAAACCGGCAGGAACTGTTTACTTTAGCTGCTGCCAACTAGTGGCTTAAATACAACACTGTAACCCCTCTCAAGAATATATTTCCATATTGATACTGAGCTTCAAAAAGTCGATACAGTCTCACGTCATTGCAAAATTTTATTGTCAACATTTTCCTACACCCGTATTGAACGATTTTGCCCAAAATGTTACAGTCGTTCTTTTCTGCTGTACATATGTTTTCCAAAAAAAAAAACAAAAAAAAACAGTGAAATAACAATGTTTTTCTGTGAGTTCAGTCTGTAATTTGTGCAGTTCTTCTGAGAGCAAATACAAGAGAATGAGAATGAAAGGAGTCGGTTTTTTTTTTTGTACAGCTTGAGCATCCACGGTCCTGGGGATGGGGGTGGTGGATCCTCCCACGTTGACAGTCTTTAACACAAATAGACAAACATGCTGACACCCCCCCCCCCCCCCCCCCCCCCCCCCACCCCCCCCCCACCCCCCCCCACACACACACACACACACACACACGCTCACATATGTACACAAAGCTGTTTAGCATGGAAGCTGATTGATGCAAGGCCCAACATTAATTATCTGTTTTTCAGCCGAGCTCTGGTGACAGTGATTAGAGTGAGTTTTTTTTAATCTTTTTTTTTTTTTTGGGTGCACACATGGTCTAATGAGGAAAACTGGCATCTCAGTAGAGCTCTCCAGGCTCACTTGATCTGCTCTGTGGTTTTGCAAGTATACGAGTGTGGGTGTGACTGCTGCTGCTGCTTCTCCAGGCTCGCTGATGCTGGAAGAGCTTTAGGCTACATCCATACCATACTAGTCTGTTTTAATTTATTTATTTTACATTGTCCACACTGCGTTGACATTTTAAACTTTTGAGAACCAGAAAAGTTTAAAAACATCCCTGGCTCTGTTGAGTTTTTGGAGAATCCGTTTAAGTTTTGTATCTTATTGGGTTTTAATCCGTCGTCTTGTGTTTAGAGTTTGTACCTGTAAACAACATTGATGTGCACGCTCTAAGTCTTTGTCTCAATTTTTGGTGTAGCGTTACAGTGACACCTACAGGACACCTACAGCGGGAATGTCGCAAGATCTAATCTTAAAGAAAGAGATGGGTTAAATGCATCACTCAAACTCAGTGCCACTAAATGATGTGTTTAAAAAAAGTAAATCTAAATGTCTATAGGGCTGGAACTAATGATTATTTGTATAATTAATTAATGTGTCGGTTATTTTCTAGATTAATCACATACTTGTTTAGTCCATAAAATGTTGAAACCTGGAAATGATGATCAAACGTCTTGTTTTGTTGACAAACCAAAACAATTTGGCTTTTAATTATTTTTTTTGTTATATGGAGCAAAGAAACCACACTATATTCACATTTAAGGAGCTGAAGAAAAATGTTTTAATGATTAAATAAAGACGCTCAACCTCATTAATTGATTTTCAAAATAGTTGGCGATTAATTAAATAATTGAATAATCATTGCTGCCCTAATTGACTATATGCATGATCACTTCTTGGTTTCCAATAAACCAGCCTCCATATTTCTGGTAAGCTGTTAGCCAAATATGTTCTACAGTCTGTTCTAGAGTTGTAGAGTATTTA
This sequence comes from Brachirus orientalis, assembly GCA_016785285.1. Taxonomy (NCBI): domain Eukaryota; kingdom Metazoa; phylum Chordata; class Actinopteri; order Pleuronectiformes; family Soleidae; genus Brachirus; species Brachirus orientalis. The sequence goes on from JAFBJR010018220.1 coordinate 1,379,102, forward strand.
GCAATGAATTATAGAATTTAGTGATGACATTGTAGGCCATGTTGAATCCCTCAGGGCTAACTACTGAAAGTCAATGTAAAAATGTTTTAAACTCTTTTGAAAGTTTTTCTTGCTAACATTACCTTACAAAGCCCATCATTCTCCTTAGCAACACCTGATTTTTACATTACAAGTGATGCTCTGCGCATTATAGTAAAGTCTAGAGTTACAATGTAACATTGTAACGTTTGTTTATATTCAAATGTTACACATTACAGTATAAAAAATATTTATCAACTGTATTACCAATAACAAAACAAGTTATTGGTCAAATCTGAACAAACAGGTCAGGCCTAATGTTCGACCCCCCATGCTGGTGGGGCTTAACATTTGATGGTGATCCCTGTCACCTGTTAATGGTTAAAAACCTGTATTTTGAGAACCATTATGGGACTTAACATGTGCTGTGTATTAAAATGGAAAAAGAAGCTGCTGCTTTTGTCAAAACTTTGGCAGCACTGAGCCAAAATAAATACTTAAGTGTGATTATTTTTCATGCTGAAAAAGAAATTTAATTGAGTTTGACATCCAATGTCAAATGCTCACAAAGTTCAGGTTACTTTGACCTACATTTGCACTGATGTGCTGCAGGGTTTCATATGTAAAATGCTGTTTTATCTGAACATGACAGGGTTCAAACTGCAGCAGTGGAAGCGGATTGCATGGCTTGAAATGGTAGTTTTCCTTTTACCCGAAGCACTGGTCCAGCACATCGACTCTCCAATATCGTCGGCTAAATCACATTTGTGAAAATGCCAATGTTCATGTGCACCTGACTGATAGATTTCTCCTCGCGCGCCAGTTTGGCTTTAGGCAAAGGCCTACACGTCATTTTCCACACCATTTTGTCCCCGAAGTCGATTACGTTGCCTCTGCAGCTACGGCTGCCTCTGAATTGAACCACACATTTAGCTTGCGAGCTGCCAATAAAAGTCAGAGAGCCTGGCTTCCATCAGTGTAATGATATTTCAGCCTCAATATTAGTTCAGCACTGTTCTCCACAGCAGTTTCTGCTCAATTAAAGATGGTCCATATTTAAATTTGGAGAAAATCGGCAAACGCCGGCGCATGCGGCCCGTGTGCATTCAGACATGCTGTCGGTCGGTTTAATGATGGAGTTTGAAATGGACTTTTTCAGCAGCTTAGACGCTCCACACCTTTCGAGTTAGAAGAAGGGGGAACTGTTCATTTGTAACTGTGAAATTTTCCTTTAACGTTATTGATGTAGATTAACTTTTAAAAAGGTAAGTGAAATGTGAAATAATTCATCAAGAGGCAGCCATGTAAGAAATGTGATATTCACTGGCAGAAAGACCTTGTAGACCATTACCCCAAACATAGGAGGTAGATAGAGGGCTTTCTTTCTTTCTTGCTTTCTTTCTTCCTTCAGTCCTTTCCCTTTTGGCCCAAAAGCGTGGATAGCACATTCCCAAATAAACCTCCATGCAGCAGTGGAAGAAATACATTTGTGCTGCACTGCAGTTGTTTTTTGGAACTTTGTCGTCTTCCCTTCTATGGCCACTTAAGCTTTATTTAGCATGAGCTGTCATTTCCCATGAATCCCCTGGAGGAGGCGTCGGTCAGAGCTGCCAGCTCCTCCATGTGGAGCACCTGTAACAGTAGTGACAGTTGTGCTGGGACGGTCCAATCAAACTTGCAGACATGCAAACCGACACATGGACTCACAGTAGCAGCTTCAACAGTTTTTGAAAAGTCAGCGCATCATCACGGACGCAGTTTAAAGGACCTCGTAAGTTACCTTGTAAGAACTGCAGTAGGAAGAAGGATCGTGTTACTTTTTGTCTCCAGGTGGTTAAAAACTAATGTTGTGGGATGACGGCTCTCCGCTCTCAGCTGCTCTCGGCTCCTCCCACCCAATGAACACGAACAGATGCGCGTTCATCATATGCCACAGATGACTTGAGGTAATTTTTCCATGTTTGGAAGGCTCCAGCCATATTGACATTTAGTCACAAACTAGTGTAGAATTTATTTGGGTTTGGAATTTTCTAAGTAAACAGTTTTGTCATTTTTCAGGTCTGACTCATAAATAGTTTAGAAAATAACTAAGGTTACATCCACACTCTGGTACTGACAAGAGAAGTATGAAAACTGCTGGTTTTGTTTTTGTTTGATACGTGGTGCTGCGTTTTAGTCTGTAGATTGATTTCCAGCATTTATTTCTTGGTTCTCAGCAGACCGGACAATCAGCTGTGAGCGAAAACCTCCCTCGGAAACGTTCAGTTTCAGTTTTACTTTGTTTATAGTATTAATTGAAACTAAGTAAACAACTGCTGAGCATAGAATCAGCTTGCTCGTCCAGATTTACAGGTCTGCAGCTAAGTGATTAGTTTGTTTGGTCCATAAACTGTCAAATAGTGTTAAATTTTTCTTTAACTTAGTAATTATAATATTGTGCAACTGTCTTAATTTGTCCACAAACCAAAATGAATCAGTTTTAATGATTTGTTCATCATCATATGGAGCAAAGAAACAAGATAATATTCACATTTTGTAATAGTTGCTTTGATTTGCTCCAAATGACAACATACTAGTATGAACGTAGCCTGGCTTTTGGGCAATATAAGATATTTGAGGACACCGTCATAGATTTAGGAAACACTACTCAACTTTTTAATTTTTTAACCAAATTTTTTTTGACATTGTATTAACCACATAACCAACTGAATCAAGAGAATAATTGAAAGATGAAGCAATAATGAAAATAACAAGTGTGCACTTTTTTAAGTTTCTTTGCAGCATAGGTGGTGGTTACCGATGTTGGAATAAAGACCTTTCCACTGAAGGAAACATGTACATGCAGCAACTTTAGAACAACCAACAAAAGGAGCAGAAGTCTAGTTCTCTCTCAGATTCACTTGCGTTACATATTAATGAAAGGTTTTGATGAAATTATTGATCAATAACAACAAACGTATGTTATTATATATATAGCATTGACTAGGTTTAATCTCTTTTGGAGCTTCAGTCGGTGGTTTGTGTTCATGTCAGTGCCATTTATCTTTGGCTCTTTAATAAATGACCACAGTAAAACAACAACAACAACCATACAGTGCACACAAGGTCATGATATTTGTCAATTGTTATTTACCAAAAGACTAATTGTTTTATTAGCGGACTTATGGATATCTGTTATAAATGCCTGTGCGGCGGAAAAAAAAAGTATTTATTTATTTTTTTTCCTTTCTTTCGTTCTTTCTTTCCCCCGTTTTATCTGATTCAGCTGTCGGCACACATGCTCCATCATCTGCGCTCTAGGAAATTAGAAGGGAGAAACATTTGACAGCACAATTTCACAAAACATCGCCGCGCCATCATTTCATTTTCTCTGAGTCATTTTTTTGGGTCATTTATTTATTTTATTATTGTCTTTTGAAAACCAATCTGAGCAGTTAACAATAGTTTCCTCTTCAGGTTTATCCTTGTAGTTGTGTTGTACTTAGCGCTGCCTTTCCAAATGCTTATACCCTGGCTAATTAGCCACTCTTGCACATATGCTATGTTCTCCTTGACTTTATATAAGGATTAATGTAGTCTTTTGTGCGCAAAACAACTCCTATTAAGTATTGAGATTTGCGATTTGACAGGTGCCATGACAGTTTTTTCACTGTTCACAGATGTCACCTGTTGCTGGGCTCCTACTGGACAATACTAGCTGCCAGTCACACTGGCATCAATTCTGAAAGCAATTCTAAATCGTTTATATAATTACATCTAAAACAAAATGTGGGTTAAAAGTCTGCTGGTTATTTTGCCTTTTTTTTCTCTTCAGAACTCCCCCTTGTGTCTACGGCTTCATCCTCACTGTCATAAAAACACCGCTGCGTCATTCGTTTCTCTCCGTTTGTTAAAAAGACAGTCGGATGTTTACTCATTTGCGGCCCCTCGCTTGGTCAGACAGTCGTTCTCCTCTTCCTCGCTTCTGCTGACAACAGATCTAACAGTTCTGTACTTCGGAAATAATGCTCTTGCTGTCGTGATCTTATAGACCGCATCTGGCTCTCGCGAGACCTGAAAGCAATTCTAAATCGTTTATATAATTACATCTAAAACAAAATGTGGGTTAAAAGTCTGCTGGTTATTTTGCCTTTTTTTTCTCTTCAGAACTCCCCCTTGTGTCTACGGCTTCATCCTCACTGTCATAAAAACACCGCTGCGTCATTCGTTTCTCTCCGTTTGTTAAAAAGACAGTCGGATGTTTACTCATTTGCGGCCCCTCGCTTGGTCAGACAGTCGTTCTCCTCTTCCTCGCTTCTGCTGACAACAGATCTAACAGTTCTGTACTTCGGAAATAATGCTCTTGCTGTCGTGATCTTATAGACCGCATCTGGCTCTCGCGAGACGATTTCAGGCCGGCAGCCCTGATCTTGTGAAGCCACTTTTCCGATAAAAGGCGGTGGGGGGGAGTGGAGACAGCTCCCAATCTCCCCGCAAGAAGACATTTAGTACTACAAAATGGAACATATTTCACAATTTTTACAGGTCTTGTGGAGGGTTTGTCATGACTTGCCAAATTTTTTGGCAGCAACAGGAGCTGTTTGTTTATGCTCCACCTCCAGGAGGTAAAGTGACATATTGTGTGGCTTCAGTCCAGGCAATTGTCCACATATATTTAAACCTTGAGATTTGCAATTTGCCTGCCACCATATAAGTTTTTGAGGTTCACAGACCTAGTAACTTGCAGTTATTGGACACACATTGTGTCCACTCATTTGGGCCATGTTGTATCCTCTATTTTCCTCTGATGGAACATAATCTACAAAACAGATGTACTGCTGTTTTAAAGAAAACGTGATACTGGAGAGTTAGATTCAAAAAGTGTTGACTGACGTTATAAATCATGTGAGAAATTGGCTCATTTTCCCAAAGGCCTCCTTTTAGTTGCAAATCGCTCCCTGGTGGCTGTTCAATAAAATGTTACTTCCTGGTTAGACTCACCCTGCAAACTGGAAGAATACGTCCAGTATTTGCTCACAGCCTCTGGTGATGATGACTAACATGACGATAGGGCACTTTGTTTTACCAGCTGGCGTCACTTTGATGAGTAGCAGCTTGGTGGAAGCATTTGCTGGTTGCCCTTGGCAGCACTAGCCCAAGTCGCTCTGGTGAGCTATGACCAAGACGGTAAGAGGTCATCAGTGGCCATGCGGCCGCCGCAGCTATACATCACCAATGTCGGCAGCTGACGGCTGCTTATCTCCCAGGTATCGATTGGAAGACTGTGCAGGGAAGACCAAAGCGGTGTGGCCAATCAATGGGGGCATTTCATTCTCCTTGAACGTCTGGTTTTTGATCCTCACCACTGATTGGCTGGGCTCGCTCCGATTGCTGCGTTTCTTTTTTCTTCTGCTGTGTTCTGTGTTGTGAAATGGGGTGGGTGGAGAGTGATTAACACTTTGGTGTTGGCAGCCGGCTGGGCTTCTCGTGGATGTGCGTGGCATATGTGCAAGAATCCTGTTGTGCCCCCCCCCCCAATCTTCACAGCCAAGAACGCACAGATCTCACTCAGATTTTGCTCTCTAATTTTGGTGCACATACAGTAATTCCATCACAGACTGAGACGAGATAGCTATTCTGCTCAGAAAGTTTCCCTGGATTACTCCAGTGTCTCAACTGCACAGATTACATGTGTAATCTGCGCAAAAGCTGTGAAGTATCTTTGATTTTTGTTGAGTTGCTGAGCTTTGCTTAGTACAACAGAAATTTGGTAATAATTGAAGCCAACTGTTCTTAGTATTGGGCTTTTATTTATATTTTTCAAAGTTAAAACATGGGCACGGAAAGGTCTGAAGTGCCTATTAAAAAGTGATTGAAAGATGTGCAGCGCACCTATATGTTTAAAACAAAAATAATGGATAAACTAAATGTGATTCAATATATTAAATCAGATCTGAACTTCTTATACCTCCTTTACACCAAAATTAATGGATATATGCAGTGTTTAACCACAAATAAACAAAAAAGTTAGCCGCCTCTCTTTTATTCCTACTTTTAACTTTTGAATGACAACTAAATGATTTTTGTTGCGAATGGGAAGGAAGTAGAAGAATCCGCTGTGGTGACCCCTTAGAGGCAGGTCATAATATGCTCATACTCAAAAGAGGTGTTGCAGATATGGCAAATATTAAGGGGTTTTCAGCAGGAATGACCGCGGTTTCTAAATCGTAGTTTGACTCGTGAGCAGGGGAAAAGGTACTGCCAGCGTTGTTGCCAGTATCAGTTTGATGAAATACCTAATGTCTCTAAAGTTACCTTGAGCAGCTTTCATAAATGTTCACCATCGTCTCTCTTGCCATTTTAAAAAATTTGTCAGTTAATCCTCTGACATTTACAAGACAATACATCTCTTTATTTCCCCTCCTGTTTATGCGAAACACTCAACAACCAAGGCTGTTTTCAGTGCATGTGTAAGTGTGCTGTCCTGAGCAACTGCTCAGTAACTTCACTCTTCAAAGTGAGCGCTGAAGCTGTGTTTGTTAGGAACTACGCAGTCCATCAGCACGCTGCTTTTTCCCCCTCTTAATCAAAAGAAAAGTCCAGATTCCCTTGAAGGTGGACTTTTTCCTTTAAACAAATAATGATTTTTCTCTGTGTGAAACTTCCACTTATGCAATTTGATATCTCTCTCTGCTTTTGTATTCACAAAGAACTAGGTGTCAAAGTGTATAAATGGCTCATCGTGAATTCATGAGGCAGTCAAGCAGGAGGAAGACGATGCACCTCTCTGTGATTCACTTTAAGATGGGAAACGAACAAAGAAGCCTCTGCCACTCTATTTGTGGTTCTGCCAAATCCTGAGAGATCACTGTTTGCATAATATCTTTCTTATAGGTCTCCTTAACCTTTGAGGAAGGCTTATTGACACTCACTAACCTTGCAGGGAGCTGCTGGAGGACGGCAGGTGATGATGAGCGCGCTCAGTGTATGGAAAATCCCCCCCCCTCACATTTCCCACCCCCATCCTGCCCTTGTGGAGTGACACCGCTGCCAACTCTTTGTATGACCTTAGCCTTGTGATCTCCGTTACCATGGCGAAGGCCATAATGTTGTGAATTCAAGCACAATAGGTAGATGATACAGTGGTACAGTGTGGCTGATCGAGGATTAAGGAGGAGAGCGAGATGGAAAATGTGAAGAAGCAAATTGTCAATTTTGTGTAAATTGTAGGTTTTCATTTTTCGCCATCACATAAAAGAACCATCTATGGGGGACCGTGCTTCCACAGCCTCTCTTGTTTTGTCCTCCTCTGACCACTAGAGGCACTGTTAACATTGAATACACACTAAACCAGAGCTTACCAAACTTTACATTGCTTGGATTACTGCGCTACATCTTTCTTTGTGGGTGACAACCTGTTTTACTATAAATTTATCCATCTCTGATGATGTCGGGACAACAGGAACATCGGTGGCAGATTTTAATTGTTTGGTGTAAACACGTAAAAACCAGACATTAAGTAGACATAGACAGATTGTGAAGCTGTGTTTTGAACAGAAGCTCACATTCAATACACCCAAGGCCTTTTTTCAGTGAACAAACATTGTCTAGTCAGTATTTTACTTTTCCCTCTCCAGCACTTTTAATTTGTTTTGGTAAATAATTTGCATAGATCTCTTTAGCCACTTTAACATTCATATTTTAGAAATCAAGGACATTATTTTAGCAATTTGAGAAGAATTTTAATTTAAAAAAAATACCACAAACTATGTAAAGTACCTTTTTTTTTTTTTTCTAATTGCCTTCACTGCAGCTACACCAGTCTTATCCACCAGGCTGGTCGTTTATTCATCAAATGGATCCTCCTGTGTTTATATTGGTGATGCAGGTCCACAGGTTCAAGAGATTCTGCTCATTTGAGTTTGAGAATCGTAAAAAATGTGGTCTTTCTTGGAGGAGGCTGGGGAAGAGGGGTCAAAACAAGACGGAGCTGTCGAAACACCCAAGAGCCATCCTTCACGTCTGACTGTAGTGGTTAAAGGGCAGCCAGCCTCTTAAGGAAACCATTAGCATTTAGATTTGAGACGCCCCCCCCACCACCACCACCACTACCAGCACCACAGAGCAGCAGGGAGTGGCTGAGTCACACCTCAGACTTTTCACGCCTTGAGTGGGCCCGAGTGGCAGCTCTGCGGCACTGATCAATCTCTCAATATGCCCAAATTGTTTTGGATGACCTCCTCGCAGAGAGACAGAAGATTGGCCGTACCGATGCTCCGCCAAATCAATAGCAGTCGCTATCACGGCTCATCAACAATGAAGTGTTTTTAATGGAGGTCAGGGCATGGAAGATCTAATTCATTTTAATTTATAAATTGTTGCATGACAAAATTCTAATCAGGACGCTTTGCTACCGTGGTGCTCACTCTCTTGCTCCTCTTCCTCGTCCTGAGCCTCATTTGTATTCACGTGTTTCTGCCTGTGCAAAGCCACACAGGACCGAGAAGCATGAATGCATACATGACATATATTAAATATCAGTTAGTGCTGTGTCTCAGTCAGTGTATCAATCAATGTAGATTACTCATGCGTGTGTGTTGTTTATTTTTGTATTTTTAATTCTTATTATTTTGAGGCAGACAGTCTTTAGGCAAAGATAACTTTCACTCACAAACACACGTGTTCCACCTCATTACCTAAAGATTGAAAAGATGACAAATGTGACACGTGCAATTTATTATCTTAATTAATTTACTGTCTTCTGTCAGAGACGGGCAGGGGCGTATCTGTCAAAAACGAAGAAAATAAAAAACAAAAACACCTTTTTTTTTTTTTTTTTGCAGGAAGCTGCCACAGATTAGTGTAAGAGGTGAGCTTTTTCCATCTCCTCTTCCATTTCAGCTAAATTTGTCTCAGCCACAGTAATATGCACCATGGGATCAAACCCCTCCTGACCCCACCCTCTCCTTCACCCGTGAGCAGAAATGCAATTGGAATGGGATGCGGCCGTCCGTTGTGATTGTGTGCAGAGGAAACCTGTCTTAGGCTGCACGAGCGAGGCTGTGTGCCGCGGTGATCGTCTGTGAAGGCTTTCAGAGGGGAGAGGGCAGGTGTCGTGGCCCGTGTCTCCACACAAGGCCTTGCGATTTATGAGCTGTTACAAATGCAATCGGTCCATGCTCTGTCAAATAAAGCAGCTGTATGTAGCCTTAAAAATAAACGAATATCATTTACGTTCAAACCATTGTCAAATGAGTTCACGTAATGCTCGTGTTTCACAGTTATAGCAACGTTTAGACCCCGTGTTACCCGCACAGGATGCGATTTGTTTTATAGCAAGACAGCAAAGCTGGCCCCATAAAGCAAGATGACTGCAGAAGCGGTTTTGTGAAAGCACAAAGAGGCGTCCATGGAAAGTTTCAGGAGTGAATTCTACTGCTCAAAAAAAAAAAACCTGTATACATGCCAACACTTAATCCATGAGATCTGATAGTTGTGCTTGACAGAGCCATTCAGTTAATGCAGCTTTAAAATAGGCTTTTACCTGACTTTCTGGGTAACAGCATAATAACATATCTCAGAGAAAAGTGGAAGTATATCCTGACAACATCAATGACAAACCTATTATGCAATATGTGTTTTATTCTGTTCTGCCATCTGCTCGATTTTCATTTGCTTGCGTCCTTCTAGGCCACCACCTCATGTCCATGTGGGAAATTCCATTTATAGAACACAGGGTGGAACGGTTTGGTTTTTGGCGTTTTCATTAGGAATAGTACCAAAATAACCAGCCCCAACCTTTCCATATTTTGTCACTCCTCCCTTGGGATACCAGAGTAAAATGGCACGGTATAGTCAGAGTGGAGCTTGACTGGCACAACAGTCAGCTGATTGGGCGGCAGAAAAATGTCCCTGCTTTGAAATCTGTGTAAATATCCCATGGAAATCGAGGGAAACGCCCGCAGAAACAGCCACAAACCGGGCAGGAAAACAAGAGCTGCCGGATGTGCTCCATTGTTGTCTGTTGTCTCACTGTTGTTTGATGCCGTCGCTTATAGTCGTTGCACTGGTACAACGCCATGCTATGCAGCACAGCCCGCACCAAGTAAAGGCACTTTTCTTAGTCAAAACGCAAGCCTGACCTGCGTTTTGACCTGGCTTTAACATTCCAAACCATACTATACTGGATATCTGATATACCAATATATTGGAAGTACTTGGGCCGATATTGCTGCACCCAACAACAGAAATCATTTTGCCTCTTCTGACATCGCAGACGTAGATCTAACGTTTTCTTCATTCTGCAAAATAAATATACATAAAGATAGTTGTAGTGGGTGCCAGCATAGAAGTCAACGAGGTAGCAGCCTACTGTCATTTATGATATTGTGTGATCTTGGCATGTTTGTCGATATCTGACAGTATATTTTAAAACCAATATCAGGCTGATAATTTTGTGCGTACCTCACATAACCATACAACTACATTACAGGCATTAAAATAGATGAAAAGCGAGTGTATTCTTTTTTGACTTGGCGATGAAAGTCGCCAGAAGAACAACACTGCAAACACAAAGTAAGTCATTGTCATCACAGCTGTATTTAAAAGACACATTTATTTTGGACGGACCAGGCTCGAATGTTCCCTTTCAGGTTTGGTGTATCTCCCTCATTGGTTGTAACACAGAAATCTATGTGTAAATTATGGAGAATAATCATTGATGAAAGGCAAGGGCAGGAAAGAGAAGCAGCACCATCCCCCGTCTTCGCTCTCGAGTGTCCCCATTGATTTATCAGGACTCTATTTTTAGTTGCACGTGGAGCAGCAGCGAATTCAGGGGAATTAACAATGATTCATGCATCGCTAATATCAGATATTTCCGAGGCTCGATTAAAAGCTGGAGGAATTCAGTGTGCGAGTCAATTTGCCAATTATTCATAATATTTCTTCCACTACATAAACACAGCCGCTTCTCCCTCATCACAAAGGCTCGTTAAAGGAGCAGGTGTGTGTTTGCGCTCTGTTACTGTAAGAACATCTAACGGGCTGCAATTAATGACATTAACCTTTTCCCTCCGTGGCATGGCTGATAATGGATGATCAAATCAGCTACTCTCACCCCTGGTGGTATGTAACCGGTCACATCATTAAGGGTTTCTGCTTCCTGTTCTCTGCTGAGAAGACTGTGTCTACCCTGATACAGCCAAGGTGAGTCGAATATCACAGAGCGGCTACTCTGGCACACTTTGTGCAGCAACGTGATGATAAAGAACCAATTTTTATTGCAGATAAATTGGATTTTCACAGCTTGAAGGATGGATTAAGTTTTTTTGAAGTGTGGTTGTGCCAGGTACTGAGACATAGTGCTTCTGGTCGACATGGAGGCTCACTCTTAAAACATGACTGCCACAGGGGCAAAAACTGGTTTTGGCCAGTTAACCCATGCCAGCTTTAAGTTTGTAACCGCTCACTCCTCGCACCAAAGACCACATAAAAGAAATCAGAAATTTTAGCTCCCAGGGACAAAGAGGCTGTTGGTCTACTGCTGCCTAGTGTGGTCAGTTTGTGTCACTGAGGTAAATCCAAACAAAGATTTTTAAACACAAAAGTCACAAAACAGCACATCTGAACTTACTGGTCACCAACTCCTGCTTGCTGTGAGGTGAAATCGCTGAGTGAGTCATGTACAAAGCGACACAAGTTTCCAGTTAGCAAAAACTGTCTAACTGCAAGTCAAAATGGCAGGCATATTCTTTAGATATTGTAGACTTGTTAAACTGGCATAGATTTTATTTGCTGAGCCTTTTGTTTAGTGGATAAAATCCCCTGCTGACAGCCATGTTTTTACTGACACAACACAATCACCTGCATGCATGATATTCACTTTGTATAATTGCCTCATACACCCACACTTAACGAAAAAAAAAAAAAAACTGAACTATCATTTTAAAAATTGTTCAGAGCAATAATAAATGGTTGCTACGGTAAAGGCAGATAAACACACGTAAAATTGACACAGCTGTACAGCTGATAAGTTGACTTATCACATTAGAATTTGCATATTGCATATAACTGTTAACTGCTTCTTGGAACCCCCTATTCCACTACACTTGTTTACCGAAAATGACGTTGACGCGATAGATGCGTCACACACCACTGATTGGTATAGGGGAAAAAATAACACCCCCCCCCCCCACCCCCACGGTAAACTGTCAGGCTAAATAATTAAGTGGAAGAACATGACAGTTGAGTCTGACTGTTAGTTACGGTTTATACGGCATCATCTGTTGGTCTGTGATTGAGTTTAGGTTCAATTTGTTGGTTTGCTGTGCACGATGAACGAGCTGTTTTGTCTGCGGTTCCACATACGCGATGGCTCCTTTGATGTCATAGTAGATTCTAATTGGTTTTACTGGTCGGAAACGTTTGCTGAATCATCTAATTGAATCAGCCGATTATTGAGGGGTCTGCAGTCGTGAAATGGAGAGTGAGGTCAGAGACTGTCAGAGGCTGAGAAAAGACCCGTACTTGAGTCTTAAAATCGCCTGTTTGAGTTTTTGTATTCAAATGCTAAAACTTGATTCTTTAAATCTGGGTGAAAGACGGACTTCCTGTTAATGTATGGCACTTCCAATATTAGTTTCCTCTATGTATCTGTGAACTGAACAAGTGTGCTTCCTTGACAATGTCTTGCAAACATTCCTAACAAATGGAAGTAGCAAGTCAGTTCCACATTCACGTAATATTACGGAGTCGGAGAATGACATGAGGAAGTGGTCTCATATAATCTATGAGCATATTTTTAATAATTTTGCACCATTCTGTCCTGCCTGCTCTGTAAAGCTGCACAACTACTGAGGTACTGTGTCTCACACAATAAATGGTGGACATCTATTTATGTGTTTCTGCTGAAAATAAGGTCTATAGAAGATACATATATGAAAGTTGCACCTTTTCATTGTTTTAAGCAGTTGTAAGAGTAGAATTGGTCGCAGTAACAGGCTACACACTGTCCTCCAAATCACTGTCTGTCATAGATTTGTTTATTTTGGCTGCACTTTACCTGCCAATTTTCCTTATCTTGTTAGCTAAATTATTGATACTATATCTGCTTGAAGACTTCAGTCATGCATTGCAAGAACAAACACATCGTGTCCAGTTGGCATTAAGGTTGGGAACTAAACTCTGCTCGTTAATGGTAAAGAGCAAATAACTTTGGCACTACTGGGTAATTTCAGTACTCATCTTTAAAACATGAAGCTGAGATTTTGGACTTATGTTTTCACTGCAACTACATTTTTGTCATTAAAAACAGTGAAGTACCCATACTAAATTCATGGTATGTTCAAAAATCCTACTCAGCAGTGACACATGCGCTAGCCAATCATTGCATGTCATCTGAATAAAATGATTGGTCCAACCATGTTTCAGAAACAAAGTACAGATTCTAGCCAAAGTAATAATGACTTAAACGTATAACTTATCCCCAGTTGTTCAAGCTAATGAAAAAAGAACCCCTGCTGTGAACAGTTTTGATTACTTTTTAGAGATGAAACGTTCACTCACAAATTCCTTTTTGAATTAGTGACCCTGCAAGATGTAATTTCTGTGCTATTACACCAATGTGTACAATTAAGTGTCAACAGCAGAATTCAGATTGTTGGAGAAAGAGTGTTTCTTAAGCTGCATGTGAGATTTGATACTGTATGTTTAGGTGTGTAATGTAAAATGTGTTTGAATGTGTGCGTACAGGCTTGACTTGGCATTCTGCTTTACCATCTCTAATGCGGTTTGTTGGATGCACAGGAGGATGACGGCTGTGGAGGCGACTTCTGCCTCTCTTAGGTGTTTTCCCTGCTTCTCGCAAATGTTGAGGTTGAAAATAAGTCTTCAGTTTGATGTTTACACCAACATCAAAGGTACACATGTATGCAGAAGAGAAAAGAAGGGAAATACATATGCAGTATATATGTACACATATTGTATGTGTATGAGTGTGCTTGAATGACATCATCTTAACATCGATCGCATCTTTTGGAGTAAGGATTAGGGCCGTCACATAACAAGAGTGAAGAACTGCACAGTTTTTGTGATACAATTTCTGAGTGATTCAAAAATGTGGGTCCCAGAGTTTCTTAAACCTTCTGTATGGGGGACCCACTTTTTCAAGATGGCACATTGTCAAGTGCCAAAAATTTGCACATATTGTAAATTATATCATGTCATTTGAAAGGGTAGACCAATAATTTCTAAAAAGTGTTTGCTAAGTCAACTACAACTTTATTTTATGTATGTTATTTAAGACATGTACACAAAAAAAACTTATTTGGGGACCCAAAAAATACTTCCATCTGTGGGTCTTGACCCAGTCTTTGGGAATCACTGTTGAACACCGATATATACTGTAAACATAAAGAAGTGTGTTTTTTTTCATCAAAACGGTAGCGTCTACTAATTCTTTACTGAAAATAAAAAAAATAAAAATAAAATAATAATCCAAGGATGCTCTAACAAGAGCAGTGCCTTCAAGACAGTCTGTACAAGATTCCTTCTTGTGTGTGAGATGTCATAGAGTTCACATCCAACTTTATATAATACCTTGTAGCCTTGAACATCCCCTCAGAATCAACACTGATGCTTTTGTTAGTTGCTGAGCTCAAGTTACTTCATCTGAAGTTTTGTACAAAAGCAGAAGACAGTGACCCAAACTGTGAAACATCTGAGTGGATTTAAGTACCGTGGCTATTTAGTTATCAGTGTGGTGATGCATTTGCCAAATTATAGAACTTTTTTATTTAAAAAAAAACAAACAAACAAAAAAAAAGCTAGTAACTTAGACCATAATCTTCTCAGGAAAAGAAACAAGGTTTATTAATGTCCAAACTGAAGTCAGTAGAAGCTTATTTTCTGATTGACTTGCAGATAAACCAGTTCAGTTACCCTGTGTTGGCCATCCATGGGAATACAAGTTTCGGGCAAATCCACAATGGCTTCGCTTTATCAACCCAGACAGTACATCCATTCCTTATATACAGCATGTGTTTGTGTCATAGTATCAATTAAAGTTGGGATTATTAGCTGCTAGTTGTGGCCCATCATGTCCCAAAATACCACTTTGTACCACAGGAGGTGGTATTAATTTGTATTTGCGATATGGGTATTTTTTTTCCAACATGACTTTCAAACGGTAAAGCCATGAGAACCCTGTTGCTAGGCAACAGCAACATGGATGCCTGAAGACTCGTTCTGCTCTTGTCATTCTTCATTTCTGTCTCACAAATGTGAACTGACTTTGTTGATCTCCTGAAACTAGTCAAATTAAACAATACTGAACTTGATATGACTAAAATTACAATATATTAAGTTACCATCAACACATGTGCAAATTCCATAGTCTTTGCCATTTTTGAAAACATCCATGCTTGTGAAGTTCAAAACAATACGAGTGGGTGTTGAAATGGACACATCTCGCAAACATTTAAACCATTCAATTGGCAACCTGTTGTAGCAAAGAGATAATTCCCTTATTTCTTGTGCCAGGGATGGACAGTCCCTACTTTCTGGCAATATACTGCCTCCAAATGGCCAATTCTTACACTTTGCACTTTGAGCACTGCATAATTTTCAAGTAAAACAAGAAGTGGGTACAAATGAGGTACTGAAACAGAATAAATCACCCAAACCCAAGACACGCAGAAGTGTTTCCCCACCTGAGTGGAGAACATTAAAATCTTTCTGCCACTCTCCGGCCATGTAATGCGATGTGAAAGATGGGCCGAAAGCCGAGGGGAGTGGAGGCCATCGTCTCATCACCTCGTCACCCAGACTGGCAGACACGGTGCTGGCCGTCTGTCCACTCGTCTGATTTCCATCCCCCTTTGGCATGCCGGGTAATAGAGATCAGTAATTGGGTGGTATAAATCCTGGCCGAGGACAAGGTGTGTCAGAACAGGCTGATTACTGAGGCATTACAGTCAATCTAAGCAGGTCCTTGAATTGAAAGATCTGGTGAGGTGGATTCTCATTATCAGGCCCGGCGCATGTATGCATTTGTGTGAAAGACTAAGGGCCAAGGTCCCCCCTTTTCCCTGTCCTCATGTTTGTAGGATGACATTATGCAATGCTCCGTTGGCCTCAATCGTACAGACTCGTAAACATCACAACAAATTTATTTTCCTCATCCTGCACAGTTTTATAAGAATGTTTTCTGAATCATCAGAGAGTGGTCGCAGGGGTCTGGCCTGCAGGTTTAAGACCTCGCCACTCAGTGCATTAATGACCTCTGCCTGCACGGCACATTCAGTGCAGGTTCAATGTTAGACCATGAAGAGGTGTTCACTTTCAATCTGCAGTGGGTGAACCAGGTTTCTCTCTTTTCCCTTTCACCACGTGCCTTTGTCATCCCTCGGATTTAGTGTTTATCTCTCAGTGTAGCCAGAAAACAAGCTCTCAAGGTGATTAGCTCCGTCATTTGACATGAAGCAGATTGATGGCAATATGGTGAAATGCACCTTTCTGTTATTTTTCATCTTGGGGCCTATGAGCTTAATCCATTTTAAGCTTCTGGGTAAAATAAAAGAGACTGTGGAAGGTGAATTAGAGTGTAAAGCTGATAGTCTTTCTCAGCGTTCTCTCCAGCTGAGGGTGTGACTTACTGGATTATGGGAACAGTAGTTTCTCCTCCAACCGTCTTAAAATTGTATGATTTGGCTTTTATATTCTATTTTGATTCTGTTTTTTTTTCCCATTATCAAGAGTACATCGACATATTCTCAAGTTGTTTTCATCCGTTGTGCCATCAGTCGTCTTTGTTCACAGTTTGTTCAAAGTCATTTGTCTCAATAATAAAAAATAAAGGCAAGTTAAGTAGATAATTGTCCAATGGTTGACTGGCCTCAAACCTGGCATGTGATTTACTTAGGGCACCAGTGTGTGCAGTGTTGACTTTAACTTTGTTTGGCTGGAAAATGCTGAAAATATTGTTTGTAAATGTTTTTGTATTAAGGGTACTGCACCAGTAATAATAATAAAAAAAACGGCCAGAAATAACATTATGAATTATAATGTGCCAAGGTTTCAAAATATTGTATAAATGAGCAAAAGTGATAAATCATCTCAGAATACATTTACTAAAGGAAAACAAAACAGCGAAAGAGATATATGACAAATTTATGCCGTGGCATCAGTGCAAACCCCTGCAGTGTGAAGTGTTCCCACTCACAGAGCCACTCATACTAGCATCATCCCTCGACTCCTATAACAGCATGCTACTTCACTTAGCAGCCTCCATTTGGGATGCAGCACAAACAGTGTTTTAGCACTTTTATCTAATGCACTGCGACACTCTGCCGCACTAAAGGCATGATTATTATACTGAGGAAAGAGAGCGGGAGAGAGACATAGAAGCGCGGCGTGCATTTAAGCATTTATTTAGACAAGAACTTAGCACCAAGCTAACCACTCAAGGGCAGATGGCTTCCTGATTCCCGTTGCTCATTTAGTTCATTTTGCTAAATGGACTCTTTGCATATATTTTAATATAACCCTAATTCCTTGCATCGTTATCCCTGTTTAAGCCCTAATGTCCCACTGAGTGTGTTTACTGTTTTGGAAAGAGCAATTTATCTGCCAGATACCAAGCTATTGTCATTTTAACCATCTGCACTCCTCAAGGAAAAAAAGCCAAACAAAAACAGAAGGGATCAAAGTGAGGTTGGGATGTTGATTTTAATCTCTGCGATGGGAGCAGCGTGGCATATGGTTGCTGTCTGATATGCGGCAAAGCCAGGTGTGGAGGGGGGGGAAGCTTTGCCGCCACACCCATCTGACGGTGTCTTCAGCTTGAGGAGAAAATAAAACAAAAAAACACCCGTTGCCCTTCGCGCTGCTCTGCTCCATCATGACAGTGAGGCTTGTTCTCACACTTTCAGAGGGGGCCACTGATTTAATAGAGGCACAATGTCAGCGCTGACCTCATCCACTGATGTCTTCACAGCTAATGCCCTAACATGTGACATTGACACTCAGCAAGACAAACAGTAAAGGAGGGAGATGGATTGGCAGATAGACTTGTTCGTCTCTTTTTGGACAGATGAGAATGATGGACAGTAGGCAGGAAAGACGGCGGCGTCAATGGGAAATGACACAGAATCACTCGCCTGGTTTTCTGACACGATTCGCGGTCATGGAATGTCACAGTGGTGCATGTCGTATCGTGTTATTTCACATTATGTCATGTCATGTTACTGTGAGCTAAATCAAACGGGACTTATAATCAGGTCAAAACATCACAAATTTAAAGATACAAAATGTACATTTGACGTCTAAAATGTAAATTTTATTGTTAGGTGACCTGTCAGATGTCCACCATTTAGGACATTAACATATTCCTAACTTGTCAAATGTGTCAAAACTATGAGGGTTGTTCAAAAGGTTTCATCAAAACATCTTAGGTGAAAGATTGTTCTGGCATTATTTTTCAACATAGTCTTTAAAGTTAATCCACTTGGTCAAATGATGTTCTAGCTTTGCTGGCACTTTGTGGAAGGAGGTCACATCTTCAGTCACCAGATTCTCCTCATCAGCATGGGTGACTTCATCATCACTCTGAAAATGGGATTTCAGTAAAGGAAACAGCTAGTAGTCAGATAGCACTGGTTGGGCTGCTTATTCTTACCCATTTTTTTGGTTTCCCTCTCTTCTACCGCGTTTCAAACAATGCTTTTTTCAAAGAAATGTCGGTAAACATTTTACTTTTTATAGACTGTAGTATAAGACTTCGTAGTGTACAGTGTTCCCCAAATTTAAAAGTTACACCTTTCAATTATGGGTGAGTAAGAGAACATTCATCATTTTATTGCTTAAAGCTCGATTGTTAAAGTCTGGAAAAGCTAGCAACAGCAGACTACCGACCGATTGTTGATGTAGAATTTATTGCCCCCTACTGGTACGACCTGCATGGTGGGGCCATTTGTTAAGTCAGAGTCATGCTTTGTGAATCAGCAGAGGTCTTAAATTTGCTAAAGTTCATCATGGAATACACAAACTTTATTTTGGTATGAATGCAACCGTGAGAGTGTGGGCATTTTCATTTTCAACTGTATGGATAAAAAAATGTCACCAATTATACAAGACATACATTTCTGATTCACGAGACCAGTGATGCCGATCACATGTACAAAGTAATGTCTATGTCGAAGCCTTGTTGTGTTCAGAAAGTTCATTATCTGGTTCCATCAGAGCAAAAGAGAGGCAGGTAAAAGACAATATCATGATTAAGTCTAAAGAAGCAAAGAGAAATTGGTGAAGCAGCTTGTTGATTTAAGAATGTTCACAAGATGAGAAGAAATATGACTTTAAAATATGACTTGCTGGTGCCTGCTGCACTCAAACTCAAACTCATGAGTCCGTATAATGTCCCCCCCCCTTAACCTGAAACACATGTTAACTAGAAATTAAGTGATGTGAGTGAAACAAAAACCAAAACTATAAAACTTTGAATGAGATTTGGAGAGAAAGCAGAACTGATTTGAAATGTGGAACTAAAGTAACCTTGACGCGATTCCTCTCCTTGTGCCGCTAAGGCTTGTTTTATTATGTTTGTGTTCTATTACGCTCTGTTCATACATAGCTGAACTCTGCTTAATGGACTAACCTGCCAAACTCACAGAAGCACAAACACAAAGGGCCTGCTGCTTTTAAAATGATTGAGCCATGACTTGTCAGCAAGAATCCGCTCTTGCCCTTGAATGCTAATCATGTAGCATTTATGCCAAGCCACGTACGCACTCCCAAAGGATCTTGGGCTGGATTTCCAAACTCTTAAAACAAATCTTAACATGTTGTCAGCATAACAATGTCAATAAAATGACACTTCACTTTGTGTCAGTGAGGTATTTTATTTTTCCCCACCCCCCCAGTAGAAAAAGGTTCAATAGGATTCCCCCGCAGCATTCCGCGTTCTCTAAATCTGTGACACAGTTTTTACAATCATCCTGACAGCTGCCCCAAAACAAATGAAGTGAAGATGCAACTATTCAACTATGCAATTCAGCTCTTGTTAAAAAAATAAACCACTTTATTTGTTGCTTTAAATGTTTTCTGAAATCATTATTTGTCTTTGTAACTCTCTGTATAGTGGCAAAAATGTCATATGTCACATTATTCCACATGGCTTCACATCTTGGGGGCTGATGCTAAGCTAGCTGCATTTCATAGTAAAGTGTGACCAATTGCTTGAATCACATATTTTCAGAAGTTACCAGTATGGCTCCATACCACCCTTTTTTGTTGTTGTATCAAAAATTTGAAACAAAGCCGATTACATTCTGAGCAACAAACTGATCATAAATATTAGTTTTAACAGCCTTTAACAAAAAGAAATATAGTTTCAGTTGCATGGAGGACATTTTCAGCTCTCGCTCAGGTCCTGGTCACATGATGGTTGTGGCAGACATGTCTGTAGCATGTTAGCTTTGCAAAGTACTGCTAAATTTGAATTTGCCGCAGTATTCCATCTCGTAGATGATGGCATACAAATACTGTTGTTGTACAGATACTGCAGATAATGACTACAGATCAGGCTTAACCACGAAGGGACTTGAACCCTCAATCTTCTGATCCGAAGTCAGACGCCTTGTCCATTAGGCCACGTGGTTTCTGTCTGTGTGTTTTTTGTTCCATTTTTTTTTTTTTTTTTGAGACAGGCTTCAGTCACATTGCATAGCACACTTTCCCATCCTAAATGATTAAGAATCTTGAGATTAGTATTTAGTACTGTGTTTACACGGTGGGTATTCTCAGCTAAAAATCATTTTACTTGTCAATGTGCTATTAGGATCCTTTTCCATTATTTTTACCATCAGCTGAAGACCAAACAAACATGGCATGCAGGCCCACCATGAAAGGCATGTTGTTCTGGAAAATGCTCAAGTTAAGAATATTTACAAGTTCTGAGGAGCCCTTTCCCATACAACCACGAAGGGACTCGAACCCTCAATCTTCTGATCCGAAGTCAGACGCCTTGTCCATTAGGCCACGTGGTTTCTGTCTGTGTGTTTTTTTTGTTCCATTTTTTTTTTTTTTTTGAGACAGGCTTCAGTCACATTGCATAGCACACTTTCCCATCCTAAATGATTAAGAATCTTGAGATTAGTATTTAGTCCTGTGTTTACACGGTGGGTATTCTCAGCTAAAAATCATTTTACTTGTCAATGTGCTATTAGGATCCTTTTCCATTATTTTTACCATCAGCTGAAGACCAAACAAACATGGCATGCAGGCCCACCATGAAAGGCATGTTGTTCTGGAAAATGCTCAAGTTAAGAATATTTACAAGTTCTGAGGAGCCCTTTTCCATACAACCACGAAGGGACTTGAACCCTCAATCTTCTGATCCGAAGTCAGACGCCTTGTCCATTAGGCCACGTGGTTTCTGTCTGTGTGTTTTTTTTGTTCCATTTTTTTTTTTTTTTTGAGACAGGCTTCAGTCACATTGCATAGCACACTTTCCCATCCTAAATGATTAAGAATCTTGAGATTAGTATTTAGTCCTGTGTTTACACGGTGGGTATTCTCAGCTAAAAATCATTTTACTTGTCAATGTGCTATTAGGATCCTTTTCCATTATTTTTACCATCAGCTGAAGACCAAACAAACATGGCATGCAGGCCCACCATGAAAGGCATGTTGTTCTGGAAAATGCTCAAGTTAAGAATATTTACAAGTTCTGAGGAGCCCTTTCCCATACAACCACGAAGGGACTTGAACCCTCAATCTTCTGATCCGAAGTCAGACGCCTTGTCCATTAGGCCACGTGGTTTCTGTCTGTGTGTTTTTTTTGTTCCATTTTTTTTTTTTTTTTGAGACAGGCTTCAGTCACATTGCATAGCACACTTTCCCATCCTAAATGATTAAGAATCTTGAGATTAGTATTTAGTCCTGTGTTTACACGGTGGGTATTCTCAGCTAAAAATCATTTTACTTGTCAATGTGCTATTAGGATCCTTTTCCATTATTTTTACCATCAGCTGAAGACCAAACAAACATGGCATGCAGGCCCACCATGAAAGGCATGTTGTTCTGGAAAATGCTCAAGTTAAGAATATTTACAAGTTCTGAGGAGCCCTTTTCCATACAACCACGAAGGGACTTGAACCCTCAATCTTCTGATCCGAAGTCAGACGCCTTGTCCATTAGGCCACGTGGTTTCTGTCTGTGTGTTTTTTTTGTTCCATTTTTTTTTTTTTTTGAGACAGGTTTCAGTCACATTGCATAGCACACTTTCCCATCCTAAATGATTAAGAATCTTGAGATTAGTATTTAGTCCTGTGTTTACACGGTGGGTATTCTCAGCTAAAAATCATTTTACTTGTCAATGTGCTATTAGGATCCTTTTCCATTATTTTTACCATCAGCTGAAGACCAAACAAACATGGCATGCAGGCCCACCATGAAAGGCATGTTGTTCTGGAAAATGCTCAAGTTAAGAATATTTACAAGTTCTGAGGAGCCCTTTCCCATACAACCACGAAGGGACTTGAACCCTCAATCTTCTGATCCGAAGTCAGACGCCTTGTCCATTAGGCCACGTGGTTTCTGTCTGTGTGTTTCGTTTCTTTTTTTTTTTTTGGCTTGCGCTTTTTGCTTTTAGCATAGCAATGAGTAAGTGAGTTTCCCATCCTAAATGATTAAGAATCTTAGTTAGATTTGTATTTACTCCTGTCTTTACACTGTGTACTCTCATCTATGAATCATTTCCTTGTCAATGTGCTATTAGGATCCTTTTCCATTATTTTTTTAACCATCAGCTAAAAAAAAAAAAGTGAACATGGCAAAGAGACTTGAATCCTCAATCCCCTGATCTGAAGTCAAATGCCTTGTCCATTAGGCCACATGCTTCCTGTCTGTGCTCATTTTGAGGGGCTTCCATCACATTGTACAGTATGATACTGTTTTTTTCTTGCTTGAGTTCAAATACAGTATTTCAGCTCATGCTACTAAAGCAAATGATGTTAGTTAAGAGTATTGCGTCTGTTCTTGTCTTTATTATAAAATTGTGTATGAACATGCTGTTAAAATCTGTACCATTATTTTTAACCTTTTGGACCATCAGCTAAAAAAATTCAACATTGCAGCTGCCTCTTTAAATATGTAGATGTCACCATATCCACTGTGACTACAACTGCTTAAGGTACAGTATGGTCACAACAAACATGATTAAAATCGCTCATGCGACCAAACCACATTCATGGTCCCTGTGAAGATGCATCATGTGTGTGGATGCAATGAAAAGACACATTGTAGTGGCTAATCCTCGAGTTAGAATATTTCAAGTTGGGAGCCAAAATGATTTTGACACAATGTCAAGATAAACAGCATACAACATTTAAATGGCACTGAAACTCTGGAGTCCCAACACTATGGCATTTTTTATCAGAAATGGATAATAAATTAACAAAAAAATTTATGATATTTGGTCACCCGAAGAACTTGTTTCTCTGTTCGTGCTGCTCTAAAAGCATGGTTTCACAAGACAGCAGCCTCTGTAATTCGAATGGTTTTTATTTTGAAAAGATGATACACTTATCCAAACATTCTAGTGCATAGCATATTCAGTTTCTACCATCTGTATAAGGTACCAGTGGACACTGGACCTTTAACGTGTCAACATCTAATCCGGTTACTTAGGAAATGAAACGAGGGGAAGACGAGCTAGAAAAGAAGAAAGCTGAGGAAAAATTAAGTTGGGGACATGTGTGTTTGGGGGGGGGGCGTCACCGCCGCCGCCCACCGCTGCCTGGCCCTGACACCTTGTGAAGAGTGCTCATTCATCACGCGGCGCAGGGCTTGAGCCTCCGTAAATCACTGTGGATAAAGGACACACCATAAAGAATGGAATTGTGAAGGTAAGGGTTTTAAATCCCCCTAGATGATCCGAGATAAACACGGAGAGACTTTTGACAGTCCCTCGTTACCGCCACGAGCGAGGAGCTGTCACCGCTCCCTCCTTTGCCTTTCATCTCTTGGTAACAGTCTGGCTGCTAATATCCTCAATTATCTCCGCAATATGTTGCTGGGAAAAAGGGAAAGTTCCTAGGAGGCATTTCGCACAGTTTAAAAGTTTTAATTTGACAGCTTGTGGTGTAATGATGAGTTGTGATGAGGGTAGAGAAGGAGAGGGGTGGGGTGGGTGAGAAGCCCACGCTGAGTCTGTGACAAGTGATTGAGTCGGACTCAGAATGATTTGTGGATGTCACGTCTTTCAGAATCACATGTCAGGAAGCCAAGTAGATGATTCTTAGGTTGATGTCGCGGAATAAAAGTACAAATTTTCCTGACTGTAAATTGCAGGTCTTTCATCTACTGGTTTTTGGTAGCAAGGCAAATATTCTAAAATCAGTACTTCACTCGCCACATGACATAACAGTGTCTTGTGCCCCTCCCCCTCACCAGATGTGTTCACATGGCAATGTAGGCAGGACAGACGAAAATGCTAACAGCAGAAAAGGACAGGAAGTTAGTCAAAATTAGCAAAAAAAAAAAAAAAAAAAAGTCGGTTGCAGCTTTAAGGTTCTGGCATGTTTGGAAAACATGGTCCTGTGGTCAAAGCTCCACCCCTAAAACATAGGAACTTCTTGTCTCTTGTTGAACTATGAATTTTCGTGGTGTAAGCCTCTACAACTTGTTGCTCGTGCAGTGTTGCTTAACGACAATCGTATGCGCTACCCAAACATGTGGTACGGATGAAATGTTTGTCCGGGTGCATTACAATACTGCGTGTATTACAGAAACCTGCTGTTTTTTTCTTTCTTGGACTTGAGATTGACACTGTTTTAGAAACAAATCACAGATCTAGCTTTAGTGTCGCTAACCCCACCATAATGTTTCATTTCTCTTTTATCACAGGAAGCCTTGTCTCTGTTTCTTAAGCTGCGTGTAAATCTGCATCTGAAGATGCAGGAAAATAAATAGTGAGCGTTTGCATAGATGGCGCTCCCATTTTTTCACTAGTGACACCTGAGTCACAGTCCATGATGGAGACACAAGGGGCAAGAGAGTGTCGTGTGAAGGTTGACTATCAAGAAATAGCTTCCTACCTAAGTACCAAGGCAGGTAATTCTCTTTTTTCCTCCTTTTTTTTTTCTTTAGCCGATGTACATACATAGCTTCAACTTGGAGGATAAACCAATCGATCATTCCAAGTGTCTTGAGTAATAAGTGAAAGTGATAAATCACAGCTTTGCACTCAGGTTTATGAAATATCGTCCGTCTTGCAGGTGTTGGGTGCATTATCTCGTGGTCAGTGTTCCCAGACCGAGGTGTCGCGAAGGTGTCGGAGCACATACTATATATCCTGCAGCTCTAATAAGAGGATGCGCTTCAGGTGGAAACACCTTATCACTTCACTCCATCAAGGACTTTTGTGCTGCGGCAAAATTAGCACTCACAATATTAACATAAGGATCAGACACGATGCTTCCATCAGGGTGTGACTTTATAAGTTCAAGGTAGTTCAAGCCTGTGCAGTCGTGCCAATCTTCCTTCGCCCAAGTAATTGCCTCGGGTTCATCCAGCTTGAATCAGTTGTACAATGAAGTCAGTAGCTTCAGTGATGTAGTGACAGAGAACACACTTTCTAGATCACATTAACAGCTTTTTTTTTTTTCTTGATAGGTAAAAGTCCCAAATAATGGCTCCTGTGATGGAGTGAAACCAGGATAACAAATTGGCCCTTTGTGGTAACAACCCCCCTGTGAGCTTCCCAGGCGCTTGAGATTGTCAGACAGCTTTGAGGAGAGTCAGGTCTGCAACAGCATATCACCAAGGGAAATGCACCATGCCCTACAGAAAGATGGATAGTGTAGATTTGTAATGGTTCCTTTTGCTTTTGACAAAGTAACCCAACCTGCAACCTTCATCCTCATTGGCTCCGTAAAGGGCACCGGCGGAGGAAGCCGGCCTCAGATAAGTGAGGTCTGTCTCTCCGGCTGCCGCGTTATAAATTGCAGCAACCTCAATCATGTTTGTGAGACAAGGAAAGCTGTCTCCCCCGTGACAACCTCCTTTTGACTTGACGTGCTGAAACAAAAGGAAACGGCAACAAAAACAACAAATTGATACAAGGCGGAGAACGAGGCATTGAAGGAACGAGGGTTGAGCAGATGTGGGACGTGATGTCTTCCCCCACAACTTTTATTTAAACATTGCATAATGCAAGATTTTAATATTAAATTAAAACGCTGTGCATGCTTCATTAAACAGAGGAAAAAGAAAAGTAGGGCTGCAGGACAGAAGAGCTGCCAACGGCCGTTAATTAAAGCCCCACAGATTATCCTTGTTTGTCCAAATTTAGAACAAGATGTAATTCTGCTCGATATGCAAGAGATGTATAATCATGTAAGACTTCACAGATCTGCTGTGAGAAAAGAGGTCAAATAATGGTTTCATTCAGATTTACATCGCAGCACATTGTCAGTACTTGGTAATTTATTCATTAAGGTTTCTGTTTTTTTGCCCTTCAAAACTTTAACTCATTTATGTATGTTTCTGACAGTAATGTATGTGATGTGCATCCTTAGAAAGAAATATCTCCGTTGTTGCTCTTGTTTTTGAGTTTCTTAACAGTGTTTCCTTGTGTCTTGTGGTCGTCTCACTTGACCTGTCAGCTACACTTTCCTCCCATACTTTTTAACTGTTTGGCTCTTAACCGTATGCTCTCAAAAAGAATGTGCTCAAATATGGACAAAATGAACACAGAGTATCGACAGATGGCTCTCACTTCATTTTCTAGCCTTTAATGGCTGAAAAAAAAACCAAAGATTGTCAACTGCTCTCCCCCCCCCCACACACACACCAAAGCCCATAGAGAAAATCAGCAATTTAATATTACAGCACACAGGAGTTGCTTATCCACTATTGCCTCCATAAATAAGCTCAAATGTGTTATCTTGTGTTCCCGTTGTTCACATTTACCTCAGTTACACAAAGTCATAAAGCAAGGCAGCAGTAGACTAGCAGCTTCATAGTCCCTTTGAGCTAAAAATGCTGATTTTCTCTGTGGAATTTGGTTAAGGAGAGTGTAAAGTTTCCAAACTTCAGTCTCCAGCCAGAAACAGGCTGTCTAATGATGAGATACTGTGACAAACAAATTCTTAATATGTCCCTGACTTGGCCTGATGCCACTAGCTTGCTTCAGTTCAGTTTGATGTAGGGGCCGCTCTGGTCCTTGAAGCCACAGAAACAGAACTACTCTTTTGTAATTGATAAAGTTTTCTCTATCTGTATCCACAATAAATTGAATTAGCACAGTTTTCCACTCCGTAGTGCCGATCAAAACTTTTACTATTTGTTGAGGACAGTCACACTGATTCAGGGTGATGGCAGATATTCCAAAACCTCCAAGAATGAAGCAGACACAGTATGCACAGCCAGCCAACTAGTTATTTGGGCGACCTAGCCCTTTAATGCTCTTACACAACCGTACTCCTCCCACACAGGTGTTCTCACTTTTTTTGGTTAATTAGACCTGACTAGACTTCCTCACACTGTGTGGGTGTTTACACGCTACAGCTACTGCTGCTGATTGATCTCTTATTTGTTGTTGTTGTTGTTTTATTTTTAGCTCCAGTCTCAGCACATTGCAGGGCCATTTCACCGCCCGTGTTACATACATGTACATCAGCACAGGGCACTTTTTAAGGATGAGTTTTACAGAATCTGTTTCTGCAGGTCAAGTATTGAAAATATAGTTGTTTTTGTTTGTTTTCCTGTTTATATACAATGGAAAAGTGATGTCACAACCTCGGCTGTGTGTTTTATGTGGGTGTTGCTTGGACAAACACAGGTTTTGGGTGATCAAAGTCTCCTTGAAAGAGCAGAGAGATGCTGGATTGACAGTTTTGTTGTTGTTGTTGTTGTTGTTGTTGTTGTTTTGACCATATGAACATTACAAATCGACACCAAACGCTGGGCATTTGCTTTTTTTGGCAAAGTCTCAGGCAAGAGTATTAATCACATGACCTCATCTCGCTGAACTCTGTCTGTAAATATGAGACTAATTTCTTCTGCGTGGATAATCATCTTAGCGGGAACAGAATCAGATATTTCACCTTCGTAACTCGCTTTTGGGATTTTTAGACTCGTCATGGTTCTCATCTGATTATTCCAGACAAAATCTCTGCACCAAGTGTTGACTGTTGCGATGATTTTGGGATACATTTGCCTCCAAAGTGAAATTCTAGGTCTGATAAGAACAATATTTTATTTTATTTTTTTGTAGTTGGTACTTTTTTAATCATTCTTTTTTTAGTTTAGTTTAGACGTATTATTTTGTTCTGTGATGTCACAAGTGTATATTATTACAATTTATATATTATAATATTCTTTCCTTATATAATCATGATTTTAACTCAGCTAAATTATTTTAAATGTTTTACGATTAAATGTTTTTGATGTAATGTATCATAGTATAACGTGAAACAATTAACATCGGAATGAGATAATTCATCATGTTACAATGTGAATTATGTCACGTTAGTATTAGATGATTTTTCTTGTTGGAACCTGAAGCGTTTCCTGTTAGGGTGATACATTTTGACAAATGAAAACATCAACCATCTCAGGTCAAAATGAGAATAATCCATCTTTTTATTATGTAAAATATTTCACATTAGAATGAGAAAGAAATTCAAATTAGAAATAGATAATTTATCATTTTCTAAAGTGAAACAGAAACATTCCTCTTTAGAATATGAAAATCATGTTATAAACTGAACTGTTTCACGTTAGAATGAGCAAAAATTAACACGTATATTAATATTATAATGTATGTGTCACATTATATTAACATTATAATGTGGCACATTCCATGTTACAATTAGAAAATTTCATGTTAGAATTAGATAATTTATCATGTTATAACATGAAACATTTCACGCTACAGTTAAATAATTCTATTTAAAAATTCCACGTTAGATTTACAAGGATTTAACAAGTTATAATATAAAATATTTCACTTTGTCATGTCAGAAAGAGAATTTTTATTCTCTTTCTGTTATTACTTGACTTTTAGTGTTTTGTTAAGATAGAAATCTTTGGTTACACTTTTAAAAACATCATGTTGCTATACCATGAAACTTTTCACATTATTTAGTGATAATGATTGATTTTTGTTTTCTGGCATGGCAGCGACATGCTTCAGCAGCTGGGCATTAGATTTTTGGCAAAGTCTCAGACAAAGGTATTTATCACACGACCACAGTTGACTGAACTCCATTTTGAAATATGAGACTGGTTTCTCCTGCCGGGATAATCAACTTAGCGGTGGGGAAAATAATCAGATATTTCACCTTGAAATGCTTCATGACTTGTTTGTGGGATTCTTAGACCCGTCATGGTTCCGGCCTCATTTTACCAGGGTGAAGGAAAACGAATGAAATAAAAGCAAAGATTCTGCAGCACAGCGTCTCTCTGCAGAAAATCTCATATTTAATTAAAAGTCAGTTTTCTCACTCTGACAGCAGATGGAAGGTTTTGGCCTAAAAACACTGTAGTTTGGCAATGTCTTCCCACCACAGACCGCAGAAGTTTCCTTCCTCTTTTTCTTTCAGGATCATCAATCAGTGACCATGTGGAATGGCTTTAATAACTCTGCTATATACTCTGTACAAATGTAAAATCATACCTGTAGTGTTGGATTCAACGCCACACTGTCAAGACCAAAAAGTAGACTTTTAGGGTCTTGAGGACAACGCTTAAACCTCATTTCACTGGTCAAAAAAAACTGTTTAAACTGGTTTTGTCCAGTGGTAACATGCTGTATTTACACACTGTTCTCTCGTGGTGTCAAATGACGATCAAATGGTAATCTGTGTAGTTGGTGTTTCCGCCTCACCTCAAATTTCTTGAGTGTTGTTGATGACGTACAGTCAAAACATCTAACACGCCGGTGGATCGATTGATTGTGTTTGTTTCTCAAAACCTGTTTAATTGTAATAAAAAAAGAATAAAGTATAAAACAGTTACAGACGTTGGAGGGAGGTTGTAAAGGTGCTTCAGTGAGATGGTGGAAGTGAGAATCAAGCTTCAAAGTAGTTTTTAACCGACATCACTGTGAGCTGCATCAGCCAGAGAACAGCAGGAGCAACGAATTCATCGTTCTTGATGTTCATGAGAGGCTGCGTCGCATCGGAATCATTCGCTCGTTCGTTCCATGTGAAGACCTTTAGAACGATACGCGCTTTCACATTAGTATCTCCAAAAGTCACACGAAAAGACACTAGGTTTGTCGCTAGTCACCTTTTTTGAAAAAAAGAGTCTCTGAACACTCACCAAATAAAGTCGCTACATTTACAACACGGAAACAGCTGCAAGATGTGTTCCACACAGCCCTGCCCCTCCAAAGTTCCTGGTAACCTGAAAAGTCCCGAGTTGTGAGTAGGCACTAAATTTACCCGGGGAAAGTGTTTACCAGGGTAATTTGGTTGAAACGCACCCAGGTTTTTTATTTACCTAGGTAAATGAGAAAAGTTCCTATGGTGGAAAAGAGCCTATTGCTTTAATAATGACCTGTCCACTGAAAATGCGCAGCTGCTTAATAGAACAACCAATAGGAAGCGCATTCTCGCTGAACTGCTCGTTTTATGGTCTAGGTCTCCGATTTTCCCAAGATCTGTATAGTGAGTGAATAGTGAGGAAAGGTTGTTATGGAATTAATGATCAATAACAACAGAAATATGTTGCTAATCCTACATTTAAAGCTGTAGTGCGTACATTTTTAAACATAAAAAACCTACTCAACACTTTTTTGTTGTTTGTTTGTTGTTTGGTGACAGTTCCACACTGCACACAGGAAACGAGATGTTAAAGCAAGATGACTGCAAACAGTTTGAAAAATTTTAATTGTTTTAATTCTAAATACTTATTTTTTGCTCTGTTGCTGTATACACCCAGACACTCCCTCAGTCAGGTCTTTTCTGAAGAAAAGTTACACACTGCTGCTTTAATTTGTGCTCATCTCATCTCTCTGATGTTTGTCTCATGCTCTTGTCTGGCACATTAACAGAGGAAACAGCAGCTGAGTCGCTTCATCGCAGCTAATAATGCCAAGGGGGGGGGGTTACAGTACTGTTAATATTGTTTATTTATTAAGTCTTATTACTGTGTATTTACTGTATAAACACTGGTTGGGTGCAGAGTTTGATACACACAAAGACCTTGTTGGGCACAAAGTGTTATTTACAGGACTCCACTGCCCTCAACAGCCCCACCAGCTCCTCTCACTGAACTGTAATCACAGCAGACGAAATATTACAAAGCCTTTTTTGTTACAGGGGAATGAGCTGGACAGTTTGTGCTGGTGACCCTTTGTTTTGTCTACAGTGCACCAACTCGGTTTCACGCCGTCTTTTGTGGATTATTGCACTTGATGCCTCACATGAAGACGCAATCCATCCCCATTTAGCTCACTGCAGGGTGACAGTTGTCCTGAAGCTCTGACTGTGGCTCAGAGGTGTGCGTTTGGATTTTGTTGTTGTTGCACTGTTGTTAAGCCTTCTTTTCGTAGCCAAGCACAGCTTTCTAGTAGGGATGGGCACAAGTATTTGATTAGTTATTAAAAAGTGGATCCGTTACTATGACCACATTGTAATAAAAGCAAACGTTTTGTCTACGTATGATTGCATTTTTAAAAACAAATCTTTCTGCTATAACCGTTTCTTTTTTTGGCAGCAGCAAGTATTTAGTTAGTGGATTTGCAGAAGTGATGGAATTTTCTTGAAGGCATCTTGAAGCTTCTCCTCTAAAGCCCTGTTTGGACAGGATTAGTTTTACATGGAGAGGTGGGGTAAAGTAATTATTACCAGAGCTTCTCAGTCCCGTCCAAATATTCATGTCAGTAATCATTACTAACAATGTCAGTAAAGATTATAGTACCACGAACAACATTCCGGACCAAGGGAAGGTTGAAAGCACTTGTCCGAGGCTTGGGACTTCTGATTGCTTTAGGTAAGTATCTATGGGCACTTTCACCCCAGAGCTGCAGTATTTGGTCTGCTTAAAACAGACCAGAGTTTGAGAACAGGTTTGAAAGCTCATCTGAACTCTGGTGTGGACCAAACAAGAGAACTCTGGTGCACCTGAAAATGTGGGTCTTGGTTCGCAAGTGAAACCTGACCTTGGAAACCCTGCTTACATTGGCAAGGGCTATCCAGTGAATCTTTTTCGGTACTGCTGCATTAGTCTCATGTCCAGAGCAACATGCTGGATAACTTGCTATACTAGGCAGGTTTTTTGTGCTTGTTTCAGACAAGCAGCTGTTGTAAGTGCGTGATGTTGTCCAGGCGGTTTGGTCTGCAAACAAAAGCGCAGGGTGAAAGTGAACCAAACCAAATGAAGGTGTGAAAATTTTCGTTATTCCACGCCCCATCGAACAGAGTCCGCCGGACTGTCCTTGTTTGAAAGTGCCCTATAGTTATGTAAGCACCTCACTATGTAGTAGCCTGATGCTATGCGGCTAATGCAATGCCAATAAAATCTCAACCAGTTCTTCATTTGTCCAAATAGTAGCTATAAACGCTAGATTCTGCAGAACTATATATTTGATGAATAATACCAGCATATTTTGCCAGAAACACCCATTGTTTTCATTTTCCAGAGGACAAATAACTTAATAAGGATAAATAACTTAAAAAAAAAAAAAAAATAGAATAACATTTTTAACTCTGACTGTACACTACCACATATTTTGAGCTGACTAAAAATGACATGAACCAGACAAATACTTTGTCACTATAGACATTTATACTGGTTTGTGTCAGACATTTGAAGTTTCCTTTACTTCTGCAGGTTGGGAAAATGAGGTTAAAAATGCAGGTAAATTTACTAAAAATATGTTTGACTCCTCTCCCATCACCAGTGGATCAATTTGTCTGTATTTCTTTACTCCGGTGAGTCATTGTCATTGTCGTGAACGCTCTGTAATCCAGTCTTTCAGAAGCAGTAAACACAACACACAACAAAATAAAGTGCCATAGAAAGTGTTACATTAAAAATGCATTTCTTTATAGTGTGCTCTCAAAGCTCCTTTGTGGTTTAAAATAACAAAATTCCACATTTTAAGACATGAGGTAACAATGTCACAATAGACTTGTCACACTTCAGTCACTCCACTGCCACTGAGTGTCATAATGTCAGGCCAGAAAATATGCAATGTCATCATCTATTGAAGCAGAAGAAGAAGAGATTTGCTTGTATTTCCTGGGTGTTTTGTTTCCATCACTGCCAACTGGAGCCAAATCTATCAAAAACCCATGTTCCTTAAAGTTTTTTGACCAAGAAGTAGTTAAACAAAGTAATAATAAGTAATGATGCTTGATCAACCCGTACTGTAAAACATTTTCCTGGTGCATCTTTGTAAATGTTGTATTTGTGCTTTACTATAGCAATGTCATTGCCTCCATCTGTATACTTTGTTTATCTTAGAAGTACTTACAGTTTTGTGTGTAGCTGATGGACTTGGACCAGTGTCGCGTATGAATGTAACAGACATTTGCTCGTATTTTAAAGCAGGGGGTAATCAACATATTGCTGTCATTATTAATCAATAATTCCATCAGATTATTCCTCATAGTTAACTTTCAAGCACTACAGTGTTAATCTCTTCTGCTCCTTGAGGATGGGAGTGTCTTTATTCTGTCCAAAACATCCAGTTGTGTGAATATGGACAAGTCGTTCAGGTTCTGCTGAACAGCCATTAAAGACAGATCCAACACTAAACAGTTTAAGTCTATCATAAAAAGATGTCCACTGTGCAGGAGCACACATAAGGGGAATATGACCTATTCAGCATCATGCTGAATAGGAAGCTGCACACAGTCTGAAAACCCAGAGTAACAAGTGTTTTCCTGAATGACTAAGGTTAACAAAACTTCCAGGAACAAATGAATTGCTTTTTGTTTAGGGAAACATCCCACACAAACGCGCTCACTGTGGCCGAGCAAGATAAACAGATGCTAAAACGTGGCCTTGCATTTTTTAAGGCTTTGGAAAACCCCAATTACTTGCACAGACTTGAGATGGTAAATGACTATGCATGAAGGCAGTGAGATGTTAGAGGTCAAAGTGGTTCCCTGATGGTTCGGTGTCCTCGCGCTGAAGCGAAGCCTCCTCTGTCACCTCCTCGGCTGCTCTCCCCTCCAACAACCCTCTGCATTCAATCCATCCAGCAGAAAGTGTGCCCTTCCTACCAACACACTGATGTTTAATTCATTCACTCACACCCGGGGGACGCTCATAACAACAACAGAAAAAAACAAAAAACAGACAAAAGGAGAAGCAAAAACTGAGAAAAATGGGGGGGGGGGGGGGGGAGGGGGGGGGGGGGGGGACAGAAGAGCAAGGAAATTAGGAGCTAAATGTTTGATGTGAAATGAATGACGGGCTCAGAGCAAGGACACTTAGGACATTTAGGAGAGAGCATCTTAAGTGCCGGGCTGCAAAGACAAGTAAACCCTGCTTCCTGCTGTTTTTCAGACGTCAGGATTGGTTGAGGCCAGTGGAGATGTTGCTGGACACCTTGGCGTGCTCTCTCTTAATCAGAGGTTGATTAAGCGCACTTTCCAAGGCATGGATTAGGGAGCTCCCCTCGGACGCCGCTAAATTGGTCGGAAGGGAAGGCAGGCAGAGCGTTGAGCGGCACCGAGGGAACTTTTGATGTGTCAGTCAGACTCCAGCATGGTTCGTTTTATTGACCTTCCCATCCTCAATTTGTGACAGATCCCCTGGTGCTGGTGTAGGTGAGGTGAGGAAGGCGCTCGAAAGAAAGCAAGGAAAGGTTGGAGGAGATTCAGCTTTTGAAGAATTCCTCCAAATTCTGCTGATCCGGTGGAGCTGCCACAAGCATCGCCGTGATTTATGACAATGAAGGGCACAGAGTTACGAGGCGTTAGCAGGCTGGATGCTTTTCAAGAATTACGTTTCTGTCATTTGTGCTTTATTTGACAACAGGAAAGGACCTGGGAGCGGATTCAGAAACCAGATTGGAACAACTCCAGGGTTTATTGGCAAAACCTATACAAACGTACTTCTAGGTAGGGATGATACTCAGTATTTGTTCAATACTGCTCAAAATCACTGGATCAGATATCGGAAAAGAAAAGCAAAAAATCCAGATAATCCTTGAACCCTAAATATTACATTAATGCATCACTAAGTACAGACTGAAAAGGGTAAAAACAAAAGGCTGTATAAACATTTTAAGTTGTCTAATTTTGTATTTTGTAAAGCAGAATAATTTTCAGAGCGTTATGTTTTTTGGCTCGGTGGTATGCTCAAACAGCTAAGTAGTTTCCCTAGTAAACAAAAGTTATTAAAAAGATGTAAAAAGACTGTGTCGTACTGTGATATCTCAACTTATTTTTCATATATTTTAAATGTAAACCACTTTAAAGCCTTAGAATAAGCTTTTTATTTGTACTTTTATTAAGCGTGCCATCTTGTGTGGTTTTTTTTTTTACACTAGCAGCACCACATTTTTTAAATGGAAGCTTACTACGCTAACAAAGAACAGCTCCACCAATGTAAAAAAATATATAAACCAATAAAGAAAAACGAAGAAATAGCAGAGGGTGAGAGTGGAGAGGCTTGTGATTGAATGTTTGGTGTTTTTCTAGACCTTTTCACAGTCGTTCTCCAGCGAGCTTTGGAAAACAAAGGTGTATTGTCCTTTGCATGCTGCAATCTGCACTCTCACCTCTAGATGTCACTAATTCTAACACACTAGGCCTTTAAGCCACTGTGATTTATTTTCATTTAATTTATTCACACATGAATATTTTCTGTCCCGTATTCAGTTGAAATAAGCTTTTATTTTCTCAAGGTCGGTCATTATTTCTGCTGGGTCCACATCTAACTAACCACAATGGATGCTGCTGATGTTGTGATACTGAAGAAAAGAAATCATATTGAAATAAGCAAAACTATGCACAGGTATGACTGTTTAAAAATAAACATGACCTTTCAGACAAATTGCTTTCAGACAAATAGTTTGACTTCTTCAAACTGAGAGTTTACGTTTAAACTTATAAACCGACTAAGCTCTTTGTTGCATGCTTGGTTTTTCAGAGGCTCATCTCAGAAGATAAATACCTGGTTTTCTCATGATAAAACAGCCCTATTTAACAGGAAACAGGTCACTCTGCTGCACCAAAGTCCATCAAGTAAATCAGCGTTTTTAGTTTGTGGGGGACACAGGAGCTGCTGGTTTATTGTTGACTCATTTGGTTAGTTGGTACCAAGGAGGCAGTAGTGGATCAGTGGTTTGAGAGTGGTTCATAAACCTCACTTTTAACCAGAAAATAGGCGAATGATGAAGAAAATGTGTATCAATTTATTTCCTTTATCGCATAACGCTTAATAGAGAACTGTCAAATCAACTTCGATTTAGATCCAAACAAATGGTTTTACTCACATCAACTTCCTTCCGCCATTAATGTATTTAATAACGCACACAACAGCTCAGCTCTAAATATAACCATTCCCCCAGTATGGACAGTGTGTGCATGTGTGTGTGACAGTCATCGATTTATGGTTAATAATTGTCTAACCCTTTTTTCTGGACTGGTGTGTTATTCCTTGGTGGAAGAAACGACATTATTCATGTTTCCAGTGTTGGCACTACTGTTAATGTAATGAGTCAGGCGCGGTTAATGTGATCCTGCTTCAGACACAAAGGGGATCTCTCAACCCTGAGCCCCCCCCCCACAGACAGATGACCTCTGCACCCTACATAACAACGGGATGTGTCATCACTGATTTATTTTGCCCTTGAACCTCCTCGTGAAAGGACCTTAGTGGGATAGCCTTTCAAAGAAATCGCAAAGCCCCGAGATGAAATGAATGCCGTGGCTGAAACTATTGAAAAGCAGTGTGGTTCAGCAAGTTTTTTCTTTTTTTTTTTTTAGAGACAGAGCCGTTATCTAAAATGTACTTTATTATTATTATTATTTTTTTTTTACATACAGCACAGCTCTTGGACGGGCTGATCAGATAGTCTGAGATGAATCAGACTTGGCCTGTGAGCAGCAGTCACTGCCTCCTGCATCGCACGGCCATGAGAGGAATTTGCAATGGATTCCTCGCAGATAGAAATCAATTCAAATTCAGCCGAGGCCCCTACACCTCGATAAGGCTCCGCTACCCCCATGTACATGTAGACTCTCAGATTTCATAATGAATAGATAAGGATTAATGCAATTTCAAACTGTCAACACCTGCCAGACGGCGCGTCATGAATGACCTTATCAGTGCACCGTGATTTATTTTTTTTTTATTATTATTATGTACATCGCGGAACACAAACAGCTGGGTTCACTCGTGTCCTATCCATAAACATGACTCCATGGTAACCGTCCGAGGAGGCAGGCTCCTCAGTCAGAAGTGTTTCTTTTAAAGCAGCCTTATTAGCTCAGTCCATTTGCTCGTGTAATTAATGTCTGCTTACAATGCGGCCGCAATCCGCCGTGTAACCTGTGATGACACACAATAATTATGTGGCCGTTTGAGTGACAGAGATCAAGAGATCAGGGGAGCAAATAGAGGAGGCCTGTCTGCAGCCTCATCAGGAGGAGCACCGTGTTGGTCTGGGTTAATGGACGTCCTCCAGGGAGGTATTAGCTGCACTGAAGAAAGTAAGGAGGACACCTTTTGAATTCAGTATAATAATGTCAAGTGCCTTTTAAACTCATCTGTTTGTTTTTCTATAGACGATTCTGGAGTCATATATTAAGACGTAACACTTTAATAATAACACATGATACAAAATATATCTTAATTTGCTTAATAAATACTAACACTATAACACTATAATAACACTAACAAGACCATGGACTACACTTTTGGGGCTTGAGTAACTTTTTGAACACATGCATTCTTAATTGAAACAGGTTATCGACCAACTTTTGACCAACCTTAATCATTGTGCATTAATTGGTCAGCATTAATGGTAATGCAAGAACCAGGTGATCACGCTCATTTCCTATTGTCCTCCGCCAAAATAAAGTGGAGCCGGGCGTAAATTTTTGGTGCAAAAAAACTTTGATTTTATAATCACCACTAAAATTGTCGGACTCTTTTCACAATTTGTTAGATTTCTTTTTTAGCATATGTGGTTGTTATTCCAATGCTGGAATAATGAGGGGATGTAGAAGTGGCAGTTGTTTAATAGAACAGCCACTAGGAGGCGCAGTCTTTCAGAACTGCCCTACGCTTGGTCAGGATTTATGAAATTATTGGTCAACAGTGACAAAATATGTTACCTTTTGCCATTTTAAAGCTGTAGTGTGCCATTTTAAATGTACACAAATGGCATTTCCATTCAAATCAATGTCGAATGAGTCCCCATGATGCAGCTCCACACGAATAATGTTTCTCAGTATAGCGGTGTTTAGATCTCCTGTTATCTGGCAACATTCCCGTAC
The DNA here is from genome assembly GCA_016785285.1 of Brachirus orientalis. Classification (NCBI taxonomy): domain Eukaryota; kingdom Metazoa; phylum Chordata; class Actinopteri; order Pleuronectiformes; family Soleidae; genus Brachirus; species Brachirus orientalis. Next base: position 1,417,573 of record JAFBJR010018220.1, read on the forward strand.
TCGACACAAAACAGCTGTGCTTTTTCAAGTACTTTACTTTTCTGAGAAGAAAAACTGTGTAAATGACCAATTTCATTAAATAATAATCAGTCAGAGATGTAAATTAAGTTTTTTTTTCCAATCAGGACTTTTTTTTATACCTCTAAAAACAGGTTGATGTTAAAGCTCGTCTGTTGTCACGGGGCTTTATGCATTCCCAGTCCAAATCTTTGTGAAGTTTTCTACACATGTCAGCATTAAATAAAACACCAAGATTTGATGAAAGAACACGTAATTTGAGCTGGACACTCTGTAGTACCATCCACAAATATCCTGCCATCTGCTTCCTGCACTCGCAGCAGCCAAACACTGCGCTCAAAATAATGCCTGACTGAGGCTTGATTGAGGAACAAAGGAGGAGGAGGAGAAAAGTGCACCAAACACCACCGCAAGCTGAAGATACTGCAGAACCAGAGTCCAGCTCATTGTCTGGATCCCAGAAGTCAGGATATCGAGAGTGTATGAAGTGGGGGAGGGGGGGGGGCGGGGGGGGTGGAATGCCACTCACAGCGGAGTGGGGGGGGGGGGGGGGGGGGGGGGGGGGGGGGGGGGGGGGGGGGGGGGTGGAATGCCACTCACAGCGGAGTGGACCTGGGATCGATCGGGATGTGAAGTGGCTTAGCCGTACCTCTGTGTGTCAATAACTTCACCCTCTCCCTCAACCTCTGTGATAAAACAGAGGCTCGTGTTGCAAAATCTCAAGGCAGGGAATCTTCCTACATCACTGCATTTTCATCTTATGACTTTATCTATCTATAAATCCAAGGGATGCCCGTCTGTCTGCCCGTTAATCGCATAACTGTCCAATGGGTCACTTGACAGGCTTCAAACTTGGCAGGTAACTTACGTAACTTAGGGCACCAGTGTGTGCAGTGCCGACTTTGACAGTGTTTGGATAAGAATTGCAAGCGATATCGGGAGAAATGTGACAGATTTATCGTGACACAAACCCCAAAAATATACAAAAACAGGCACGTGTTGATCAGGTACTAAACTAGTCTACAAGTTACTAGTTTACAAATTACCACAAGTATTGAAATGTTTGTTCAAGCAAACCCCAAAGTGCTTTCACACTAAAATTACCAGGTATACTTAAAGATTGTTCGTCCTCTGTCACCAATGGTTTTTCTGTCCTGTGGTGTTTATTTTTATTTCATTTTATTTTAATAAATAAAACAGTTTTAGATAAAACTACTCAAAAGTTTTCAGCTTCTTATATATGTCTATTTTTTGTTTCTCTAAAATGTATTCATTTTTGTTTTTGGAAAAAAAAACAAACAAGACATTCACGAACATCAATTTGAGGTTTGGGAAACACCGATCAACGTGTTACAGTCATTACTATTTTGTGTTTAACTTCAGCCTCTCATTCAAACTTAACCATGTGTTAACAATTTTAAGTTACAAAAAAACAATAACAGCGTAAAAAAACACTGTCACTAAGTTGTAAAACATAACCTGTAATAAAATAAATCCAAGGTTAAGCTGACGGCTTGAATATATACAGTATGTGTGTACAGTTGCAGCGCCAGAAATGGCATCGCTATAAAAAATTAGGCAGACGAAGAAGAAATCTTCATGTTCACTCGTGTCTTGAATTCGCACTGATGTGGATGGAAGGTGAATCAGGGTCATATGACCTGGGAAACTGGTCATATGACCGCTGAAAATGTGTAAAATCAGCCAAAAAAATTTTGGTAATTGGGCATAAGAGGAATTAAAATAAAAAAACAACAACAAAAAAAAAAACATGGACCACTAAATGAAACAAGGATTTAATTAGCTGTGTATCAGGGTTAGACAGCAACATTGTTGACTTTTGATTAGAGCAGAAAAAATGAAAAGGTGCAAGGTGACTTGATATTGTAGTGATAAGCAAAAATCTCGACTCCATCACTTCAATACATTTCTGGCGCGTGCGGTTCACCTTGTGCAGCACAGCGTATGTATGTGCGTCGTCATACATTTATTGCTGTGTGTGCAGTGTCTGTTTTACTTAAAATCGTTCCAGTTGCTCCTGATGTTCTGTTGACTTTGAGGTCAGGCCGCGCCAAGGCATAAATTTCTGCAGCATTGATGTTGGCTAATTCACAGCATGTCACACAGCGGCTCTTCAAAAACAAAGGTCACCTCCAAGCAGCACTTTATGGCTTCATATCTGTTTTATAGGCAACTGTGCAGGATTCATCAGCATCTGAATCACCTTTTCTACCTCCTGTAACCTGCAGAGAACATTTTGTTTCTGTGGGAAGCAAGCTGGACTCCCACAGTCCGACAAAAGCAAGGTGAATCATTTCAGATTTCAAAAGTTAAGAACAAGATACTCATTTAGCAGGACTAGATTTAGACATTGTGTGAATCCTCTGATATTGAAATTAGGCTGCCTACATTGCTGGACAAGATGATGTGACTGAATTGCCTGCATCTTCTTTTCCACATCTTGTGTCTGCAGAGAAGCGTTCTGTATTCCTGTGTGCACATCACATGCATATGTATTCACTCTCACATTCCGTTCCATTAGTGTTGATTTCTTACCTGGAGTTCTACCAGCAAACCTAATTTTAATCAAGTTTCTATGGTTACCGTCTTCTACGTTGTCTCTTGTGACCAGACAGTTCAGTCTACGAAGTCTCAAAATGAGGACGTACTTGTATGTGTCTTGATATTTACCATATGCGAAACCTAACAGACAGGCCATATGGTGGAGTAGTGGCTAGCACTGTTGCCTTACAGCAAAAAGACCTGAGTTTGTGTCCCTTTTTTGTCTTGAGGGTAACGGTGGATAATTGATACTGACCCAAGGGTTACCAACCTCTACTCATAATTGGTTGGCACAAAAATTCCAGTATCTTTAAGATAAGTGGGATCTATTTGCAGAAAACACAATCCATCAACAAAATGGTGGAAGTCATGGTGTATTCAATAAAAACTGTACTTTTACATATTCACGGCAGTCGAACGTACAAGCTGAGGAACAATTCTTGGTTCATGAATTTATTTGACCTGCTTATTCTCACCCTGAAACAGTAGTTTTCCTTGGACGAATGAACAAAAAGGTGGTGTATTCTATACACTTTCTTCTAATTTTTTTTTTTTTACCATTTTTTTCATACCATATCCAAGTACTTGTCACTTGAAATATTAAAAAATAAAGACAGAATTACCTTTTAAACAAACAATTACAATGTATTATATACTGTAAGTTTTGATTTCATCTTGAATAAAATCTGTTGGAAAATCGGGTCACAGTAAGACCCTTCAGTGACAACGTTTGTTGCTTAAATCCGTGTTTTCCAGGTTCCACATTCAAATTTTGTGTAAAGAGTTTAATGTTTAATGCACTGTGTTCTTAATTTGAGTTTGACATCTACCGGGGAATAATGTCGGCCACCTTTTCTGCAGCTACTGTACATGTTGATTACAGGTTGAGCCCTCTGTGGTGAGAGTGTGTTGACATTATGTCTCGTTCTCTAAGCCTGTTATCTTTCTGCTGCACAGTTTGCTTTGCACGTTGCAAAATGCCACTCTTTGTGTCCTCACTCTCGAGCCTATTAGTCTCCACGGAGACTCATTTTAACCCGTACTTCGCTCGGCGTCAAATGACCGCCGCTTTTGTGTGGAAGTGTTTTCTTTTGGAGATTATACATTTGGAGGGAAATTGGGGTCCTGCGGGTTTTATCGCTGTGATATTGAGCAACTTTATGTGTAAAATACCAAAGTGGTGCACTCTAGCACATCATTTGAAAACAGATTATGGATATGTTTGAGTTTCGGAGGGACCGGGGTGATAACTGCACATGGACAGCCAGTGGTGCTGCAGTTTTATCAGGTAGCAACAGGACGTGGAAAGTAGCATTAAATTAATTTTGGCTGCCGTTTAATCCTTTTGTGATATCTTTGCAAAATAATTACTCTTTAGATGTCCAGTGTCTAACATTTAGGAGGATTTATTAAAAGACATTGAATATACATAAGTTGTTATCACTTTTAACATTAAATTTGTTTAGTTTCGTGGCTTTAGAATAAATCATTAAATGTACTTCATTACATATTACATGTACATCATTTCTTATTCTTTCGGCTTATCCCTTTAGGGGGCGCCACATCTGATAATCTGCCTTTTCTATTAGACCAATTGTCCTCATGTCCTCTTCACAACATCCATGAACCTTCTCTTTGGTCTTCCTCTTTTCGGTTCCTGGAATAGATCCTCAGAAATATTGTCAGTGTAATAATACATTGATAAATGCATATAGAGTATATCTATTAGAGATGCACTGAAAATTTGGCCATCCTTTTTCAGTTTTCGGCCAAAACTGGATGTTGTGTTGATGATGCAACCAGGGTCGCCAACTTAGCGAGGTCAATAAAAACTATTTAGATACTTATTTACACACAGTGTCTCACTGAAGCCCCATTGTGATCCCCTTCACACGTCTTGTAATATTTGTTTTGTTTATTAAAAAAAGAACAGGGTTTTGAGAAATAAACACAATAAAGCGATCCGCAGCCATGTTAAATGTTTGGACTGTACGTCATCAACAGCATTCATTATGACTGTGACATAAAAAACAAGAACTGATGGAAGAACGCCCATTTATAGTTTTAAACATGTTTGTAATTGCAGTGCCTTGAGTTAAGGGGATAATTACACACAGTAACAGCCAGGGCCACTTGGGTGCTGTTGTTGTTTTTACAGCAAATATGTGGCTTTTTGTTACTTATATCTATTAACATGCTTTATATTTTTTTATTTTAACTAAATTGTCATATTATTTTTATGGTAAGTTTTCATGAGCCTAACTTTTTGGTGCCCCACCATGCAGTTGCGGAGCAAATGGCCATAATAAGTTCTGGTTTCGGTTGTTGGTCAAGTATTTCCTAAGTTTTGGTTTTCGGTTTCAGCCAAAAATTTTCATTTCAGTGCATCTCTAATATCTATTATTACTTTTGGAAATTTTACATTTACCATTCAGAAAATCTCATGTAAACACATATTAAACGTCGATTCCAGTTAGTGATTACACCTGCACAGAACAATTAGCAATTAATCCCACCAAATTAAAGTGCATTCTCACTGGATGCTTAATCTTGAATTAACCTGGTGTAATAGACCTTTTTCACAGCAGATATTTGTCGACATGAAAAGGGACACAGGTTTTACCGAGGCTTGGCATTTATATAGCACATTATAAAGTTTCAAAGTGCTGTACATTAAAAAATAAACTGAAATACAGCAGCAACAGCATTAAAGATATAGAGGGTATAATAAAACAGCTACGGCTGAGGTGCAGCAGTTATGATAATTTTATTTTTGTTTAAACACAGTGGAAAACGTAGTTAAAAGAATGAATTGATGTAGCAGATCTGCACTCTTCTGAGAGTTTGTTCTGGATATTTGGAGCATAAAAATTGAAGGCAGCTTCCCCATGTTTAGTCCTGGTTCTGGGGACACAGAGCAAACCTGACCCAGATGACCTTGGTGGTCTGGATGGTTCACAGTAAGCCAACAGAGCAGAAATTTATTTTGGGCCCGTGTTCCACCTTTTTGGTCTTCATGAGAACATGGGCGGCATCGTTCTGAATCAGTGGACCATTTTTAGGGAGGCCGGTGAGAACAACACTGCAACAGTCTAATCGACTGAAGATAAAGGCATGGACCAGTTTTTTCCAGGTCCTGCTGCACCATATGTTCTTCAGTTGATAGTAAGCGCGCAGACTTTGTGACTGTTTTAATGTGGCTTTTTTAAAGTCAGTTCTGAGTCGAATGAAAACGCCAAGATTTCTTGCTTGGTTTTTGGGATTTAACGTGAGTGACTGAACATAAGCCTCAACTTTGACTCTTTACTTACTAGTAACATTAATTACTGCCAGGGTCACGCTATTGTTCAAGTGTAATATTGTGCATCCCTCGTGATCATAGCATCAAGAAAACAACAAATCTAATGGTGGCCTTAAGACTTTTGCCCAATACTCTTGTGGTACACAGATTCAGCTCTGTAGCATGACAGAGGAATTTTGGAGAGTATTTTATTGTGGAAAATTTACCACATTTTCTCAGTCCGCATTGTTAGAAGTACGACATCCCTTCTGGTATGTGAAGGCCACCGTAGTTTGTGTTTTACTGCATCTGCAGTCTCATTAGATGCCACTAATTCTTAGACAGTGGACTTTCAAGACACCACGACACCTCGACCATCACTGGGACATTCCCTCTGATCAATCTTGGGACCAGGAAATCATGTAACCATGTTCTACTTCCCGTGTTTCTCACCAGCTTTCTTGTATCAAATCCTGCCTGTGTCGGGATTCCCTCTGGAATATTTACTCTTTCTCTCTCTCTCTCCACACAGATAATTGCTAGAAGGAAAGAAGCTGCCTGGAAGGTCAGCCAAGAATCCTGCTGCAGGTGCCAAGTGAGATCTACAGGACTACAATTACGTGGACAGACTGCGGCGGCGGAGCAAAGTGAATGACAGGTAGGAAATAATTCACATGAATCACCTTCTGTATTATGAATAACCACCTGCTGAGAGGACATAGCACGGTCAGTTATCCTCAGAATTGGTTCTGAATGGCCCTTTTTGTCATTTGTTGGTAATTGCCTTAATTCTCTCGATAATATAATGAAATTAACCTCAGAGAACATTTCTTCCTAATGGCATTTATGAGACAAGGTTGAAGTTGACATGCCAGCAGTCCCGCAATTATATTTAGATTATCCTACTCTGCTGCTATTTGGTTTTCGCTCTCTCCCCTTTTTATTTATTTATTTTTTTTTGTCTAAAGTCGACACTTTAGAAGAGTCCTTTACTGCCACTCATAATTCATAATCTGTTTTACCAAAACAAGCGGTGTTGAATCCGACATGAAGGGCGTCCTTTAAGAAATTCAGGATCACTCGCATCTTTTCTTCCTGGGCTACATCTGACCTTGTAGTAAAAAATAAAAAAAAGGAAAAAAGAAGACATAAAAGGCTGTCAGTCAAACCATCATCTCATCTTTGTTTCCTCGCACTTGTCATTCTCTGGAGGTGTGAAGCAGCCCCTGACTTAAATCCAGTGATTCTCTGCTTCTGGCAAAATGTGTCTTTGTCCTTTTTTCCCCCCCCTTCCTCCAAACTCAGCGACCGCCTCAGGGCGAGGTGGAACAAAGGTTGAAATAAGAGAAGTTTCGTAACAGCGTCCGGGTGGGTACAGAATGTAATCAAGGGCGGTACATGGTTAAATAGTTCAGTGTTTCCAACTTAACATTTTGTCCTTTTACGAGACTTTAACCTTTTCTGTCAATTCTTAAAGGAGAAAAAAAAAGTCCTCTCTTAGTTTTCTGTGGAAAGAAAATAACACGCCATAGACGTTCATGGTTTTCTTAAATCTGTTAATGGGAACCTGCTGTTTCTAATGGCAACTGTTGACGGCTGAAATCCTGTGTTGCTAGGAATAATTTATTCCCATGCTGTAGTATGTATGTATGTGGAGAAAGTCATCCTGTATATAACTGTAAGACTCAAGACTCTTGAATTGTCATTTTTGCACACACTAGACCAACGAAAGTATACAAGAATAAAGTAAGATAACATGTCAGTAGATTTTTGTTGGCGTTTATTTTTACAGAAGATTTACGTGTTAAATGTGTATAAAAGGAGATTCCTTTATGAAACAATAAAACGTAGCGTATATCTTGGAAATATCTTAGAAATGGTTGTTGTTTCTTCTAACAGTTACTGTAGACGTTGCAGATGAGACTTTTTCTTTCAGAAAATAAGTCAAGTTTTAAAACAATTTAACATAATATGCTGCCAATCCACTTAAATTGATGCTTTTTAGTTTAAAGTGTGTTGTTCAGACATTTTGTTGTTGGCAGCCATTATCTCTCCTCACGCGGTTTCATATTTCGTCGACCCGTGGTGGAAATACCCATTTTCAGCTGCTCCTTTTTTTTTGCAGCCGTGTGAAAATGGACATTTGATTTTCGTCGCTGTGACACCTACGAACGTGCCGCACCCTGAATCCGAGACACAGCCCGTGTTTTGTGTCGACTCCGTGCCGCGTTATACAGCGGAGGAGGGCGGCCCGCTCGTCTCCTCTTCATCTGTCTTGTGTCCAGATGTGTTGATGATGGCAATTGACCAGTCTGTAAACCCACAAGTCTCCACCGCGCTGAGAAAAATGGCCGCATTAGACTCATTACGTTGACTAATGATGACAGACGAGGGTCACACGTAATGACAACACACTTTATTTACGGGAGACAAAATGTTTGTCTGGTCCGGTCACACGCAGGTGATCCATTTTAGGGTAATTGGTATTGCACCTGGCAAGGAAACCAGCAGAATAACAATCAATGAGAATCTGAACAAGGAAGACGGAGGAAACCAGTCCGCCACAACAGCGGATAATAAATAGATGGTCAGACACATGTAGCGGTGCTTCTGTCGACCGCAGACTAAAAGAAACGGAAGAAAATTCAATTTAAATTAACTTAAATTGTTGCAGCAGTTTGTTGCAGAGCAGTGTACACCAGTGCGTACAAATGGAATCCCATTTTGACATATTATTTTTATTTACTTTTAAATACTTTTTACTTTTTATTTACTTTTTATTTAATATTTACTTTTTATGTGTGTGTGTGTATATAAGCCTGATATATTGTAGTGCTTTGTCTTATATGGATTTTTGTCTTAAATATTTATTTTAATGGAGACAAAATGTTAATTCTTACATCACAGTCATCACAGTTTTTGTATCTTACATTTACAAACAAAGCACCTACATCACGTCCTTGCGTATTTCAGTTGCCTTGGAATGACACCACATGAGTAGGTCTGCAATGAATATTCAATTCATCAATTATTAATCTATTATTAATCAATTATTAATCCATAACTATATTAATCGTAAACTATTTAAAATTTTCTAGTTTCGAAAAACTGAAAATTTTGGGTTTGTGGACAAAACAAGGCATTTCCAGGTTTGGGTGATCACTGATCAACATTTTTCATAATTTTCTGACATTTTATGGACCAAACAAATATTTGATCCATTGAGAAAACCATCAACAGATTAATCAGTTAATAAAAACTATTGAATAATTAGTTTTTTTGCATTCTAGCTGTAGTCAGAAGTCAGAAAATATCCAAGTTACAATTTGGAATGCCCCCATAATTTTGGATTTCCAACTCCTAAAGTCAGAACGACCTCACAAACCCCAACATATGATTTCAAAGATGGCTGTCACAAGTGAAAACACTCTGCTACTTTTAGTGTTAATTGTTCTTCTGTCTTATTAGTTTAACAGTAAATCATTTGCACGCACGTTGACATAGTTGTTACTGACTGGTATTGCTAACAATGCCTTGTCCAAGATCCTTTTACATCCATGCTTTTGTTAGAAATGTTTGAACCTACGTAACTTGTAGGTGACGTCAAGTTCCACAACTTCACCAGTCTGTTTATTTAAGTGCTAATTTGAGTGTCGGAGCCAGGTTCACAAACTAGCAAGCTAATCTATTAAATTACATGATATTTCATACGTTAAAAAAAAACAAAAACAAAACAAAAAAAAACACCAAAGCAACACGCCCGCAGACACTATGTGGGTGTACGATTTCTTTATTAGCATATAAAAAAGAAACACGTGCAAAAAAACATGGTTATAGAAACAACAGCTTTGGCTGTATGGATGCTCTCGGTGGACGTTTTGGGTTTGAACTTGGAGTTTGAACTAGTTGACGACTCCAAGGGTAAATGATGACCTTTGAGTAAAATACGAACCACAATATTTAACGCAACTTTCGTTTTTTATTGTTGTTTATTTCATCATGTTGATAACTGCTTTGCCCGAGGAGCCTCGGTAGCTCTTATTGGGAATTTTAGACATTTGTCCATCGAACTGCGAGCCGGTCGACCCACTCAAACCCTGAGCAGAACATCAAACATCACAGCATCTCACTGCTGGGCTCAGTTTCACAGAAGGAGATCAAGGGTGGTACCACAGTGTTTTCATTCCAGTTGATATGGAAATTTCGCATTCATTTCAAAGAGTACTTCCTCTCTTTTCTTTTCTTTTTTTTTTTTTTTTTTCTTTTTATTCATGTATGATACCCTTTCACTCCTCACTGCCTACTATGGAGCTGGAAGAGCTCGAACCAAGCTGCTATGGAGCAAAACAGGGAAACAAGCCATGCTGCGGGAATATAGTGCTGCAAATTCAGAAGATGGAGAATTCTGAAAATGAAAATCCACATTTGTCACTAGTTCCAACAAGAAATATGATAGGATTTTTTTGTTGGATTTTTTTTTAAGTACTTTGGATGTAACGATGCATGATATTGGACTTTTTGCCAATATCTGATATACCGATATAATGGGAGTGCTTAGACCGATAAATGATATCAATACCAATATACATGTTTTTCCCTGTGCCCAACTGCAGAGGCCATTAAGTCTTTTCTGTGGTGAAATTAACATAATATTTTGCCTACACATGTTGCAGTATATGTCGATATTAATTTAATTCATTGAGCAAAGTAAACAAATGCAAAAAAAAATGTCAGGATACTTTTGTAGTCATTAGTCATATCAGCAGATTTTGTTGTGCTTGCCGATATATACTAATACTGTGCCGATAACATTGTGCATCCCTACTTGGATGCCTTGCAGTTTGAAGTCATGATCAGGTAAATACAAAACTTGACACTTTTAATGTCTGTTTCATTAAATTTTACCTCAGATTTTGCTTTAAAAAAAAACTGCAGCTGTTCTATAATTTGTTTATCCAAGCAAAAAAGAAAAAATGTCTAGAAGTTAATGGTGTAGAGTTTTTAAGTTAATTACAACAATTTATCTCAGGCTGCAAACTAACAGCACTAATTATTTTTCCTATTGATTAATTTACCCATCATTTTCTGCAACAAAATATCATAAAATAGTTTAAACAAACATACATTGTAATTAATCTAAAGTAAAGGTTTAGATTGCCTTTTTTTTTTAAAGCAATAACAAGATTTCACTTGTTATTGCTTAAAGGAATAGTTCTGGCTTTTTTGAAGTATGTTTGTATGAGGTACTGACTCACAGCCAGTGCTGACTACTTGTTTAGAAACTTAACATTTGTAAACGCTCACTCTTCCACACCAAAGTCCATAGAGAAAATCATCATTTTTAGCTCACAGGGACACAGGGGCTGCTGCTCTGTTGGTGCATCACGCGGTAACTTTGTATCGCTGAGGTAAAACTAAACGAATAAATTCAAACACAGAAGCCACAAAATAAACCATTTGAACTTACTGACTGAGGCAGAGGTGGATCAATGGCTGCTGTGTGCTGTGATGTAAAAGTGCAGATTTTCTCTGTGGAGTTTGGTTTTCTGTTGAAAAAAAGGCTGTCTTAGAGCAAAATGAAGCGGCTAATGTATTTCTTATGATATCGTAGACTTAAGCAGACATGGATTTAATTGTGTTAAGTGGATAAAATCATGTTTCCAGGGAAAGCAAACAGGTCTGATTTTCATTAAAGGGAGCGTGCATCTTAAAAAAACCCCCAAAACTTATCATGCTTTAAGAACAGAGAGAAAGTGGTTGAAATCTGGTTAGAATGTGCCACACTGTGGCCCTTTTAATGCCTTTAAAAGTCATGTTTGACCTCATCCTGTAAAGAACAGCCGGACTGGACTGTGTGAGTATGACTGACACTTTCCTCCAGGGCCCCGCGGCTTCATTTTTCCCATCGTCCGTCAGGTGCCACACCCTCTATATACCCCCATTCTCCATTATACATCACTGGAATGGGAAAGGAACATAGGGCACATCATAAAAAGCTTGATAACGGAGCTAATACAATTACATTAGTGTGATTAAATGAGGTTAAATAGGTGATCTGTTACATTGATCTTAAATGCATTCAGAGTTTAATTTAATTTAACAGTGCTATAATGCTGTAGTTAAAATATGTCCTATTAGTGTTTCGAGCCCACATCTATAACGATTAATTATTGAATAATTGTTTATGCATTTCAACTCTGGCAGGATCTGAAGGGTGATTTATTTTCTTCCGTGGCTGTACAGAGATAGGGCTTAATTACAGTGGATAGCCTTATCTCCACTCTCTAATCCGCTCTTTGGAGTCTCCCGCGTTCACGCCATCTACTCGTCGATACCATCAGGCTGTTGGCAGAGCCAGACAGAGAAAGTGATCCCCAATTTCTTCGTCACATTAAGGCTCATTCACTGTGGACCTGACTTAAGAACTCCAAAGTGCGAGGAAAGAAGAGAGAAGAGTCCCCGAGCGCCGGGACAGAACCCTCCCAGTCTGAGGTCAGCGCTGCCCGGCACATTACCACGCTCGTCCTGTCTTTGTCAGCTGGATGGACTCGAGCACGTGCGGTCAAATCCGATTAGATAATGGGCTCAGTTTCTCTGCCAGGAGCAATTTGTTGTTGATATCCCCACACTAATGTCGGCAATTTGTTTACCGCCTGGCTACGAGCACAGCCCTGCTTGACTGTGCTCACGGCGACGGTACTTACAGCACATTCTCAGCCCTCAAGAGAAATGTTGTGACCGTCAGTGGACTCAGATCGACAGATCTCGAGTAGGGAAACTCACAAATTCACAGTTTAATTATTGCAGGCTCATGGACGCGTTCCACCACGGCTGGCATTAACCGTTGCATATATTAAAGAAACTTGGGTGAAATTAAATGTTGGCAGCTTCAGTAGACTTCATGTAGGAGGGCCAAACTGGACTGGGCTCATCCCGTGTTTCCTCCAGAGTGATCTGATTCTCAGGATCATCCACAACTACAAAACATTTAGAAAACTAGTCAAACTTTTAATGATATGTCAGGTCGTGTGAGCAAGATTTCAAAAGTCATTTACATTCTATGGTCAGATGCAGATGAAGCAGGATACAAATAAGTTGGGCTGCAACAATTTATCAATTACTAAATCAATTGGCAGCTACTTTGGTAACATATATATAATATATAACATATATTTTGTTTAAGCAATTTTGTAACAATTAAAACAAGTTTTCTGAGTTTTCAGCTCCTCAAATGTGAATATTTTCTGGTCTCCTTGCTGCATATAACAAGCATAAAACAGATATTTTGTTGTTTGTGGACCAAATAAGACCAATAAGGTTTTGGAAACATCAATTATTATTTTTCTGCATTTTCTGACATTTTGTGGACCAAACAAGTACTCAATTTATTGAGAAAATAATCAGCAGATTACCTATTATGTAAATAATTGTTGATTGCAGAATAAAACAATCCTTAATAAGATCTGTACCTTAAGTGTATGTTATCTTGAAAACATGTCTGCCACTTTATCTCACTGTTAGAAAACCTTTCATGACTGGAAAACGATCTTTGTTAGCGGCCCACTCTCCAGCACCAAAGTCCATAGAGAAAATGGTCAATTTTACATCACAGTGCACAGTAGTGGTTGATCCACTGCGGCCTCCATCAGTACATTCAAATGTGTTCTTTTGTGACTAAAGAGTTTGAAATACTTAGTTCGTATTAAAACTAAGTGACACAAATTCCTTAAAGAAGGCAGCAGTAGACCAGCAACTCTTGCGTCCATGTGAGCTAAAAATACTGATTTTCGTAAAGGAGTTTGGTGCAAGCGAATGACATGTTCACAAAGTAGCAAAAACTTAATTTTCCTTTGAAAAATAGTAATGTATCAAACTAAGCAACAGTAAACCAGCAGCTTCTGTGTCTCCACAAGCTAAAAACACTGATCTGTGAGTGTCGAGCAAGCATAGATTTTTATTAGTTCTGCCTTTTTTCCAGTCGCTGAAAACTGGTTTTCCATCTCTTCTGCTCTGCTGTTTGTGGTTGGTTCTTGATGCATGGGACACATACTGCACGGTGTAACCATACTTCAAAAATTCTTTAGCTATACTTTTAAACTTTCCTTGACTTAAAACAAGAAAATACATCATTCACTCCTGTAACCCCAGAAAAAAAAAATATCTAAAACCATTATTTTAAAACCAAAGGGGAATTACAAATGTAAGAAAATTAAACCCTTGATTTAAATGTCTTTTTTTATTTTAATAAGCATTTCTTGAAACTGCAGTGGCATAACAACACTGGCAGAAATAAGGAAGAGAGAAAATCTATTATTAAAAAGACGGCGTGCTTGATCGATGAAGTGGAATCATACACATTCAGACATCTTTCATTCTTCTTCTTCCTCCTCCCTGTTTTCCGCAGTGATGATGAGCACGATGCTCAGTAAACGCTGATTTCCTCCGGCACATGACAGCGATGTTTGGCTGTACCTTCACCGCCGTGCCGCGTTTTCTTGTTTTCCACTCGTGCAGAGAAGAGAAATGTCAAATCGAATGCGCTTTTATTCCCGGAAAAACTGAGACAAGTGTGAAAAGAGACGAGCGAGCTGACTAACTGCAGCGGGGATTCAACACTAATGTTAATCGAGGAGAAGATACATCAACACGCAGACTCTTGGAATAGCACAATTCCTTCTTCATTTGTCTCCCCCCCCCCCCCCCCCCCCCCTCCCCCGACACCACCCCCCCCCCGCGGTAGTTGAAACATTTTCACATGCATATAAAGGGTTTTTTAATGTAAATTATAATCTGTAAAGTTTCCCCTCTCGTGATGAATCACTCTTCCCTTGGTTTTCATTAGATTAATTCATTTTAAGGAACATTAACCTCATTTGCTGCCATTTGTTTTCATCTGATTTTCTTTTTTAATATGTTTATTCCCATTTTCCTTTATATTTTAGAGTCATTATTCTGCCAACAAACTACCTGGAGACCTTTTCTGATTAAAAACACATACATTTATTGATACATTTTTTACAAAGCTCAACATTTCATTTAGCCAAATAGAAATAAAGTGTGCTAAGGCCTAAACACGAGCTGCTGCTCATATATTATCCTATAATTATATCAGATTTAGAGATGTAAATATATAAATAAGAAAACTAAATTACAAAATGATTATTTATGGCTCTGATAATGAAATGCCAGTGGATACTTCTCGGGAGCTTTTTCTTATTCCAGCCGCAGCTCCTCTCTGACTGTGAATCAATGCCGCACACGTGACAGTGTCACGCATGGATTCATATTAATTGCTTTCCCCTGCTGTCGCTTTAAAACAGAAACAAGATGAAGAATGTTAACTGTCTAACCTTAGCTATAATTTGTTTGTGAGTATCATACTGACATGGGAAGGAAACGCCTTGGAGTGAATTATAAAAGCAAAAATAATAATAATAATAATAATAAAAAAGTTTTCACGCATCTTTTTAAATTTTTCAGGGCTGAAAGTATTGACTATTTTAATTATCGATTCATCTGATGATTGTTTTTTGTCAGTTTTTTCCAAAAAATGAAAGTCAAATCAGTCAAAAGTGCGACATTTTCAAACAAACCTCAGATATTCACCCAAACATGTTCGCAATTAATTTTTTTTTTTGGTGTTGATATTATTTTACTGTATTATTTGTTTTCTACTTAATCTGAAAACAGGCTGAATTATCAGCTCTGAGTTTGGGGAGCGTTTGTGTGTATCCAGCGGCAGAGCAGGGGTGGGCGGAGACAAGAAACCTTTTTATTTATTTCTTGTGTGTGTTTTCTTGACGTGAAACAGGTCACTTCCTGTATGCAGTGTGGGAATGTCGCCGGGTGACACGAGTCCCAAATGCTGTTGTGCTGAAAAACACGGACAGACACGTGCAGAGCTGAGACTTAATCAACATTGTGTGAACTAATTAGATTTTTCTGAACATATATATGTATATTTAAAAGTTGCGAACTCTAGCTATAAGTGTGAAAAAGGCGAACAGATCGAGTTGGGATCATCTGCACCTGGTTGCAAGTAACGATTATTTTATAATCAATCAATGATCTGTCCATTATTTTCTCGGTTAATGGAGTGATTATTTGGTCCATAAAATGTAAAATGTCAAACCTGAAAATGACGATGTTCTCAAATTTCTTGTTTTGTCCACAAACCAAAAATGATTAGGTTTTATTATTTCTTTGTTACATGGAGCAACGAACCCAGAAAATATTCACATTTAAGAAGCTGAAAAAAAAAAAAATTTGTCTTAATTCTTTACAAAAACAGCAAAAGAAACACTCAAACAGGTTAATCGTCAAAATAGTTGGCGATTAATTAAGTAATCCATTAATCGAGTAACTGTTTCAGCCCTACTGTCACCCCAGAATAAAAGGTGATTTTGTTTTCATAACATTAAATTGAAACTCTACATTCAAGAGATTTTACCTGCTACAACTTTATCAGCTCATCATTAATACTTTATTAATCCCCGCAGGGAAAGTTGGGTGCGTTGCATTTCGGTCGGGATATCAGCAGCGGATATACGATATATACCTTAACATGAAATATAAACACATGCTTAGTAAAAGATATGACCTTATATGTTCTATGATAATAGATATAACTCTTTACTCTTCGCTTTCAAAGACATTAATGGCCTTGCTCCACATTTTTTAGCGGAGATTTTAATGATACGTGAATGAAAATGACAGGCTCTTACGCTCATCAGGTCCCCAGGTCAGGAAACAAACGGTGGGGTGACCGTTCCTTTGCTGTTGCTGCTCCTGACCTCTGACCTGGGAGTTTTTAAAAGTAAACTCAAAACATGTTAATTTAAATTGGCTGTCAAAATTCATAAGCATTGGTTTATTTGTTTTCCTTAACGGTTTTATTGTGTATTTTTACTTCTGCTAACTTATTGAGTGTTTTTTTTATTCTTTCCTTTTATGTGAAGCACTTTGAGTACCTTGTAGATATTGTAAAGTGCTATATAATTAAACACTGATTGATTAATAATCATAAAACATTGTTTTAAATACATATTTATGTCTCTATTTTTGATGTTAATAGATTTATTTTGCAAAAACAAGCACTTTTATGTCGAAATCCTGTGAAATATCATTGTGAATATCTTAATTTCCCACTATTTTTTTTCTCTAGACCCGCCTCCTCTTGATGCTCATTGGCCCTGTTCCTTAGAATAATCCTTTTGAGTATGAGTACCTTCTTCCATTTCTCACACTGTTGTAATTTTTAACCGATAACCTTCGTTTTTTTTTTTTCTTCGTTTCTTTTTAATCTTGTACATGACTCTGAGTCGACCACTTGCCTGGAACCGCATCAATATTCAAACGAGGAAGAGCCGATTCCTGCTAACTGAATACCCAAATGCCAGCAGCGGATTGTATAGTGACGGTAATAGCACTGTCAGCTTTGACAATGTGCAGAGAGAAATACTGTCATTCCCCATATTCACTTTTGAAAAATCTCATTTTGTTTTCATCTCTCCACTAACACAGACCTGTCAACATGTAATTCAATGAGTGTCACCACCACGCATGAAGGTTTTTACTCCCTTTTTTCACCCCCAACATTCACTCTTTACTAACGCCGGGTTTATATAAATCACGTTACGGCCAACCTTGAAATTAACGATGACGTTAAAAAACGCCGTTCGGGGTCACGGTGAATTTGGGGGGGGGGGGACGGACGGACGGACGGACGGACGGACGTTTGATCTGAAAGTGATGTGTTGATGTTTACGGTGCCACTACCGCCGACGCCGCCGCCTCGACACAACAACAGCCGCCTTCATTCAAAGCGGTGAATGAAATGGGGCTGTCAGGATGGAGGAAATTGAAACCAGTCGATATCTGAGGCATTGTGCGTCTTCTATCTCCAAAGAAAGCTGCAAATACAAACGCACTCACTAAAACCTCCCATTAAACACACACACACGCACACACATTCTTAAAAAAAAAAATATATATATATATATATATATATATATGTATATATTGCGAATAGCTCATTGTACCCTCCCGAGCAGCCAATATAAAGCGTGCTTCACCCAAGGTCAACCAGACTTTTGAATTGAAGCAAACCTCTCTAAAGGATGAAGATGATGATCCAATGCATGTTCATTCATGTACCACTCATTTTCCAGTAAACTTTGGATGGAGGAAATTGAAACCAGTCGATATCTGAGGCATTGTGCGTCTTCTATCTCCAAAGAAAGCTGCAAATACAAACGCACTCACTAAAACCTCCCATTAAACACACACACACGCACACACATTCTTAAAAAAAAAAATATATATATATATATATATATATATATGTATATATTGCGAATAGCTCATTGTACCCTCCCGAGCAGCCAATATAAAGCGTGCTTCACCCAAGGTCAACCAGACTTTTGAATTGAAGCAAACCTCTCTAAAGGATGAAGATGATGATCCAATGCATGTTCATTCATGTACCACTCATTTTCCAGTAAACTTTGCCATCCAACATGGCGTTGTGAGCAAACTGAGTCGCGTGACAAACAGAGCTCTATACACCAGCTTTCACCAACACTCATATCTGCTGCACTTTGCTGTCTGATTTCCTCTGAATGGGAACATAATTTACAAAAATGACATGTGCTTTTGAAGATGAACTGAAAATAGCATTACTTAGCTATCAATCAAGTGAGAAATAAGCTTGTTTTCCTACAGTGTTTACTTCGTTTTTGCAACTAGTGGTTGCCCCTGGTGGCTGTTTACTGTAGTCGTTCTTCCTCGTTGGCCTCAAACAAACAGGAAGATTTAATCCACTTTTTATACAGTATACAGTCTGTGGCTGATTATATCGCCAATGATGCTAACTTGTGTCACAGTTGGTGATGTAGTTGACCATGTTGCTAACTTGCGCTGCAGTTGGTGATGTACCTGATGATGCTAACTCGTGCTGCAGTTGATGTAGCTGATGATGTTGCTAACTCTTGTCACAGTTCATGATGTAGCTGATGGCGATGCTAACTCACATTGCAGTTTTTGATGTAGCTGATGATGTTGCTAACTCTTGTCACAGTTCATGATGTAGCTGATGGCGATGCTAACTCTTGGGACAGTTAATGATGTAGCTGATGACACTAACTCACGTTGCAGTTAATGATGTAGCTGATGACACTAACTCACGTTGCAGTTGTTGATGTAGCTGATGATGTTGCTAACTCTTGTCACGGTTCATGATGGCGATGCTAACTTGCGTTGCAGTTGTTGATGTAACTGGTGTTGCTAACTCTTGGGACAGTTGATGATGTAGCTGATGATGCTAACTCACTTTGCAGTTGTTGATGTGGCTGATGATGCTAACTCGCGTCATAGCCTATGATCCAGTAGGGGTTAGAATTGTACAGTATTATTTGTAACATACTTGATGTCTTTTTTTTACTGAGAAGACGCAGTTACACGTCACTGGCTTTGGCTTTTTGTTTACTATAAGAAGGTGAATCTTTCGTTTAATATGTTTTTTGTTCATTGGCCTAAAGATTCAAAAGGGTGAGATCCCCTGTATTGCAGCCTTACAGGTGATGGGGAATCATCCGTCACAGTTTTAGTGTTGGTTCGCTTGTTCCACTGTAGACACGTGGGCGAATCTTCGGTTGTTTCCGGAGTGAGTCCGTGGTGCCGTCATTTTCATCAGCACTCTTGTTTAGATGCTGCTCCTCGGGCTCGCTGATTTCAGGCCTTATCTCTTCAAGAGCCCCCCCACCCCCACGCTCCGGCTGTCAGAGGCGGGCCCCGTGTGTTTCACCACCATTATTGGTGATTGTGGGATGACACTAATTAAAGTCATTTATGTTTAAAATCAAGCGCCGCACATCCCCCGCTTGTTTTGTCACAAAAGCTCAGAGAGCCGCTCAAACCGGCCTCGTCGAGCAGCTATCATGTCATTTGTTTACCAGCCATGTGGAGAAACGACCGTGTGTGTGTGTGTGTGTGTGTGTGTGTGTGTCACTTCATTTATATATTAAAAAAGAGAGAGAGAGAGAGAGAGAGAGAGAGAGAGGAATACAAACACGTCTCAATATGAGGGGAGCTCTGCTTGAGGAATCGTTTTTATGGCGTGTTGTAACTCTGTACAGCTCACTCTGTCAGTCTTTAATGTAGTTTTTATTATAATGGAGCCGAATGAAAAAACATAACAAACATTTTTTTTTCCCCCTTTCAGTGCCATAATTCATGCAGGCCATAGGCCAAGTAAATATACAGTATACAGAGTTTAAATCCAAAGCTTTTATGGTAAATAATGTTTTATACGAAGCATTAATGTATTTTTTTTTTATTATGAAATGTCTCTGTTTAGGACTGTTTGCATATATTTATAGAAATACTTTGAATTTTTATGACCTATTTAGGTATATTTAATCTAAAATGTTGTGTTTAAGTAAAATTATACCATGGGGGGGGGGGGGGGGGGGGGGGGCAGAGGGAGGAAAGGGGGGGGGGGTATTGCCAGGTATAATATCTTAAGTGACATTTACATGCTTGTAATTTATGCTTGTAACAAGGGATGAGCATAGGGATGTCACTCCAAAACTGGTCATAATCACTGGATGGCCATAAAAGAACTCTAAATGTCGCCTCACGAAATACACAAGAAAAGACATGTGCTACCAAACATCATGTGACCAGATTGTACGTAAGAGATGTCACAGTGCAGTAGTCATGTGGCCTGTTGGACTTATATTAACATATTTTGAGTATTTTGTCAAAAAAAGTCCTTAAAAACTTAAATCTTCAAGGCATGGTCTCACTGGATGTTTTAGGAGAATGCTGGACGTCTTGGAGGCAGACACAGACATCTGTCTCTACATGTTTTGGCTGATTTATGTTTTTTTTTACAATTTTGTTGGGTTTTATGACGAAGATTGTGAAGCTGAAAATTGCATATTTGATTATTTTATGCTTTTTCATAGTATGTATGGCGGTTGACTGTCTGTAACCTTGTTGCACTTTACTGTGCTGCTGCCTGCACACACTTGACAGGAGATTTTTAATCTCAATGTGATCTGCATGTTTTGTCTGCATGTCTGCTTATAGGAAGATGAAAAATGCATCAACACAAAATATTTAATTCAGGGATTATTTACATAATAGCTTGAGTTGTTGATTTTGTCAATTAATCTATTAGTAGTTTGGCCCATAAATTGTCAGAAAATGTCACTTGATTTTTCCTAAACTTAGAAATGATGATGTTCTCAAATGTCATATTTTGTCCACAAACCAAAATCATTGAGTTTTAATGATTTCACAGGAAAACATTCACATGAACTAAAACATGGAATCCTAAATCCTTT
This sequence comes from Brachirus orientalis, assembly GCA_016785285.1. Taxonomy (NCBI): domain Eukaryota; kingdom Metazoa; phylum Chordata; class Actinopteri; order Pleuronectiformes; family Soleidae; genus Brachirus; species Brachirus orientalis. Next base: position 1,438,783 of record JAFBJR010018220.1, read on the forward strand.
TCTCAGTTTGCAACAAGAGTTTAGCCCGGATTAATCATTCCTCACCCGGAGTGTTAGGTGAAGATGGCAATGAGCGGAAATGTGTCCACTAATGACCCTCAAAGTGAAGAACCTTGTGAATGTTAATCAGGGACATGTTTTGGCTCGTACAGCAGATTTGGAGAAATTTAACAGTCTTGCCTGAGCAGCTGCCACAGCTGGTGTTTTCTGGTGTAGGAACCTTGAGAGTGGGGCGGGAAGGTGAAGGAGTGGAGGGCGGGAACGGAGCGGCTCCTCCGTCTCATCAGGTGAAGGCAGATTCATAATAATGTTCCGGTGAAGGAGAAGTTAATTTCACTCCATGTTTTACTGCAAAGTTACTTTGTCAGGGTTTTCTCATGAAAAGGCTGACCTGGATTTCAAGATATATATATATATAAAAAACAAAACGGTGGGATTTTGGGAATGAAAAAAAAAGAAATGGAATAGTGATGACAGACTTTGGTTTGCTCACAAATTAAATTTGCATCAAGGCCAGCTCCACAGCTGGTTAGTACACTTACACACATTCTCCAGGTTTTATATAAAAGAAACCTGGTTTCTATAATTGCGGAAGGGGATTAGAGAAACACAATTTCTCGGCCATGTATACACATGATTGCTTTTTTTATTTGGCTTTTTTTTTTTTTTTTTTTTTTTTTGCTTGTGTGCATGTGAATATTCGCAGCTTCTTGCAGGGAATATGTCACAGAATTTACTACAGAAAAGGGCAAATTATTTCACTTTTGATTCTGATTAAAATAACAATGAAACTGACCATTTGTACTTCCCAAATGCCCAGAAAAAAATAATTTAGGTTGTAGCTAGGTTGCTGAATGTACCTTGCTCTTATGTTGTCAACTCTAGGGAAGGCAATAGTACAAAAAGATGTGATAATAATATTATGTCTTTACAAAAAAAAACACAATTATGTGAATTTCTATACCTTTATGAAATGCGGTTGATTTAATCTAATCGGTAGTACGTGTATTAACACAAGGTGGCAGCAGTGTTTCCTGAAACAACAGAATATTTTAGCTAATAAACTAACGCCTGTTAGTTAAATTTACTTATATTTGCACCATTGTTGCCATAGACCACTCTCCTGCACCAAATTCCATAGAGAAAATAAGTGATTTTATCTCACAGCATACATGCAATACTGAGCCACTGCTGCCGCCATGAGTAACCTGAAATGTGTTATTTTGTGACTTCGGTGTGTGAAATCTTTTGTTTGGATTAACTTCAGTGACACAAACGTACCAGAGGAGGCAGCAGTAGGCCAGCAGCTCGTCTGTCCCCATGAGCTAAAATCACAAATGTTGTCTATGGATTTTGGTGCAGGATAGTGAGAAATTTAGAAACTCTATTTTCCAGTCACCCAAAGGCTTTCTAATGGCAAGACAATTCCGCAAACTCTTAAGATATCGTAGATGTGAGGAGACCTAGGTTTTACTAGGTTAGCCTTTTGATAAGGGGCAAAAAACCTGTAGTTTTTCTTGTTTCCCCATTAGCAGCCATATAGTACAGTCAGTGCTGACTATATTTGCATTAAGGAGTAGTTAAACCTGTGTAGGTTCTCTGTCATGTGGTTCATTGTATCTTCAAGAGTGTAGATATAAACAACAAGACTTAACTTTGATTTTCTTGAAGAATATTCATATGATATGTTGAAGATACTCTCATCCAAGAGGCTCATTCAATTCTGTACCTAATATAGTGGCTGATTAGTGTATATTGGGAAATTGCTTGTATCATTGTAAGTTTTGAGTCTATTATCCTCTATAGAACATGATTTGTCCATAGTTCGCAAAAAAAAAAATGGGTGTAGTCTTCCTGTTTTCTGGTTGATGGCAAACTAGAGGTAAAAATATACTGACTATCCACCAGGAGGTGACTCTGCTTGTTGAAAATCATTCTCAGAGGAGTTTCGGCCTCTCCTATATTGAATATGACGTCAGTTGTGGACACCAGTGTGATTGACAGCTGGTTTTGTCCAATAGAAGCCTGGTTGCAGGTGACATCCTTGAGTTTCTGTTGGCAAAACCTCAACATTGCGCCGGCTAAATTGTGAATCTTCAAAATGGGAGTTCAGATTTCTCTCTGTTGCCACTTGGATGACCTCCTGCCGTGTGCTGTAAAACACAGTGGGTGTGATGATTCGGCTGCCACTTGCCGTTAGCGCTGACGGCACAGGGGTTGTTGACTAATAACCAATAATTTATTCAGTTATTGGTGGAAATTTACACAAGTCCGACATATTCTATTGAACAAACGAGTCGATACTATTTTCAATTAGCTGCTCAGAAACACTCGGAGGACCTTTCTGAAATTACACGAGGGCTCGATTTCGACCCACCGCCACATTTGAATAACTCTGCCGTGGGGTGTCATGAATCGACAGCCTTTGATTTGATTTGAGGCTTTTGCTTCAGCCGTCGCACATCGGGCCCTCACCTTCCTTTTGTGGGGACGGCTGCTCGGATGCTTGTTCTGCCGTTATTTATGGTTGTAGGGAGTTGTAGTAGGTGTAGTAGTTGTAGTGGTTATCTGGCTGGGAGCCACACTCGGCCTCCTCCTCCTTCTCCTCCTCCTCCTGCTTAAGATGCAGTGGAGCCTCGATGGGGTTAGAAGGGCCAGCTCTATCAATCTGCTCCCTTCCGGCCCCCCACCTTCCCCGGTGCGGTTAATCACTGCCACTAATTAGTGCTAATTACTCATAACTGCCCAGGAGAACCCCCTCACACTGATCTCAAGGATCTCCGTGGCACCCCGCTGCTTGGCATTCCTCCGGTGTGGGGCAGAGGCGCGGAGACCGAGGAGGCCACAGGGAAGCTCATCTTTACTAATGCACTCTCTCTTTTGTTTTGGAGTAGAATTGTCTCTAAATCAAACACACCCCTGGTGTTTAGCCTCTAGTGGCTGCAGGTAGGAGGTTGCGTCCCCGTGGAACCTTATGTGGGGTTTGCGCGTTTCTCCGTTGTGCGCTGCTCCACTTTGGTGGGCAGGCTTAATGAGCCAGCACCTTCTTGCTCCCTCTGTCATTAATTGTCCTATAGCCGTTACTGTGTGGGTTATGCTGCACTTTTTCTTTTTTTTTTTTCTCTCCCTCTTTTCTCTCAGTAATTTTACCTTAATAGATTCAATTTGCTTTCATTTGCTTTGTATTGATTTATTTGTCCTGCTTTGTCTTGGCGACCATAAAAACCTATAATTTCTCACGGTAAAGGCAGAGGAGGGAAAAAAAAGTTCATTTAATTTGCTAATATTGAGCGAGTTATTAAAAAAAAGAAAGGGGAGAAATGACAAATGATGTTGATATGGTGAGTAAAAAAAGCGTGAATGACCTGAGGAGGAAAGAAAAACAAAACAAAAAAACAAACAAACATTTATATTTTGAATCATTTTGGTTGTGTTAATGCAAGTAAAATACACTGTGCATAAAAATAAAATACACATTCAGTGTCATTCTGACATCCTGGCTTGAGAGTTATACATTTATTTTACTATTAAACACTACAGTGACCTACTTTCCTCTGTTTGACATTCAGGGTTTGTTTTCGCTGGTCACTTAATTTTTTTTCCCCTCTCCATAGATGAGCAAAATATGGCGACAGACTGTTGGACAATAAAAACTAACCAGGGTAATTGGAGCACGAGTATAAAATGTGCATATTTAAAAAGCATGAGCTGGATTTAATCTGGATCTGTAACCAGATCACCAACAAAATCAAATAATCTCCTCCCGGGATCTTAACCTTAATACTGAGAAAAATAATTCAACAAAAACATAACCTGATTGGTTGAAGTAATCATTATTTGCAAAATAAGTCATTTTTGAATCTTAAAAATCTAAATATTATTTAAAAGGGAAAGAAAAGGGAGTATTTGTGCCAAACAGAAGGAAAAATATATAGTACTTTTCAAGGATTAAGTCATAATATTACAAGAATAAAGTTTTAATATTATGTTTTGTTTTGTTTCACTTTTATAGCGACGTATGCCTCCATACGACAGCTAATTCTTAACTGCCATGCCACACAGCTTCTGTATATCATAAAAATCCATGAAGTGTTATTTGTTGTACTGATGACGTCTAAGACAGCAAACCTTTTTCTTGAGAAACTATAAAACTCTAAACAGCTCACAGAGACGACCACTACCAGCCATTTCCACCTACAAAAGAGAGGACTTCCTCAAGGTCTGCATGATTCTTTCTTCAGAGGAGACTCTGTTTCTGACACAATCTTTTCAAAGCCCTCATACTGATGATGTGTTGAACGATTATTTATAATTATTTCCTTATTTCTGAGGTCCAAGATGCTCTACGTCCACGTGGAGCGGGGTTGTAAAGGTGCGTCAGTGAGATGGTGGGAGTGAAAATCAAGCTTTAAAATAGTTTTTACCGACATCACAGTGAGCTGCATCAGCCAGAGAACAGCAGCAGTGTGTGTGTGTGTGTGTGTGAAACCGACTCTGTTCGCAAAAAGAAGTGATATTTTTTCTCCTCCTCATCATTCTTGATCTTCATGAGAGGCTGCGTCGCATCGTAATCATTCCCCCGTTCATTCCGTCCGGTGTGCAAAGACATTTAGAATGATGCATGCTTTCATGTCAGTGTCTCCAAAAGTCTCAAATAACACAAGAAAAAGACGCCGGATTTGTCACTAGTCACTTTTTTTTTAAAAAAAGAGTCTCTAGAGAGTCTGAATACTCGCTAAATTAGTGACAAAGTTGCTAGGTTCACAACACGGAAACAGCTGCAAGATGTGTTCCACACAGCCCTGCCCCTCCAAAGTTCCTGGTAATCTGAAAAGGCCCTAGTCATGAGTAGGCACTAAATTTACCTGGGTAAAGCGTTTAACGGGGTAATATTTACCCGGTTAATGTTGGTGGAAACTCGCCAAGGTTTTTTTAATTAAAATTAAATGAGATTTTGAGAGATTTAATGAGATTTAAGTCATTTAATCTGGCGTACAGTTTATTAGGTGACACTTTTTGTTAAGTGTTAAGTGTTGCTTGTGTCACTTCTGGCAGCCAAGTTTTCATGTTAAATGCAGATGTTACTTCGTACAACCAGTCTTCACAAACACAAGTGTCTTGTAAGGGTTAAAATACTGTTTATGATATTTAGTATTCATCACTTAAAGCCATTCTGAATGGACGTTAAGGTTTAAAGGCAGGAGAAAACAGCAAAGCTCAGAGATATTGTCAATGTTTTCACTTGACATGTCGAATTTTAACCTTTTGTCAGGAAAATAAAACGTCTCAGTAATGTCACGTCCACCCTTAATAATTACACAGTGACAGCTGAACGCGTGGACTGGTATTTGAGAAACAACAGTGTCTGGAACACATTTTGTTCAGGGGGGGGCGGGGGGCGGACATGATGCAGCGCCGCACCGCGTGTCACCAGGAATCAGCGAGAGGCTGAAGCCTTAGCCCCGCGCTGACCTCGATGTGAAGAGCGCAGCTGTAGTAACTGTGACAGATGAACCGGGCCACAGTCATAACACACACACACAATCTGAGTCAGATAGACATTTTCACAGAGATAAAAGCCAACTCTGACTAAGAGCCTTTAAATTTACCATTTAAATCCGCAGTGGGCAACATATTTTTCATTGTTATTGATCAATGAATCCCTAATAACCTTTCAGCATAATTTAAATGAAGTGACATGACTTTGATTTTTATTTGATTCCGAGTGCTTTGATTCAATAATAAAACATTATCAATGCATTCATGATATTTTCTTTCAAAACTGATCCATTATTACATAAGATGTTATTTATTTCTATTATCCTTTATTATTATAAGCATAAAGTCATATACAAGACTGTTGTTATAATTGTGAAAGTTAATCTGTATTGACCTGGAACTGAATAGACGGTGACCACTTGTAATGTTAACACATCTGAAAGTGGTACAAGCTTTTTATATTATGGAATAAAATGAATGAAAGTCACTTCAAAACGGACACCCCTAAATATACACTATGTAATTTCTACTGCAGTGAGTTTGAATTCTGCTTAAATAAAGATGTACTGAATATTTCCTTCCACAGTCTCATGGTTCTATACACGTTGGTAGAAAAATGCGGTTGTGCATTTGCAATAGGCTCTACGGTAAACAGTCCGGAGTCGAGTGTGTGCGCGCGTTGCACGTGCCGTTGCCTGTTCTTTCGCTCATTAAATTCAGTCAAAGCTCTGTAAAGACTCCAAGGTCGTTTCACAAGGAACATGCGATGTTGCAGTTGCAACAATTAAAGCAAAATTATAAAACGAGAGAGGGCGAGAATGAACTCGGAGAAGTGAATCCAACACTTTTCACATTTTTCACAGGGGTTATGATGTTAAAAAAAAAAAAAAGTAAGCAGTTGAGTTCTGAAATTCCTTTCATGTAAGGACAGGATAGGCCTTTTGTGGGATTTAATAATTTACATTATATGAATAAAAAAATTCAACTATTTTTGGAAATCTATTGCAGAAATTTGTGCTTTTGAAAAAGCTGCTGCGAAATCCACCATTTTTGTTTTCAACAATCATGAAAAGAAAAAGCTTGTGAATTCCTGAAAGGACTAAATAGCCAAAGGGAAACAGTCTCTTAGCTTGAATATGAATATAACCATGAATTTTTATGGATTTAAAAGATTTTCAGGAATGTGTTGGCCCATCTAAGTACACCACTCAAATGATATATAACGTCAGTCTTGTCATTTTCAATCCACGAAAAAACTACTTGTAAAGAGGATATGACTGAATATTAACACACATTTTGTCTATTCACACAGGATTAGTATTACCTGGGATAACTTTTCACAAATTAAAAGTTGGCGTAGTCTTTACTGACATTGTCCGGTAATAAATACTACATTAACTAATAACTAATGTGGCACATTTGGACGAGACTAAAATCACTAAGAATATTTACTTTACCCCACCTCTCCATGTAAAACCAATCCCGTCCAAGAAAGGCTTAAGACTCGGCTTTTAATTTTGTAAGATTATGTCCCACCGACTGACCTTACTGCCACATAAATACTGTAACGCCTGAGCTTTTCAGATTATTTGCAGCTTCACCATCTTGTAGCCATGGCATTAATAAAGCGGCCTAATAGGCTAGTGTACGTTAGCTGAGGCTACTTCCTCGGATCATGAGGATCATCACATGATTGACAGACTGTAAACACATTATAAATGTTAAATATCAACTGACAATTTGTGAGAGAGAGAGAGAGAGAGAGAGAGATTCAGAACGTTATCTCAAGCTTGATTGCTTTCAAATTCCTCACCGTTTCCATATTTTTAACCTTTTTCCTTCTCTTCTGGTCAAGACATTTTTGAGAGTATTATTGAGGCTTTTTAGGTTTAGTATCATCCAACATTTCAGACACATAGCGCCGTTGTTTGACCAAAACACCGAACCAAAACATCAACAGAGCCTTACCTGAAAATTTAAATTGTGAGTAACAGTGTGATCATTGAAGCTCGTGTTTCAATTTAACATGTGTCCTTAATCTCTGTTGACACGTCATGGTCATTTTATGACTGGATACAATTAATTTCTCACATATTGCACCTTTACTTTATGGACCATAACTCTGTACAGAAAAGTGCATTGACGGTAACAAATAAGATGTCACTTTATGTGTGAAGTTGCTGGAGCATGTTTAATAATACACATCAGCCTTGCTGTCACTCTTGGGTTGAGTTAGTGGAATGGCGTTGACCTACTGTATAGACGTGGGGATCATATAGATGGATACATATGAACGGTATGAGATGGAACAGAGGTACACAGATGAAGAATTACAGTGGGATGTAAAGAAGCTTTCAGACGGCGAGCAGCTGCCGTCTCCTCTGTTTTCACTGTAAGCACAGCGAGGTCACTGGTGGTGGTGGGGGTGGTGCCGACACGCGAGGGAGGGAGCGAGGCTGCCGCTCTTATGAACGCACAAGGCTCGTCGCCTCTTGATTCTGTGTTTGCGACGGTTCGGCCCTTTTCACTTGTCGCAGCGCCTCGTTGTGTGCGACCGTGGCAACCGCACGCCCCAAAAATAAACATCACACCTGTATGGAGGGAAAAGTTACCAGTGATCATCAGGTGTCTGACAGTAAACAATGTTTATGATTCTAGTCAACAAATCTTGCTGGAGGCTCGTGAATCATGTTGGGTTAAAGTTGCTGTCAGTGAAATCCTTCAGTTCAAGTCGGTGTAAAATATCTCTGTATTCTGTTGCTTTTCAGTCAGTGCGTTCACATGCATGTTAAAAGTCTGATTCTAGTCAGACTATGGCAACAATTTGGTTTTCATAAAGAGGACATTCAGTGAAAAATCAAATTTCTGATGTTGTTTGGTGTGTCCTTGTGTCCTTCCCATATCTAAACATCACTAAAGTGTCACAATAATCAGAAAGAAGGGCTTCTCTGTTTACCGGCGCTTGAGCAAGCGGTTTTGAAAAGTCCAGTTTAGTTACGTAACGAGCACATTTGCTGTGCAGCGAACCCTCCCCCAACAGCTACTCGTGGTCATGGGCGTGAACATTCAACCTGAAGAAGAAGCACTGCGGAGCAGTCAGTCAGTTGGTGGGAATGTACTTGGTAGCTGGCCAATCACAAGAGACTCAGTGTTCTGGGGGGCGGGCATTAGCTCAGAAACAGAGTGCCTGTTCAGAGGCTGGCAGAGAGCAGCAATAATCTGGCTTAATCTGAGGAGACTACGAGGTTTTTGACCATAAATATTGTTTAATTTATCTAAGTAGACATCAGTAATCTGGATTTTTGGTTTCAAAAGACTATGTGAGCTTTAATGCCATGTGAGCACGTCAGTCCGACTAAAATTAAGTTAATCTCAGTCGGACAAACATACCTGGATAATGCGATTCATAGTCCCATTACTCCTCCATGTATACGCTTCGTTGTAGGAGAGTCAGACTTCTGTCCACCAAAATTTCTTCCCTGGTCTTTGACCCGGACGTAGAAAAATACGTATAAACTGCAGTGGCATCTTTCTTCGGACAACACGGCAACCAGAGCCACGCATGGTTTAATTTTTATTACGATTAACATGTACAGCAGGTACAAAACATACAGAAACACAGCAAGATCCAACTCGCAGTCCATCTCGCAGGAAGCTGATCTACAGCGCCACCTACAGATGCCGAGTTAGATGTACATTAACAATAAATTGATTTTCCCCTTTTTACCTGTCTTAGTTGGACTACGGTCTTAGCTCGATTAAATTGGACATGTAAACGTTCTGATTGTCTGTGTTGGAATTTCCAGTTTTTCTTAGTTTGTAGTTTCAACTGGAGCGCTTCCCAGGTTGCATTTTCCAACTCGGAAAGACTCAGCAACCTCACAAAGGACTCCAAGATGGCTGCCATTCTTGGCAGTAGTAAAAACGCTATTTTTACCGTTACTCACACTTTGTTTTGTTTTGTTTTTTCCACATTAAATCCAACATGTACATAGCACTATTATTTTTTTATGTAGTTTGGAGGGTGTTTCTGTTCTCTGAAAGAGCAAGAACGACAAAGGCTTCACTGTTTTTTTTTTTTTTTTTTATAGATTTCCCAGTTGGAACACGGTCAACTCAGAGGTGATGTCATTCTCAGTTTGGAATACCGACTTCCAACATTAAAGGAACGCACAATAGATTTAACCAAAACCTGTCTACTTTATTTGTTCAGGAGCCAAATCTCCAAAGAGGTGCTCCTCTCTGTTAATGAGGTTTGTTTGTTTGTTTGTTTGTTTGTTTGTTAGGCTGGACAGAATTTTAGCCAAGTGACAGCAGACATTTGAAATCTCGAGGCCAGGTTATTCTATTCTGGCTATCATCTTTATTTAGACATGATGTGAAGACCGTTTACATAAAAAAAGGTCTTTATTTATTGATGGTAATTAGTACTATTCAGCAATTTCAACAGATAAGATAAAAAAAGTACTTCAAAGTACTTCAAAACTTGCATACCGTAGTTTTAATTAAATTTTCTTTCAACCAGTGAAAGATGATTAATTGATGTTGTTCCTCACAGTTATTTGTGGAATTGAAAGAAGAAAAAAATGTTGATTATAAATATACAATGCACATCATAGACTAGAGCTTGAATTTATTGTCTCTCTATTTCTTCCACTTTAAATCTGCAGATGATTTTCTAAAACTTGTTTTGTATTGAGTGATTTTTATTTTGGCAGCTTTAACTGCTGGTTCCTCTGTTCCATGGTGCCATGTTAGTGTTACATTGTGTACACACAGGTTGTATTTGAAAGTGAATCCATAATGACTCTCAGTTAGTGGCAGAGTTTATTAATTATTCAGTAAAGTCAAGTCAATTATATTTGTGTAGCACCAGTATGAAGGCATTTCTCGGTATAGATCATGGGTCTGGGGTGCGATGTTTAATTTACAAAGACGCACCATACCTCCGTGAGCAGGCACTTGGCGACAGCTGCAGCGATTCATTTCCCCTGAATGGGAAGTAACCTTGAAGAGAACCTGGCACTAGGTGGGCGGCCACTTTCTTTGACTGGTTGTGTTGACAGAGAAAGACAGAGGCAGAGGCGGTAGGGAGAATTAGAATTGTACAGTATAATCGTGTGTTTCACATTAAAAGCAATGTTGTTAACTCTTACGAAACAAAGAAACAACAAAGAAACAGTGCATGTTCTGACTGCAAAATGGAGTTCACTCTTTTGCACCAAAGTCTGTAGAGAAATTATGCACTTTTACATCACAGCACATGGGAGTGGTTGAGCCACTGCTGCCTCCATTATTAAGTTCAAGTGTGTTATGTGTTATGCATGGGTTTCGGTGTTTGAAATCCTTTGTTGAAATGTATCTAAGTGACACAAACTTCACAAACAGTGCATCTGCTGACCAGCAACTCCCGTGTTCTCACCAGCTAAAAATGCAGATTTACTCTATGGAGTTTGGTGTGTGAGAGGACGAGGTGCACAGCCTCCACTTATCAAACTTTAGAAACATCTGGTTTTATGGTGTGATAAAGCAGGGAATGTATTGTTAAGATATCACACACTTTTTTTCGGTAAACCTTTTGTTAAAGGTCAAGCGTGAAATAATTTTTTGACATCTAACGGTAAGAACGCAGACAGGGGACTCCTCTGCTCACCCCTCTCTTTCCCAAGTGTGTCAGGGAACTACGTCGGCCTTCACATGACAAAAAGGATGTACCGTAAATTCCGCACTATAGAGCGCACCTGACTATAAGCCACACCACCCAAATTTCATAAAATTTAAGAAAAAATACACATATAAGCCGCACCTGACTATAAGCTGCAGGTGGCCACGCTGAAACATGAGATCTTTATGGTGCACAGAAAAATTATTTTAAATGTTTAATTACTAAACACGGCAGTAACACAACACAGTATGGCACAGTATATGGCAGTAAAATAAGATAACCATCTGTAATATGGCAGTAAAATGAGATACCATACCGGCTTTTTCCCGAACAGTGCCTCAACACGGCAGTAACACACTGCAGTAAAATCGGCGCATTACAGTTTCTCTTCAACCTCTGTCTTGCGGCGCTCGAGCGCCCTCTGGTGGCCGCTCGGCTGTAAATATCCATTCAGATTCCGAAAACATTATCATAAAAATCCATAAATAAGCCGCATCACTCTATAAGCCGCAGGGGTCAAAACGTGGGAAAAAAAGTAGCGTCTTATAGAGTGAAATTTACGGTAACTGTCAACAAGCATGTTGGGTTGTCTTGCTTACTTGGGCGGAACTTTCCTTCTTGAAAAACTACAGCTGGTTTATCTGTTCAGGCTGCTTTAGAAGCACAGTGCCACAAGATGGCGGCCTCTGTAAAGCAAGGGTCTTGCCTAAAGTACGTACAAGTAAAAAAACAAAAACAAAAAAATGCATTTATACACGGATGCAAACACTTATGGGTAGTATATTCAGTTTCTGTCAATAAAACCACCACCACATTTAGAACATTTAAAGTCGTGACATCATATTTTTGTCTTCCACCACTGGATCTCTGCACGTCCTGTGAATCCATCAGCCCGGTTAAAATCTACAGAGAGTTGATGAAACTGTTTCCAGAAAACTTAACCTAAACCACATTTCACCCCAAAAGAAACAGCTCAGGCAGACTCACAGAGGAAGTAAATCTTATTGCACTGAGCTGTTACTCTGCAGCGAGGCGTTTAAATGCTTCTTGCAGGCTCGTTTTTCTCCCATGGTTCTTGCTGTGGGACTTAAACTGAGACGCCGAAGCAATCTTTTCTTTTTTTCCCTCCCCTGAATGAATTTCTCTCAATGGAAGATATTAGGCCTCTTTACTGTTTGAAAAGACATTTATTTCTTGTCGGTATGCCTCCCTTGAAAATGTATTCATCTTTCCAATAAAATAATCTCCCCCTGCCCAAACTTTGTTCATTAAACCTCCAGGATTCAGGTTTATTTTTAGACAGTCTGTGCTGTGTGTCTGTGCTGACTTTCCATAAAGTCTAGTGGGTTTTCTTTCATGGCTGCAGATATTCCAATAATGCATTTTTTTAAAGATTTGAGTGCAGAGAAGTCAGAGTTTGTCTCCTTGATTGTGACTTGGGTGATGTTCCAGAGTCAGGAACATCCTGCCTGCATTCCTTTGTCTATCTATGTTTTTTTCTTTTTTCTTTTTTAAATGAATCTTTGGCATTCTTACTTGTTTTTCTCTGCTCCCTGACAACGTCAAGAATGTGAAGGTCAAACTTTTCTTTGACAATACCCATTTGAATGTCGGTATTTTTATTTTTTTATTTATTTTTATTTATTATTATTTTAAGAGTCAGTCTGTGGAGACAGAAAAAAAAAACAATTACAGAACAAATTGAACATTTTGTAAAAAGACTGGAATTGTAACACAAAAACATCAAGGACAACAGAAACTAGATTTAACAGGTTTGTCTGTTTTACAAAATCAGTGCAGTGATGATTAAAAAATACCCAACCCCCATATTTGTAAATTGTAACAGCTTTCCCTATATAGAAAAAAAAAGCTTTCCTTAAACACTGCTTCATTTTGATAAATGTCTTAATACACACAAAACCCTCCAAAATAAACACTGTAGTACACATGCCAGGCCTTTAGATGGTGCTGTGACACCACTACAGAAAATATATACCAGAAATGAAGAAGAAGATTTGGAGCATGAGCATTAAGCACAAAATATTTCACTGTTTTCAAATTTAAAACACAAGAGGACAATGTTTTACAGATTCTCATAAACTCAGAAGGTTTTAGAGATGTTTGCTGTAAAACTGTTTTCTCAAATGTTGCTTTCTGTATGTTTTTGCACTTTTGTAATGTTGTGATGTGTCTTTATTATCTATAATGTATCTATAATATTGTTTCATTAGCTGATAAGTCGCTTTGTTTGGCTCTTGCAGAATTTCCGTACTGCGCTGATACGGTACACAGTATCAGTCTGATATTGGTCAAAATCACTGGATGGTATATCGGACAGATAAAAATATAAAATCTGATATATCGCATACATAAAATATTAGCTGAGTCATGTTGTGGGCTGTTTAAAAGGTCTAAAAAGACTTTGACACCCCTATTTATTGGTCCTCACCTGCCCAGATAGCAAACATGTTTGTGGTCCACATCCAGGCCACTTTCATCACTTTTACCTCTTATTTTCATCTGGATTTTATACCATTTGGAAGGATGGTGTGAGCGGTCCGCTCCTCTTTGCCCAGTCAAGCATTGCCACGTCTTTACCAACGTTGGCCCACGTTTGTCAGAAGATTTCTAAGTGAACTGCACATTCACCAAAAAAGGCCCACGTTTGTCGAAGGATCTTCGGGCCACGTTTGCCATTTCACATGTGGGCCACTTTAGGCTCACGTCCATATTGTGTGGGCCAGATTTAACCCAGCAGTGCCATGTCATTGCTGGAAGTGGCCCACGTCTGTATGCTGTCTGAGTGTGAACCTGAGTCACAGCAGCCTGAGAAACCTAAAGCCATCTTTATTCATTAGACGCTGGTGTTGTTTTTGTTGCACGTTGCTGCCGCTCAGAGGCCTGTCTTGTCGTCTTGTCGTCTTGTCGTCTTGTCGTCTTGTCGTCTTGTCGTCTTGTCGTTGAGGCCTGTCTGTGTCTGTAGCTCCCGCTGACATCTGTTGTTGTAATGTAGCGTCCGGGACCGTGAACGACAACAGGAGCTGATTTATATAAGCTTCTCTTTTTTAGTGCGAGTCTTAAGGTAATTATGAAGCGGTGATGGTGGGGAGTTGCTGCTACTAATTGCACCTTCCCTGATCTGTAATGAAGGCCAAACAGCGTGAGCGGGGAAATACTGCGCGTTGGAGGCAGTGAAAAAGGAGCGCGGGCAGCTGAGCTTGACCAGTTAGTGTTGGTTTAGCTCTGGGCTGGAGCTCCTCACCTGCTGTTGCGCTGCGTCTTTAGCCAATTTCTCTTGAGTAATTAACTGTGATGCCACATACGGCGCCAACGATGGAGAATCCGACCGGATGTGGAGGTGGAGGAGCCCCCCCCCCAACCCCCCCGCGGTGACCGGAGCTACGAACACCCAGTGCGAGCGTAAATGGGATGACTGGAAAATTCTTTTGACATGGACAATTAAAAGCAAATGTTGTTTCCACATGACACAAATGAGTGCAATTAATCACCAACGAATGAATTATTGGGGAAGACGAAGTAAATCTGGTAGATTAAGCACAGCTGGAATTATTCCCAGTGTTTGTGTCAGTGCATTAAGGTGTTGTGAAGAAAACAACTATACTGAGCTCATAAACAAAATTAAAGTGGGGTTTTAATGACACGCGACATCCTTAATTATTATGGTTTCATCATTTATTTTTTTTTACCTACATTTTTATTGTTTATTTTTAACCACATTTAATTTCATTAATCTTTTACTATTTTTTACTGATACTATTCTGTTTATATATTTATACTTTTTTTGTTTATTGACTGTTTTTGTTTAATTATGGGTCTCAAGATGTCAAAAGATATCATATGTTTGTGTCAAAGAACTCTCAGTTACATTAAGGGCTACATTAAAAAAAAACAATAATTGGCAACAAATTGTATTCTTTCAAACTAAATTGAGTAAGTGATATGAAAATAACTCACAAACTTTCAGATTTAAAAAAATAACAATAAAACTCAATGTCACTTGAATTAGCACGTGATATGAAAGCGCACTTCACTTTGAATTAACTGATGAACTTTTAAAATATGTACTGCATATTTGGCAACAACCAAATGAATTAGGTTCTTTCAAAACAAATTCAACAACTTTCGTAATTTTATTTGGATTGAACTGTTAAAAATTGAAGTAATTTGTGTCAAACCGTTTACTTTTGTCAATGTGGACTGAAACTCTGCAGCAGCAAAGAAAAACAGCATGTTAAAAAGTAAATTACACAGCAAGAGCAGAAAATATTAGGGGTGCACAGCAACACAGCAGGCTAAATAAGCTGCTACCTCCTTGGCTTTTATGCTGGCGCCCTCTACAACTATATATTTTTTTTTATATTTATTTATTTTTTGCCGTAATGAAAATGTAGATCTACATCTGGTGCAATATTATGTTTTGTGCAGTTGGGGGCAAAATCTGGCTTATTCTCACATTCCCTTTAATCCCTCTCAAATATGTTTTTAATCTCATTCACCTTCATTTTCACTTTCATGTACAGCATCATTTTTAATATTATCAGCAGTTGCATGTATTTACAGTCTGTATGTGTGTGTATATATATGTATATATACATATATATACACACACATACAGACTGTGAATACATGCAACTGCTGATAATATTAAAAATGATGCTGTACATGAAAGTGAAAATGAAGGTGAATGAGATTAAAAACATATTTGAGAGGGATTAAAGGGAATGTGAGAATAAGCCAGATTTTGCCCCCAACTGCACAAAACATAATATTGCACCAGATGTAGATCTACATTTTCATTACGGCAAAAAATAAATAAATATAAAAAAAAATATATAGTTGTAGAGGGCGCCAGCATAAAAGCCAAGGAGGTAGCAGCTTATTTAGCCTGCTGTGTTGCTGTGCACCCCTAATATTTTCTGCTCTTGCTGTGTAATTTACTTTTTAACATGCTGTTTTTCTTTGCTGCTGCAGAGTTTCAGTCCACATTGACAAAAGTAAACGAGATATACACACAAGACAAAGCCGACAACAAATACTGAAATTAACAAAGGAATGAAAAACAACTGAATGAAATGTTTGGAAATGGATATGAAAATATCCCTAAATGCTTTCACAACCAAGCAAATCTGCTGTGTCTCCAGACATCTGTTCAGTTGATCTGAAAACACTGCTTGAGCAGAGCAGCTTAACATAAAGCACACATGTGTTTGTACAGTCAATCTAATACAGTACCTGTACATACAAAGATGAACTTTATTCATCCAAAAAACCTGAAATTATTGTGACATACCCTTATATCACCCCCTTTAAAGTCTTACATTTTGGATATAATAATTTCCCTGCTTTTAAATGGCTGTTGGATTGATAATCATCATATGTAATATACCGGATACATTTGTGAAATGCACATAATATTCTGAATTAAATGTTATATTTTTTGATTAAAAAAATCTATTAAAAAAAAGTCTTTAAGTTACAAAGTTAACTGTTTGTGTTGTAGCAGAGTTTTACCATGTTTATAGGCAATTTCATTGTTTCTAACACACGTAAATAAACAGTAGATATTTTATTTTACAGTGTATTTACAGTGTATTGTCACTCTCACTCTTTGAGAAGCAAAAAAACATGTCAAAATAAAACCAAGATATATCGAGACATAAAATATTCCGATATTATTTATAAGCCATACTGTCCAGCCTTACAGAAATATTGATTTGATTAATATTGTGATACGTGTCGGCATCAGATGATATAAATGTTGTGATGATGATAAAATGTTCTGATAAAAATCTATGTTTTTATCGCCCTCTCTGGTCAAACACCAGCTACTACATTCAGATTTTGTTATCGCCTTTCTTAGTCCATGCTTGCGTCACTGGTTCACTCTTTCATCGCCCACCCTCTTGTCCAATCAGAGCGAGGCCCATTGTATCAGACTCCTCCCCCTTTTATAAACACCAGGGCTGTCACTTAGACGTCTTTTCTCTCTGATTTTGCTACCAGGCCACACCCCTTTTTAAAATTAGGTATTGGGAGGAGTTAGCCACGCAAGAGTTTAGTTACCTTTTCATTTTTTGGCACTTTTTAAATAAACGGCATTATTATTATTATTTAATAAATGCAGCCAGAAAATAAACAATTCCTCTGCATCACTTTAATTTATATATATATATATTTGTTGTTGTTATTATGCATAAGCACTTAGAGATATCAATAGAGAAAATTCAGATTCTGATACAAGGTATAAATGGAAAAGTTGCCCAGAATATACTGTATTAAAGCTCCATGAGACAGAATGTCAGTTTTTGAAGTGGTAATAAATACAAAGTGTATTTGAAGCATTTGTTACTGGGCAGGACCTTGTTTTAGTAATAAAAAGGTGCATCAAATGAGCACATTAAAACATAGATAATAGAGATACGACACAACAAGCCATGGCGGGTATTAAAACAGTGAGGTGACGCCGCGTTTAAGCGCCGAGTCACACAGGGAAGGGTTTTCTGTCGAGTGAGTGACACAAAAGCAAGATTAGGGGATCAAGTGCACTGCGAGATGACAGAGAGGATTTCAGCGGAACTGACGGCACATTCAAGTGTTTCCGAGAGGAAGCGAAGACAAGAGACGGGGGGGCGATCGCCGTAAGAGATTTGAAGGGTCAAGATTAAGCTGTCTGATTATGAGCAAGAGTGAAATGAAGCAATTTAGAAAATATATGCTGATGCAGTGTGAGTGGAAGGAGGGGAACCAGGAGGACTGTCAGACAACAGGCTGGATTCAGACTGAATTGCACTTATTGGCCACTTTATTAGGTACAGATGACAGGAGTGACACTTCTGTTGCTGCAGTTAGAGGGTGATCTTCTTCGTACCTCGCGTGGTAACGAGTGCTTATTTGACGTGCAGCTGATTTTTCTACGTCTGTTGTAAAGTATGATCATTTAATACTTTCGTACACAAGCTGCCAATTCTTCACAGAACTCATAAAGAATCCACATTCCTGGTGATATAATTTGCCGATTGTTTCTAATAGTGTCCATAGCAACGCGTTTTTATGGCAGTGTCATTTCACCCTGAGCAATAATCCCTCCAAGTGTAATTTCTGCCCAAGCGTTTAGACTCACGGCGATCGATTGTGTTCAGTGAATGATCTGCTCAGAAACCCATCATCTACTTTAATAATGTCACTCACCGCCACATTCCCTCTGCTCGGTTTCCATTAATACTCAGCCTACGTGACGTTGTCAACATTCACTGCTCAAACAACAGGGCCTTTGAAGCGTGGCTGCTTCGCAATCGGGTCATTTCATCAATTTATACCATTGAACCTATTTAACATATTGATATGCAGTTACCCTGTAATGTGTGCGGCCTTTTATCCCTCCATCCCTCCTTACGTCTGTGTGAAGGAAACTCCAGGGGAGCTTTTTTATTTTTTTTTCCTTTAGATCTTCTGCCATTATTTATCATGTGACATTTAGCCGCGGCCCCCGATAGCTGGCTGCTCTCCGCTTTAATTAATGGTTCAACCTCTTCACTGGATGACAAATTGACTGTTTTGTGCCTTGGAAAAGTGGTGGAACATGTCTAGTCCTCACTGTTCCTCGTCGCCAACGGTGGGCTAACACCACGGAGAAGGAGCTGGGGCTGGCATTTTAGTCGAGTCATGGTGGAGCCGGGTCAAAGAAGCAGCTGGATTAACTGCAGCAGTTCCATTGCAGCGAGGTTTTGACTGTAGGGAGCAGGAGTAAACCTTATCATAGTCTAAAAATACCCTGCTTGGAGGGGAGTGGTACTTTCTAAAAAGTTCAGGAACCGTTGGGGTTTGTCAGTGCAAACATGGCTGCCAAGAAGAGGCAGCGAGTAAGAAATGTAATAATACTAAATGTAAATATTGCTGTTATTATTATATTAATGTTACATTTTTCTCACTAAAAGTCTGTGTATTGTAAACCCGACACAGTCTTGCACCAAACTCCACTTTTGGCTTTTTTCTGCTTCGTTTAGTAAGTTAAGTTCATGTGGAGCTTAAAATACCTAGCGCTTTCATCTTTGCTTATGGTGCCTATTTGTTTCGGTCTTGTTTGCAAATAAACAAGACCAAGGGTTACAAGACCTGGGTCTAACGCTATAAAGCTAACCAACAACAATCAACCATAAATGGCACAACCAGCAGTTTGAATCAAGTGCTTTTGTGATGTCTACACTCGTGCAATGATTCAAACATAAGCCCCTTTTGCACCAAAATTATGTTACAGCGTTACAGTGCCACATACGGGACTGGGTTATGTAATACAACATTTTAGAGTCGTTTTGGACGTTTTTGTGTGTATGAAGACATTTCTTTAAATGATGCTGGGTTCATGGAAAACATTGTAAAGACGAAAAAGAAAATGCTGGTAAAGGGAAAGTTCTGTTTCCTTGTATATAAGTTCCTTGGGGGAAAAGTCCCTTGTAATTTGCTCAAAAGAAACAGATTCACTTGAGTCTCTTGAGTTTACAGTAAAATAAAATAAAATTGTCCTCTTGTTGTGAATCTTTGATAGTGTTTCCTCGTCGTGCTGTTCTTTTGTTAAGTTCCCCATGACCTTCTGTTGGTGCAGATGCGAGATGTGCGACTCGGTCTGGTGCAGCAAATGGCTAATGGTCCATCCCCTGGTTATTTTACGGCAGGCTGGAGAATATGTCCACTTTGCATGGTTCCCTACTTCCATTTTTCAAACTTCGCCTGAGTTGGGGAGGTTGGGGGTGGTGGTGACACAGCTTGAAACGGGTTTTTGGGAAAAGCAGCAACACAAATGGAAGAGTAGGCCCAGATGATACGATCACTTTGTTCAGCATGAACACTCGTGCAAACATGTTTGATTGTGGTGGTGGTGGTGGGGGGCTGCGGTTGTGTGGGACAGGCAGTGAGGCATCTGTGTACGATGAGATGGTGTAAACAGGCAGATTGGGTGCTACTGAACGTTAAGTCATTGAGATTTCATGCTGTCTGGATTTATAGAGTCGCACAGCATCGACATATTAACCTGCACTCCTCTGAGGCCTGCATCACAGAAATGACTGAGCTGTGAACATCATGAAAAACCACTTACACCACATATTTTACCACATAGATCTCTTTCATTTTAGCCCCTTTTATGCTACATTAAAAAAAAATATGTTTGATGCATTACTTTTGTTTCCAAGGGGAAATGAAGTTAATGTCGCTTTGTAAACATGTCACTCTCTTGCATCGAACACCCCTGAAAAAAATCAGCGTTTTAACTCGTGCAGACACGTGACCTGCTGCCTCATTTAGTAAGTTTGTATCACTGAGTTAAAGCTGAAGGGAGAGTTTCAACCCCTGATGTCACTAAATAACACGTTTGAACTTACTGATGGAGGCAATAGTGGATTAACAACCCCCGCATGCTGTGATGTAAAATCAGTGATTTCCACTATGGACTTTGGTGCAGGAGATGGAATGGTTTATAAAAACCTGAATCAGTCCATCAAATACATACGTATGTTTATCCAGACAATGTTGTTGACTCTGGTTTAAACTTAAAGGAGCTGAACACGTTTTTATTTTCAGTTTCAGGCACATTTCTCAGCCACCTGTCTCTGTTTTAATCAAGTTTTCTGTGTCTATACTGAAGGTAAAACATGACTTATGGTAAAACAGAAATATAATACTTTTGCCTGCTCATCAGTTGTAACTCAATAGGCTCTCACATATTGATAAAGTGAAAACATTTAATATATTTTTTTTTCTTTCCAAAGTTGAACCTTATTTTCACTCAAATGTTTGAAAAGTTTACCCTCACACACTCCCCTGTCTGTAGAAGATGTAACAGAATCCAAAGTCCGTCAGAGGTCAGAGGAACGTCCTTCAAAGACGTGACGTGAAGCACAGATTTGAGGTTGGCCACAGATATTTTAACTCTTGCACTGGAGGTTTCTGAAACCACTTTGTCCTCCTTAATTCTTCATTTAGATAAGCTTGGACTGAGCAGTCAAGGGAGAAGGGCCCCAGTAAATGAGCTGACCAAAAATGTAATGCTCTCCGTGGCTGACTGTCTTCTTTCTACTCACAGGATCTCTGGATATGTGTGTATGTACTGGAATCTGAAGATTGTAAACCACTGTCTCTCCCATACCAAACTCCATTGAGAAAATCAACATTTTTAGCTCAGAGGGACACAGGAGCTGCAGGCTTACCACTGCCTGGTTTGATAAGCTTGTGCCACTTAGGGAAAATCCAAATGATGGATTTCAAGCCCCAGAGTCAAAAAAAAAAATTACATATTTGAACTTACTAATGGAGGCAGCAGTGGAGCAACAACTCCTGTGTGCTGTGATGAATGGACTTTGGTGCAGGAAGTGAGTGCTTTACAAAGTGATGTAAACTTAATTTTCCAGTCAGAATAGGTTGTCTACTGTCACGATAAATTGTTATTTGAGAAGATTACTAATTTTTAAGGTATAGTTAACTTAACAGGTATAGATGATACTTGGTAAGTAGTCCGCATAATTCTTTTCCTGCCTTTACGCTACAGTTTGTCATTCACTAATTCAAACAACACATCTATGTGCAACACTTCCACTCACACTTGAAGTGAAGCTGGAAATCAAACCCTCAGTCTGCCTGTTGAAAGACGACTTGCTCCCCCCTCTGATCCACAGACAAATGTTTTCCCTTTTGTCTCCAACTGTAAGAGCGAGCCTATTCCTTTTCAACCACACATCCAAAAGCCTGAACTACTCCTTTAATGTTATTTTTTAAAAAAAAAATTGCAGAAATTCTGTCTAAAAATTCTGTGTTTTTTTTTTTTTAATGATTGTGAAACGGGCACACCAACCAAAACATCCTCACATTGGAATCTGCATGCACTTAAAAACAAAAACGAGGCTAATGAACAGGGAAGCCTCGTTTCTCTCTAATGACAGCACATGCAGCGCGTTTGTTACGCCGGCTGCAGAAATGCCTCCCTTTTTTCCACCACTACAGCTGAGTGGGTGAGGACTGGGCGAGCGACAGCGCGGCTCCCTAATGACAGTCTCCTGCGGAAGGGACAACTGTCTCCGCTTTCAGCCCTGTACTTCCTTGACAGCCCCCGGGATCCCTTTGTCCTGCTGTAAACTATTCTGAAGGAAGGACATTTAATTGCCCGGCACACACTAATGAGTTTGCAAACTAATTAAAGGGGCTATATTACGCCCTGTGGAGGCCCACATCACTAAGAAAGCCAGGGACATCTTTAATGAGGAGCCTTGATAACCCTTCAAAGGAGGGATGTGTAGTGTCTGTAATGATGCCCAGGGTAAAGCCAAGCTCAGCCACAGAAAAGTGTGTGTCTATGTGTATATATATATATATATATGTATGTGTGTGTAATATGTGTGTCCCTCACCTTGGGTGTGCGGAGACTTGCAAGCAGATGCCAAGTGTTTTCAGTCCATCGCCCACAGCTACTTACCTACACGTCCTAATCAAAGACTTTCACTCTCCTTCCAATAGGTTCAAAGAGGTCACACCCCACCTCTCCTCTCTGTGGGTGGCGCACACACACACACACACACACACAGGTCTGCTGCATGTTTCATTTTCTTCTACTGTATTATTCACTTCAGAGTCATTAAGGAATCAGAGGAGGATTCCCCCCCCCCCCAAATCACCTCAAACGACCTCTAAGCACTGGATATCACTGCCGATTTCCTGAATCAATTCAATTCTGTGTTCAATTCAATTTGACTCATTTAGAGATGTTTCTGTTTCCATTCCTATTCTGAGATTTTTACAGAAAATTTGAATCTCTCTCTCTGACCTGCTGTCTCATTAAAAGTAGTTTAATTAATTCACTTTTTTATTGAATAAAACTCACACAATGTGATTGTAATTATCAAGTTGCCCGGCAGAGGGTGCTGTAAGCGCAGCTTTGCTCATTAGAAAGAGACAACAATGATGTGATATTATGTTGTTTTGCGGTAACAATTTGTGGGAACAATTTGCACAAACAAATCGATCAGACATTCATGACACAAAGCAGCTAAATAACATAGGATGTTTGTTTTACACCTTAGATTGAATGAAATTCAATGTTAGCTTAGCTTATAGCTTCAGTGGAGTTATCATGGTCAATACTAGCACGGTTTGTGTATAGGCTTCAAGAATAAGGTATTATAAAAGAGTGGTTTATAAGTTTTTATGAATCAATCAATTCTCACCCACAATTTTCCAATAATTGCAATAACATATTTTTTGTCAGTATAATTCTGACATGATTGCCCCGACCCCAACACAGTGAAAGTTGTTTTTTTCTAACATTAACATTCAATTATAAGGTTTAATAACAAGATTTTTTTTTTTTTAACTTTACATCATTTTTGTTGACGTACATAATGCTTTTGCAACAATAGTTTGCCTCTTTTCTTTTGGATGTTTTGCCAATTTGTCTTTAGTAATCTGAGAAAAATTGAAAGCAATCAAGCCGGCCCTCAGCTACCGCCCTGCCAGCAGATGGGGCCATACTCCATGTTTTAAAAATTTTGACTATTGGAGTGGCCCTGTTCTTTTCAATCTGCAAGGTCCTTTGTTAATTTTTCATCTTTGATGTGTCTTATGTTGGTATGTTAGCATGCTCAGACGAGTATGTGCAAATCAACAAGATGGACGCCAAATTCAAAATGGCCGACTTCCTGTTGTGTTGAGGCCATGGTCCCGATTGTTCGTCTTGAGCTGTGTATTTTCACCAACTTTTATTACATTTTGTCCTGCCAGGATTCACCTTTTGGGGGCGCTACGGAGCCATTTTTGTCACAGTTTTATGTATTCCCCTTATTTTATGAAATTGTTTATGTTACGATTTGTGTTTTCATCAACATTTAGTGCCTCAAAAACTCAGTAACTCTGTCAAAAAAAACTGTCGTCCAACATTTTTTAAATAACATCGCTATAATATTGTGACTTGTACATATTTTTGTCATGATAATGCGGGAAGGAAATGCTCACATCATCCCTGTTGCCTATTTACACGTCAGAATAAACAAAAAATCCCTGTGCGCCGTACAGAGGAGAATTGGCCCGGGCATTAGTGGGACAGATGGACAGAACCCGCCATCAGAACCAATGAAGGTCATGATTAGTCCTCATTTTGGATTTCATTAAATCACCGGGGGCACTTTATATTTTCAAACAAATAAAATTCTTTTTCACAGTGGCTGAGGTTCAACCGTCGCTGTCCGTCATGTCTGAGCTCCCGCTGTGGCTCGACGCCGCCCGCAGCCCTTTTCTCTGCACAGTCACTCCCTCCACCCTCCAATAAACAAGTGCTTTCCTGTTTTTATTTATCTTTACTTTATTTATTTATTTTTTTGTTTTGGTCACAATATTTTCCTCCCAGACAGTGACGGCTGTTATTTCGCCCATGGCTCCTGTCAAAACTAACATGGCTTAATTGACTGCGAGCGAATGAGCTCCTGGATTGATCCTGTCAGGCTCCTCAGGAAGTGATGCTGCTCCATCTGTGAGGCACAACTCCAGCGACAGCAGCAATCTGTTGCTTGGGAATGAGCCAAGGTTTAAAAGAAAAAAAAAAAAAAAGTAAAAAAAAAATAAGTAAATAAAAATGTACAGAAAGTACCTCAGGCGCTGTGTGGATTCTGATCAGCTGTCAGTGATGATACACTCAGATGAACACGCGGAAATAAAGTAGCTGCAGAAGCTAGACATCAACATATACGCCTGGCAATTTTTGCATCATGGTTAGCAATGTCACATTCAGGGAGGCTTTTCTTTTTCTTTTTTTTTCCTTTCCCCTGAAGGTAGAGGCAGGGAATCAGAATGGTTTTGTTTGGCTTGTTAGATGTTTGATATCACGGTGAGGTTTATCTACTGCTGTTATTTGTCTGGTAACTTTGGGGGGTGTATTCT
This sequence comes from Brachirus orientalis, assembly GCA_016785285.1. Lineage (NCBI taxonomy): Eukaryota > Metazoa > Chordata > Actinopteri > Pleuronectiformes > Soleidae > Brachirus > Brachirus orientalis. Next base: position 1,463,879 of record JAFBJR010018220.1, read on the forward strand.
GTCATCTTCAATAATGATAATTCTTTCGTAATCTGTTAATCTGTCCATTATTTTCTCAAAGAAATCCACTTCTTGATTGGTCCACAAACAGAAACCGATACATGGCGATATTAGATCTTGTTGCAAGCAAATAGCAATTCTATCCATTGCTGTTCTATGCTCTTACATTGACGCATTTATCATTTATTTCTCCATTTTTTTTAGTCCTCAGCCATATCACACTATGTTGTAGTCCGCTTCAAGTCCGCCCGAGGGAAACAGCCAATCGACCAATCATAGCAAACTACCAGCAGTGTCGTGGATTTCTGTCTTTCTCCACTGTTATCTCACCGTAAACGCCCTCCTTTTGGCCAGGCAACTTCTAAGAACTTCTGCCAACGTGTCAGAAGCATGGACTGTTCACTTTAGAGCGCCTTCATTTGTTTAAATATGGATATTTGCCCTAGCATATCGATTATTGTTATATTCTGGGTGTGATTTGCTGGGGGGGGGGTATGATGGTGAAGTGCACCAGTATTCTCTCCTTTACGGTACACCTACTGAAATGGTCCAAACCTAGCAGTCCTATTTCACGGTTTTCAAAATAAAATCTAAGACGAACACAACATGCTGAAAAGAAAAATGTTACATTTTATGTGAAAACAATTGCATATTACCATTTTGATATATTATCATCATAATTTAATATAATTATGTCAAATAAAACATTAGTAAAATGTATTGTTTATGTAGTGGAGCTATATTTTTATTTTGCCTGTCTTGCACATTTGGTTGCATATATTTATTAATACACATATTTCCTTACCTTATTTCTATTTTTCTTCTACTTCTAAATTTTTGGCTGCTCTAACACGGCAAATAACCCTTTGTGGTATAAGATTTTATCAGTAGTTTATGATTTCACCGTCATTGGACTCAGTACCTTGTGCACTTTATACACAAGTAATAAAAAAGTACTTTTACTGTGCTCTTTTGGAGTAATCCAAACTTTCAACCCCCCCCCATTTTTTTCACAAATTGCACCCTGGTTGTATCATATGACCAAATTTATATTTTGACCCACCCCTAACAGTGACAATCCTATCTTCATGAAGTTGCTTGATAATAAAAGACTGCCCATTTATCATCTGTTTTCCTCTAAATGTGAAAATATATTTTTTAAATGGACGTAATTTTCTAGTGCGCTAAAACTAGTGAGTGAAACCATTAGCAGTGTCACCCCCTGGTGGCTTTCCTACAAAATGTCACTTACTGCTTAGCTTCTCCCTGTGGACTGGACGTCTCGATCCCTCTCACCTTTTCACTCTCTGCCCATTCATCCCTCGGTTCATCCGTTCAGCTGGAGGTCCTGTATGTCCTTGCGATGCCGCAGCGGCGCCTTCCGGTGTGATTAAATATTTAGTCGGCGGGTTCTGGGACGGGGCGGGGGAATAATCTCGGAGACAGCTGCTGCGGCACATCTGGGTGTCACTGATAGCTGAGGAAGGTGTGCAGCTGGCGTTGCTGCGGAGGAGGGAGACTTAAAGAGACACAGCTGTCAATCAGCCGGGCGACGCGCGGGGAGCGAGACTCGGCGCCGTCCCCGCATAGTGGGGCGGCTCACGCGGAGTGACGGCTGACAGACTGAGGCTGTCACTGTCGTCTGAGCCCAGTGCACTTTTTCCATGGCGACTGTATGCTAATGCCGCGCAGAGCCACAGCCTATACTCTGCTAATTCTACCCATTCTTTCTGTCTCTGCTGCATTTTTATATCGAAGGCCAACTGAGCCCGATCCGAACCCGACTCATGTCCTGTATTTTTGTGTCCGAGCCTGAACCTGACACAGAGTTAGCTAAAATGTACTCTGATCATCACTGTGGTTGCTAGCCTTTATTTATGGTTACAGCAAATGATAAACAGGGTTCCCATGGGCCCTTAAAAACCTTGAAAGCTTGTGAATTTGAAAATATATATATCATAAAATAATAATAAGCCAAGGCCCTTGAAAATAACCCAAAATAGATATGGGTCTAAGTGCTTGAATTTTGTGCAAGAGAGAAGTTGATATTTAGGTAAAAATGTCTTTAGTTTGCTACGACGCCACCTGCTGTTTTATGCGCCCTGATAAACGTTATCATTATATCCAGTAGGAAGCAGCTACTGAGCGCACACACACACACTACACACCTTATGAGTTATCACCAGCACTTATGACTCTAATAAAATGTCAGACTCCCCATTAACGACCGTCAGTTCTTCTTCATTAACTCTTGTTGAACTGTAACCACTGTTAACTATTGACATAATCCGCCCGTGGTGGTTTATTTTTGAGTAGTTGTGGAGGAAAATGATAAACATCCACCGCAGATAGATTTAATAGTCCGCGTGCTGCGTTCGGTGTACTGTCGTAAATTGTGGAAAAACCCCAGGTCGTAACAGAAACGCTTGGTCAAAGACTCATCAGTTTCCACCTACTTTCGCACGTATTCTACTTATTTTCACACGTATTTTCAAATGTGTCAACACTCTACCATTTTATTTGGCACATTTAATATGAAGGTGACCCCATTATCAATAATTTGAAATTACTTTTAAAGACCATTTTATTTTTTTATTTTTTTAACCATTTTAATATTTTACTTTTATGGTGAGTTTCTGGTTTTACCTTTCACCCTGTAAAGCACTTTGGTCAACAAAGTTTGTTTCTAGACATAAAGTTGACTTGTTTTTCTTTTTTTCCCGGCGTTTCTGTCGACCGCAGCTTTTATGACTCCCCATGATACTTTCACTTCCTGCAAGGAGACAGTTTGGCTTTTTTGTGTTTTTTTTTTTTAAAAAAATGGCACTGATCCTTGCTGAGGTTTACCGGTAACAGGATGGAGGCTGCAGGTGAAATGTGTCAGAACGTTTGAGGAAGATTGATTGTGAAAAGCTGCCCGCGTTCCTGCACTCGTCTGCCAGCAGCGTGGACTCGGAGGCTGGACGGCGGCACTGCGAGGCCGTCCGGCCTGAAAATCACTTTGTGTTGTTGGTTGTCTCTCAGGCACATGCAGTATGGATGCGTCTGCGCCGGGCTCGGGCCCTCTCGACACCGTGATTAATGGCACTCGCTGCTCTCCCCATCTCATTCTGTTACTGTCAGAGTTAAGTGGGCCGAAGACAATAATAAACAGTCAGTCTTCTGTGAACCCCCCCCTAACACGATCATCCCACCCCACCCCACCCGGTTCCCCCATTCCAATGAGAAAAAGAGGAAGAGAGATGGAGTGAGATAAAGACGAGTGTGTGTGTGTGTGTGTGTGTGTTGCACAAGACGACAAATGGGGAGTTAAAGACGCAGGAACAGGCCTCACTAATGGAAATGGAGAGTCGGCGATATGTCAGTGGAGCAGATTGTGTCTCCTGAGAGTGTAAAGACCTCCGCACCAGTTTTAAATGTTCACGCAGAGCAACCTAATGTGGGTTTTAGCTTCTCCGGGACAAACATTATATGCTCACTTAGCATTTTACAGCCTTAAACATATGCTGTGCCTCTGTACGTTACCCCTGAGTTATTATTTTCCATCTATTTCCATTAAGGAGGAGAATGAAGTAGCAGAGCCACACGATCACGCAACGAAGGAGAGGAAGAAGAAGAAAGGAAAAAAGAATAATTCGGTGTTGTGGAAATAAAAAGGAAAACTTTGACATCAGTTAATAAAGAGTTGATCTTCACTATAAACACTTTGTGCTTTCCTGGGAAAACTGGTAATTACGTCAGAGAGGACAATTGAAACTCACTATACATGTAATATTATTTTTCATAGTTTGTTTAGAGTTTTTAATCTTAACTAGTAGTTTTATTTTTGTAGTTTGGGGTATTTTTAATGCTAACTTCATTGGTAGTTATATTGTTTAAAGGTTTTTGGTGTTTTAAAGTGTTTTTGACATTAACTGGTGACTTTATTTTTGTGGTTTGGGGTGTTTTTAATGCTGACTTCATTGGTAGTTATATTTTTTTAATAGTTTTTGGTGTTTTAAGTGACATTAACTGGTGACTTTATTTTACAGTTTAGGGTGTTTTGAAATGTTTTTGATGTTAACTTCATTGATAGTTATATTTTGTTAATAGTTTTTTGTTGTTTTAAAGTGTTTTTGATGTTTACTGGTGACTATTTTATAGTTTGGGGTGTTTTATGGTGTTTTTGATGTTAACTTCATTGGTAGTTAAGTTGTTTTAATAGTATTTTGGTGTTTTAAAGTGTTTTTGACATTAACTGGTGACTTTATTTTTATAGTTTGGGGGTGTTTTATGGTGTTTTTTTGACATTGACTTCATTGGTAAAGTTTTATTTCCATGGTGTCACTTTTGGTTTCATTTTTCGCAGTAGTTTTACTATGTTTTCAGCGGTTTAATATGTGTAGTTGTCAATGTTTTTAACCTGCATTTATATTGCTCAATGTGATAAATTAAATTGATTGAGAGTAGGTGAAGAAAGTGGGATTTTTCCCACAAAGTTAAACAAGTTGGTTCAGACACCCTGAGTTCCTCACCTGCTGTTTCAGTCACAAAAGTCTTCCTTCAACTCCAGCCTCCTCCTGTCTTCGTCGCTGGGCCTGTCATTTTTCTCTGCCACATTCTTTTCAGTCGAGTACTCTTTCTTTCTCTCTGTGTTCCCACAAGACACTGACCAACTTGCCTCACAGGCGACTCACTTCTCAAACAGCAGCAGCAGCAGCAGCAGCATCACTTCATCCTCTGAGGAGTTTCATTCACAGGCAGAAATAAATGGCCTAACTTTAAGTTCCAGTCACTGACCTCGGTGTCAGGGTCTCAGAAGCCTCCATCGAGGCTGCAGGACCCTTCACCTCCTTCACCACCTCCTCTTTCTTCCCTTCCCTTCTTACCAAGGACGACCTGCCTCACATCCTTCGACTCAGTGACCGAGAAATTCAGGCCCCTCGTCGTCCCCATCCTCCTCACTCCTGCTGCTGCTGCTGCTGCTGCTGGTGCTGCTGCTGGATTGTCTTTGTGTCTACCGGAGTGTTCTCGGAGAAATGCAGTGCCGTGATCTCATCACACCGAGCCCATTGTTTTCACTCTCATGCACACTGTGTAATAGCCACAGAGATAAGGGGATGATTCAGACCTTTCACGGGAAGGAAATGTGAAATAGTCTGCCTGTGAAAAAGTGAAATTACTGTTTTGATGGCTTTTGATGGCGGGGGGCATAATTGCTGGATGGAAGGAAGGATGGAGGGTGAAATACACATTGGAGATTAGTATTTGTAACACTGGCGGTGGTTGGTAGGAGGCCTGCAGAAGGTTATGAACGCAGTGGGTAGTTCTAATGAAGCTGCCATGTATGTAGACGAGCAGCACGACCAAAATAGCCTCATTGTTCTTTTTTCCACTGCAACCTTTGCCCCTCTGGATTGAAACTACATTCCTGATGCTAGCGCTGATTATGATATTGTTTCCAGGCTCATCGCCATAGCAACGGTGATTAATTTCACATTGTTTGTGTGTGTGTGTGAAATAGTTGCTAGATCCTTCAGGAATGAGGAAACGAGCTCCAGTATTTTTGGTAACCGGCATTAGGCTCATCAACACATGTGGGTCTGAGGATTACAGTGTGTGGTAATGACAGGGGCAAAGCGTAAATAGTATAAATACTCCATGGGATTATAATTAGCCTTACTCTGTGCATTTAGACACACTCAAGTGGAACTAAAGCCTTTTTGACTTCTGGAGACAATTTCATATTAATTGGATGCCTCCACTCTTTTACTGTCGACCTCTTGGGTTTGTTATTTATTTATTTATTATTATTATTTTTTTTAAATCTGCTGACAAAATGTGCAGTAGTGGAATAACAGGGACAGCATCGTGGATTAGCATTAACAACTTCGCCAGCTCGAATAGAAGAGATGTCCCCGCCATCATCACCATCATCTCGGTCACTGATGGCGTCGACAGGCATGAGGTTTTTTTTTACATCCGATGTATCCTTAGAATTTCTCACATTCTAAGGATACATTGGATTATTTTTAATGTGTCAGACACACAAAATATGATACTGTTGCCCCTTTGAATTTGACCGATAATATGTCACCTACTGCATCTTTAACCGTCATATTATTATCAATATTATTATTATTATTGAATTTTGGCATTAAAGGCCAAAAAAGCCTATAAATGCAAGTCAACACTCAACTGTTTTAATTGGAAGGGGACTCCACTATCAATAATTTGAAATCACTTTTAAGGACCATTTTATTTGGAAGCATCTCACTTATTATTACAGCTTACATTATTTTTAATGTGTCACACATCCCTTGCTGTGCACAGTTGATACCCACAACGACTTGCATTGTTTTTCTATGCATGTTTGTGTTGTGAGGAGCTGAAAATATGTATATTTTTTAATTAATCGGGTCGTTTTCCAACAGGAAGGAGAAAGGTTGGGGGCTACGTGCCCTTTTGTCCCAATGCAAAACACTTAACTTGTCATTGCTCCAGCATGTGAATGAATGGGTGTGAATGGTAAAACTGAGTGTCACCAATATTGTATACAGTAAACACAAATCTTTCATCGTTGCACATACAAAGACTAGAAAATGGCTTCCTGTGATGGACTGGCGACCTGTCCGGGGTGTGACCTCGCCTTCTGCCCTCTGTCAGCTGGGATTGGCTTCAGCCTCAGTGACCCTCATGTGGAAGCAAAAATGGCAGCCAGTTAATTAATATATCAAAAATAGCAACATGGACAAAAGTGAGATTCACATTCTTGAATTTCGTATTTTGTGTAACAACAGCAACCCTGCCTCTCGCCCTATGTCAGCTGGAGTTAGGCACCAGCGCCCCCCACGACCCTCAGTGGGTAAAGCGTTAGAAAATGAGTGAGTGTAACAACAACACTGGAAGGACATTCCTGCTTCCTGCCCTCTTTGGTCGTGTCGTGGACTGGTCAGAGAAGGCACATGATTGTAATGCTTCATCATCAGTGTGAATACATGTTAGGCGAGGAGGAGCATGAGGTTCCCTGGTGACGCTGGGGTTTAGCTGGACACGGGGAGAATTAATCTGCCACCGTCTATCCCTGCAAACGGGCACACAAAAACACACAAAAACTCACACTCTATTTCATCTCCTATCTCAGCATTCTGCATATGTCCTCCTCCCTCTTTGTCTGCCACTCTCCCTCTCCCTCCCCACCTCATTTTATCTGGCCACAAATTCATCCCTTCTTTTTCCATCCAGAAGTGGGAGAAAGTTGTAAAGCTAATTAAGGAGCGGGGATGCGGCGGCTCGACAGATGTGCATTGAGATGGGTGTTATTGAGCAGCGGGGATAATGGTGTGTGGACCTGGTGGACAGCGGGGTTGTGTTGGAGGGAGCGCCTACCTGGGCGTGCATGTTAATCAGCGCGCCTGTCTGTTGAGAGCCAGGGAATTAAGTGGGAAGGGAAGCGTGTCGCCGCAGCTTCCAGTGAAGAGACAAGGCAGGCAAGCTGATTAAGAGCACAAATTCACCACTTTAGTGAGACAGGGAGATATGTGTGCGAAAGAGGATAGAGGGCAAGAAAAGTGAGTATTGATTAACAGAGGTAGTGGTGGTGGTGGTGGATTCCAGGAACAGACAAAAAGCTGCTTTGGAAATCTACCTACTGATGCCAAACTGACTATTTTACAGCACTTGAAGGCATCACAACACTTCAGAGTGGTAAAAAAAATCTCAAACTTGTCATTGATAAATATTAATAACTGCGTGGTTTCTGTACCCGGTGTCTACATTTCTGAAAACTCAGCTCTATCTGCACTCGCAACAAAAACTCAGCCCAGCCTAGCCTGATGAGTTTTGTGACATTCACAGTCTCCTTCACGTCCACACACACACACACACTCACGCACACACACATTTTCAACAGCTCAACAATGGAGGACAGAGAGCTCGACAGCGAGCAGAGTTTCAGCGATGGAGGCTTTTGTCTCGTCTTTGAGACGGAAACGGCCGAAGACAAAGACAGTCTAATTCCTGCTGTGTTCAGATCACCACATAACTAACCCAGACACTACTAGTACTGCTAGCTGGACATCTGACTACCCTAATTAATCATGACTACTCTTGAATTTTGGCCTATTTATTTCAGATTGGTGTCTGGTTTTAATTAGCATCACTGAGCAAAGTACCCAATCCCCATTTCTCACTGTTAATTGGACACCCTAAATTGACCCCAGCCACTGGAGGGCCACATTCAGTGTACTCCTTTGTGCCGGTCTGAATTCCAGATAAATGGGAGGGTCACATCTGGAAGAGCATTCATCATAACAATCTCTCAATCATGCTGATCATTATGAGTGGCGACCCCTAGAGAGGTAGAAGAAGATTATAATCTGAACTGTTCTTTCACGTTTTTTAACGGGAAATAACACTTTCCTATGTGTTGAAGTACATTTTAAAAGCTATACCTGTTGAGTGCCACTAGTTGTCGCAGTTGAGCACGCACGTCAGAGCGAAGCATAAACTGTGGTTATGTAAAGTTTATTCGAGCTGGTTATCAATTAAATAGTCCAGAACTGAGTCCAAGATGAGAAGGGACAGCTCTGAGTCATTTTTGAGTTCTTTCACGGCTCGTAGAACTTTCAGTGGTGGGATTTTAAGACCAGTATTTACCCAGGTCGCACTTCTCTCCTCGTTTGAAGCCTTTGAGGCCAAAAGATCAAACTGTCCTCGGTAGTAAATCCAGAGAATCACCGTTGTGCCGTCTTACCTTCATTAGCACTACTCAACCCTGTGTCGCACACATTTGGAATGGTGGAACTAGTGAACTGTCAATCAGGACACACACAACAGTCTGTGAGTATGATGGAGGGTTTTCAAAATGGCTTGTCATGTGACCATAATTAAAAAAACAAATAAACAGAAACATTTTAAGGCAGCAAATTTGAATATGGGGTCTGGCACAGAAATAGAGAAGTGAGTACTTTTCCATCAGATCTTTAATTGTAGCCTAATATACACTTCCTGTGGCTACTTCAAAATGAAATGCAGCCATATGAACTGAACCATTTGTAGTTAACTCACTACAGATACTAGGGCTTCAACTAACGATTATTTTTTTCTTAATCATTCAGTATTTTTTCCATCAATTGCAATTGTTTTGTCCATAAAATGTCTAAAAATGTTGATTGTTGTTTCCCAAGCCTTGAGGTGATGATGCTCTCAAATGTCTTATGTTATATGGAGCAAATAAACCAGTAAATATTCACATTTAAGAAGCTGAAAAATCAGAAGGCTTGTTTTAATTATTTTAAAAAGAATGAATTATCAAAAAAAAAGTTGACAAATAATTTAATAACCTGGGCATTTATCTCATTGGTTTTTGGGTGGTTGTTTTGGAGGACCTGCTCCAGTTACTGAGGGTTATGTCACATTATTGTGTTCATATTTGAGGCAGAATATTGCATATGGGGCTTTAAACATTGCTACAGTGGTTGAAACATTTGTATAAATTCCACTTCTAGTATCTCTCACATATAAAAGAAGCACGTCCCTTTTACTTAAATACCTATACTGCACAATAAATCCCTTTCACTGTTATGTAAATGCTCCAGAATACAAAAATAAGGACCGACACTGAAGTTCTGATTCGGGTTCTTGACGCTTTGTGAGCGAAACAAAAGTTTTTTTGCACGCGAGTGATTAATCATTCACTCCTGTACATAAAAATAAAAAAGATGCACAGTTCAACGCTGCCATCCTGAGAACTTTCTAATTAGAATTATCTCCCTCTTTACCGACACAGTCTGATCTAATTTCCACAGTAATTGTTGTTATTTACACAATAAAGGTTTATGGGTATTCATCAACAATTCCTTCCCCAGATCTCAGTGTCTGCTGTCGATAATGAGTGGGGGAAATTATTTTCAACAGTCAGTCATTATCTGTGTGTTCAAGTAGTCTTCCTTTTAATATGCTAATGCAGCTGATATAATCAGCTGGTAATTGTAAAACACTTGAAGTACGACACAATCGCTGGCACTCTCTCTGTGTGTGTGTGTGTGTGTCTCTGCTGAATGAAGAAATCACAGCCTGACAGTGGTGGTGGCGGCGGCGGCGCTGAGTGAGTTGCTGCGGTTGGTACCGGCACTGTGTTTGTGTTCTCCAGAGACGCCCGCCATCCGACCCTGACACGGCACAAGTCCAAACCTTACACAGCCTCCTATAGAAACGTGTAGGCTGGCGTGAAAGCCGTGTTTCTGCGTTAGCGACAACAACCACCATGTACTTCAGCATGCGCGCCGCCCCCCCCTGTAAAAATCCACCTTTGATTACCACTGATCCTCACGTACTTGCTTCATACCTGCGTGTTGTTTATGTCACGGCATCTTAAATGAATCCTTTTTATTGTGTCTTAACCAGAATGATGAAAGAAGCGTTCTCCTCGCGTCCTTCGGGGATGTTAGTGCTTTTCTGCCGGTGAGGATCGGATCCTGACTTTGTTTTTCTCCTTCGGCTGTTATTTCCCTGAAGAGAAGAGCCGAGTGAAGAGAGCCATGAGTGATCGACTCTGCCTTTATTCTCCAAGTTTTCGGGGGATTTGAAGTTATTGAAAGTCAGGGGATGGGTGACAGCTCGGAGCCGTCTTATGTGTGATGCCTATCAGGCTCTCCGGCGTGTGCACGTGCGTGCCCGTGTACGTCTAGCCTCGCAGACAGAGGGCACGGTGCTGCCGTGTCCTCAAATGCATGTTTCCTTGTGGCCAATCATCTCTGCTCACACATGACATCTCTCCCAGATTGATTTCATTCAGCTGTAGAGGGCGGCAGGATCAAACAAATGTTGTCTGAAATAGCGGCGGTGGTGCAGGGAGGAGGAGGAGGAGGAGGAAGAGGAGGAGGAGGGGTCAGGGGTTGCTTGTTCCAAAGATGGAGTGAGGGATGAAAGTGGAGAGAAGAAGAATCAGTCATCCAGTCAGCGTCGCACCATGTGGCGACATCATGCTGCAGCAGTGGAAGGTGTGAACCTACAGTCCTTTTTTGGCAACTACTCCTTTACACAGCGAGGCGGCTGATTGGTGAGGGTGTGTTGGTGGTGGTGGTTTGGATGGGGGTGCAGTCCTTTTTCCTCCACGATGCCTCTGAGTGCCCATGCGAGGAATAATGGATGCGTAATATGGAACGACAGCTTGCTGAGCGCTGTCATTAATGTTGTAATTCACTTTTAGTGTTTCTACTATTGCGCTGCAACAGGAGGCACAGATGTCACCTGAATCTGCTCCTCCTCGCAGCCAGAGCACACCCGCTTTTCACCAGCTGTCTTTGAACAAAACCCTTCCCCCTCCTCCTTACATCCTTCCCTCCGTTCTGTCCAGGGCTGTCACAGTAACTGCAAAAAATAAATAAATAAATGAATAAAACAAGACCACCACAGAGGATGAAGCTTTCCATGGGATTAAACTGGAAAATTTAAAAACTCAAGGTTTGGAACTTAAATATAGCTGGTAAATAATATGTTTTAGCATAATAACAGTTAGATTTGAATGCAAATACAGTTGAATATCACTGCTATACGTCAATCACAGGAATACAGCACTCTACTTACTGCGGGGCTGTTGAGGCCACGCCCCCTACAAGGCCGGCTTTGCTGATTCACAGATGATTTCAAGTGAATTCAAGTAAGATTTGATGATATTATGAGGGAGATATTCGATCTATGGTGTTAACGTCTAACGAGCAGCTGTTAAAGGTCACATAGAATTGTCTTTTTGAAACGAAAAATTGAGATTACTGATGTCTACTTAGATTAATAAAATAATATTTATGGTCGAAAACCTCATAGTCTCTCTGACTCCCTCTGAACAGGCACTCCTGGTGCTAATGCCCGCCCCCCAGAACACTGAGTCTCTTGTGATTGGCCAGCTACCAGCTGACTGACTGCTCCGTGGTGCTTCTTCTTCTTCCTCTTCAGGTTGAATGTTCACGCCCATGACCAGGAGTAGCTGTTGGGGGAGGGTTTGTCGCACGGCAAATGTGCTAGTTACGTAACTAAACTGGACTTTTCAAAACCATATTTGATCTATTCAATGAGCAGCTATTAAAGTAACTCAATTATTGTCTAAAAATTCACGTGGAATTTTTTGGGAAATTTATTTGAACATTTTCTGCCCATTTGCAAAACCTATGTCAAACCAGTTCAAACAGAAACGGATGTTGGGGCCCCCTTTAAGAGCAGCAGTGAGTGACAAACTGTCTTGCGACGACAGCGTATTGTGTCACTTCCTGTTTCCCTGCTGTTGCGATGTGTCCACAACAGGACATACGTTCATTTTGTTTATTTCATAACAGCCCTCATTTTATGTTAGCGACACTCATGCTAACACTTGTCGAGAACAGGGCTTCTATACGTTTACGGTTGTTGCTGTGGCGCCTGCTCTGACTCCTGTCGTCCCACTTCCTATGACGCAGGCCAAACAATAAAAGTTGTCTTTAGCATGAACTCTTTCTGGGTTTGTTTACATTTTGACTTAAAGTTTCAGGATAATTAATCATCCCTACATGTTCTGTAAGGTGTCGAGGACTGTATTTATATTGTCCTAATCGTAGCTCACTGTATAAGATGCAAATAGAACAAGTTTCCACTTTTTCCTTCCGCTCCTCTGTTTCCTCCCGTAAAGCTAATCCATCACCGTGAGTGAGAGGATGACAGCCATGTTTGGCAAAGCGTTACCGAGTGAAACGTCAGACTCTATAAAGTTTTTTTTTCGAAAAACAAGAAAGGAAGTTCTGTTTATCGTTTCTTAATAATGTTCATTCTGAAAACAACACGCCAGACTCCGACTGTCAGTCACAGTCGACCCAAACTACAAAACCATAGGAACTCAGAACAAGAACAGAAGCCTTTCTGTCTGTCTTCAAGATAAGTTTAAATTAAGAGAAGGAAGTCATAATTAGAGGGACTTGGTTTCTTTTGAAAGTTGTAAAGTGAGAATAAATGTTGAATATAGACGTGTCTCAGTGTTGGGAGTCAAACTGTGAGACAGGCTCGGAGAAGAGTTGAAGTTGTGTAGCTCTCTGTTTAGGTTCAAAAAAGCCTTGAAACGTAAAATAATTAAGGCTTAGCAGTTAATTTAAGAAAATAAAAATTAAGGATTATTTTGTATTGTTTGTTTTATTTTGGTTGGATTTGTCTATGTTTGGTTTTGTGCTATTGTTCCTGATATTCTGTGACATTTGTGTAGCAAGCTATTGTGTCAAAAAGTGTGAAATGCACTCTCTGGTTGGTTTGTCCATCCAGGCTACTGTAGAAACACGGCATCTTCCGCAAAGCAAGCCCTGTCACTAACCAATTCATACCCTAAACCAGATTTGTTTTGTTCAAATTGTGACTACTTCCAATTTATGGCATTTTTAGTTGTTATTCATATAAAATAAATTAAGTTTTTGTGTTATCTTTCACTTTAGCAAGTTAAACCGAGCATTTCCAATCTTTTATTTTCTTCACACACTCCGTCAATTAGTTCATCTTGCATATCAGCGCTTATTTTCACCCTGGCCTTCAAAATAAGAGCCACTGACTTTGGCTTTTGCCAGCCTGGGTGAAACGTCATTTTGGCTAACTCCAGAATATCCTATAAAAAGAATCACAAACTCGTGCCGTGGTAGAGGCAGACTTAACATGACGAAGACAAAGTTTTGACTTTGGCTGTTGCCTCCATTTTAAGCTCGCCTGGTTGTAAGACGCCAACAAGCGCGTTTGTAGACACATTTCTGTCGCTCTGCACGCGTCATCTGGATTATTGTAAATCTATCCAATCGTGTACAGAGGCGTTTTCATCTACGTCCGCCGGTCTTGAAAGTTCTTGAAAGTTCGTAGTGATTGTTATATCTTTTACGCTAGCTGTCATGCCAGAACTGTCAAAACAGGAATTAGTCACACTTTGCACAAGCACAGAACAAATCAGCCAATCGCACAGTATATGTAAAAATGCTCCTAGTATGTGTAAAAAATCTCATGCCAGAAATACAAAACTGTAGAACAGTTTATTATTTTGAACAATTACATTATTAAGCAAACATATTTATATGTCGTATAAATAAATAAATAAATATATATATATACATTTGTGCCAACAAACCCTCCTTAATGTTACACACTGGACATTTAATTTTAATATAAAGTTGATTTCACTCCTCCAAACGGCCATGACGAGTCAATTTACTCAAATCCCTTCAAAATTCAGCTTAAACAATGAGTGAACCCTGATATGGATGTCACGGATCATTAATCCAGGTGTGATTAGCAGGTTGTTTGTATTTCATAGTTTACTGCAGGCATATGTGTTAATATACGGAGCCCTTTGGGAAATAAAAGAAAGGGGGATGGGGGGGGGAGAGAATCCACAGGAATTTATTTTTTCTTATTTTTTTTTTTTTTCCCTTCTTAAAAATGAGCACAGATTCACTGTGAAGATCATTCTGGCAAAACCACAGAAGAAAGGGGGATGGGGGGGGGGAGAGAATCCACAGGAATTTATTTTTTCTTATTTTTTTTTTTTTTCCCTTCTTAAAAATGAGCACAGATTCACTGTGAAGATCATTCTGGCAAAACCACAGAGGGAAATGTCAGGAGCGGGGAAGAATAAAAAAGGTTCAAAGAGGGAAATAGCTGACTGCCTCTGTAAGTGAAGCTAAACTGAAAATGAAAAATGTTCATTATGTGCCCGTCAAGGTGAAAGGAAACCATCTCCTCGCCGATGCAGTTAAAATGTCGACCTCTCCTTCTCCGAGGGCAGGAAAAAAAAAGAGGAGAACTGTGCTTAGTGTGTGTGTGTGTGTGTGTATAGACATTTTGCATACTTGTATGTGTGTGTGTGACTGATGAGTGCCACCGTTCAGACAAGGGCAGCGGTGTAAATGGTGCAGCTCGGTAAAATGACCCGCACATCCGCTCCTTCTGGAGGTTGGCCGATTAATCATTCTGGCTGATTAATTGGCTCAGATAGGACATTTTATATCTGTATCAGCAGACGCTGACTCAAACACATATAACGGATCAGTGGCTGTATTTGCCGTTGCTGAAAATGTGTGTGTACATGTGAGGAACAACCACATATTACTGTTGTCGTGGCCACATGCAGTGTTCTGGCAATTAAGATCGACTTTGATGTCTGCTTTTGATAGTGATGAATTCATTTTGCAAAAAAGTAAATGCTTTTATTGTGAAATCTATATCAAAACAAACACTTTTATTTTTAAATGCTTTGAATTATCCTCATGAATATCATTATTGTGATATCACAGTTATTTATTTTTGATATATTTTCCGCAGTTGGACTATTTTTTGCTCCTCTGGCCTTCAGGTTGTTTGAGTTTGAAACCCAAAGACTCCATGGAATGAAACAAAGCATATGCACTTTCTTTAAAATAACTTCACAGCAGTTTTTTAACGAAGGAGGAACAGAGCGTTTGTGCTCCACTCAACCCACGCAACAGACTTTAAATTATGTTTCTGTGTCTGATTTAATTCTGTCAGCAAAACAAATGAAGTAAAACTCCAGTGCATGAGAACTACTGTGAGTTATGCAGGGTCAGTTACGAGATGCATTCAAGGAACTTAGAAAATGTCAACTATTTCTAGTTATATAGTTGTGCATTCATTTTTATTTTTCATATTGTTTGGGTGCCATTATTTATAAAACATATATAACATATATATTTCTTTAGATAGAATTAACAGCAAAATGTCCGAAGCCCATGGTTCACAAACTGTGGCACATGTACCACCAGTGGTACATGAGCTTCCTCTGGTGGTACTTGGAGGAAAATCATAAATCTGTTCTACTGTATAAACCAGGGTATGTGATCAGAGTGGAGCTGAAAATGAAAACAAAACAGAAAATAAAACAAATACCAAAATAATGATAATAATAATAATTAGAGTCACCTTATCTCTTGCTCCATCTTAATCTAATTTCACTATATCAGTGTGTGAAGTATATGCGAGGAAGAGGAGGATGATGAGAGAGCAGAATATATTATTGGGAATAAATCTTCCTCCTGTGAAAGGTCCATTTACATCACTGTAATTTTAAATGTTGGTGACAGTTTTGTTACTTATAAAGCTAGAGGGCAGTCTTAATCTAAACAAAATAATAATAATTCATTGTTGGAAAGAGAAACATGTAAAATAATACAGGAGAAAAAAGAAACAATTACAAAACAAAAATTAAAATCGAATTTTGCCGTTGTTCTTTTTCTTCAAATATCATGACACTGCCTTTGTTTTCCATTTCTGAGGACGCTGATTTTAGACTCTAATTATCCCGTATAGTTTTATTTGACAAAACTATGTCATATCCGTTGTGACTGTACTTATGAAAATCCACAGTGAATTTGCTTTTAACAGTGCATCAGAAGACCTTTGTTTCCTGTCAGCAGTGTTGGTGTGTTGCTGTTGTTGTTGTTTTATTGTGACCTGTACAGCGCGAGCCGTGACCCTCTCGGACCTCTGCCTGTCTCTTTGCATGTACCTGCTCATGTTAGGGCTGTTAAAGCTGCACTCGGCAGCGTGGCTGAACAATATGGTCGACCTCTGCGGATCAGACACACACACACGCACACACACTGTCCTTTCTGTCTCATTACTGACTCTTCCTATGATCTAATGTCACTTCATTCACTCACTGTAATGGCAAATATGTGTTTTCATTCAGTGTTAACACTTTAGCTGCCGTGATGATAGGAATCCCTGAAAATAAAGAGACGTGTTGGACGAGACGTTCGCCACATTGTTTTTTTTTTTGGTTTTTTTTTTGGACAAAGATTTTCAGACTTACGACCTTCGTGGCCCGACTGCAAATGAACGGAAGCTGCGCGCCTTTGATTTGTGGAGTTCTGTCCCTGTGCCAAGGCCTGCTTTACTGATTTCCACCAGGATCCCATGCCAACGTGGACGATCTTAACTATCCATTATGGATTATGAGCTAACCTTTCACCCCAGCTTCTTATTTCTTGCAGCAGCTCTGGGTGTTAACGTTTGTGAACAGCAGCGCTAAAGTGCAAACTGGGTAAAGATTGTTCTTTCCCATCATTAGCAGCTCTTTTGTTTTTGGAGAGTCTCATGCTGTGGAGAAAATGTTTCTGAAAAGTTGAAAATGATAGTTCTTCTGAAGTTTCTATCCCCTTTTACTTACTTTCAGTGTCTCCTGCTAATGAGTCTTCTGTGTCTCTGAAGCCTGACTTTTCTTCTGCTCTATACGTTTGTTCAGGATCTACTAAAGACTAAGGCTGCAATCACTAATTGATGATCAATCAATGACTGACTTACACATCAGCTATCTTAATAATTTCCTCTTTTGTGACAATATTGCTGAGCATGTTTGTTTTGTGGATAAAACAATAATTAATATTTTACTCCACGTTAGAAGGACAAAACAGGGAAGGGATTAATCGCGAACAATAATCAACAGATGATTCATAATGAAAATAGTCCGACTGAAAAAAACACATCACTTTTTAATTGTGTGGCTCGTTCCTTTATTTCAGTGAAAATACACACTTTGATTTGACTGAATCACACACATACACACTCTGCTATGCTGCTGGAAATGTGGATTAATCTGCTAGTGAAACTAGTCCCAAATAAATCCTGCATTTCTGATTTAAACAACCAAAAAAACTGCTGAAATCCTTAATTATTTTCAATGTCTTAAGTCAGCCTTTTTTTCCATAACTCCATGTTTGTCCAAAAACACTGATAAATGACTCATAAGATAAGATAAGCCACCAAAAATAGTCCCTTAATAATATGGTTCCCAAACTGGGGTCCAAACCCCCCTCAGGGGGGCGCCAGATCACATTGGGTTGCAGTGCTTTGAGGTTGTGAGGTTATTGAAATTATATTTATCCATATTAAATTTAGGAAATACAGATCAAACTCCATTGGATAACAATTGATATTACTCAAAATCAAACCTATTTTTGGTCCAACTTTAAATGTATTAAGCTATTTATTACCAACACCTCTGTCACCTTTGAACCTTGGTGACCGTCACCAGTATCAAAAAAAGAAAAGGCAACAGCTGAAGAGTTATGGTTTAGATTTTGTGGAAGCACAGGACAGATTTTCATCCATAAACACAGAGAGTAGGAACAAAAACCTACAACTGCTGTTCATTTTGCATATAAATGTTTATAATTATTCATTTTATTGTTTTGGTGTGTGTGCGTGCACAGGGGTTCGGGTTGGGGGGCCTGGTTTGCCTTGGACACGAGCAAAGGGGGGCTTCAAGGGAAAAAATGAATTTGGGAACCGTTGCCTTAATAAATGCCTTATTTTCTCCCTTTTTGAGTAAAATGAATCCACAGACATCAGTTATTTCAGGAAATCACTGAGCCCTTTTTAATGAGATTATATATTTGAAACTTTTATAACACACTCTGTCGCTCTTCTGTCTTATTATTATCACAGTGAGGTGTTGACACTGGACTCCAATCTCGGCGTCAGCTACAAGCGATTTCCTCCTCCTCGTCCTCCTCCCCGACACCTGTGACATTTGACGTTCGGCCGCACAGGAAGGTAAGATGAATTTTTGTAACCGACTGATTGTGATACATGTGACACGCACAAACAAACACATGCAGTTGGTTAAAGGTTTATTTGTTTAAAAATAAAATTGTGGTGCCTTCACTTGTGCTTTTATGGCATGGGAAGTTTCCAACTCCACACAGCTTCTTGGCGTTCAAATGGTAAAGTTGTGGGAATGTGGTTGCTAGGCAACAGTAACAGCAACACAGATGCCTCGGAAGGACTCCTTGTTCTTCTCCTGACATTCTTCACCTCTTCTCTGAGAAATGTGAGCTCACTTTTGTTGCCTTCCTCCAATATATATATATATATATAATTTTTTTATATAATTTTTTTTTTGACCCAAATTAAAAAAGTCAGAGCTCTGTGCGACAAACGTCACAGTAAATACAGTGTGTTTAACGACTTCCACAACATAAGCCTCTCATCAGCGAACTTTCACACTTTTCTTTTCACTCAAAAGGTTTTGAGACATGGACTTATTTTGTTTCTATTTTTATTTCAACATAGTTTTGACCCCGTTGGTAGTTCTAGTGTTAGTATCTTATATATAGCAAACACTGCATATGAAGAGGATTGGAGTAAAACATGACTGTAATGGAGTTAGTTTGTATTTTGGAAAGTTAGCATTAAAGGTAGGCCAAATATTTATGATACTTGCCATTTTTTTTAACAATCGGCATCTACCAATTATTGCTTATTCACTTGCCATTGCACCTTAGTTCTCTGGAATTAGATAAACATTGTTAAAACTTAATTTTTCCCTCCAAAATTTCTTTCATGCATTTAATATTTGGTTTATCCAAAAAATTTGCAATCTGTCAAAGTTTTACGGCATTTCTGATGAATTCTGCAGGAATTATCGTTAAAAACACACTTTCACGCGCCTTCTTTAAGGGCCAATCAGTCCACAATGCAAAGTCTGTCATTGTGCCACCTACTGGTAACAGGAAAAGTACACCTTCAGTAATAAACTTTGTTTCGGCTGTGGGCTACATTTGCGGTACTCTCACATAACAAGTGATTGATGGCCTCTCACTAGCACCACCCAATGGTCATTCAACACCCCAACATGCATGGAGGGTCCCAGGGCCCGTTCAGTTCTGTTTGCCCTAGTTTCTGTTGAAAATGCCATGTTTAGTGTTGTTGAATAACTGGTTGTTGAGGTAAAGCATATATTTGTATTATTTGTTATCATTGAAAATTAAATCTGCTAAATCTGGGCCACAAAAACACCTGATTTCTGTAAATCGGCACCGACCACACTGGTCGATCTGTTGTTACAGTATCATCTAATGAAATGTTGCACAAGGTAAAATGAAAAAGAGACTTTTCTCTTTGCTACATCAGTGATGGCCTTAAAAAACAACAACAAATGAATAGAAACAATGGAAACTTCACTCCCCCTGTCTCAATGTACTTTCCTCATTATTTATCTCGTCTTCTAATTAAAAGACATCTCGGCAGGTCTCTAAATGTCATGTTGACTTACGTTAAAAAACACTCGCAAGAAAGAAATAACATTTTCCGTCTTATTTTGCCATTTCATGTAATGAGCCGCCGTTTCCACGTCCCCCCTTTTTTGTTGTCGAAGCCACGTCGTGCTCCTCTCCCACATCAGAACAGGCTCATCGGGATGATAATCTGCAGTTTCGGGGGGGGAGGGAAATCTGCCTCGCAGCAGTGTCAGACTTACATCAAAGCCGCTCTCGTCATTTTCGTCTCAAGGGCAACTTGAAAGAGAAGTCGGAGAGAAAGTGGCACTGCGTTCCCGTTTTCTCCGACGAGGCAGCCGGTTCAAAAATAGGGTTGGAAGGATGACTCAGCAGGAACGCGGCGGCCATGTTTGATTCATGTTTGAACGTAAGCAGAAATATGGAGAAATCAGACGTCGTGTTTTGTGTTCAACTCACTTTTTCCCCCCCTCTTTCTCCGCTGCTCACACATAACAGCGTCTGCTTTTGTGGCTTATTTGAAGCACCTACCCTACCAAAAATAAATAAATAAATAAAGAAAGAAATCACTGAAAAGAGGAGATTTTCACATGTCACGACGGGATTGAATGTGGTCCTCCAGAAGAGGAGGGCCTGAGAGGATTATATGGCTCAGTGGGCGCTGTATTGTGTGGGGAGTGGGTACAGCAGGTACCAACCGAATCCAAGCCAAGAGACAGACACAGTGTTGCTAAGGATAATGTTGCCTTCCAGCAATTAAACTCTGGAGGTTTTGGAGTGGTTTAAGAGGAAGCTTGTTAAATTATCCCAGCGCTTCTTGTCCTCCTTTATTCTCTCGCTTTTTTCTGCCTCTCTGTTAACATCTCCGTTCCCTGGTTTAATTCTTTTTCCACTGGGTGCATTGAGCACCGGAGAACAGTAGAGGGAGTCCTGTGCTTTGTTGGTTTTTCATATCAAATCCATATATATAGAGAGAGAAAAAAAATACTGCAGGAACTCTCTCTCTCTTTGTTACTTTTTAGAATTCCATGTTTTTCAGTGTAGCAGTGTTTCGTTCTTAAGTTGCCTGGCGATATTCCTGTGCTGCACACAGGAAATGAGAAGGTTTACACCATAGCTGATGGAGGCGCTAGTGAAGCGGAATGCCTTCGAAAGGTTTGAGTAAAGCTGAAATCGTCAAGAACCTCTCTAGTTTTTTTTCTTCTTAAAATGCTTCTTCTTGTAATGCTGCCCTTCAGAGTATGAAGTTCTCAATCACACTTCTTCTCATCCTCTCATCTCCTCAGTCTCATCCTTCTTCTTCTTCTTCTTCTTCTTCTTCTTCTTCTTCTTCTTCTTCTTCTTCTTCTTCTTGTAATGCTGCCCTTCACAGTTTGAAGTTCTCAATCACACTTCTTCTCATCCTCTCATCTCCTCAGTCTCATCCTTTTTCTTCTTCTTCTTCTTCTTCTTCTTCTTCTCCTCATAATGCTTCTTCTTGTAATGCTGACCTTCACAGTTTGAAGTTCTCAATCACACTTCTTCTCATCCTCTCATCTCCTCAGTCTCATCCTTTTTCTTCTTCTTCTTCTTCTTCTTCTTCTTCTTCTTCTTCTTCTTCTTCTTCTTCTTCTTCTTCTTCTTCTTCTTCTTCTTCTTCTTCAGAACCTCTCTAGTTTTTTTTCTTCTTAAAATGCTTCTTCTTGTAATGCTGCCCTTCACAGTTTGAAGTTCTCAATCACACTTCTTCTCATCCTCTCATCTCCTCAGTCTCATCCTTTTTCTTCTTCTTCTTCTTCTTCTCCTCATAATGCTTCTTCTTGTAATGCTGCCCTTCAGAGTTTGAAGTTCTCAATCACACTTTTTCTCATCCTCTCATCTCCTCAGTCTCATCCTTCTTCTTGTTTGTCTTATTCTTCCAATAGGAAGTGCAGTGCTGTCCTTCACGTTTGAAGACTGTCATCACAGTTCAGAATTCTTTAAGACAGTTTGAAGTCGTCCTTGATTCCGACCCCCCATTCATCCTCCTCGCTCAACCTTCTTCATCACAGTTCAGATCTTTAACTCAGCTCAAAGTTCTCCACGCATCTGCTTTCTCCTCAGTTCTCCTTAGCATTTTTACTCTTAAGGGAGATGGAAAAGTTGGTGTGTCAATAAAAGCTAAGTGTGAATGCAAATCACCCGACTGATTCCGACACTGAAAAAGTAGCCAAAATGGCCGACGAAAGGCAGCAGTGAAACACACCCACTCTTTACTGCTCTTTATATACAGTACATCATCCTTCTTCTGTGGTTACCCAGACTTTTGCGCCCCCTACTGTTTATGTTGAACTAACCTCCAATATTTGTGTATCAGCAGTTTAATGCATTTTTTTTCAATTTTTTAACGGGAAAAGCTTTTTTTTTTTCCCCATCACTTTGGTTTGGAATTCAACCTCCAGAAAGCTCCTCTTATAGTTTGTTTTATGGATAACATGTTCTTCACAAACTTTAAAAACCATCTTTGTCCTCGGGCAAACAAAGGGACCATTTCAAAGGTGAAAGTGCGCCACGAATTCATCTTAAAAAAAAGACATTGTCTCATTTATTTCCAAATGTGACTCTGTGTCTCCTGATACCACTGGGACAGGAGTGTCCGTAGTTCCAGGTCGGATCCTGTCATTACAAACAGTGCTGCGTTGACACTTTTTCCACACACATACACATTCACCACCCGAGGTAACTGCGGGTGGTTTAGGCCCGAAGCTTGGTCGTCCAGGACAAATTGGTAGCGAGCGGCTCATTTACTCGCAGCCGTCATGAATGGACTGTGCCGTGACTGTGTAAACAAGTGCAAATACTCCCAAGGGCATTCCTGCATAAATTATGACTCCAGGAGATGTTTGCCATTCGTGCCACTCTCTGGTCGCAGACATGGGTCAGCTCGTCTCCTCTGTGGGGAGTCTTTGGTAAACAACAGCCGCCGCGTCCGTTAACGACTGTGTGGAAGGTTTACCTGGTCACAGGTGCCAGCGCTGGTCTCCCAGGCTCCAGGAGACTGTGGTTGTATTTGGCCTCTATTTGGTTTCTGGGCACTACTTTGAGACAGCTTCATGACTAATTTTGGGGCGTCACTTAGCTCTGATGGCAGAGCTAGCGCCTGATGAGCCAAGGCCATTTTCAGCATCCTTAGTAGTCTGATTCCACCCACAAATATTTGCTGTGTCTCTTCCCCGTTCTCTCTGCTCCCTTTTATGTTTACTGTCCTGTCGGAAGTAAAATTATAAATGCCACAAAAAAAAAGGAAAATAAATATTGGCCAATTTTAAAATTTGGGTTGCATCACACACACTCTGTTTTTATGGCTCCATTTTCAGATGATCAACTTGTCTCTCTTGTTTGTGATGCATACCAAGTAGCCTACTTTATGTGATTCTGATTTTAAATCCTAATTATCAAACATGGTGGATACGTATCAGTGCAGTCCCTGCTCCTTCTGCAGAGTTCGGGAAGTTTAAGAACTGATCTGTACCTGCGGGTACTACAAGATAATGTCAGCCAAACATTGGTTCTGGACCGAGTTCCAGGCAGATGAAATGGCGATCAAATTGGTTTGAACAACTGCAATAGTTCATGTTTGCACGTCTACTTCAAGCTGTAGTGTAAAACTGTTAAATACAAAAGTTGGTTGCATTCAAATCATTGCCAAATGAGTTGACACACTGCTAAGTGTTCTCTGAAACACGAGTGAGGTAATTAAATAACAAAATGTTGAATGACTAAAGTTGAAGAATGGATCTAGGGTCGTCCTTTCAGGAAGTTCTGCAGCCTCACCTGAGGTGGCGAAGGGTAGCAGCACTAGCAGTGTTTTGGAGCTTTAAGCATTTGTTTAATTTGTGTTCAAACTACCTTGTTCAGCAGCAAATTGGGACTTTAAACCCAAAGCTGTGTGGCGCACACACTTTGTGTTTTTGTCACTGTGCCAGGGTTGAGATTTTTAGCGGCAGTGGAGGAGTCAAAACACATCCCCCCTCCCCGACGTTTCTCCAGTCTACTCCAATATCAGTCTTTTTGAGGCTGATGAGCAGGAGGGAGCTGGGAGCCGTTGTTGTTGATGCATTTCTAACAACTCCCCAGCAGTTTTCTTAGAAGACGGACAAGACAGCAGTTATTAATATTCCTGAATTCCATGATAATATTCTCACCTCACCAAATGAACTACGCTGGAGGGATCCATCACTCTGAGCTTGATTAAATTGCTCTGAAAACCCTTTCTGAGTGAATACACATGAGGCTGACATTACAGGAGGCAGTCACGTGGTTAGAAGCAGAACCTGCTCTCACTCTCTCCAGTTTTAATGTTATTTTTCCAAATGATAAATTCTTTAATATATCAATATTGTAGCCAGGCAGCTTTATGTGGCTTTTCATTATTAGACTATGAATGTGTGCTGGTTATTGTTTGGAAATGTAATTGCGCACATGATGAGTATAGACAACTTAGGGTCCATTATTTTTGTTCCATGCGGCTGTAATGTTCATCACAGATCATTAAAAAACAGTTGCATCAACAGTATATTTTACCGATTGTGAGGGATAATAACTGCACCTCGAACTCTTCAGGGTTCGATTCAGATCCATTAAGCATTTTAAAACACATTATGCAGCAACGTGTTCAATTTATTAACAGAGAATTTATTTGTTTTATTTATATAGAATCTGTCTGGATTCTTTTAATTGTCACGTCCCTGAACACTTAAGTAATTACTGCATGTTTGCATCTATAGTTGTATAGATTCTATATTCTACTGAGGTTACGGTATTGTTTTTGTACTTTTTCTTTACTGCTAGAAAAAAAAAATTGTTGGGTCTGATCGCTCAGTGGCTGGAAACTAACATTTAGAGAAGAGGACTCTCCATATGCGACAAATGACTAATACTGGTCCGTTAAAAAACAATACTGAAGCATCAATAAGCATCTGGAAAAGGATACCATTATCGGTATTTATGCTATAGACTGTTTGGAATCTGAAAATGTTAATATTTCCCCTCTACTGCCAAGTTTATCATACTATAAAAGAGATTTATGGCCAGTCACTAAAGTGGAAAAAGCCTGGCCTCTAGTGGTGAGTTAAGAAGCGCACTCTTTCTCACAGCTGTCCACACGACTTCTATGTTCACAGTGTAGTCAAGTATATCTAAGAGTTTTGTTAAGTATTAGTGTTGCAAAGCTTCTGGTGATGATGCCGGAAAGGAAATCAGCTGCTTAATCCCTGTCCAGAGGAGGTGCAGAAGTCTAATTCTCCCTCAGATTACTTGATTTAGACTATGCTAAAAGATTATGATGGAATTGTTGATCAGTAATACAGTTTAAGGAGTTAATGTTGGCCTGTGGTTTTGTGATGAAACCTTTGAAGAGATGGCGGTCCTTTGAGGATTTTGGACTTGAAGATAATTTATCTTAATCTCGTTGACATGTTTACACTCGGGTGTCGGAGTAATTGCTCCATTTTTTTAACATTTGCAATGGACTTGTGTTTTCACAGTAATCAATAAGAAGGAGAAGAGGTTATAAAACATAAAATGTATCCCCCCCCCACCGGTGGCTGATAAAAATGGGAGGTGGGCTTTCAAGCTTTTTTGTGAGACTTTGGTCTTGAATCACCGAGTGTTTGGAACAATAAGTGCTGGACTGACCCTGCTGACCATCATATATAACCACTGTGGCTAAAAACTGCAGTGTTCCTCCTTGTCTCCCCACTTTGCTCAGGAAGCAGTGGTGCACTGACCTGATATCATCTCCAGCTCCGTGAGCTACATGTTCTTTTGAGTGTGCGTCAGTAGCTGCCGGGGGAAACTCTCCTGTCAGCTGCACCATTTTTGAAACGGCCACCCAGGCTGTGAGCTGCACTCCACTGAGTGTGTTGCATAATTGGTGGCATACAGGTTTTTCCGCTCCGAGCGTGGGTTTGAGGGAGAATGGAGAGCAAGATGATGTGTCGGTGGGAGAGCGAGGGGAAGGAATAAGGAAGAAGACAAAGCGACGCCCACTCCTCATTAGCCTAAACGTTGCTTGCATCCTTCATCTTGTAAGACAACATTTGAAGAA
The DNA here is from genome assembly GCA_016785285.1 of Brachirus orientalis. NCBI lineage: Eukaryota > Metazoa > Chordata > Actinopteri > Pleuronectiformes > Soleidae > Brachirus > Brachirus orientalis. The sequence goes on from JAFBJR010018220.1 coordinate 1,489,952, forward strand.
GATGGAATGGGGGGGGAAATAACAAAACAAAACAAAACAAAAAAAAAAAAATATAAAAATCTACTGAGTCACAGCACGCGATGGAGATCTGAAACATATCTCCACACTTACACTCTGCCATCTGTTCATCTTGGAGAAGTACGTGCCATTTTTTCCCTCCCCTCCTTCAGAAACCATCAAGCGCTCAAAGAAAACGGACAGCCTGACAAAGTGACGTGCCCGGACGCCGACCCCACGGCTCCTTCTACTTTACTTTTTCTGTTGTTATTTTATAAATAGTTTGCATATCTAAATCTTGTTTTGTTTTGGTTTTTTTTTTTTGATAGCATATGTGAAATACAATGTGACATAATACAGTTTGAGCCTCGTGCGAGAAATGGGATTATCTTGGTGGCGGTTGTCAGCGCTGCGTTACCGTAATCACTTCCTTCCAGGAGCGAGGATGTGACTCACTCAAAACTTGACCTGCTGTCATTATCTATTCATTCTGACAGTATTTCTGCTTGTAGCTCCATGTGTATATACATATTTTGTTTTGTCTTCCTTCAGGTGAATTAGAAATGAATTTAGAAATGGAATACATAAATAAAGGGATGATGAAAAAGTGAGTAATCCCCCTCCGTGAAAATTGGAACAAAGAGTAAATCCTGGCGGCAGTAAATCCCACACTTTTTCTATCTCTGTCTTTTTTTTTTCCTTCTTTCTCTCTGAAAACACTGATGCGTCACAGGAAGTGGTCGATCATCACAGAGCAGACACGCATGGGCTTCTTCTCTGTGCTCTCCGCAGCCAGAGAAGCTCCCCAGTGGTCTAATTGATACAGGATGTGGAGGAAGGTCACATGGCAAGACCAGCACACCATGTCCATGTGTGGAACGTTCCTGAAGGCGCTAATTATGTTTATGGAACGTGAGATCGTGCATTTGTTTTTGTTTCCTCTTTTAATTATTCCGCTTTGTTTACCTGCCGAAGGAAAAGTTTGCTCTCAAAGTGATAGTTAAGGTTTTTTTTGCAGTGTGCTTTTATAAAATGCCAGACCACTCTGAGGCACAGAGACATGGCCACCGCAAGTAAAAAAAAACAGACTTAATAAAAGGCTGACCTCATAAAATCTATGTCAGCTTAAATCAGAGGTATCTTCAGATTAAGTTAGGTACTTTATCTAGCAATTATACAGCCTTCTTTTAGGTGGAAACTGAACTACGAAAACCGCTCTGTCTCTTGTGCCAAACTTCATAGAGAAAATCTGCATCTTTAGCTCACAGAGACACAGAGGCTGCTGGTCTACTGCTGCCTCATTTGTCAAATTTGTGTCACTTGGGTGAATTTAAATGAAGAATTTCAAACACTGAAAATCACAAAATGACACATTTATACTTACCGATGGAGGCAGCAGTGGATCAGCAGCCCCTGTGCGCTGTGACCAAAGATCGCCAATTTTCTCTATGATCTTTGGTGTAGGAGAGAAAGTGGTTTACAAAATGACACAAACTTATGTTCAAAATAACAGATTTTAACCACCTAGGCTCACGTAATGAAATCTGTGTCTGCTTAAGCCCATGGTATTTTAAGATTATGCCCAGACTTAGTCTGCTTAGTCTCTTACACCAAAGTCCACAGAGAAAAGCCGTTGTTTTTTAACCTCATAGGGACACAGTAGCTGCTGTGTCCCTTCACTTATTTAACTTATTTAAGTTTGTGTCACTTAAATAAATCTGAATGAAGGATTTCATACACAGAAAATCACAGAATAACACATTTTAACTCACTGACGGCGGCAACAGTGGATCAACAACTCATGTGTGCCATGACGCAAAATCACTGATTTTCTCTATGGACTTTGGTGTGGGAGAGTGAGCGGTTGACAACATAACTCAAAACTTCAGTTGGGCTGTTAAACTGTGAGATACATGTACGAAGATTTTCTCTGTAGATTTTCTCTTTCCGGCAGTCGATTGCTGTGTCGACTTTCACATCTTTGATATCTTTCATCTTACTTTAAAGTCTATTAAATATAGTTTCCTGATCTGTATATGTATATGGGAAATGCGCAGTTCTTCGGAGAGCGTTTTGACTAATCCTGTAGTCTCATTTTGCTAGAATAATCATCAGGACTGGTACGCCTCGTCGGTGAGTGAGCGTAAGCTAGTATTGCTGGTAATTCAATGTCACATGAATAGTATCATTAGTTAATCCTGGGTTTTGTTTTGTGTTTGCATTACAGGTTTACAACCTAACTGAAAGTCCAACTAAATGTGTGTGTGTGTGCGCAATAAATATGGGAAAAGGACCTGGGTTGTATCCGCCGTACTTGTTCTGATAACCCTTCCAGAGGGGAGTTTACTAAGCCACAGCAGGTGGTTTGGTAAAAATCTGGACTTTCTCAATATGGATTATATTCAGCGAGTCTTTTGTTAAGTGGCTGTGGCAGTTGGATTGTTTGGGTTGACTGCCATTACTCTTCTTCTTCTGTCTTCTAGTGTCCGGCACGCTGTACACTGAGAGGCGCGTTGAAATGCAGCCGGCGGCCGCTAGCTGTTCCACACTTACAGACCCGAGCTTTAACAGCCGAGCAGAGTTAACAGTGTTGAGATATCTTTTATTGTTAACGCTGGAAAAGGAGACACATGAGTCACCGTTTCTCCCGACTGTCATGGATTAGATGGTGTGTGTGTGTGTTTGGGTGACACACCCCTCCCTCCCTTCCTCCTTCCCTCCCTCCCTCACACACACACACACACACACACACCTCTGCCAGCAGGTGACACATGGTCGGCTCTGCATCATTTTTCGAGTGTGTTTGGCTCCGCGGCGTCGTCCTCCCTCCTCGGCGTCCACAGCCCGTAAAGAGGACATCCATTAGGACAGGTGCAATTTGCCATGCAGTCACGCTTCTCTGCTAATACAATTTGTTAAGCAGTTGTTAAGAGTGTGTGTGTGTGTGTGAGTGTGAATAAACATGACCCTTGTGTTTCTCAGGGATTTTAGTTTTGCTTTTGTTTTGTCTTTCAACCCAGACTTTTTAATTTACATCTCTTCAACTTTCAGCCGCTTTTCCAAGGACACCGACAATCAGACTTGGCCTGTCAGCTTATTAAACTCTTCCTTTAATACATTTGAACCCTCACAGATGCTGTCAATACATTTTCATACTCTGGAACTTATTTAATTTAGCAGAAATTTACAATAAAATAACCTATAATATCTTATAATAAAATAAGAATACTTATACTATACTGGTTTTATGAATTGCTGTTTTTAATGACCCTATTATGACCCTTTTATATTTATATCAGGAGGCATAAACTCTATGGAACCTGCCATTTTGCATGTTTTATTGTAACGTTTTATCGTAACAATACATTGTCCACAATACTATTAGTATCACAATACGATTCTGTGACAATCAGTATATTACAAGACAATAATATTGTGATACTCACTGAAGAAAACTAAATATCAGTGGAAAGTGCAGGATTTCTCTGTTTATTTACAACAGAGAAGTACATAAAGTCTATGTATTGAAAGTGGATGGAGCATCGCTTAACTTAGCTTTCTCCACCGTTATCCCACCTAAACTCCTTCTTCTTCAGCCAGATAACTTCCACCAATGTTTCCCGCATTCATTTGAGAAGCGCCACCACGAGGAGACAGGAAGTAGTGACACCCAGTCAGTGAAACTGGCAGGGACCCCAAACTTTAAAACTCCTTAATTTATTAATTAAAATATCAATATTAGCCCCGGTGTATTGATTATTTTATTGCACGAGGAAGGATGATGATATATCGCCCAATCGATATTTTGACCCACCTCTGTTTTATAGTTATATAGCTTTAATTGTAGCTTGACTTAACCAGACTACTATACTGGACTACTGGGAATCAATGTATTTAATTAAATGTCCCTTTTTTCAGTTTCTCTGTTTTAGGCTTTTTCCTGTTGACCTGTTAAATAACAGAAGCGTGTTTTTAGCATGTTGAGACACTAACAGCATAATTCTTTAAGCTGACAGAGGATAAATTCAGCCTCCTTGTTTGAATTTCTCTCTCTTGTCTTCTTCTCTCTACTGGCTTCTTCTATTATTTTGAGGTCAAAGACTTCCAGTCAAATTATCTGGGTGTGTTAGCCCACTTTTAGTTGAATTAACACAATAATTTGATCTTTTTCTCGGTTCCCATGTAAACACACTGAGTGAAAATTTGGATTCTTGCTTGACTGGGTGAGAGTGACACGTCGGTTCACAGAGGCCCGGCACCATCCAGTCCAAAGTGTGAAAATGTGATGACCCAGAAAATGCTGCATCATTAAATGCTGCTCACAGATTAACAAACACAACACTTTTATTTCTCACTGCTGTAATCAAAGTCTGAAATTACTGAGCTCTTCAGGCCTCTCTGTTTTTACTCACATCTTTCACCACCAAATGAGTTTCCTGGAGACGCTCTCACTCGGTGGCCGTTTAGTTCTGGTTGCACAACACTAGATGTCACTCCAATGTTCTGAGGTTAGTTTGATGTGACTGCATTTGCCCGCGACCTGGGATCGGACATCCCTGTTTGCCTTTTAGTGCATTTCCACACATTAGCCCACGTGCTTTCACATCACATTACGTCACGTTTACTGCCGCCGCCACCGCCGCTTCTTCCTCCTCTTCCTCCCAGTTAACCATGGATCAAACGCTCATGTCGTCCAAGTCGACGATGCTGCCTCAGATAAGCAGATTTAAAGTGTGTGTTATTTGAGCAGAAAACTGAAGAGGGGTTAGTGCTGCGCTGTGATCCTGGGTCTCGGGGGGAGGCTCCCGCTTGTCAGAATGTGCTGTTGCAGGATCTTCCTGATGAAGTCATTAAGAAGTCATTAAGAAACCATTAAGAATCATTAAGTCGGCGAGGTGGCACTCCAGTGCGCGCACAGCGAAGCGCCAGGCATCAGGAAAACTTGTTAATCACGCAGTTTATTTGTTTCCCCAGTGTGAGACTGTAAATACTATGACAGTGTGTTGAAGTGTGCATCCTAATGAAAGTCTGTATTAGCTCCTCTGCCAATGTGTGTGTGTGTGTGTTTGTGTGAGAACGCCAGCCTCCAGAGGGGCCACTCTCATCATCGCACGATGGCTGCGAACCCTCTAAAGCAATAAACAAGAGCGCGCCTTTTCTGATTCTCTTCACTCATTTTCCTCTTTATCGGTCAGGTGGCTGATTTAGAAAGTGGCAGAGGTTTCAGGCAGTGTGGGCGCTCTGTTTCCGCTGCTCCCGGCTTCCATTTCTGATCTTTGTTTCTATATGTGTATGTGCGTCGCAGAGTGACTGCTGCACTCGTCAGACGTACAGGCCCGTCCTCTGTGTTTCTCTGGCTGAGTGTCTGCGACTACTAGAAGCCCATTATGTGACAGGTCAGGGAGGAGGAGGAGGAGGAGGAGGAGGAGGAGGAGGAGGCTGCTCAAAAACCCACTGAAGGGCTCTTATCTTACTCATTAGGTCTGAGCGAAACGTCGCCTTCCCCCATAATTATCTCCATACAGTAAATCTCTCATTAGGAGGTTTCTCTCAGCCGAGCCCTCAGAGACGTGCTGAGGTTCAGGTGAAGCTGCCATCAGACAGAAATAACGTGCAGATTTCTAAAATCAGAAATAACATTAAAACACATAAATGAACATGATGTAGTGCTACACTGAGCGGTCGTGCCGTTTACTGTAGAGAACACGAGTCTGAGTAGCTTCACATTACCACCCATTACCATAATGTGGATTTATACTATGTAAATCCACTTCCTGTGAAATGACATCATAATGTAGTTTAAAACTACTTTCTTTATTATGACGGCTACTTTCCATACTACACTGTCATTGTGCTGTGTGTTTTATGATGTCATAATGTACCACACCATGACCATGATATACTATGTACTATGATGTCTACTTTGTATTCACTGGTGCCATAATATATTATTTCATACATTCTATATGATGAGATTGTAATGGAATGTGCTCTATGACATAATGTACTATACCATGACACTTGATGATGTCTACTCTCTTTGACCATGACATCATAATCTAGTATAGTGCAATGTAATAAATACAGTAACGCTCTCTATATATAATGTCATAATGTACCATATTCTATGACATCCATTTTCTTCTATGACAACATAATGTATGACACACAGTGTGATGTCATAGTGTCTATTACACCGTACTATAACATTACTATTACATCATTATATATACTATATAGTGTGTAATGTATTATGATGCCATTATGTATTATGAACTGTGACTTAATGTACACCACGACATTATAACTATACAGTCAGGACTGCATGATATAAGAAAATCATGCAGTAAGAAATGCAAATGGTATCTTTTGTTATGTATTTATGAATTATAAATACAAAGAAAACAGATGAAAATAATAAGAATTATTGAAAGCTTTTTTTGCCACGTGCAAAAGGCTTATACAGGAAGCTGTTTTAGCCTAAACCAGTGGCTCTTATTTTGGATGCCAGGGTCTATAATACGACATCATAACACACTGTATATACTATAGTGTCTGACTTTATAATGCAGTATTCTGTAACTCAGTGAGGTCAATAAAATGTCCTACATTTCAGTATTAATACTAATATGTCACAATGTACTTTACCCTGGGATTCCACTGAATCCATATTTGGTGTGTTGCGGCATCGGAAGTGATTCTCACCTTCCACTGACTACGGGTTCCATTTTTGCCGGACCACGGACCACAACGCTTCAGTTCAGCAGAATTTAGCACAAGTGAGACCGGAAGTCAAACACCGATACAATATTAAATGGTCGGGTTTACTTTCAGAATAAAAGCCCCCGCTTCGACACCATACCTTATTTCACATTCAGTAACTACATCAACAACACTTTTGCAAATCCAACGTTTTGTTCTTTTCTTGTTGTCCGGTCGGTCGGTGAAACGTCTGTTTCTTGTGTTTGACACAAGTTTTTAAATTACCGTGAGAAATCCCTGATGTGGACGCATCAGGTGGGTGTTGACGGATCGAGTGCGTGCAGCAACAGTGCAATGCAGACACATTCAGTGGAATCCCGGGGTGAGATTTACTCTAGATTCCATAAATAGGGGGAAACAAAACATACAACTTTTGTTCTTGAGAAGGTGCAGCATGTTTTACCCGACACTGAAGCTCAGACCGAACATTTACTCACATTTCCCCACCTCACTGTCGGTTTTCTGCCGTTACTCACAAACAAAACCACACTACTTTAATGCCACCGTTTACATAAATTTTAAGTATTTGTTGTTGTCGACTCCGGTGTAACATTAAGCTTTGTCAAATGTACCAGAGTGAGAGTGACGATGGTTGTTTGTGTGAAATCTTAGCTTCAATAAACTGATGCTTAAATCTCAGCAAAAAATAAGAAATAAGAGTCATGCATGAAAGACGAAAAAGAAAAGTGCAGTCATTTTGGGGGGTCAAGAGCAGTTTTGCAGCAGCTCCAGCAATGAGCACTTCAGTGTGCATGATTTACAAGCAGAACAAGACAACAACAAACTACTTCAAAGAGGCTGAGTCATCTGTTCCCAAATTGGAGGCACATCACTCCAAAAAAATAAAAATAAAAAAGGGAGATAAATACTCTTTAACTTGTCAGGGAGAACAAGTTAGACAAATCATGTGCCAGACAGGTAATCACGTTTGTAGGCTGCGTGATGTGATGGCTGACTAACTAACCTGAAGTGGCAAAGATGAAAAGCCCGAGTTTCTCCATTTATCTGTTTTGCACTCATCTCGTATTCTTCCTCTCGCGGTGGCTACACTTTCTGTCATGGATGTAATTAGCGGCGGCAGCAGTAGTGGCGGCGTCGGCGGCGTCTTTCCTCTCAGGCATGAAGTAAACATGTTTCACTTTCAAACTGCGAGAGGCTGATGGCCAAGGAAAGAGAGGGAATAATAACAATATGCTCCCTGTTTCCACTTCATTGACAAAACAAAGCGTGTCACTCTGACAGAGGTGACTGCTCTTCTTTCGCAGTTTTTCCACCATTAGTCAGGGTTGGTTTCTTCTCATCCAGGATCGTAATCTTTCTCCCACCCCCCCCACCCGAACCTTAACCAAGTCGTTTCTGTGCTGCTTTAATCGGACAACAGTCACATGAATCACTTTTGTCGTGTCACGCATTGTGAGCAGGCCATGATGTCAGTGTGCTGATAGGGACAATGCTATCAGGAAACACTTCTTCTCCTCCTCCTCTTCCTCCTCCTCTCCAGTTCCCTCTTGACCTTCAAACCAGGAGTTTGATGGCGTTTTTATCTTTGTCTTGAAGCCTCTCACGTCTCGCACCGCCGCTCCTCACACTCCTGCTTCTGAATTTACAACCTGCTCACCAAGATCACGTGTTGCACTTGTACTTATCGTCTGTTCTCTCGGAGCGGAGACATCGCAAACATCTACGTAAACGTTAATCACGGCAAATGTGCAATGAAAAACACTATGAAACATATGAAAATGTAAATTTATGAGTTACGTGAATGTTGCAGTTGTCATGCATCTCAGTCCATGTAGCCCATGATCTAGTGGAAAGGGAACTTGGCTTGGAACCTGTAGGGTTGCAAGTTTCAGTCTTCAAAGGGCATGGGCTGGGCACCTTACCCAATCCCTTTTGCTGCCCATTGATTGGGTGAATTGGACAACTCTAAACTGACCCCAGATAAATGGGAGGTTTGTGTCAGGAAGGGCATGCGGCGTCAAATCTCCGCCAAATCTAGGGGTCGCTGACCCCTTGCTCAGGTCATACTTTTATTCGGGAAATTAAAAAAATGTGCTCTGCTGTGAAAATATTGTACATTTAAATAAAGCTTGTTTTTCCTACTGATATGTAAAGATCTTTCAGAAACAGACATTTACATCAGTAATTTTAAAATTTTTGATGCAAGAAACATGGATTATTTAAGTATGAATCAGTGCAGAATGTTTATAAATTTTAAATGTCATGTTTCTAAAAGTAAATAATTGTACCTTTATTTGTTTATTTTCTTCCAAAACAAGAACATCACTATTATTTTTTGTGTGAGACTTTGGTTTTGGCAAAGATGACATGAAAACAGGTATCGAATGTGCAGTCAGTTGCTTTAACAGTTGGTTTAAGTGAATTAAGTGAAAGGCTTTAATGGGACGGGAATGTTTTGATCATAGGCCACAATCAAGACGGGAGTAAGCCTTAAATTTGAAGAAGCCACCGTTGCATCTCTGTGTCGCTTTATTTTAAACTGTAGAACACAAACCTAGCAGCTGCAGGTGAAACCGCAGCTAATTGTGATTCCATGTTGTTAGTGTCTGAGTTGGTGACACAAATAACAGTTGGTTAAAACCGCTGTAATGTTACACAGATGTGGAAGTGACCTGCCGTTTCCATTTATTATCAGTGGTTATGAGTGTTTCCACAACATTGTTAAGAAGGCAAATTCACAGATTCCCTGGTTACTTCTGCATTCAAAAATAAAAAAAAATAAAAATGGAGAAAGAAAGAACTCACTTGAAACTGTTCACTTTGCATTTTTATTAAGTTTGCCTGTTTTGAGTTTGTGTCTGTGACGTGTCAGTCTGTTGTTCTTTGAAACTTGCGTTGGTGTTTGTGGTTTTGTCTGTTTAAACATATTGTCCAGCAGCTGACGTTAACATCCGAGTCTGGTATGTGACAGCTGATGTGGACATTGATTTCTGAAGTTTTTGTGTCCGACATACACGGGTTTCGTAGACGTTCGGAGCACATCTGGTCGTTGCAGATTTACTTTTCTTTGCCCGTGTGGCCGCTCGTTCTTCCTCACTCCAGCTTAATCTTGAGGAAGTTCATCACACCGTCTTTTCCAGTTTCTCCTTCTGAAACGACGTGAATCCTGGATGCAGGACAGTTTGGTCGTCGCGTGTGGAAACAGCCCCACAGCAGCAGCTGCAGAACAATAAATATCTGTCATCCCTGACACGTTCCCGGGTTGCTGTCCAGCTCTGCGGCCCCTGAATCATTTAATCCGTCCGCCCTCCCCTCGCGCCTGCTGCAACCAAACATCCAAAATAAACAGTAAAAAAATAAATAAATAAAAAAATCACAGGTGTGCCAAACAAACCGTCTGATTTAATCACAGCCCGAGTAACTTGCGTCCTGCTCTTCAGCTGGTAAAGGATATTATTGACAGAGCTGCTTTCACACTACCTGAGGATGACAGATGGCTTTCTGCTGCCATATTAAGCTTCGTTATGTGTCTTTGTCAGCACAATTTGGCTCCGTACCTCTGGCCTGCTGCTTTTTCTAGCGTAAAACACAGGCCGCCCGCTGAACTGCACGACACCGGGTCAACCCACCCTTCTCTGGGATTTATCCTTGTTGTGTGTAAACATGTTTACTGGCAATTAATATGGAGATTCGGCTCCAGATGTGCTTGTAAATGTGGAGTTTGGTACTTGGCAGGCAGCTTTTCTGATCCATATGGGTTAGCATGCGCAAGTAATATTCCACCTGCTCCTGCCGCCGTTATTTTTCACCCAGGCAAACAAACGCCGTAAATGAGAGTTGCAGCGTTTGGTTTAGGAGCGCTGACGAGGGTGAACGAGACTGGGGTGTTTCATTTTGTGCCGCATTCACACACACACATGCAGGTTTCCATGACTTCAGAGGACATTGCACTGACTTCCATTTGTTTCCTGGAGACTTACTCTAACCTTATCCATAATTACTAGTGCCCTGACCCTGACCTAACCCTAACCTCAGTCTAACTTTAAAACCTTAAAATGAAGTTGTTTACATTATGGGGACTTGATTTTTGTCCCCATAATGTGACTGTGGAAACATATTTAGGTCCCCACAACGTAAGGAATACCGGGCACACACACACACCCACTTGGTTGGTGTGTGTATTCCGCTATGCTAATGTCACTCAGTCCTCCCACACTCAGAACACGATGATGTGAGGGTTTCATCAACAGCTGCAACTGTCAGTCAAAGTGAAACAACATTATTGCACCGTTTATTATTTTTCCTGTCTAACTAGTTCAACTCGGCAAACTTTCAATGTCAGATTGCGTCGATAAAGAAAATGATGTAAAATGTGGAAATGATTTTTAAAAAGAAGTGTTTTGCTGCAGCAGTGGCTGAAAAGCCATCTGTAACATTTCACCTCACCTTCTAACGCAGACGCACTCACACGACCCAGGATTCCTCAAACAAATCAAACCAAACTCTGCTAAATTACTCTATTTTTTCCATCGATCCGGCTCATTTTCAGGCCGCGTAATTTAATCCTCCCATTACTCGGCCTATATATCATCTTTGTTTATGTGGAAAGGCGCGATCGATAGAAAATAATAGTGACTCTGTTTTGAAAATGAGTCGATGTGAAACATGATGCAGCAGGATTATCATTCAGAAGCAGTGTGGCGACATGATCCGCCTCAGTCGTGCTGTCAAAGGTTTCATCTGAGTGGCGGCGCCGAGGCGTTGAAATCAAACTCACACGGTAAAGCAGATAAAGCTCGGTGTTTACCCTCCCTGCATTAGCTGACCGTGGTGTTTGCCTGTTGCTCTGCAGTCCTCTGCCTTTTTCTCCCCTCAGGTCACAGCTGAGACGTTGTGTAATAACTGCAGAGAGATGATCAGTCGCCTCAGCCTGCAGCTGTAGACTGAGTGATTACATACAAGCTCTGTTAACTCGGTTGCCATCAGGTTGTTATTTTATTTTATTTATTTTTTTATTTTTTTGCCCCAGAAACACCCACTAATTCAGGATTCACAGCAAAACCATAGGTTAGTTTTATGTGGCAGCACATTCTCTTTGTTTTTCTGGCACTGAAATGCAGCGCTGGCATCAGCCGCAAGAAAAGACTCCATGATAAAAATAAAAATGTATCAGCAGGGACTTATTTATGAATCTGCACAACTACTAGGGGGATGCTTTTAAAGGAAACAGAACTAATCTTAGGTATAAAAAGAAAATTTGACCCAAAGCTATTTTAATTGGGTATCCCTTGAGGAAATTAAGGGAAATATTGGTGGGTTCCATTTACATTTACATCATAAGTCTGAGGTTGGTTCTGGGAGTGACATCACCTCAGAACTGTCAAGAAATCCCTAAAACCAAACAGTTTCAAAACAAATGTCAAGGAAACATTTACAGCTACAACAGTTAATCAGTTACTTCATTACTAATCCCTAACTAATATTTTCTTGTCTCTTTGCTCCATATAACAAAGAAATGGACAAAACATTTGAAAACATCATCATCATTTCGAGGATTGGGGAACACACGGCATTTAAAAATGTCTGACATTTTATGGACCCAAAAAAAGCTAAGATAATCTTTTGTCACAGCCCTAAAAATGTGACATAACCATCAGACCTGATCTAAGTGTGTTAAACCTGTCCGCTCCATGTAACACCTCCATCATCCGCTCAGGACTCAAACCCTTTACGCTGCACTTTTACAAGCAGCTCTGACACTAAGTCAAGACACTGAGCCGTTTGCTGCTTTTCCACCCACAAGCCACGAACGTCCCACTCTCCACCAGCTGGGTTCTGCTTCCAGCTCGGCCCCGGATGGACCAGCAGCCCCCTGACGGTCGCATCCTTTCTCCCTGAGGTCCACTATGTGCCGGTGGGTGAAGGGGAAGAGATTCACTAGCAGACGCTGGCCGCAGTTGCTCGGCCTGGCACTGGCGTCGCATTGGCTCTGGCCGCACCAGAGTCTTCCAACAGCTCTGTCTTTTCCGGCCGGCCTGGACTCCTGCATGGGGTCTGGCATGCTGCGCGTGAGCTTGGCATCCCGGACAAACAACAGGAGGTGGAGGCATCCTCTCTCTCTCTCTCTCTCTCTCTATCTATCTCCCTCTCTCCCTCACTCTCTCCTCATGATCTGCGCCAAGGACGATTTCCCTTCTCTCGAAAACTGGCTTCAGCTACGAACAAAACAGCAGCCGTGTTTACAGACCTTCAAAAGGAATTGAACAGAACAAAAGGGAACCGGGGGAATAAGTCTGACTCGCCTGATTCATATTGTATAGAATCAAATCAAGCCTTAATGAAATTAAATTCATTCTCTTCTGCAAAACAACGTCTATATTTTGTCTTAGAATCCTGAACACACCTGCCAAATTCTCTCTCTATCTCCTAATGCTGGCGTATAAGCCACTGACATCCTGTTTAATCGTGTGTGTCCCTGTTAAAAAACCTGCAGCAACTTCAGCACAAATCATATTTGAATTCCAAAAATGATTGATAAAGCCGTCAGCGGAAGAATAATGTTAAAAAATTATATTAGCATATAAAACATGTTGTTTTAATCATTCATGACGCCTCCGTGATTAAAACATTATCACAGCGCATGTTTAATTTTGTGATTAAAAGTCTCAGCCAGTCCAGTGATGTCGTCCCACATGTTGAGCAATCGCAGGAGCATTAATTCTGTCTAATTAACATTCCCTTTGTAATGTGGCACTTAAAACAAAAAGAAAAAAAAAAGCATCACTAATGCATAAGTATGAATAACATACTTTCCTATTGTCACATGGAAAACATAATTTATCACTCGCACCGGCAAGTTGGCAGCTTGTGTTCGTGTCTGTGCGAAAAGAGTTTTGGTTAATTAAGTAGACAAACTTTTATTTTTCCAAACTTTCACACAACAAATCCAAAAAAAAAAAAAGAAACTCCTCTGAAGATAAGAATTAACTTTTCTCCTGTGTGCCTTACATTTATATTTACATTTGGCAGATGCTTGTACCCAAGGCGGCGTTAGGTTATAATGTTAATAGAAAACATTCATTAAAACCTAGATGAGAGTAATTAGAGTTACGGCACATTGAGAGACCAAAATAATAATGAGAGCAAGCAAAGTTCAATGAATAAATAAAGTGTAGGAGTAGAAAAAAATCCTTGCCTTGTGTTCATTGTTTACGGTCTAATGCAGGAGTGTCAAACTCAATTATAGAGCGGGACCAGAATTAAAAACCGTGTCCAAGTCGAGGGCCAGACGAGGTCAACTAATGTGGTATTTAGAACAGAGCAAGCTTAAAGAAACAAATCGGGGCTCAGATTTAAGATTTATGACGTATCATGTTTAGGTATATTAGTGAAAACAATAAACACTTTTTTCATAAGATAACATTAATTGATTAAACCATGGAGTAGCCTCGGAAAGGCTTCTGTTTCAAAGTTATGTACACATCAGTTGGCGAGGCGATGCTACGATGCTATGCTAAACTATGTTTCGACGTAGCCAATTGAAGTGTGTCAGAGTGAGACGTCTCACTTTTTCCCAAATCTTTGATGCACTGATTGCGCTTGCTAGTGACCGGGAATGGCAGCATGGAGGCGGCTGAAGCGAGGCTAACGAGAAACCGTCACATGTAAAATATGTAAGCTGAACCTTATGTTTGCTTCATATTTATACTTTGGTAAAGTTGTGAAACGTAAACACTGAAAGAAGAATAAAATACATCAGTTTTTTTTTTCCTCCCATTTATCTAATTAAATATAACAATTTAAAAGTAACAAGTATCAAGTAACTAAACTTCAAATAAAATATTGTTTTTTTTCTACTTTTTTCTACTTTTATATCAATACATCTATCTGAACTTTGGGATGAAATAAGTCTAAGTGCATTTAGGAGCATTTATTAAATTCCTTACAAGAAAACATAAACTTACAGTACAAATTGGCCCAGATTCATTAAATTATATAAGTACCAAAAATCAGATTTACGTCTAAGCTAATGTTCGGTGATCTTGGGTAAATCTGACCCCTGATGCGAGAGCATGTTAAGTCAACTCAAATCTGTTTTATTGATATACAGTAGCTCCACATCACAAACACAATTTTCCTTGAAGGGCTTTACAGTGTGTATGAGTGACACCCTCTCTCCTTAGACCCTCACACCGAGTGTATCCATCATTTTCACACCTGACCGTGGCACTACTAATTGTCTGGTGCTGGACGCGACTTTTTGGAAGTGTCCGTTATGGCCGACTTCATCGTAGCAAGAGTCGCTGTTGTTGCTAAAGCTAAAGCTAAAGCGGAAACTTAGCGTCTGTCATTGTTGGTTGCACTGAGTCTGACGAAAATGGCAGCAACGGACAGAGCCGCCTCGTCTGAAAGCTCCATTTGGACGGAAGCATGAACATAATTTGATTGGCTTGAGCATTTGCATAATGTGATTTGATTAGCTGCTGCTTGTGCTGCCGCCACTTTGAAACTTTAAGATGTTTGAACTTTGTGTCACGAGCAGCGCGGACAAAGCAAAGCAGCTGATCCACAATGCAGTTGGGCAAACGGGTGACACCACACCATTCAAAGTGAATGGAACGTCATTATTACAGCAGTGGTTAGGACCAGAGCTGGTCCAATTCTTTTTTGTTTTTAGTTATCAGCCAATTAATTAAAATCAGGGATGTTGACAAGTAATTTTTTTGTAAGTCCAAGTCAGGTCCTATATATCTTGAAATAAGCATCCCTTCATCCCATTTACCACTGCAAAATTGATAATTCATATGAATTCGAACATTACAGGATTAACATGGATTTAAAAGGTCTCACTGCAACGCAATGTGAAGAAACACGATAAGAATCTTTCAACTTCATAACTGCATTTTGCACAACATGTAACGAAAACAAACCAAACGTATAAGGATCAATATTTTTCTTGTTATTTAACAAAGTCTAATAATAGTTACTTCATACATTAGGTTTATTAAAAATACTGCATATAAAAAGCACTAATAGTGTTGACATAAAATGTAGATTGGAGAGACAGACTTGTTCAGGTGTTTTTTTTGTATTATTGTTATTATTAAATAGTTAAATTTTAAAATGGAGGGAAAAAAATGAAATCGGATGAATATAAGGGGCCAAAATCAATCGACATCAATTATTATTAAAAAACTTGAAAGAATGTCGGACAATAAACGTTATGTAACACATGTTACTGTGGGTGGAGCCTATCACAGATCAGAGAAATGGACTTGTGTCAACTGTCTGTGGTAATCTGGTGCTGCAAGCTGAGTTTTTATTTTAACTACTTTTTAGAGATTCTGACAACTTCAAATTTAATACGTTTCTTGTGCAAAACTTAGTATTAATAGAAACCTTTTCATTATTTTTTTTATTATTATTATTATTTCCTGCAGCCTGAGGGCTTTTGTGTTGTTTAAATTCAAAACACTTGTACCACTGTCTGAATATTTTCCTCCATTATCACACAGTGGAAGTTGGAAAAGGTCAAAATGAAACAACGATGTGAAGAAAAAAAAAAAAACTGTTCCTGTTAGTTTTTCCCAACAGCTCTAAAAATCATGATTTAAAAAAAAAATTATTTAGTTATTTTTAAATATGTGAATTGCATCACAGTTGCTGTTTTGTATGTGTCAGCCGTAACATATCGATCCTGTGCTGTGGCTAATGAGCTGGAAGCTCCTTCCTCCACTTCTCCCACCGCACTGACTGACCAACATGAGATTTGAATCCTCGCAACGTCCTTCAGGCGTCACATGACCGGAGGCGTGCATCTCATTTCCATAACGGAGCTCCACGGTTGGCTAATTTTTCCGACCTCGCCGGGTTTACGAAAACACGGGAAACTGTATTTTAAAGTGGCACCTTTCCTGCAAACGCCCATAATTCACGTTGTTTATGAGGTGAAGTGATCCCACAGTGTGGCAAAGGCCATTAATAACCATTAAAAAAATACATGCAACACCCTCACAGTGATTAATTGCATGTGTTTTGCATAATGCTTTGTTAGCGGTGAGTTTTAGGCAATTTACCATCAGTCGACCCCAAACCTGTCAAAGAGGCAACTTCAAAGTGAGTTTTCTGCCCATATATATATATATATATATATATATATATATATATATATATATATGAAGGCTAAAGCATGAAGTCAGTCTGTGATTGAACTAAATTGTGTGTTAGATTAATGATTATTATTGCTTTGCAGCAATTCAATTGATAATTAATCTGTAATTAGAGAGGAATGCTAACACGATTGTTATATAATAAAATGTTTGTGTGTGTGTGTACCTGGTATTCCTTATGTTGTGGGGACCTAAATCTGTTTACTGTCTACCCCACAACGTAAATGACTGGTTAAAGTTAGTGTAAGCCTGCAGGGAATTAATGTAGGTCAATGGAATGTCCTCTGAAGTCATGGAAACCAGTGTGTGTTTGTGTTGGTGGGGCATTATGGCTGGTCATTACACATTTAAAGGGCTTTTTCCGTGTTCAGCTGCTGGATTAGGGTTAGAATTTGGTTTAGTTCATGGTTAAAGTTAGGCATTGTGTGTGAGCTGGTATTTGTTATCTCTTTAGAACCTTTTCTAGGCCTAAACACTGGCCTTTTCAGAACCAGTAGTCCTCACGGACACCAAAACCTGGTCCTAATCAGGCAGAACCTAACTTCTCACGTACCACTGGTGGTGCACCTACCACAGTTTGAGAACCATGGCTCTAAACAAACTCATCCTACATTACTGAAAAGAAAATACAGTAATATGGTGATTTTAATCCCACATTTTATGAAACTAGATTTTGAACAAGCATGTCAACAGTCAAATGTATATGATTTCTTTCTTATGATTGGTTTCTGACAATTCATTTACCAACTGTTATGAAACAGTGAGTTTACATAACCACTGCAATATTACAGCTGTCAACTGCTGTCAAAGAAGAGGCCCCAAAACCTAATCTAACTAATCATATTTAGTCACCTTATCATATAAAAGAAATCTAAACCTGAAGAAAGTAGAAAAAATACAAAGTGATTTGACCTGAAAATGACAAAATGTTAAATTAGCTGATTCTATCTAACTGCTCTTAAAGTGTTCACATCCCCTTTGTCTCGCTGAGTGACTGATTTTACTTGTTGGTGTTCAGTGCATTTGTACATAAACTGGATTTTCGTGTAGTCATTGTAGTTGTGGCCTTTGTTTGCGAAAAAAAAAGAAAGAGGACATTGTTAGATTTGGTGATAAATCTGCCTGAATTGTTTTACGGCACAAAGACAGCCCGGCACAGCAAGCAGGTATTGCTCTCTCAGTGTAAACAGAGGCTGAGCATCAAACATCAGCAAGTCAAGCCGGTGTTTGTTTGTCCTTGTGGCGAACGATCCTTCCAAGATAACTCTCAGAAAAAGAAGTGTCTCACAGTTTTAGATGGGCTGCGTGCTTGATATCGCATGTGTGACCAATTAAAACACCCAGCTGTTCTTTCTCCCATCTGTTTGAAGAAGCTCGGCAGTACAGACTGCCACCGCCGCTGCCGTGTTTTGATGCAATGCATCACTCAAAACAAATCGCCGGGCTTCTCGTTTGTCCTCGTCAGCCAAGTAGCTGTCTGATTTATCCTCATCTGTCCCCCAGTTCTCCTCTTCTTTTGTGTCTTGGAATCGTACTGTAACTTGGACAATTACACAACAGAGCAGGTTCTGTGTGTGTGTGGTTTTTTTTTTTCTTTGCAAAACTAACTAACCTTTGAGAGTAGAAACAAGAGGAATTGAAAGGATCGATTCAAGAGCAAACAAGTCGGTTCATGTCGTCAGTTTGAAAACTTATTGTTCCTCACTAAACGTATATTTCATAAAACAAGAACTAACTATAATCTAACTGATCATTTTCATATACTGTATGTATATACTGTACATACTTACATGCACTATATGGACAAAAGTATTTGGACGTCTGACCATTACACCAACATTGACTCTAATGTTGTATTCAATAACATGTACAGTACTTTAATATGGAGTTGGTCCCTTATGCAGCTATAACAGCTTCCACATTTCTTGGAAGACTTTCCTCAATATTTTGAAGTGTTTCAATGGAAATTTGTGCCCATTCATTTAGTAGAGCATTGGTGGGTTCAGGTTCACTGATGTTGGATGAGAAGGTCTGGCTCACAGGTTCTGTTCCAGTTCGTCACAAATGAGCTTGATGGGGTTGATGTCAAACCATGTCTTTATAGTCCTCACTTTGTCCACTGGGACACAGTCAAATTGTCGCCACAGAGTTGGAAGCATAGCATTGTCCCACATGTCTTGGTTTGATAAAGAGCTAAGATTGTCCTTCATTGGAGATAAGGGTCGAGACCAAAGCCTGGTTGAAACAACTGAATTCAATAATTTATATGTGTATGTATCTACCTGTATACAGTATATCATATACAAATCAAAATGTCTCCTTCAGTGCTGTTATGAAACCTTCATGGCAAATAATTGTATTTAAAAGAACATATTTTACATAAAGAAAACAAATAAAACTATTATATATATGTTTATTATCAAGGAAAATAAACTCACTCATTTTCTACCGCTTTATCCACTGAGGGTCACGGGGGGGGCGCTAGTGCCTAACTCCAGCTAGGAAAATAAGCTAAAATATAAAATGGAAACCTATTTTACAAACACTGTAAACGTCTAAAAAGTAAAAGATAATAATAAAGAATGACTTGATGGCAAACGTTTTAGGTTTTCTCGTGTTACTTATTCAGTAAAAATACGTTTTCACGTCATCAGTGTAAACATGTAAACATGTACGTAACAACATGTCTGAAAGACGGTCAATTTCATTTACCAACCAGCTGATAAACTGGTTGAAATGCTCGTGACACCTGTTGCTGCTATACAGCAGAAGTTTTGTAGTCACATGTTAAAGAAGTATACAATTCTGAAATTTAGTTGATTTATTGATCTTGATAGATTTTTTTTTTGTCAGTTTTTGAAGCCTTGTAGACAGAGGGATTTGTTTTGATGACGATGAACACGCTTCATTATGTCCCTGTGCTAACTTTTTTAATAACATTTTGAAAACTCTACATTTAATTACTTTCTTGCAAACATAATCTATCCCCGCATTAGTTATAATACCAACAAATGACATTACGCAGTGACATATTGATGGTCTGGGCTCCAGGATGACTGAGTCACCAGTGTGTGGGAGCAGACAGACACAGACAAAACTGGCCAAACAAAGAGTCCCTCCAGTGGACGAGTGCGAGAGCTGGCAGTCGATTGTCTTATTTGATGTCGATCCCTGAGAGGCCGAGCTAAGCGGCAGCAGCCTCACCGACGCTTGGCTCTGGATACGGACCACTACTTCTCTGTGGACGAGGACAACACACATCTCAAGGCCCTGTGAAACAGGTGCTGGCAATTTAGCCCCACGACCAGCAAGACGCAGTGTTTGATTGGAGTGGAGCTGCCATCAGAGTGCCCCCCCCTCAAATTGAGCCACAACCAGCTGACATTTTCACAGTATTTAATAAAAGCCTCTCTTGATTAGTGCGGCCTTACTGCAATCTTTTTATTTATTCTCTGCGGCAGAAAAGCATTAATTCACAGTAATTAATGAACAAGTGGTGTAGGGCCTGGGAACAGCTGCCTCCTCTGGGAGGCTGGAGGAAGGGACGCTTTCCTTTGCCCTGATTAGATGCACTTCATTTCCAAGATCCACATGACACGTTCTAATGATAGCTGCTGCTGCTGCTGGTGTTGTACCCGGGTCCTATATTTTAACAACATATGAACTGCAAAGAGCCTGATCAGTGATGTTGTGCAACAGATCATTTTCTTCCAACACAGTTGCCAGGATCATATGTTTCTGCAAACCACAGATGTGCCTGAGCTCATTTTTCTGAACCAAAATACCATTTTACAATTGTACAGAAGCGCATAATAATTTCATTTAACTAATTTAAAAATCGTGCTGCTTTCAGCATAAATGAGGGAGAGAAAAAACTGATGATAACCATTTATTTGGTTAATATTAACAAAAAGTTCATGTTTTTTCCTAATAGGTCAGTTAATTGGTCCAACGCTATTTGAGAACTTTTAAGAAATGGAGATTTGACATTACAGCTGCAACTATTTGTTTCATAATTGTTTAATCTGTCCGTTATTTTTCTGATTAATCGAGTATTTTCTTGGTTTGTTAAGATGTTGAAAAATTTTGATTGGTGTTTCCCAAACCTGGAAATGACAGTGTTCTCAAATCAGTCTTGTTTTGTCCACAAACTCAATTATTTTTAATTTCAAATGATTTCTTTGTCAAATGGAGCATAGTAACCAGAAACTATTCACATTTAAGAGAATGAAAAATCGGAAACCTTGTTTTATTTCTTTTTTTTTTTTTTTTTTCAAAAAAGCAAATAATCAATTATCAAAATAATTCAGTAATTTACTTATAATTTAATTGTTGCAGCCCGATTTGACACATATGAAACCATGCCCACTCCATCAAAATTAATGATTTTTCAAAACCTTACAGGAAAATGAGGACTTTGAAAATATACTATATTAGAAAATATAGTATAACTCCCATAAATAACAAGGTGAAGAACAAAAAGACACACACAGAGAGAGAGAGAGAGAGAGAGAAACAGCAAAAGCACTGGAGATGCAACATATATTTCATTAAACGAGTCGCTTCCACGTGCTTAAAGACAGTCATCCAGCCGAGTCAGGTGAAGCCTGAGATGCCCGTACTGCACGAGCAATACTACCCAATTTGGATGAGCTAGGATGAAGCGTATAGTGTAAAAATCAAAAACAACCCAATCACAAAAGAAGATTTTTCACAGTGGCGGCAACAGACTTGTTATGAATCCATTCAGAGTCATTCATGTTACCATCCGTCTTATAACGTGGCCATTCCTGCTGATATATATAACTGTGTGTGTGTGTGTGTGTATATATATATATATATATATATATATATATATAGTTATCCTGGTTAGCTCAGAGACATTTTGTTGCCTCTCGGCCTTTTCCCTCTCATATCCTTTGTCTTTGGCTGTCATTCCATTTCAGTCAGATGGATAAGCTGCTCTCTTTTATCTGCACTTGATCTCTTTCTCTTTCATCACCACGTCTTGATTTCAACCATCACCACCATCGCCATCACCCTGCGTCTCTGCTCCTTCCAGTTGGCTGGTCATTGAGCTCTGCTTTATGAAAACAGTTTAGACTTGAAAGGCAGGGGTGGCGTAGTGAGGTGGTGACGGAGGAAGGGGGTCAGCGTTGCTTTCATTTCTGGTCTGTCGCTGTGAAGGTCCAGGTACATGTGAGCTTGGCCTCCCTCTCAGCTTTCTGCTTGTCTGTTTGCTTCTCACAGGTATTGGTTAAAGACCTGAACTTTAATTTAGACTCGCTTACATGGCAAAAAAGTAAGTTTCTCAAACTCCCACGGTGAAGAAGAAGTGGTGACCGAGCTAAACGGAGCCAGAAGGAATCATTATTGTCACCGTTGCTTTCTGGCTGAGACAGGGTGAAGTTGCACAACCGAGGATTTTCATTAACGATAATTCAAGTAAAATAGTTGGCTGTAAGATAGATTCACTGTGCATTATTGAATGTGTTTGTTCAATCTTTGTTTTCCCACAAAAGTTTGAATTTGAGATGGGTACCAAAACTTCTTCTTAAACACTGAAGGGAACACGTCATATATTTTGCGGAAGCTGTACTTGGCAATAGTCCTGATTCTGGTTTGAGTTCTGATCTGATTTTTGTTTAAAAAAAGCACACATTCTGCTCCAGATACACTCACCGTCCACAATGCCATGACATTTTCAAGCCCTTTTGCTTCCTGATTGACTCTAGACATTCGGGAGTCTCAGACGATGGTGACTTCCTCTGTTAGGAGCTAAAACGTTCTTAAATAGTCAGTGGTACAAACAGGTGACCTTCACTCCTCGTGCTCGGAGGCTCTTGGGAACGGATGGTGAGATCTCACTGAAACTTGGCTGTGACTGAGGAACATTTAATTCACGTTCATAGAAGCCAGAATATATTGTTAACAATCAAAAACACACACACACACACAAAAGGAACCAAGGAAGTGCTGCCTCAGCAAATTAGGAGACTCTAGAGGCCGAGATAAAAATAACCAAACCAACAGCTGTGTCCTGTGAGCTAAAAATCACTGTTTTTGTCAATGGAGTGATAAAAACTTTAGTTTTCTAAAGAAAAATGGCTCTGTAACAGCAAACTAAAGTGAACCTTTTGTTGAATTCTTTAAACCTTTAAACCATACACATACATGTACAAAGAAACCTCATAGAACCACACTTCAAATATCCTTTTAAGGGCTTTCAAAAAATTTGATTCAATCTGATATGTATACTTAATAATATCAAATAATTCTTTAAGAGTAAGTGCATTCAGAGTTTTGAAATTGCAGCTTCACTGTCAACTATTAAAACGCATTCAACAAGCAACACACACACACACACACACACACACACACACGCACACACACATACACAAACGCTGCAGTTGATTTTACATTGTGTTGCTTTCACAACTGCTCAGCAGAGTGCACTAAATGTGGATTAAAACTGTCCCCAAACACTGTTTTTCCATTTTCCCCAAACACTGATTTATGTCAGTCGGAAAGTGCAGTCCTGAAACTGATGGAGAGCCACTGAAGTCAGAAAGCACAAAGCGGCAAACCAACACATTGTTCGTTTTGGTCTCCTTTCATGGGGTTTTTGTGACAGTAACAAGAGATATAGGATATTACCAGTGTTTTCATTTCCTCTTGCAATCATCTCCAACGCCATCTTTCAAGCAGCAATGTGTTTACTGCTTTAGATGAATCGAAAAGAACTGGATTCACCCAAGTACTCCGCTTTCATGACGCCGTGTTCCCAACCCAATTTAACCCAGAAATGTTTATTATTGTCCTTGAGGAAAATTAATCACTTATTTGAGGCCTAATTTTGCTTGAAAACTCACAAAACTTTGCACATTCAAGAGGCTGAGTGAGAATTCACTGAGTTTATGGGTTATAACAACAAACGGGGGGACTCCTCCACTCACCCCGGCCTTTCTCTTTTCTTTTATCATTGTTTGCGTGGAGAACTTGGTCTTTAAAACGAACATTCACAAAATGTCCCCCTCCGTAAAAGACCCTTTCCTAAAGTGCGTATAACATGGTAATTCTTTTGGTGCGTTATAGTTGGAAATCTGAATTGTCAAATTCCCCATCAGACATTTCAAGTGGAACGCCCCCCGTAGGTCAGATTTCCAGCTCAGAAATTAGAGTGACCTCACATAGGATTCCAGGATTGTCCAAATTTTATCTGTAGACATGTCATTAAACTGTTTTTATGCACAAAATACCACGTAGAGTACGTTACTGACTGGTATGGTTAACTATGGCTAGGCAAGATACAGTTGAGTCCATGTTTTTGTTTTTTTTGTTTTTTTTTTGTTTTTTTTTTTGCATTTTAGAGTGATCATACACATACACAAACACACTCAAAGGTAGAATATTCGATTTCTGCCAATAAACCCTACTAAATTTTAAATATTTACCTTATTAAGCAAAGCTCTAATGACAGAAGCAGTAAAAATATGGTGTGTATTTCCTCCGACCCTCCGATCAAATGTGACAAGTTGAAAAAAACAATTTGATTCCTGACAATTTTGGAGAATAACTTTTTTTCAAAAACCTACCTGGCGCCTCATATAAACTTTACCGTGACATCGTAAGGAGTGTTGTTAATCGCGCAATACTTTAAGTATTTGTAGAAACACATGTATGAGCGAGGTTTAGATATTATATTTCATGATTTGCCGCTGATTAGATTGTATGCATGATCAGGTTCTGCTGGCGACACACAGGAAATGGACAGCATATTTTATTCAACCTTCTGTTCTAATTTGTACGCATGTATGAATAATGAGGAGAACAGAGCGGCTGTCTATTGAACCTTGTATTTATGGGCCCCATGCATTAGAAAGTGCAATTCCTGAATGATAGAGAAATCCATTAAAGCAGTAATAAAATTGCAAATGTCTCCCTTTCTCTGTTTTCCTGCCTTTCAATATGGGCAGCAGAACACGTCCGCTCTCACCGACTGTGTGCAAGCCCCCGGCGAACACATACATAGCAATATGATACAGAACGCATTTCCCAATCCAATTCCTCCCCGCTGCGTCGGTGAAACACTCGCTGAGATCCATCTCTTTCAATTACATTGAGAGAGGACAGGCTTCCCTTTAAGCCTGGAGGGACGTGGAGTTTTTAAGGACAGGTCTCATCCCCAGATCTCGGGCTACATTGAATATTAAAGAAGAATCTGCCGGATTAATCTGTGGAGAGGCTAGCTGAGGAAGAGTCGTCCAAAGACGCCCACTTATACTTGTGATAACCGGTTTAAAAAGAAGGCATCTACTTGTCAGGTGGTGTTAAACCTGAAGGCTTTGTCTTTGTTAAAGGATGAATTCGGTTTAATACAATTTCACTCTCCCTCTTTGTTGTTTCAATGCCACTTATATCAATAGTGCTCGCAAGAATGACTGCTGCAAAATATCACTTTGTTATCGACTCCCAAAACAAATCATTTGACTTCCCTCTGATTTACCACTGCTATAGTTACAATCCGACGAGGGGGGAAAAAAAACAAAAAAACATTAAACATCAATAGAGAATGGGAAACAATCATCAATCAGACGAGTCAAAGTGACACGCTCTGACGACCCATCCATCCGGAGGGTTTTTGTTTTTCGACTTTTGCTCCTGACAGACAGAAGTCATAATTTGTACGGCTACAGGAGATCATTATCAAAGAAGCATCAGAATGAGACATTTACTCCGGGTTGTAAACAAATGATAAATGTGCTTTCTCGAGTAAATTCTTCAGAGAATATTGTGTGAGACAGGTTGTAAACCAGATTATCTAAACTGTCATTTTTTTTTTTTTTCCTAGAGGTCAAACTGGGCGTGTGCACACCACAACCCATGTGTTGTTTGGCTCTAACTTGCATTTACACATTTATTTGTGACAGGACAGGACTTTTCATACAAAGCTATGTAACTAATGTGATACACAGGGTAAAACATACGTAGCGGAGTCAATAATTAACTAAAAAGTGGATTACTGGTGAGATAAAATAGACTTTCATACAAAGAAAATGCAAGTGTTAGATTAAAAGAGTAAAATCGACAAAAACTGAAAAGTAAATCGAAGTGTAGCAAATTACGGAAGATTTCCACTGAGATGAGCTCAGGAGTGCTGATGCTCATCAAATGCCCAAAACTTCACAATTGCCTCTTTCCGGCATGAAGGAGTACATCTTCTATTCTGAGCCTCCTCTGGACATTGAAGCTCCCAACCCTGTCTAATGACGAGTCGAGCTACCGTGCAAAGAAGAATCTAATTTTGGAGATCTGCAGTCATGTCCTTCTAATCATCAGCCAAAAGCGCAAGACGTTTTAATAAAGTCTCCCAAATATAAACTGCAATCACAGGAGCAGGGATCAAAAAGAGGACTGTGGAAGATCCGGCGCATTGTGAAGTCACCCATGAATGACAACAGCTTGGTTTACATTCAAATATATCACACATTCTAACATCATTTTCAAAAACTTGGTATAAGAAAATGTTTCCATCCCCTCGTGTAAAGCAAAAGTCGGGAGTCGAGCCGTAGGTGGAACAAAATTATGGTTTACAACAGAAACAGAAATGATTCATGGTGGTGCTTGGATGCTGCTTCCATCTATTATTGTTGTAATATTTGCTTCTTTGACTGGAAGTCAAAGAAATGTTGTGGTTTCCTGGTCAGGCCACGCACATTTCTCCACCATAGTCTGCCAATGCTTCTTCCAGCAGCTCTTAGGTTACTGTATAAGTATAATTTTGTAGTTTTGTTTTGTTTTTTGTGTGTGTGCATGTCATCATGGTGTCAACCCAAAACCTAAAATACCATAGTGATGAGGTGATGAGGACCTGCTCTTCTTTGATGGCTTTGATGGCCCTGAATTATCTTGGGGACCTTATTTGAAGGTTGAAATCCAACACCAAGGTGGTAGGACTATAGTGGCATTTGCAAAAAGGTTTTAACAGAAGTCTATGGGAAAATTAGCTTCTACTTTTCACTTGATGTATAACATCAGTAAAGATTTTCCTGAGCTCTTTTGCAACAGACCATGATGCCAATTTTGTCACATTCAGATGATAATAGGCAATAAATCGTGGCACACACATGAGTGGGCACCGGTGTGATTGACAGTTGGGTTTGTCCAGCAGGAGCCTATTATTGCATCTGAGACCTACTGTTTTCAAAAATTGACATGGTGGCAAACAAATGGGAGTTTGGTTTCCAACCGGAAACTATTGCAGGAACAGTAGAGGTGCAGATAAAGGTTTCAATAGCAGCAGAGGGTGCCCCCCCCAGCCAGGCCCCCCTTTAACACAGTCATCAGTTCATTGTGTGTTTGGTGTGTGATCTTTCAAAAATCCCATTGTGAATGGGGATTGGAAACACCAGGACACTTCTAAGTTATGGACAGAACAGGGTTCCTGATTCCCCCCCCCACCCTGCCTTCTCCATCATACACAGTGACTGCACCGCAGGCAGGCGGTCACATGGGGGAGGGGTGCCAGCAGGTGAGGCAGCAGTGGCAGGGGCTGCGAGCGTTTGATGCTCACCCCATCTTATCCGTGCTTCACAGCTGGTAATTTGTTTTGCTTTATGTAGCACGGCATGAGCACCGCGGCGGCCTTTTCTGATCACCTTAAACATGCACACGGGTGTGTGTGTGTGTGTGTGTGAAACCAGGCCAGCAACAAGTCAGTCACAGCCTCCTAATCAGGGAGCCAAGCAGCATCACTCCTCCTCCTCCTCCTCATCCTCCTCCTCGTAGTCCTCAGTCTCCTGACTGAACCAGAGGAATGGAATTACATTTCCCCCGGGTGGCCCGGCACTCGGAAACAAGCCTCCACTGGCTTCATGTGGACGGTTAGAGATGAAGATAGTCTGCGGGGTAGATTGAAAAAGTGAGAACATCTACCCGAAATAAGAGAGGTGACCCTGCCCAGATTGTTTGGCAGATTAAAAGTCGAAGTTTGTGATACTTTTTATTTGTCAGGCTGTGGTGATTGATTTGTGCTCTAAGAGCCTTTTTAAGTGCAGTGCTATCACAGCAGTCACAAGGGGCCGCGTCGCTGACATTAGGAACTCACAAGTGCAGAAGCTCTCACCTCTTCTTACTATATTTTTTATTTTCTCCTTTGAAATATCCAGGGGTCGACTGATTATCGGCCTGGCCAAGAGTAGGCATTTTGCTAATTATTGGTATCGGCCTTTTATCGTAATGGTCGCCACTATTATTAAGTAATTGTGTCTGTTCCTCTAGACCGTTTGCTCTCAAATGGCTAACATCACTGAGTAAACACCAGCAAACATGAGAGGCAGTTCAACAAAATTGTGTTTTCCAGAGATTTATATTTAAACTGTAGAAGCTAATTGGTTCCAAACACAGTTATCAAGTTACTCAGCAAGTTTCTGGGAAACAAAAATCTGTAATATAAACAGAAATTACACATTTAACCTTTCTGCTTTAACACTGCACAATTAACAGTTGTCAGACTTAACTTACCACATCATAATGGGATCATGTGACAGCTGCAAGTTGTCCTGAATGCGATGTGTATGTCCAGATTACAGACACGGCAAGATGAGTCACTCAGTCCTGGTAGAGAGTCGGTTAAAAAAAAGTGTCAGCTGGAGGCGACTCTCTGGATTAACTTCCAAAAGAATTGTTTGTTTTTGGGCTTTACAGGCTTCAGATAAGGCTTGGTTTAATATCTGTCCTGCATTTCCATTAAGGAGGAGTCCACATGCCAAGAAATGACATGAAAAGACTCAAAGCTAACCGTGTCCTCCTGGACTCACTAGTTACCTGATGTTTATCAGCGGTGGCAGGGTAGAGCTGAGCAAAGCCCAGGTCCTGCTCACCGGACTTTTAAAACAGTTTTATGGAAACCGAGTCATAGATTGTGCCGCAAGTGTTGCTTTCAAGACTCCCTTAAGGGAAATTGGGACAAACATGGATGTTTAACAAGCCTGCAAAGGCAGGGAAACTAGTCGTGAGCATCACCTTTTGTTCCTGCCGCAGCATTGACACAACTCCTCTCTATCAACAGCATCATCTACATCGTGTAATTCACTAAATCTTCTTGCGAAGGCCTCATAAAGAGGCTGTCATTTAAACAGACCCTGGATGCCTCTTGCCCGATTCTGTGACCCAGAGAAGGTCACTGTCAGTGTCTGTAGTAAAACTTTATGGGATGAAAGAATCCTCAACTGAGAGAAGACCTTGGTCTGTAATTGCTTGATATCCTCCTGCCTAATAACAAGTAAAGGAGGGAGAGAGAGACTGAGGCAACAAGAGGAGGCTCATCTGTGAAATCCACAGATGAGATCAAGTCAGTTGAATGTTGGATGCAACAATCGGTTCATCTTCCATTGTTGGCTGTTTTTGTTCGATGTTTGTGTTGCCACAGATGGGATAAGAGTGTACAGGCCTTTTGTTGTCTCTGCACTCGTCGCCGGTTTGTGCTTTCTGATCCCGATGTCCCCAGTCTCTGTCTCACAAAACCGGCGATTGTCTACACAAACAAAACCCTCCCTCCCAGGTGATCCCTTTCACTCGACCAAAGACACTGCATGAAAATATGTACTCCCGTATTCAAGCGTGAGAAAGGGCGTCTGTCAACAATACCTCTGATTTTTTTTTTCAGTCCGCAGTGCTCATCAAAGACTGTATCGGAGAAAAATACAGCAGAGACGCCAAGGACTTTCTACTATTTTTTTTATTTTTTTATTCTCCTCTTTTTGTTTCTTCTTCATACAGAATAACAATAGCTTATTGTCTTTGTCTCTCGCTGCGAGCCAGGCAGGGACAAGGAGAGGAAGAGTAATAGGATGCAGAGGTTGGGGCATATGCTGGCGCCGACATGGCCCCTAAACTTCCTCTCCATCATTCTCTCCATTTACCCCCCGCTGAGATACATCTGGGTCCAGGTGGCATCGGAACATGTTGTCAGCATGTTGTGGTAACTGCCTTAATGGCTTGAGTCATTCTTACTGACAAGATGGGAAAACAGACATGGCAAGTCGCGCTCAGCCTCTTTATCTTCTGTTTACCAACCACTGTTTGGCTGATAACAAAGCGACTCGTACCTCTGTGGCCTGCTGAAGGCACAGCGAGCACAGCCAGTCCTCCGGGTTGTCATAAAGCAAATCGAATAGAGCATGTTTTTTTTTTTTTTTTGCTCCGTAGTTTTCTTGTCAAATTCTGTTATTATGCAACAGTTTTATGACCACATGTATGACCCTGTTCAGACATGGTATTAATAGCTATGTTAAACTCTGAATGTTCCCAATTTTACCTGAAATAGTCCTAAGGAAAAAAGGCATGGAAATCATATTTGGAGGTGGTGTAAAGATGCACGTGGTCATAGTCCTGAGCCGCATGAACGCAGGGATTAAAAACCGTGTCCTCGGCTGACGTCGTCTGAACCCCAGCACTTCTATTTTTATGTTTTTTTATTTACACTAATGGTATTAACAAATATCTTCACACTAAACACGGATGTTTATACTAAATCTGAACGACGCCAACAAGTTGGTGGTGGAGAAGTAGAAATAGAAATACTGACTGTATAATCCTAAATTTATTATCCATAAGTATATAACCCTGCTCTTTGGGAACCGCTGATTTAACACATATGCACAAACAACATGCGCGTAAAACATTCATTAAAGAATGAAAGGTAGTTTCTGATGAATCCTAATAAGCTGAACTGCAGGATTTTTTTTTAATTGACAGCACAGTGAGCTTGTTGCCCACACACACTCACACGTACACGCACACACATGTGGAACCATCAAATAAATTGGCCCTTGCCTCTGTTGTGCTTCCACTGTTGCGTAGGCGCTTCCAGGTTTGTCTTTGAAAGAGTTAATTTTCCTCTTAGGAAAGAAGTGGAGGTCGGGGCCTTGTTTGTGATAACGACCCCAGGGAGGTGGATGTTTCCTGTGGACACAGGGAGGGTAAAACTCTGAACCGCCATAAGTTACACCTGAGATGCTCATTCATGTCTAATTAACGCAGAGTTCAAGAATCGTCGGCTTCATCCATAATAGCGACATTTTGACGGAAGTGCATTTAATTGTGGGTGAGGTGGAAAGGGGGGGAAAAAAAAAACAATTGACAGTAGAGCTGAGCTGATGGGTCACGCATTAAGGTCAACAACCTCCAGTCCTTTCTCACGTACCCTATGATTACCTCTGTCATAGCTTCATTTTCCATGTGTGCACTCTGAGATAATGAGTTTAGAAACGAAGCAATTATTTATGCTTATATTTCCTCCTTAGTCCAAGACAAGTTACTGTATCTTTACAATTAGAGCTGGAAAATACCCACATGGACAGGACTGAGCTTCAGAGTGAACATCTCTTCTTGTCTTCCTGCATTTCTTAAAGTGACATTGTTTCAGAGGTTGATTCATTTTCCTTAAACACATATTCATCCTGACTTTGGGGTATTGGTCCAGACCTTGTACAGTTCCTCATCAAAATCACTTTTCTAAACCTGTCATTTTACATATTAGCGACCAATATTAATTGACAGCTGCTTTCTGTAATTAAAGCCACAATGGAAAGAGTAGCAACACATGGAATGGAAAATAAATGCTGCATTACCATTTTGCCAGCTACAAATATGCTATTCAGACAGACAAATTGACATATTAATTGGCTTTTTTTTTTTTTTTTTTTTTTTTTTTTTGGAGGTTGCTTTGAAAGAAAAGACAACAAATCTGCGTGACTGGTTGCACTAATGAGGATTCTCTGCAACATGGTGTCTCTTTATGTAATGTCACCTATTTTTGGCAGTTCTTGGAAGGCAAAACTAACCTTTTTTTGGACTGAGTGCAAAGAAAATCTTACTTGAAATGAGACAAGGAGCATCAACAGATTGGACAAACCACAAAATCATGCAGGGCTAGGGTTAGGATTGACCCCAACACTTGGCTGAGACAACTATTGCATGCCTTACTGTACGATTATGACACCTTAGGGTATGTCATCAGTTCAAAAACATGGGTCAGTTACAACAGCCACCTAAACCATACTTACAGATTCAAATAAACAAGCAGTCAACGGAGAGGAAAGGAATTATTTATGTCAGAAAACAAATACTCAAAGGCAGCAGATACCAACCCACATACGGACATACTATTTATGTTTTACTGTCATGTCATGTTGCATTTTCATTGGCTGATAAAGATAGATCATAGTAGCACGCACACATAATAAGCTGATCCTCCAAAAGTCATCACACTGTCAGAAAAATCTTTGGTCGCAAGACCGTGTCAATACCCGTCTTTAAGTTTCTCACGCAGAACAATTAGGACCAGTGTTTAGGGGCCACCATCATTTTGTTTAAATGTGTACAGTGTATACTGGGAGTTAGACACTGGGTAATGAGCTTGGACATCTAGAGAAAGAGTAGCTCTAGAAGGGAGTAGCTGTATCTTCATGTTAGTTGAGGTGTTTCGGGCATCGGATACTTTATAGGAACATTTCCCCTCGAGAGTTTCTCGGCACATCCACCCAGGAGGAGAACTAGGGGTAGACCAAGAGTCCACTGGAGGGATTACATGTTCAGTGTGGCTTGGAAACACGTCGGAGTCCCTCAGGTTGGATATTCCAAGTGTTGCTGAGGGAAATAAAAGATGTCCTGAGCACATTTCTTACCCAGTTAACCACCATGACAAAGCCTCAGTCAAACCTAAGACGATGGATGAATGAATGAATGTGTTTTCTAGTGACTGGCTAAGAGCCAATCAGAACATGATTTGATTGTTTGTACTATTTTCCCTAATGCCCGTTTCTGTCAAACCAAATACTAACCCAAGAGCTTTCAAACAAATACAAACTTGTTTTGCAAACCTTGAAATACGTTGGACGTCACTCATAAATGTAACCTTTGTGAGGAAATAAAATTAAAGCAGTATTTCAGTATTCCTTTTTTTCAAGTTTTTTGGATTGAGATTTAGTGACAACGTGATGGGCCCTGTGCAGTGAATGTTTTAGCATGTCTTCCTTAAATCACACTCATAGATGGAATATTAAGTGTGTTCCTTTAAAACACAAGTGGTGGGAAAAACAACAGAGAAAGGGGGGAATTAATCCGCTTGGCTTTATTTTGATAATGTTTTAGAGCTACAGTATGTCTGCTGAAATCCATCAGCAGAGCTGCTCTGCTTCCTCTTCCACAGACAAGCCAAGTCTTAATCCCGATTCATCTAATTGTACCTCAGAGTGCTAATAAATATTGTTATGAATTATTCAGGCTCTGTGTGGGCTGATGACACAGAAATGGGTGCGGTGAGTGGGATTCAAAGCACTTCAGACTGGAAATGGGGAAAGTGTGATACATTTCCTCGGAATATGAACTAATTAAAGTTACATGGAAAATAATAGTGTACAGTAACTGTCTCTGCATGGTCAATGTACAAATGGGGATTTAGCCCAACTGTGCAAGGCAAAACACTGTTAGTTCATTGAATGCAAACTGATATAAATAAAAAAAAAAAAGGGTAGAGGCATAAAAACTATAATGTTGACAGTGATAATAAACACGGCTGCATTAATCTCCCCATGAAAGTTTGTGCGCTCCGCGAGACAACTGACATTCCCTTCACCCCGGTGCTTATGTCACAGGAAAATGGCTCGATAATCTATTCATGCTGCACCTGACTGTGATTTTAATGCCATTTAAGTGCCTCTTTTAAATTCATTCTTCTCTTAATTTGCCTCCCTGATAACTGTAGTATGTGGGTAATACAGTCAATTGCTGTTAATAAACCCTCCTAAATGTTACACTCTGGGACTTTAACAAAAGACTCACCTCATAAAATTGACACCCGCTTAAATATACAATATCTTGAGACTATGTTCACCTGTTTGTCCTCAGGAAACTGAGGTTTTGTTCACTGCTCACTCTCGTGCACCAAAGTCCACAGAGAAAATGACACATTTTACATCATAGCACACAGGAGTTGTTGTGTGTCATTCCTGCCTCCTTCAGTAAGTAACTGTGTTATTTTTTCACAGCTGTTTGAAATGCCTTGTTCGGACTTACCTATGTAGCATAAGTTTACCAGCAGCAGTAGACCTGCAACATCCATGTACCCAGATTTTCTGTATGGCCTTTGGTGCAGGAGAGTGGACTTGGAAATAGTGGTCAGGACTAGCTGTCTTAGGCTTGTTGGAGGTTATTTTCCAAAAACAGTGCACATGAGCTTGTTTTATATGAATGGAAGTATGTCAAAAAGCTCTAAATGAAATAAATTAGAGATAAGCAGATATGAGATAATCAAGGCAGCTAAAAGTAAAGATTTAGTGTCACAGTTGAAATACCGATATTGTATTTATATTTATTCAGGGACAGCATCTAAACGGGTATGAGAGAATGCATAAAAAACATAAGAAACTGGAAAAGCACTATAAAAATACGGACCATTTATGCAGCTTAGCCAGTGCTGACTGTGTCAGTATCATACAATCATACCGAACTATCACTTCACTCTTCACTCTTCACCCTTTCATCATGGCATGACACCATAACGTTGACATTGATAACAAACATATTGGCATTCATTTCACTGTGAAAGTGTTTGCACTCTCTGCACAGAACCGACTGACATTACCTTAACTCAGTGTTAGCACCCGGGAGCTTATGTCACAGGAAAGTAGCTCAATAAGTTATTCATGCCGCACCTGACCGTGGTTTTAATGCCAAAAAGTGCTGCTTTTTTATAATGCATTCATCTCTTAATTTGCCACGCAGATAAAACTGTACGTTTTCAAATGTCATCCGTGTTTTTTGCACAGCTGGGTGTTTTACATCTCGCTTCACGGCCACAGTTCTTCTGGAAGCAGTGGGGGGGGAGAGTAAGAGGAGGAAGGGATTAAGTTTATGTGTCTGTCCGTGGTACTGTTCCACCACTGAGCTCCACTAATGGCCAGGGCTCAGACCAGGCCTCATTAAGGCACACCGACACCAGGAAACCGGGAGCTTGCAGTAGGCGTGATTAGATTAAAAGTTCAGACAAGTCTTTGGTCTGTGTAATTTGTGGATCTCCGGTCATACACAAATAAACAAAACGCAGGAGCACTTCAATAAACAGCCTCCTTAATTACCTCATTGAGACTTTGGTAGCAATATCAGCAGCGTGGCCTTGGGCTGCGGAAGGAGCCGCTGGAAAAGGTGAGGAGCAGAGAGGGACAGAGGGATTATTCACTGTATAGTCTGCCATGTTTGTATGAGGTCAGCTCGGGTCCAAGCTGCAGATTTGAGTCTGGAATTAAAATGTCCCGCAGCTGTTTGGCTGCTCTTTGTAGCCGGACTAATGAGTTGTGGAACAGACTGATATTTCGCCGGTCGCTGACATCCTCGCTCCGACCACTCAACTGTTACAAAGCGTGTTTTGACTAAAATACCACCTGCCCCGCACTCAGCTGTTACTTCAAATAGCTGCCATGGACAAACGTGTGGACCGCAGTGCAGTGGACGCAAAGTTAAAGGGATAGTTCAGGTGTTTTTCTGAAGATAATAACACATAAACGTAGCTGCTTTTGCTTTGAGGCTGAGCCTCAGTGAAAACACGGCTGTGTTTTTAGCCACTTAAATGACCAACCAGTGTGTAAAAAATAGTGACATCTGTTGGTGAGACTGTAAAGAGTCTTTGAGCTGCAAAATGTTAACTTTTGAATTCCACAGTCACAAAATCTGCATACGATTGTTTCTCTTTTTTTTACAAATAACAATATTAATGTCAATAAATTGGTTTCAGTTTAACCACATTTATGTTTATTAAGTCAAAGAAAATTAGAGGTCATATGTAAGAACTGGTGACATCTATAGGTGAAACATGGCGGCATAAGATGGTGGCCTCCATAACGCAAGGCCCATGCCTAAAATACAAGTAAAAGGTTGAATCTGGGGCAATGAAAACCAAATGAACATACAAACACATTTATGGATAGTATATTCAACTGCTGCCACTAAACCCTCCTAAATTTAACACACTGGACCTGTATCAAAAGGCTTGGCTTCTTATTGAAATTGAAGCCAGATTAGTCTGCAATATCTTCAGAATGTGTTTGCCACTTCATCTCCCCATTAAACTGCTTTAACTGACAGGAAACTTAAGTGTGTAAGCCACGTATCCATCTGCACCAAAGTCCATAGTGGAAACAGCAAATTTTACATGATGGCAAGTAGGAGTTTTTGAGCCACAACTGTTTCTGTAAGAAAGATAAAATTAGTCATTTTTTTCAACTAAAGTGTTTGAAATCCTTCAGTCAGATTAGCCAAAGTATCACAAAGTCACCAAACAAGGCAGCAGTAGACCTGCAGCTCCTGTGTCGCTGTGAGCTAAAATCGCTGGTTTTCTCTATGGACTTTGGTGCAGGTCAGTGAGCGCTTTAGAAACTTAATTTTCCAGTCAGAAAAGAACGTCTAACGGTGAGATAAAGCTGTAAACCAATTTTAAGATATCATAGACTTATTAATAGCTACAAACCTGTGTGTCCCTGTGTCTCAGGCTGGTTCTCAGGGCCCTAGTGTTCCAGCCATTAGCCAGGTTCATCTCCCCCTGTGACTGACACAGTGTAGAAGCCTCAGTGAGAGTTAATGATTCAGATCCGGGTGGGCGGGTTAAAACCGGCCCGTAGGAGTTGAACCTTGGGGCGTGTGGGAGGCCGAAGATGAGGCCTGCATCCACTACACCACCGCGCTGTGACAGGAAGAGGGGAAGAAATGAGACACGGGGCCTGTCCTCCTACTCTGTGCTTCCTGAGACGAGTGTGTGGTGGTGGTGTGTGTGTGTGTGTGTGTGCTTAACAAAGTCTATATAATGCTGTATATTTATATACTGTAAACAGAGTTTCCCGTGGTGTGTGTATGTTATATAATATTACTTAAGCGTGTTTGCTCCTCTGCTCTCTGGGTTTTGTTTGTTAGCCGTGTATGTATGTGTGTGTGTGTGTTCTGTAGTGTAGGCCTGCACTTCACAGCTTCCTGTGACCCACACACACACACACACACACACACACACACACACACACACACACACACACACTTGGTATAGAACTGAGCTCACCTTGGCTCCATGATTTCACATGGTGGGTGTCAGACGGCAAAAGAGAGATAATCTGTCTTCACCCACCCCCCCATACAGATTTTTTTTTTTTAACATTTTAAATTGTTATCTCTGTTTTACCCTGGAGCTATTCTAATTATGAAACCTTGGCATCTTCAGTCTCCTTTTACATTGGGCACCATTTTAGACAATTTCAGAGCTAATGTGAGATATATATTTATAGTAAAAATAAACCCATTTTATCTGAAAACATTAATTTTGTGCCACATTATGTCTAATATTTTGATGCATTAGGGTCTAATTTCACGCGGCCTCAGCCTGACCTTGTCTGAGTCTGTTTTTCCACATTGAAAGCCACGGGCACTGTTGTTTTGTCACAGCTGAAACATCAATGTCATTTATTTAATAAAGTCAAACATGAGTCAGAATTCTAAGTCAAAGTCTTACAATGAAACCAAAAAAAAAATAAAAAATCTCATAAAGTGTCACTGAAAGACTTTAATTTGTCCATGGCGTCAGTTCTGCAAAAAAAAAAAAAAAAAAAAAAAGATTTCTGAAAGAGACAAAAAGGTTGGTGTCATTCACTCTCTCAGATTACTGGATTTCCATAATTATTGATCAATGATGGAAAAAAAAGGAAGATAAAAAAAATTCCTTTCTTGTATGATTAGAAAATACATGGACTTCCTTCATTAAATGACATTAGCCTAATAAATGCACAGTACGTAATCTCTCAGTCTCTTAGTACCTCTTAGTGAAAACGATGATGATGATGATGTCGGGAAGCAGCGTGGCATCATGGGACTTGTCCCAGTCGATCGAGCTGTCTCTCTTTCCCCAAAAAATCATGCACTAATGCACGTACGTGAGTAAGCTAGCAGTAGAGTTCGCGGATATGTTAGTTAGTTAGCATATCATACGCTTCAATTGTGCGATGTCTTCAGATTCTCACAACAGCGCCCTCTGTTGGACAACTTTACTTCACAGTAGGGCTCAAACAATTACTTGATTATTATTCGATCACTAAATTAATAAACTACTGTATGTTGATAATCGGTTTGAGGGTTTTTTTTTTTTTTTTTTTAATATATTTTTTTAAAGTTTTCAGAAAAAATTAGAGAACATTGTAATTTCCAGGTTTGAGAAACACTAATCAATATTTGTTAACATTTTCTGACATTTTATGTGACCAAATGGTTGCTCGATTAATGGGGAAAATAATCAACGGAGTAATCGGACCGTGAAAATAAATTGCAGCCCTACTTCACAGTTTGAAGCTCATGTAGGCTGTATATTTTTAAGCCAAACAGCATCAAAAGCACCAGAATAACACGATCAATCGGTCGACATTTTAATGCAGGTGTCACATATTGTGTCTTTAAATGTTGTTATAGTGCAGCCACAATACAGCAGCCTGATGAGACCTCCAGTAAGTGTCCTCCTCCTCCTCCTCTTCCTCTCTCTGACAGCCGGTCTGAAGAATCTGAATATTAAAGGGTTTAATCTGATTTCATATCAGCTTCAAATCGCCACACGGGAGGAAACTTTTATCGAGTCAGAGAGAGAGAGAGAGAGAGAGAGAGAGAGAGAGAGAGAGAGAGAGAGGGCGTGAAAACACGTCCAATGCACACTTTGTGACAAATGTGATGATGAATGGAAGTTAACTGGTGGAAGGGAAATCAGTGTAGGAGAGTCACTGTCTGCTGTGTGTGTGTGTGTGTGTGTGTTTTAACAAGGAAAAAAAAAATGTTTTCAAAGATGATATTAACACATCCATCACTTACATGTCACCATTACTCATTCATAATCCATCAATCAGATTAGCTGCAGTAATGTTTACCGACGCGGCTCCCAATAGAGGAACTAGATAGAAATAGATTTATCAAAGGTGTGAAATAAAAACAGATACGGCTCAGAAAGTGAGTTTACAGTTTGTCTGTGGACGTTTTTAAGATTTAACTATGTTTATAAGTGAATTAAATACATTGTAGTAGTTATTTGCTTTTTTTTCTTAATTGTCCAGGCTTCCATCAATGTCCTAATGCAGAAAGCACTGTGACTTCAATGATACCCTCTACAGCCATAGCCGTGGTTCTCACACTGTGGTGCGTGTACCGTCAGTGGTACGCGAACTTGGAGGAAAATCAGAAATGCTGTTCTACTTTATAAACCGGGGTATATGATTGGAGTGGAGCTGAGGGATTTTGACCAGAGTGGGTAGAAAATGAAACAAATAACATAATCATAAATTAAATAATAATAATTACAGTCACTTTATCTCTCACTCCATTTTAATCTGATTTGGCTATACCAGTGTCTGAAGTATATGTGAATGATGAGAGAGCAGATTATCAGCACGTTTCCACTGAAATTACCCAGGGTATAAAAAAAAAAACCCGGGTAAAAGTGGTACCTACACCAGACAAGGGACTTTTAAGATTACCAGGAACTTTGAAGGGGCGGAGCTGTGTGCAGAAGGACACCGATTGGTGTAACTTTGCATTTTGCAGCTGTTTCCGTGGTATTCTTACCTCTCTAGTGACTCTTTTTCAAAAACATGACTAGCAACAAATGTAGCGCATAAGTGTTTTATAGTATATTCTTGTTTATTAAGATGAAACACAAACAATCAAGAAATCCACCGGTGTGTTAAATGTTTTGACTGTACGTCATCAACAACACTCAGGAACTTTGAGGTGCAGTGGAAACGCAAACTACATAGATTAACTTTTATCCAGTTAATACGTTCCTGGTTTACACCACTGTGTTTTAATGTTGGTGATAATGGTGTTACTTTGAGAGCCCAGTATTTTCTCACGTGGTATAAAAAGTTTGAGAACCACTGGTCTACGGAATTATGTTATAGTTTGATTTAATCTGAATTGTGAGCCTCAGTTCTAGAATTTATAATTTAATTTATTTGTCATGTCACTGTTGTTTGTTAAACAACATTAAAATCCTGATTACATTAGTAGGAGCCATGTTTATAGTGACTTAATTAACAAAAAAAATAAATAAATAAAACAAAATTGCAGTATCAACACTCAGATGGAGAAAAAGTGTTTTTCCAACAATATCCATTAAAAATAATGAACATTGATGGCTTGTTTACAACACTCAAAAAATATGTTTAAGTGCAGGAAAGAGATCTTGAAACATGAGAAACATGATGGAAGAAAACGATGCAGAATATGATGCAACACAACAAGGAAACAGAGCCCAGACAGTAGCAAGACCAAATAACAGGAAGTAGCAGTTTATAACTGTTGAACTGGAAATGTATGCAGAACTGTCTCTACCATTATGTCTTGACTATTATCGTGTTTACTTATCCAGCTTTGTTCTGTTAGTGACAGACAGATACAAGGTTTGTACGACTGCTTGAAATTCTTGAAAATACTTGCATTTGTTGTTGTTTTGTTTGAAAAAGCACAAGTGCTTGGATTCTGGATCAAGTGCTTGAAAATGCCTGGAATTTGAGTTAATTGACTGAATAGTTTGCTTTTTAGGAATAAAGTAAGTTTGTGAGTCTACATGAAAACTGCTCCCCTTGTGTGTGTGTGTGTGTGTGCGATCATAAGCAGCTGTAAGTTGGTTGTTTATAGCATAATACCATTACTGTCATAGCAAAGTGAAAATAATGCATATATACATGCGTATAAATTGACCACAGCTGTACAGTGATGGAAGATGGACCTGGAAAGTGTTTGAAAAGTGATTTAACTATGGAAAAGGTGTATGAACCCTCCAGTTTTTCTTGATCGATGGCTCTTGTTACGTTAATCGGATTGCGTCAACTAAAACAAAAGTGATTTATTTTTTAGGATTCTCTTGTGGTGGAAAGGAGATATTGATGAGGTCACAGAGACCTTGACTTTTGAGCAGTTCTAAGCAGTTCATTTATGACTCGACGTTAACCTTTTACCAAATTTGAAGAAACACCTTTAAGGCATTCTTCAGATATCATGTTCACAGCAACTGGATGGACCTGACTCCACAAATGCCTCTGGCCTTTGGCTGTCACCATTTGTGGAGTCATAAAATCTACTCAGCAAAACATAAATGTCATGTTTAGGAGCTGGGCCATCAAAGGATGAGATACACTATGATTCTCCGGTGTTTACTGTGACATACCTTGCAGAAGCAATTATATATTTCATTGCCAATCAGGAAAACAGTTAGCAAACAGTTCTCTCAGAACTACACTTTGTTTTCAGTATTTGTTGTTATTCAGATGAAAACTGACGGCTCCAAACACTCAAAAAAAAAAAAAAATCTTGTCACTGCTTCTCAATTAAACCAGCAGATAAAGCAGGGTGAAAAAATGGACAACGTACTTGTCAGGCAGAAACACTTATTTTTGAAAGTTATGTAAGTAAGAGTCTTGAACAAAATTTTTATCAAGCCCATCAAAAGCCATGCAAAGATTTCAGGTGACATATCATCTGCAAGAGTAATCGTGGGGCTCCACCGCCTTTGGCAAAGGCACATAAATTATCTTCTCCTCCCGTTCTTGGATCTGATTTCTGAGGAAGAAAATGGGCCCATGAGCAGAACACGGCGAAGAAAAGGCCCATGTCTGACGTCAAGTGTGAAAAACCCTGTGATTGTGCTGGTGGGTCTGATCGAAATGTGAAAGGGGTAGTTCAGGTTTTCTGAAACGTGGTTTTATGATGTCCTGAAACACCGTCAATCATGTGTTTTTCCTCTTGGTGGCCCACTGCACAGAGAACCAGTATATATTTTAGGCCTCATCTCCAGCAGAGACACAAGAAAAAAAGGATTTTAGCCACTTAACAAAAGACTTGCCCAATTAAATGTATGGTTGTATTAGTCTTTAATATGTAAAGAACACGTTTATCCATTTATTTTGCCATGAAACCAACTTTTGCAGCTTGACACCCAAGTTTTGTGTTGCTTTGTAGGCTATTCACTCTCCTGCACCAAACTCCATAGAGAAAATTGATGTTTTTAGCTCACAGGGACACACGAGGTGCTGGTTTACTGCTGCCTTGTCTGATAAGTTTGTGTCACTGTGGTAAATGTGAACAAAAAATTTCAAATCCCAAAGTCACAAAATAACACATTTAAACCAACTGATGGAGGCAGCAGTGGATCAACAACTCCTGTGTGCTGTCATGCAAAATCACAGATTTTCTCGATGGAATTTGTTGTGGGAGAGACGCGGACATACTTCAGTTTCCAGTTAAAACAAGTGTCCAACGGTGAGATAAAGCGGAGAATGTGCTCTTAAAATAATGTAGTAGGAACATATTCTTTTGATTCAAATGAACACCCTTTTTGCTTAAGTGCTACACTACCATCCCTTTCGCTCCATTTATATCTTGGCTTAAGAATCTTTTTCCCCCCTTTTTTTGGGTTTCTGCCTCTTTTTGTTTATTATTATTTCTTTTTTCCTGGTTTAGACCTGTGAACTGTCGGCCACATCTCTGCTTTTGTCTGTAATTGAAAAAGGTCTGCTGCTGTTGTTTCACGGGCTTTTTTTCCACATCAGACGTTTTGACTTGTAGTTGTGGTGGTGTCGTCCGTGTCAAGCTGCAGTTGTCTGCACCGTGGACAAGGATGAGATCAGAGCGGTTGTTTAGGTTGTGGTTTGAATCAAGATCCAGATATGAGGCCATGGCTTTATTTTTTTATTTTATTTATTTTTTTCGTCAGACATATGTTAAAATATCTGTTCCTAAAAACAGCTGCTGCTGCCTGTGTTGGATGGAAACATTAACATTAACATTAACATTAACGTGACGGATATGTGGATGACTTATCGGACAGGACAAAATTACAGCCCGTCCCAAACACAAAGAACATCAAACATGACCGTAGTGTCAGAGTGAAAAGGCTGATTATTCCCTACTCCTGCGTTTGCCCTGCCTGTCTCCACTCTCCAAGAAACGCCGTTGATAAGCAAAGCTATAGTTCGCTGCCTCGGCCCAGCAGACATTCATTTCAGTGAGATGACCTCCGCATAAAGGCCGCTGACACGACATGATTAGCGTCGATGACAGTGGGCCGTGTGTGTGTGTCAGAGGTCAGGGTTGCTCCAAACAGCAGCAGCAGTGGCAGCAGCAGCGAGCTGTGATTGCAAGGCAATGGCAAAGTGCGAACAGCAATTTTGGGGACGTCGAACAGGCTGAGTCACTGGATGCAGGCTGTGGACACCTCCCTGCCTCTTGGTCGCCTATTTTAGGCCACACCGTCATCCCCTCCTGCTTCCCCAGCACCTCCGGGAAAACAGCAACAACCTGTGAGCTGAAAATGTCAAAATTTAAATTTCACAATCACAGAATAATAACCACATATAAGTCCAAGTCTGCCGTTTTTTTCTTTGCTTCAAAATACCAATGTTAATGAGCACAAATGGGTTTCCAACCACATTTTTTTTTTTTTTTAATTTTCACACTTTGAGAGCATATTGTTGTTAATTCAGCGTGTAAGAATTAGTGACATCCAGTGGTGAGACTGCAGATTGCAACAAATGGAGCATTCCTCCACTGAACCTTCCCTTTCCCAAGCGGCTAATGGAACTATGGAGGCTTTCACGAACCAAAAAGGGTGTAAACGCTCGTCCACAACTCCTTGTTCTTTGTTGGTTTATGCGTCAAGTTTATGTGGGTGGAGCCATCCTTCTACTTTTGCAAGCAAGACCTTTGCCTAAAGTACTTATACAAGCCTTGTTCTAAGGCAAATGAAAACCAAATCGTATCTATATCCATATCTATACCTCAAGCCTGGGTTTATTGCCTCCTTATTCAAGGTCCTACAGTATTCTTCAGTGGTGAAAATGTAATAGTGGTCTGCACTGAAGTGGGAGGAAAAAAATCATTTCACCATGCAGCTCCATCCACTTGGAATAATTTCCCCAAAAACTGTCTCACTGGATGTTTTTAAATTGGCTTTGAATAACTTTAGATGAATTTGA
The DNA here is from genome assembly GCA_016785285.1 of Brachirus orientalis. NCBI lineage: Eukaryota > Metazoa > Chordata > Actinopteri > Pleuronectiformes > Soleidae > Brachirus > Brachirus orientalis. The sequence continues at coordinate 1,533,885 of JAFBJR010018220.1, forward strand.
CTTTTCAGTTTTTATTGCGGAATGCAGGGTATTTTGTGTTGTTTATTTTGATATTTTATCATTCTGTATTGTAATTTTCTTTCAGATGAATAGTTTATGAATATCACAGTATAATGGCACTGTAGATTTCACTTTTCTTTTGTTTATTTTGTCTTCTCCTGTAACCTTATTAAATGTGCTGCTGCCCATGTTAGCCAGGAGCCTCTTGTAAAATAGAGTTTTAAGTCTCAACGAGTCTTTCCTGGATAATTAAAGGTTATAGTAATCATAATTGTTATAGTATTGAACTTCTAAATGTTACACACTGGACCTTTAACCACGTTATGAGCTATGTTTTTCAGCGCAACCTTGTCCTATGAAATGCTTCTGTGTTCCACTGTCCTGAAATCATTTATAATATTTCACAGTTTTTCATGTATTATGTATTTTTATTTCTCAACATTCAGAGTTAGATAGTTGGAGAAGTTCCAGAGCACACGGTGTTTTCCCAAGTAGCGCCGCTGATTTAAGGAGCCACTTCACGCCGCTTACCTCATCTGTGCATGACAGTTGCAGAACGTCTTGTTCCTATTTCAGCGTCCATGTTAACGCGTGACAGGAGGATAGGTCAGTGAGTAGGTCATGGGCATAGCAGGTGAGAAAGAGAGCGGGTACGTGATGTCAGTAAACAAGCGCTTCATCTCCCCTCCAGAGCTAACCCAACTTCCTGGGGCTTTTCTGACTTTCGCCATGCAGCAGAATACATTTCTCTGCTAATTTTCTTCCATCCCTTTTGTTTTATCTCACACGTGAGGGTCGCGGGTCACCGTAGCCAATCCCAGCCGACACTGGGTGAAAGCCAGGTCACGCCCTGGACGGGTCACCAGTGGCATTTTCATTGTCAACTCTAATATATTAACCACCCAAGGTCAAGCTAACAGACTGTGTTATGTGCTCCCGAATAAGTGAATTGGTTTGGTTACTGTTGGACTAGTAAGTGTAAATAGTTTGCTTGTCAAGTATTTGAGCTTCCTGTGGGTCAGGAAGTCATTTCGTACATAAATCAAGTGATTCAAACAATGTGAATACAATAAGGTATAGGTCATGTAAGCATATAAGTTGAAAATGCAAACTTAATCTCTATCATTTTTTTGTTTTTGTTTTTTGGGGGGTTTGAGGTTAGCTTTCGTTTCTAAAATTTTGAAAAAATAAAACTCAATATAATCATATTTGTATAAAATGTCAAAAAACATGACATACAGTTATATCAAACAATACTAAACAATGTTTACCATCTGTGGGGGGGGGACTAGAGAGCAGATAAAACAATGCGTTTTTCATAATATCTGATCAGTCAGTCACATGGAAACAAGTCAAACATGTTAATGCATGTTGACATGGTCAAAATGAGCTGCTGAAGTGATTTAAATGACCTTGAATGTGCCATAATTGTTTGTACCAGACAGGCTGGTCTGCGTATTTCAGAAACTGCTGCTTTGGTTGGATTTTCATACACAGTGAATGGTTGAAACTTCCCGCACTTTTTTGTCTATTTCCCTCTAAATTGGAACAAAATCAACTAGTTTTAACTCAAACTAGTGATGGAGACTTTTAACTCCTCTAGAAAATCTTTGCTGACGTCATAAATCCAGTGAGAAGTAGAAGCTCGCCTTGATTTGCGGCCCCTGGTGGCCAACTGCTACTTCCATCTTTTTTTTACTGAACTTCACATTTCAAACAGGAAGACTACATCCATTATCTGTACCTAATAAAGTGGCCGCTGTACGTAGATTTCAAACACATGTCCAGAATACACGTTTACCTCAGTGCCGTCCGTCCCCAGCCACGCCAACATGGATATGTCCACTCCTGGATGTCATAATGAGTCGGGACAGAATCAATAGACCTCAGGGCTTTGATTGATTATGACCCAGAGCTCGGTGCTCTACCTCGGTTGGCGACCCGCTTATATAGTAAGAAACACATTAGTATGTCTTCCTTAATGAAGGTACAAAATGTATAAATAAATAAATAAATAAATAAAAACAAGACGCTGCTCTCTGGAGACTGTCTAATTTTTCCCACCCCCGTCATGCTTGATTGGGCTCGGTGGCGTCCTAGTAGCCCATTCCAGTCACCATCAACTAACTGCTGTACTCTGGGGCCTGCACACCTGACTTAATCAGACCAGATATACATAAATAGCAGGCCAGCCATATGGTTCTACCGTGACGGCTAGTTCCTCATTACATTGGATCTTTAAAACAAGTAGCGAGCAGCTGTCTTCAGACCTCCTCCTCCTCCTCCTCGCTCTTCAGCCGTGCTTAAAATAAATAATAAACAGCTGCATTGTAAGTATACCGATGGGCCTGTATAGTGTTTACTGTATGTTAAGTTCACATGTGCTGTATATGTAGTGCAACAGCCTCAGGCAGTGCAGCACTTAACATACACAGCAGCCCCCAGGTCAACGCAGAGCTAAACTCGCAACATGTAATTTAGTCATACAAACACTCCGGTTGTCAAGCGAGTCGGTGCAGGGGAAGGAAAATAAAAATGCATCGACACTGTGGGCTGTGGAGTTAGTGGGAGGGAAATCTATAAATGTTTGCCATATATTGTGTCAGAGGCAGTGTAATTGTAGCCTATTAAATCAGCAGGGTGTCCAGTGGGTTAGCTCTGATGAAACACCGCCTCACTGCTGCTGCTGCTGCTGCTGTTGCTGCTTCTTCTGCTGCTGCTGCTGCCACTGCTGCCTTCACCTGCCACAGCAGGGTCAGCAGGCTGGGGACCACCAAGATGATTTAAGGCTTGAGTCGCTGGTTAATAGTTAATGAGAGTGAGTCGTTCGCAGGCTTTGGATGGTTTCCAAGGTTCCGGCCGGCTCAGGGACAGCAGCCCCCTCAGACTCTCAGGGCTGGAATTGAGAGGTAACAGAGAGGTGTAATCACTCTGTTAAGTCAAAGTGTCCTTCTTGTTCTTCTCTGTAGACACGTAGTCACCAAATACATGCACTGGAATGAAATGAAATGCCTTTGCATAAATGAGAACTATAACATAAGTCTATTTAGATTATTTAATACATGTTTTATAGGAAAACGGTGGTGGTTAGCACACTCGCCTTTTGCAGCAAGAAGACCCGGGTTTGCGGCCCGATCGGAACCAGGGCCTCTATGTATGGAGTTGGCATGTTCTCCCTGTGTGTGCTTGGGTTTTCACCACACTCTCCAGTTCCCCTGCACAGTCCAAAAAAGATGCAGATGTGGGGATTAGGCAAATTAGAAGCTCTAAATTGACTATAGGTGTGAATGTGAGAGTGGATGGTTGTCTGTAGAGTAGAGAGCAGCGTGGATAGAGGGCGCTGCGGAGAGTGGAAAACGGACTGAGGGAGTTTCATAGACTGAGTGGAGCCGGGGGAGAAAAGTCCTTGAATTATCGGCTCTGCTACGATTGGAGTAGTCAGTCATAGTTAATGTTATTGGACAGAACAGTAACATGTCTCCAGTGTTCACTTTAATCCAGTTTTGCCTTGCTTAGGGCAGGGGTGTCAAACATACGGCCCGTGAGCCAGAACCGGCCCAATCTGAGGGCCCAATCCGGCCCACAGGGCGAATTTTTGAATCTAATCATGTGGATGTGATGTGGAACACTACATTTTTCAGTTCCAGATACCTGCGACTAAATGCTTTGTGCCTTTATATCCAAGTTGTATGTAATTTGTAATACACACGTATAAAATGGTAAATTTAGCCATACTGTTGTTGAAATTGCACTTTTTTTTCCTCTCACAAAATTTCAAGTTCATAATATGTCTTGTAAAAAGATAATTCATTAAATGTAAATCGAAGGGAAACATTTGGAATTCCTGTTGTTTATAGTTTATTATGTTATTATTTTACTGGTTTGGCCCACTTGAGATCACATTGCACTGTATGTGGCCCCTGAACTTAACACCCCTGGCTTAGGGTTTGAGATGTTGGTAGATACTGCTGTCTTAATGCTACGTTGCTGGTATTGTTATTAGTTTGTTGACTTTGCATAGGCATCTGTGGCTGTTGACACGGAGACCACGTCCCGATCCGCTGGACATTGCAATGTTTCTCCAAGTAGTGGATGCAAACATGCTGTCACAGCCAACAGCAATGCAAACGCTTCTGATTTCGGGACTCGAAAATGTCTGGGTGGTGTTGGACAGCTGACGTATCCGAGGCAGAATTTATGCGTTTATAAACAAAAATGGAGTAATGTGGATGTAGACTGGGATAGAAAACAAACACAATAGACACGCCGACATGCTCCTGTGGCCGCCTCATCTCCGGCTCTGTCCCACAATCAGATTTACAGCTGTCCCTGTCGCCTCGGCAACTTGTTCTCTCAGATTTTATTTTCTTTTTCTTTTTTTTTTTTCTTCTTTTTTTATTGTATTTGTCCTGTTGTTCATCATTTTTCCATTTTTCAGGCCCACACACTCCGAGCCATAATTCAGGATCGCCGGCTACCTTGTCACTCAGCCATTTCCCAAAGAGAAAGAAAAATAACTGGGCTTGTTTTTAAGGGGGTGGGGATAAAAACCTGAGGCGCTTACAGTGGTACCTCTGTCATGCCCCTCTGCCCATAACTACAGCTGTGAGAGGGTGATAAGTGAAAGAGTGAGACAGAGAATCAAGGGCACGTTAGTCTGCAGAAAGCAAAAAAAAAAAAAAAATAGACAGACCTACAGTAGGAAGTGGAAGTAAACTAATTAATTGGTTGGGCTGGTCAACCATGCTTATATTTTATAACAATAATTACAAATGACTCTTTTTTGTTCTCACAAACTTGATAAATCTCATGAAAACTTTTCTCGTCAAATTTTTTTTGTTTCTTGTATTTAATATTTAGTTTATACATTTTTTTTTTTTTATTGAAAATACAGTTGAAAGTGTAACTACAGTACAGACAGAAAATGTAGACTGGAGAGACAGCTCATTAGTGTTGTTTATTATTAAACAGTTTTATCAGATGTAGAGGGAAAAAAAAAAGAAAAAATCTGCTAAATATATGGGCCAAACAAAAAAAACCGCTTCATTTATCTTTGGTTGCCCTGATTTCTAAAAATCGGCAGCAGCCGTGGAAAAAAAACCCCATATTGGTCGACCTCATTATTATCACAGGTGTTTTTTTTTTGGCTAATGCATAAAGTGGTCATCATGTGAGTGCGGCCGCCACACACTGGTGTCTGTTTTCGGAGGTGTTTATTGGTTTATCAGGATCCTCGCTGACTTCACTGTTCCAATTTAATGCGTCGGAATTGAAACAGAGCGAGATAATGGTGTTGTCTGCAGGGGCGGAGGGAACTGTGTCATGTTGTCGCCTGTTAATGTTGTTTCATTATGCGCGAGGACTTAGGCGACCGCGTGCCCGCCACATGCGATGATGGATTTCTAAACTGGACAAATTCAGGCTCAACCGGTGAACATGGATGGTGCGTGTGTCCTCAGCTTCCGTGTGTTCTGCAGCCGGGCTTTGTGTGTCTTCACCTCGTTGGTTGTGAGAGAAGACAGAGATTGGGCAAGAGCTATAGAGAGACTCTCCAGGGTTTAGAGAGAATGCTCATTAAGGCCTCCTATAGCACAGCCAGCTCATTCCTCACAGTCCCAGCGGCTGGCTCTACTACGCTCCGCTTCCTCACCACATCCTCTCCCTTCTCTTTATCTGCTCCCTCCTCTATTTCTGTCTCCTCCCCTGTCTGCGTCTCACCCGTTTCCTTCCCGCTTCCCCGTCTTCCACCTGCTATTTGGAAGCTCAAACAGCAGATGTTTTGACTTTGAATCCACAGTGACGTGACGCCTGCTTGAACATTTACTACATTAGCTAGATTTGAATTGGAACAAGGCTAAAAATAAACTTGGCTCAGAGAGTGGAGATGGTTTTTACCTGCGATCGGGGAAGTTAAAGGTCACATACAATGGTCTTTTTGAGCCAAAAATCCAGATTACTGATGTCTACTTAGATAAATTTAATAATATTTATGGTCAAAAACCTCATAGTCTCTTCAGATTAAGACAGATTATTGCTGCTCTCTGCCAGCCTCTGAACAGTCACTCTGTTTCTGAGCTAATGCCCGCCCCCCAGAACACTGAGTCTCTTGTGATTCGCCCGAGCTGCTAAGTACATTCCCACTCGCTTGTGATTGGCCAGCTACCAGCTGACTGACTGCTCCACGGTGCTTCTTCTTCTTCTTCTTCTTCTTCTTCTTCTGGTTGAATGTTCACGCCCATGACTGGGAGTAGCTTTTGAGGGAGGGTTCGTTGCACGGCAAATGTGCTAGTTACGTAACTAAACTGGACTTTTCAAAACCGCTTGCTCGAGCGCCGGTAAACAGAGAAGCCCTTCTTTGTCAGAAGTGGCTGAAGTGTTTATTGTGACACTTTAGTGATGTTTAGATACAGGAAGGACACGGGGACACACCAAAAAACATCAGACATTGGATTTTTATCACTGAATGTCCTCTTTAAAGGCCAACTTGAACATGCTACAGCTACTGTAGCTTTAAAAGGTCCAGTGCATATTGACAGAGGACTTCTCCGCTCACCCCTCCCTTACCCAAGCATGTCAGGGAACTACAGTGGCCTTCACATACCAGAAAAGATGTAAACATTATTTTATAATGCTTCTACTCTCTTTACTGTCTCCTGCTTCATTTTTGTTGGTTAACTGGCCAATTAATGTGCGTGAAGGAGTCTTGTCAGCTTCCCCCTAACAATGCAAAATGCAGGCGTCTTTAGGTTGTTGTATAAACATGGCCATACGATATTGTGGGGCTTCTTAAAGCAAGGCCTTTCAGGAAATGCATTTATAAAACTCATTCTTCAACAAAAGCCAAACAAGTTTTATTTTAAAGCCATTATACACTCATACAAACATACTTTAGGGGTAGTTTGTTCAACTTCGCCAATAAATGCTCCTGAATTCTAGTTGTACACTCTGGACTTGACACTTAGTGTCAGTCATGGTTGATTTAATAGCATTAAGTCTTTGTGTGATTAAGGATGCAGGCTGTTGGACTGCATCCTTACCAATACCAATTTTGATGTGCATTCTTTTCTTTTTTTTCTCTGTGCTAAACTATAGAGGTAATTTAGTCTCTTCTGAAGTGAAATGAACATCATGTCGAAGAAAAACAAATAAACCCAAATAAAAGCTGGAGAAGGCACAAGCATAGACGTCAAGGAGGTAGCAGCCTAGTCAGGGGTCTTTGTGCGTTTGCCAATATCTGAAGATACATTTTAAAGCCAATAACAGCCAATACCGATATTGTGCTGTTTGCATGGTGTGCTTTGAGCGCCACTTACACCGCTGCTTGAAAAGCTAAACAAAGCGAAGCAACAGACCCTCAAGGCAGTTCAGCAACACTTTTGCCCCATTGGAAGTGAATGAGCAGTTTTTCAGCCGCTGACGTCAGTGGGTTGCTATGGTTAAAACAGCTCTAATATACTGTATATTGTTTCGTTGATTAAAATAAATTTGCATGCATCGTCTCTTTCCTGTCCTTTTTTGAGCGGCTCGGGCGGAGGCGTCGAACAGGAGGAGCCATCAGTCGGAGCACGTGCGAGCTCACTCGCTGTTTAAGAGACAGTTTTATATTTAACCTGCCTGTTTTGAATCTTCACTCCACATCTCCTCTCATAATTAGGGGAAGAACACTTCCCTTTTCAGCCTCCTGTCCTGGTTTGAAGTTAATGAGTTCGTTTGCAGAACAACTCATAAAGCAGCTTATAAAGGGATAATGCTGCTGTTATTTTATCTTCCTTTAAATAAATATGTCAAAAGAAAGCTGTTGAGTAACAAATATTTGCTATATTTGTGTGGTGAATAAACAAAGTGCATGATATTTTGAATCAAGTTGAACAGTCAGTGAAGTGACACATACCCACTTTCTCTGTGGGTGTTTTCTCAATAGTGGAGGCCCATTATCGTCAGCCGTAACTCGGGAGTTTTGAAGTGTGGCTGTATGAGCTGCACATACAGCACATGATCACTGTAATACTTAGAGGTTGACAGAAGAAAATATATATTATTGCTCCTCAACTGAAAGCTCAACACATTAAACTAATGCCAGTTTAAGTCTGTGCCATTTTAAGCCTTTTCCTGAGTGGAAAATGAAGTTTGTGGTGCTTTTCGAAACCACTCAGTCCCACTAAATTCCACAGAGAAAATTCATTGACTACAATGAGGAGTTGTTGATCCATTAGTGAATTCGAATTTCATGACTTCAATGTATGAAATCCTCCTTTCCCATTTACCATGGTGACACAAACTTACCGAGCAGCAGCTCCTGTGTCAATCCAATCCAACTTTATTTATAAAGCACTTCTGTAGCACTTTTCATACAAGACAATGCAACTCAAAGTGCTCCACGGATAAATAGATTATCAAGGAGGAAAACCCAGCAACCTGTAACCATCTCATCCAACACATGACTGGTGATATGTATTAAAACAATAATGAGGAAGTGAAGAAGTGAGGAAATGCTGTCATGGAACTCACAAACAAGTGCAAAAGAAAAACAGTGGAGACTAAAATACTAATTTATGTAAAACAGGAGGTAAAAGAAGGTAAAATAAAATTAAAAATGTCCACCACTGGCATTAGGAACACCCTCTTTTTTATTTTCACCCAGGTTAAAAAAAATCCACGATATGCTTTCTGATTTTAATGTGAAAAAGGCTTTAGTGACATCGTCTGTCACACAGACAGGCAACTCACTGTCACTTTGATTACCACTGGCCAGACGGTCGCTTGACCCGCAATCGGTCGCGGCCCTGGCCCTGGCAGCGGCGGCAGTGGGAGCATTAACCACATCCACCCCTGCCTGCGTGTAAGGGTCACGTCGTGTGATCGATGGCCTGTGTACCTGTGGAGCTCATATACACACACTCAGACATGTACACAACCAACTCGCTCTCATCCTCCTCGGGAAACCCCTGGAAGTCACACCCTGACACATGGATCCATTATTCAGGTTTGAATAGATGTATGGTATATTTAACATCTGAATGCAACGTCCTCTCGTAGATCCTCTGTTTTTTAAGTTTTTTGGTCCAGATTATATCTGCATCCCTTTTGAGAAGAACTGGAAAAATCCTAAATTTACCTTTCTCAGGTGTTCCTTGAATCCTCCCTTATTCTGGTGTCTGTGGTCAAATTTGACTAGCGTGTGATTAATCCTTTTATATTAATATTAAAACATTAATTACCACTGAACATTTTGTGGGTGAGTGTAGGTGTCTGTGGGAAGGTTTTCAAATTTAGTGCTCATTCGTTTTCTCTGGCAGTTATTTTTGACCTGGAAAACTGAAGGTGTACGTTAAATAAATCACTCAAACTTCAGTTGATCAGGAATTCTACTTGTTCAGATGTTTAGTGTGTAGGATATGATGAGGTCTTAAAGCAAATTAATATTTTTTTTACTGACTAAAAACTGAATGTTCAGTGCTGCTGTTGGTGTGTGGGTCAGTGTACGTGTATATGGGAAGGCTTGCTTGCTGTTACATAACATAAGGCCCATGGATACTGTTTTATGTCTGTCTGTCCCAAACATTATCTCCATCAATACTACACAATTCTTCCTCAAGAGGGCAGTACCAAGTGGCGACAAGTGCAGAGGTTATTTAATTTTATAGTGCTTGATCCTAAATAGACTGAACACTAAGTCATCCCATTGAAGACTAATATTACTTGTTGGTGTTGTTGATGATGTTGTTGAGAGAGATCAATGACACGTGGCATTTTTAAAACTTGCTTCGCCGATTGCCCCTGGAATCAAACAAGCCACATCCACAAGGTGTCACTGAGTGAAGCCGAGTGTCTGGCAGTCACTCTCCCTTTTCTGGCTGCAAGGATTTAAGCCAACAAGCTCTGGCAGCCAGTTTAAAAGGCCCGTATAGACTCTTCTTGGTCATCACTTATTACTCTATACCGCGCCAATAATTGCAGGTGGTATTGATCAGTTTTGTCCATCATCGCAAGCTCCCGCGAAGACCAAAATTAAATGAAGGCAAAATACGGTCAAATGGCTCTGTCCGCCTTTATAGACTTTAACCATTAGTTCCCCTCAGCAGTCAAATATGACTGAATTGTATATATGTTTTACTTTTCGGCTTCTTCCTGTCTAGAGGTTGCCACAGCTGACTTTTACTCCGGATGTCCTTCTTGACACAACCCACTTGTCCAACTGACAATGAGCTCATTGGCTTAGTGGGGACTCAATCAAGCAACCTTCTGGTTACAGACCAGTTCCCTTGTACCCCATGTGACTGAAACCACTCAAAAAGTGAGAGAAAGTGGTGATCGGGGGGGGCGGTACCATGAGAAACACAATATATGTGCTCTTGGAAATGTGTAAAATCAGTCCGATTAGAGCGGACACTGGAGGGAGGTTAAACAGATGTTAACATTCGCTTTGTTAACATAAAGCGTTAAGCTGTGCTCATTTTGTCGAGGACGCTCTCTCTCCTTCGACTTGTTAGGCCGTCATCTGTATTGCTCTTCACACGGAAAAGGAATTCTACAGACGCCACTTTAGCTCGATCGCTCGTCCGTGAGTAGGATTCCCTTCAAGGCTCTGCGTACGCCGCTGAACCTACAGCAGGGGTGGGGAGCATTTTCCTGTCAAGGGCCATTTCAATTTTTATAACATCCTCAGAGGGCCATCCAGAATTATTAAACACATATATCAAACTAACCTCTCCAA